>JAIRCJ010000333.1:2400000-3059351 GCA_020883675.1 Bruguiera gymnorhiza | reverse complement strand
GGTGGTAAGTTGAGCTTTATTATTTTGCAGGCATTTAGTTGAGTTTCCCTGTACCTTTCGCAATTATTCCACCATGGACGAAAGGCGCACATTCAAGAAACGGGTCGTTCTTCATTCTATCAGGATGTTCCTTAGCCGAACAGCAGCTAATGTTGAGGTGTTGCGCCACCAGCAGCACCTTGGCCGAGGCATTTGCCTCCCAAAGACATTCTGAAAATCCTTCAGACCTAGCCTAATTTGCTGAAGGTGTGTGTAACGTTAACTTCAATCGGAAAAAGTATCAGCAATCGTTTCCTCTGTTTTTAGTGATGATAGCAGAAATAGTGAGACGGTTTAAAGGACGCATCAGCTTGGCGAAAAGATGACTTTGAAAACTTTCATTTCTAAATTACGTGGAATAAGAAATCCAGAGAGGGAGCCAATCTATAATCTGACTAACCAAATAGTTATGAAGATTAATACTCGCTTTGATCGGACTAAACCAGAAATGTTACAAAAGGAAACTGCATGTTTAAGACGTAAAAGAATAAACTTTGTAAAACCAAAGCTTTGGCGAGCATAGACATCACTTTGGGTGTTTTCAAATCAGTACTTCAAGGCCTGTTGAAGGGGGTAGACCAAGTCTTTACACATGAGTCAGAACTCCTAGAAGAGAAAAGGCTGCTTACTGCATAGTTCTGTGTAATGGACAGAAGTCTTTTGTAAGCTAAACTCATGAATTTTTTCGTTTTTTTCTGGGTTGTTTAAGGTGCTTGTTGATTATCGGGTCGATAACAATAAGAAAGAACTGTCTTCTTTTTCATCTATCCTACCTTCCATCTTTAACTTACATGAGTGTCTAGGTTTTTAACCATTGGAATATCGGTAGGGATCAAAAGGTCTTTAGCTTTTAGCTCTTTGTGTTCTTAATGAAAGTTGAAATGTCGACAAGCAACTTCCTCAAGAAAGGAAATCTTCCGCAAAATTGTGTTTTGGATATAAATCCCAATGTTGAGGTCAACGAAGATTGTAATTTACTTAAGACATCTGAGCCTCTAGCTTCTTCCATATATTGGTCGCAAGTGCGGGGAAGCAGCCCAGTTCCCCATGAATCTCATTGTGCATGTGGTGGGGTACTAAATGGTTACAGATCCAAGTAAAAATGTAGCCAACATGAAGCCAATTACAAGAGCAAACCACGCAGCATATAAAGCTACTAGTTGACTGCAATAACAAAAAGAGATGCTCTAAATGTTCTTGAGGAATTTCTTTAAATCAGATCGATATGCCCGACCGGGCAATTTTGGACAAGGCTCGACTAGATTAACCAATAACCCAACCATCAAGAAAATACCAACTGCTCCGATTTTGGATTATCTGAGATTCTCCTATCATTTGTTTTGCTGTTCATAGGACAACTACTTGCCAAAGGAAATGGGAAAATGCTGAATGAAAACACTGTAGTGGCACAATGATAAGGGCTCCCTTATGATTGCAGCGGCACTAGAACATAAAAAGATGTAGATTTCTCATCATTGCCTAGATGAAAAATTGTACGAGGAAATATGAAGAATGGAGTTATTTACTTTCTGCAGTAAAATTAGTCCCCCCCTGATCAATTTCAACATGGGATAGTTTCAGCCTAATTGCCTCAAATTCAGTGCTCTGCCTCTCCTCATTTGTTAACCACAATGACAAACAATGGTCGACTAGATCCTTACCACAACTCGAGAGAGAAGTTCCTTTTAGAATCCTCATTTTTCCAAACCTTGTTATCTGTGCTAGATTTAAATCAGAGGGCTCATCTGCATAACTGTAGAGAATATCCTTGATGGCATTGCACCAGATTGGACGAGCTACATTAAGAAATTCGTGCACAGCTGATACTGGGAGGTTAACACTTCCCAGTTCAGACTCGTTATTACCACCCCTTGCGTGATAATCTGACCCTCCAAGCTTTAAAAGACCATAAGTATCTGCTAGGTCAGCGTATGCTGTTTAAAAACAAGATGAAATAAACAACTAGACTTCAGCAGACGAACAAAAGCATGTTGGGGAAATTAGACTTGCAGAACAAGTATGAAGGCATAGCAAAGTTATCATCACAGTGTTACTAGAGTTTCCAGCATTAATAATGTCAAAGAAACTCAAACTGGAGATCAGCAGAATCACAGAATGTAAATGACCTGTGCATATCTTTGTATAGAACAAGAATGTTGGAATTACTTCTCATTTGAAAATATTATGCATGCAATACAGATCACACTTAATCAGCTGTCTTCTAAATTTTAACTTCTCCATGTAACCATAACAGACTTTGATTTTTGAAACACAACTAGAAAATACCAAGTTTCTCTTCTTCTTCTACTTCCATTTCTTCATTATTTATTTATTATGTTAGAATTTTAGTTTTCCTTTCCCCAAGAATAACAAAAGGCTTTTGAACAAGTAAAATCATGCTAGGAACATACAAGGCACCCTAATCCTAATACAACTACGATTTACATGAAATATTTGACCATTGTTTTGGTAATGGCTAGGTTGGGAAGTCAATACTTGAGCTTTAGGAAAGTATTTAATGGCATATGTTGCATTTAAAGGTTAAAAAGAACAAATGCTTCCAGTTTTGATAGAACCAGTAGCACCCCTCCTTTCCCTAGCCTCAAGAAAGGAAACACTAAGAATGAATAACAGAAGGAGGACAGGAATGAGGATGGAGTTACACGTACCGGCCAGTTTCCCATCACTTCTATAAACTTCCATTCCATGAAGACCTGCCTCTTTCAAGTGTTTAACAACTGCAACAGGATCCTTCAATGCCCATGGATGAGCCAGCACCGCAAGACCCCCTGTTTCACATATCAATTTTATTGCTTCCTCCGCCAAAGGCTCACTTCCCCTGATCCAGAACAGACACATGCATAAGACCCTTTTTTTTTTTTTTTTGAAAAAGAAACTGCACTAATTAATCAGGTTAGTAGGAAAAAATGCTGGATAATTACATGGAATAAGCAGGTCCACCATCATATAGGTATCTTGCAAAAGCTTGTTTCAAATTTTCTACATAGCCTGCTTCAACCATAGCCCGAGCAACATGCAGTCTACCAGGAGCAATCCCCTTGCCAGCAATCCTGACAACATGCTCCCACTTAAGAGGCAATTTCAGCCCATTAAGTTTGGAGACAATATCTTTTGCACGTAGATATCGACCATCTCTTATGTTCGCCAGGAACTTTTCTAGTTCCTCGAACCTTGTTGGCCCACAGCTGCTGTAATATGCAAGGATGTGCACTGGCTCATCTGCTTCAGAATTTCTGCTGTGCAGAAATGAGATTGAACAACAGAAAAGTGGACAAATTACAACAATGATGTATGCATTTTTTTAAAAAAAACAAAATAGGAATCAGCTCTGGAAATTATGTTGTGAGACATTGTAACTGAGCAATGTGAAGCATGAATTACATGGAAAACTGAATGGACAATACACCACACAGGAACTACATAAAAGGAAGAGTCACTGATAACCTTGCTGAGAATATGGTGCTGATTTCAACACCTGGGATTATCTTAATGTTGAATCTCCTAGCTGCTTCTGTGGCCTCTGGGATGCCAGACATTGTGTCATGATCTGTCAGGGCAAGGACTTTCACCTGTTATAAACAAAGTGTGCCAATTAATTCCTTATGCTACAAAGAATACAAGAATCAAAGAGTGATTAACTCTCGGCATCCAAGCTCATGTAATTGAAGAATAAAATCTAGAAATGTGCCCATTATCTACAACCAAAAAGTGTCCCTGGTGGGACACTCAATGGTTCAAACATTGATTTAGAAGTTTGGGCAAGATTTATAAGATAGAGGAATGCTACTTCCTGTTGCATGGATCATGCCCAACGGAACTCTGAATGGACCAAAGTAAATGTGGAACGAAGAAGAAAATCATTCTTGATTGCTCAATTGGTCCATAAATATCAAATTTACATCTCTGATCGTTTTCCAAGTCTGAGAAGCAGTTGCATTGCACGTGATTTTGACAGAAAACTTTTTTTTTGTAGTTAATGATTAGTCCAGAAAGAAAGCTTGTAGAACCAGTTCGATCCTTTAATTGGCAAACTACAACTGAGCAATTGACATGGCTGTACAAGTTAGAACATGTGCCTGTGAAACAATAAAAAACAAAATGCACACTGATCAGGAGAAGCCCTGAAGGCTTAGCCACTCAAGGTTGGCTTTTGCCATGAGACAACGACCAAAACAAAATAGTAGCAAGTTAGACGATAAATAGGTTCTTGTATGCCTACTCCACTCCCATGTAGCAAAAATTGACATGTAATTTTCCTGCATCTTCGTTTTTGCGTTTCCTTTTCGTTCATATTAATTTTATGAAAATTCCCAAAACCTCAAATGTGTGCAAGACAAGAAGCCATCGCTGAACCCCATTTCATGTCTCCATCCAAATAAGCAACAGAAGCAAGCCAACACGCACACACGCAAAAAAAAACCTCCGACAATTCTAACTTTTAATCTTAAGATAGAAAAATGGAGAGGAACTACAAGAGGATTGAGGGGAAAGAGAATGAAAATGAACAATCCAACTCACGCCGTTCCCGTAAGCTCTCTCCACGAGCTTGGTAGGAGACAAGAAGCCATCGCTGAACTTAGAATGAGAATGCAAATCAAAGACAAGCTTGTCCCCGGCTCTCGCTGTAGCTCTCTGCACCCCAAAATCATCGTCTTCGTCATCAAGACCGCCACAAGCCAAAGAAGAAGAAGAAGAAGAAGAAGAAGGCTGACCCAAATGCACCCACTCGTTCACAGCCCTGAGAGCCAGTGCCTGCTCAACTGTCATCCCCTTCTTTTGGCCCCTCCCCGCTTATTCTTCTTATTCTTCTTCTTTATGCCTTTTGCCTTCTTGGAGGAGTCCCTGCTGGCTGGACCATCGTCCACCATGGCTTCTTGCGTCCACACAAGACAATTACAGCAGGGGGTCGATTCGGATCTTCTTCCGGGTAGGGTGGGCTGGGGAGCACCAGACTGGATTGCAATTGGATTATAGACTCCGTTGAGTCTGGGTAATAATTAATTTTTTTAATTTTTTTTATAAATATAATTTATTTATGATATTATATTATACAATAAATATAATTTATTTAAAATAAAAAATAAATTTATATAATATAAAATTACAAATGAATTATACCCATAAAAATATTCAAATAATTATCATAAAATTTATTTATTTATTTTCTTTGAATTCATGTCACGGCCGATTCTATTGCGTGTGGTGTGTATCAACGTAACTTATACTTAGCCATTTTACTGAAAAAATAATAAAAAAAAAAAAGAAAAGAGATGTTCAAGTTAATAGGCAATTGAAAAATCTTCCTTCACTTTACACAAAAAATATTAAACTAAGAAACACAAAATAATTTTTAATTAAAACAGAAAAAAGTTGGCAATAAGAGTTTTAATTAAAATTTACTCTTTCATTTGATTTTTAATATTTTGTAAATATTTTCTTGACCCCCTCACTTTTTATAAGATCTCTCTAGTTTAGAAATATTTTATACAATCAATAATTTTGCTTCATAGATTCTAATAATTGTTAAAAATTATTTTAAAATAAATTTTTAGAGTATTAGTTCTAATTTATTTATTCTTACTCTTAAAAAATCGAATACAAATAAAAATATATTGAATTTATACAATTCTTAAATTTTGAATTTTTGATTGTCAAGATTACATCCTTTTCTATTTTTTTAAACCTCTCCAATAATATACATATATCTGTATTGTGTTACTTCTTTATCATAAAATTAATAGTATAGACATTGATAAAACACTTAAAAATAAATTAATATTTTTTGTATGTATCAATTTCTTGTATTAGATATTTTTGTTTTAAAGAAGAATTATTGGCATTCTTGAAACTCTCATATACATTTTTTTTAAAATATTACATTACATTATTCTGAAAAATTGAGTACATATTGCAGTTATCATAAGTGAGCTATAATAGTTTATAAAATTTCAAGGATTCATTAATCATTATACTAAAATTCATACTTTACAACATAAGTTATCATCTGTATCACAGAGACAATCTTTATACCATATTAGCACCCTTTTATACTACATTGATGCCCTTTTTTAATTCATATGAAGCTTTTCATATCACATTAATGTCTTTTTGTAACCCATTTAATTGTCTATGATTGACAGATTGATTTATATTGTAATTTAGTGTGCAAATATAGTATATGCCATACTTTCTATATCTTAAAAGATAGATATTTTGTATAATATGTACGTACCCTTTTACCCAGTCTGGCACATGATAGCAAATTGTCAAGTTTGTTTCAAGTACATTTTACGAGTTGATTTGTGGGTTAAAGCAGCAAGATGCTTTATTAACTTATGCCTGCATGATTTTTTTCTTTTAACACCATGACTTTTTAGTACTATGAATACATTGCTTCGTGGTTAAAAGTATTACAAATGATTCATGCCAACAAATCATAGATTTGTATAATACGGATGTTCTTTTATGCCTCGTTGATGACCTTTTGTAATACATATGAAGTCTTATATACCATAGTAGTGCCCTTTTATACTATATTCAATTATTCTACGATTTATGAACTAGATCTTGTATCATAAAATAAAGTAATGTCATAATTAATTTATAGATACTTTACATAATATGCATATATTGTTTTACATATCCTTGCACATGTTAGTATACTGTTAAGTTGGTTTCAAGTATCATTAACAAATTGAATTATTGTATAAAGTAGTATGATATTCAATTAAATGTCATACTTAGATATACTATACTTGATGAATTTATATAGAATGGATAATTATACCCATATGAATTCTTTCCTTTAACTAGCACCTTAAACTTTTTAGCATTGTATTTAGTGTACCTATCAACAATCATCCCTAAGGCTTATGAAATATGATGATATAGATAAGAGTAAATATGCATACTACACATGAGCTTCAAATGTCAACAGTGGAAAAAGAATAGACAATAGAAAAAAAATGTTTAACCTGCAGAGTGACTGGCAGTTTCTCTTGAGTTGGGATCCATTAATCTCTCTATGCAAGGACCAAAGAAATTTGAAAAAAAAAAAAGAAATTGAAATAATATCAGATTTGTTAGCCAACTTCTCAGTCTATTGTTAACCAAATTCTCAGTCTGATGTAATTTTGTTTAGGCAACTTACATCAATTTAAATAATATCAGATTCACACTAAAAAATTTCCAAGAAAAAAAATTGACATTAATCAGCCAAGTCATTACAAGATAGACATAATATCAAATTGAACTATTAGTTTTCCATAGTTTAAGATGGAGAATCAACTATCAATCCCTTCTGTGTATGCGTCTCTCTCATGGATTGATAAAGCTAGAGTGTGAATCACTAGCTTTGCAAATAAAGATTCAGCCACCAACCTTAAGATTATGCGGGATAAACATTCATTTTGTAAGCGTGATAAAACATTTGTAAGTTGTAGGATATGTTCCCAGTATATGATCCAAATCTCAGTACAAGCATGCATGCTTGTGATATACTTGAAATTGATAGTCTACACAACAGCGAAGATTCTGAAACGTCAGCGCGAGGAAAATGCTTCAAACTATGGAATTCGGGCTGCGACAACAAACTGCAAAAGGGCATCTATGAGCAGCAGAAATATCAAAAATAAGATATTCGGATCTAACTTGCATATGTAGCTTGGAGCCAAAGACGATTGACAAAATCAAAATGTAAGAAACAGAGAGAGGAAAAGGAAAATAACGGGTCTAATCTAGCTTGGAGCCATGGCGTCAAGCAGGACAAATGTCCCAACATGCGGCTTTGCTTTCTAGAAAGTAGGCCTTCCTTGCAGCTCGTTGGTTTGGCTTTAGTCCAAGACCCTCAGGTCAAGGTTCGAGGGCCGGTGAGAGAGATAAAAAGAGAAGAAAAATAAAAAGAAATTGTAAAAAGTATATCAAGGTGGACTTGTAATTATGTACCGAAAAGAAACATTGTAGCCTGGAACCCTTGATATCTTTTACTGTAACCTGCATTAAGAAAAAAGAAAATGGGCTTTTTTGTAATCTTACCGATGGAGCTCCTGACCCGTAGATTCAATATTAATTTTACAAAATTTCAACAAAATCATCATTTGCCCATATAATTTGGTTTTAAGGTTTGCAACAGGTTATTTTACAAAAGAATCCCTATAAAGAGATACATAGTGAACAAGAAATGTAAATTTCATCAAATTACAAGTCATCGATTCAAGTCATGACGAGAAGAAATTTATGAAAAAAAGTAAAACAAATAAAAGAATCATTTCATAATAACAGTAAAACAAATAAAAGAATCACTTCATAATAACACATAAAAAGTAATATAAAAATAACAAAAGAGTTTTACAATAATTTTTTTAATTTAATTTAATTTAATTTATTTATTATATCAATTGAAATGTGATTAATTCAAAATTTTTATTACTATTAAGTTATTTTTTAAGCATTGTCACTTAAATTTTTCTCACAAAATAAAATTAAATATTGTTGGCTAAAGGGTGAGGAATAGTGTTTGAGTGAAATGCTCAAATATTTGTACTTTGATGGATAACGAACATTACTCGAAGTAAATTGAAATTAATATGCTAAACAACTTACAAGAACTTGATGGTTTAGCGGAGCCAGGTACTAGACAAACTACTCGTTTGCTAGTCTTGGCTTCGGCTATCCACTCTCCACTTTTGTATTTATAATAGCCTTGCTTTATCTTTAATAAAATTTGATCATCACTTAAAAAAAATAAAAAAAGAAAAAATTAGGAAGAACTTGATTTATACAAAGACTTATTTGGGAATCGTATTTCTATTCATATGTGTGTTAAAGTATCTTGTAGTTCATCTATTGTTTATAAAAGGAAAGGAAAGAACTGCCAAAAGATGGAAGAGAAGAGAATAAAGAAGAAATAAAGAAAAAGTGGGAAGCAATTGACTGGAGCAGTGCCCCAGTCATTTGCACCGCGAAGCAAGCAAGATCCATTCAAGGGACTCACACTAGCGATTGATTGGACATCTATCCTAGAAGAAAATAAGAGAAGTGGCGTGTTTTGTCCAAGTGAAACACCTAGCCTAGTGGTTGCTCGAACAAATGAGTTGAAGAGCTAAGAGAGAAGCTGAGAGTTTGATTTGGTCAAGGCACTTGGCCAAACAAATGAGTTGAAGAGCTAAGAGAGAAGCTGAGAGTTTGATTTGATCAAGGCACTTGGCCAAACAAATGAGTTGAAGAGCTAAGAGAGAAGCTGAGAGTTTGATTTGATCAAGGCACTTGGCCAAACAAATGGTTTGACGTGTCTATCATAATTGATTGATTTGTCTATCTATATGTTTGAGTGGTTGAGTGTGCCAACTCATGAGAGACCCTGCTGGTAAAGTCCCATTTGTTTGGTCAAATGGCAGGTCCGTGAGAATGCAAAAGATACGGTGTATTGAATACAGAAGGATAGAAAGCGATTCTTTATGATATTTGATTGATCAGGATTCTCGGTATATTTGTGGCAAGTCATTGGCAATTGCCTAGTGTCCATACTGGCTTCGAGAAATGGTGCCCCTAGGATGACCCAGATTTCATGTCCTTTTGAGGATTCATGCACCATCCACCTCGGTGTGGATTTCGGGCTACAGGTTAATTTGCCATTTTATATCCTTAATTTGGTTAACATTGTTATTTGTTGCTATTAGAAATGTTCCGGTGGACTACAGTTGAGAATTCCATTATCAAATAAAAAAGAACTGTTGAAACAAAATTCAATTGGATGTCTCCCTCATCCAGTCAAGTTTCAATTCAGTCTAGTTTAAGAATTTTTTATTCAGTCAAGTTTAAGAATTGTTTATTGTCATGCACAATTTTGGTCTCGTTTGACTAATGCTAGGGCATTTACTAACAATGAAACACATGAATTTGAACTCTATAAAGTCAACAAAATTGGACTGAAATTTGCATAAGCGACAAAAATTATTAATATAAATCAGATTAGTATCCTTAATATTAGTCTTCTATTTCGTTATTTGTTTGCTATTGTCTAATTCGCAAAAAGCGAAAATCGTTAAAACAAGTTCATAGAGTTATTGTTGACCATATGTCTTGCGTTGCACTTAGGCATGCAAAAGAGTCAACATGTTCCCCCAAAAGCTCAGTGATTTAGCTCGATAAAAGCTCGCTCGCCTTTACTCATTTACATACAGCAACAACACTCAAGCTTAATTTCAAAATTTATTTAATAAATTAACCAAACTTAAATAGTAATAGAGTTAAGTTATTTATTTCATAATTCTTAAAAAACTCGTCTAGTATGTCATTAAAGTGGGATTAGTATGCTCATTTTCTTATTTGTCGTGTATTTATGATTATACATTAAAGTTAAATATTTTTATCTTTTAATTAATTAATTTTATTTGAATAAATATTTTATTATTTTAATCAATTAATTTATAACAATAAATTTGTATAATCCTAAATATTTCTATTCATATTACAAAAACGAGATATTCATTAAAGGCTCAATTTAAACTTATGTTGGTTAGATAGATATTTGTTCAAATATATAATTACTCAAACTTATTAAAATGCAATATGTTGAATGAAGTTTAATACCTCATTATTAAACTTATTTATTAAAGAAGTCAAAGTTAATATATTAAAATTTGATTCAACTTAACTTGTTGGTGTTCTTATAAGGTGAATTTACTTTTATATTTTATATAGCGATAATTAGATATATAAGATTTGTACCTAATTTAATATTTTAAATTATTAAGTTATAATTCAAAATTTGAAAATTAATATAAATAATTGAATATAAAACTTAAGATTAATTTTATTAAATGCTACTTCATTTTACTTATAAATCTAAGTTGCTAATGGCATATTCACCAACGATTAGTAGGGTTTTTTTTTTTTATTGATAGATATCACTCTTGTAGTATTTATTCTTAGTTATCATATTAACTCTAGGTAAAGATAATATCAATACATTTTTTTATAAGGTAGAAAAAAATCATTATTTTTATTTTTGTAAGTGAACATTGTGTTTTTTTTTTTGATAAATAATATTGTGTATGTTTTATCTTTTATGTAAAAAAATGCATGTTTTATCTCTTATTAATTTTAGCATTAATATCTATATTTTTTTTACCTTATTTAAAAAAATATTTATTTTAATTGATGAACTGATTAAGTTGTACAAATAATTTTTAATATTATGTATACATCAAATTAGGTTTAATTTTTATGAATTTCAGCTGCACGGTAATTTAGATTTCCACAAGTTTCAGGTAATCTCTTTCTTTGTATGTGTGTTCTTTTTCCTTTTGATTACTAGGTAATTTGTTCGTTTTTTCTTCGTCTCCTCTGTTTGAAATATAATGCATGCTTGATTTAAGTGAGAAACTGAACTAATTTTACATGATTGTGGAGCTATATCCACCACACTCCAAAAGCAAAAATTACTGGTCTTGTTTGGTTCATTCGCCCTAGCCGGGGGAATAAGATACCCACTTGAGTTTGGATCCCAGTGAGGAGAGTAGTTTGATTTTCCCTAGCTCTTATTATCGCTGCATGTATGAATACGCATCTAAAACCTAAGATAAGTCTGTTCCCTCTTCCTAAACTCTTTTTTCTTTCTTTTTTTTTTTGGTTGCTGTGCTAATTTGTTTGAGTTCAGACAAAAGAAAGGACAATAAATTGCTCGACCGGTTCATTGCCTATGAGCAGCTTAATGCTCAAATAGTTCGCATATTTAAGAACAAAAGCGCACCGCCACCGGCAGTTGTTTGATCAGCAACAGATATGTAGTTATTTACCACTGCCTGGTTAAAGGTTTTGATTCGTACTATGTGATCATGAGTTTAAATTATTGTCAACACGTTAACGAAAATAAATATATATTTAATTTCTTACAATTATGAGAATAATTAATAACTCTTGCTAAATATCATAGAGTTTATAATACTTTAGTAAAAATGTGGGATATTAACCCTGCTTCTCTATTTTTGCACAAAAAAAGGATATGTAGTTATTAAATATCAGCATTGAAACACATTACAACAGCAACCCCATAATTCCCAAAAAACCAATGAGATGCCTTCCTAAACTGCCACCAGCAAATCTGCAAATGTATTAATTTCGTACAGAGTGAGTCCACCTAATTAAGCGATAAACATAGTTGTACATGAGTATGCTTCAGGTAATCTCTTTCTCTCCCTCTCCTCCACATCCCCACAAGCTCGCCGACACCAACAATCGCATGTTTCCTGTTTTTTTTTTTGAATTATTTAGACACGCCTGATACCGATATTTTCTTTTTATTTATTTATTTATTTGATAAATCCAACAAAGCAATAATACGTACTGTGCACCTACCAGAATTTCTGTTTCTTTTTTAATTCGTATGCTCAAGTCATCTGATTCAATCTTTGATGTTGGTTGTCCTCGGATTCAATCTTTGATGTTGGCGCAGGGGGCTCTCTCATTCCCGTCACAGCTTCAGGTTCTCTCTCCCTCTGCCCCACATCCCCACACGCACACATTTACCTCTCTACAGTTACTACTTTTAGATTATTTTGATTTCGGCATGCCGATTCCGGTCATCGCGGTCAATATCTTTTTATCTTTTTTTTTTTTTATTTGATAAGTCGTGACGACGGACCGGTGCACCTATTAGTCAAAGTTAATATTAAAAGAGAGAATTTGTAGATCTGAAAACAAACCAAAAAATAAAGAATTTGTTGATATTTTTATATAGTAATATTAATATATTATATTTACAATTAAGATTTGATATTATATAATTAATATTTTATATTATAGATTATGATAATTTATATTAAATATTTAATGTGTTAAATTTAGTAATATGAGATTTGATATTGTCCAATTATTTACTCTCTGTTAATTTGTCAGTTTTCTATTTATTAATAAATATACATTATCTATATCCTACTTAAATTAACTTATATTTATTATATATTAAATTTTTATTATTTTAGTTAAATTAATATATATCTATTATATATTAAATATTTTAAAAAAAAATAAAAATTTTATGAGTCCATTATTAAATTAGATTGACCAAAACAAAAGAATATTTTAAGAGATAATAAATTACATAAACTTAAATTAACCAAAAAATTTTATTTTTATATAATAATTTAGACTAATTTTTTAACCTTCGTAGCTAAATAGATATGGTGCAACGTGTAATGTTAATAAACGAGCTGAAGCCAGCACTCATGATGTTGGTGGTTGAAGTAGCACACAGTGGCAATAACATACTCTGCAAGCTGACAACAGCTGATGGGATGAGTCCATGGGTGCTTATTGCTTACAGAAACATATTTGCCACTGTGTTGATGCTTCCTCTTGCCTACATCCTTGAAAGGTTAGACACATTATTTTCTTTCCCTCTCATATTTTTATCTTTTTTTCCGTTATTTTTCTTGTTATCAAGTTTTTTTTTATCATTTAATCCTGTGCTTGATGAAAAATGTATAGGAGTTCAAATAATTTTCTTTTTAAATAACAATTATTTCTATATGATCATAATTGGTCTAAAAAAAATATTATTATTGTTTTTAGTTTTAATCTTTATTATGAATGTTCCAATTAATATAGAGGAGAGGAAGTCATAAGAACAGAGTCTTGATCTCATTTTGATCTCATCTCATTTTTAACAGGAAAAGCCGGCCTAAACTTACATGGATGGTACTCTTTCAAGGATTTCTTTGTGGATTACTTGGGTAAGCTTCTTTATGGGAAATTATCTTCCCAATTGGCATTGAGTAAGAAATTAACAAGGAAAAGCAAAAGTATTACATTTGGTGCATTGGTCATGTGAAAGTACAACTACTCCCATGAGCCAATTTGGTGCATTGGTCATGTGAAAGTACAACTACTCCCATTAGCCAATGTCACGTGTTTTCTTTTCTTTGTTTCCCTTTTTCTTATTGGTTTGTTCTAGAATAATTTTAAATTTTTTGTACGGATATAAACATAGATATGGGCTTTGAAAAAATGTTTCTTAATATCTGTGCAGGGGTTCATCATATCAAATTCTGTACTTAGAAAGTCTTGTGTTAACATCTGCAACATTTGCTACTGCCATGACTAATCTTGTACCTGCTGTTACCTTCGTATTGAGCATTCTTTTTAGGTAATTAATCATATTCCATGCTATAATCCTCTCTCTCTGTTTTTTTTTTTCTTTTCCTTTTTCGACTTCCTGCAATTATAATTTCTTAGAATCTATTTTTCTCGTACATAAAGTCAAAAATTAAAGGATATTATTTGCATTATATATTGTCATTAATGGCATATTGCATCAAAGTAATTTCTTCTTCTGCGTGTAAAATGATAATTCATTTTTATGTTACATCTTTCTCCCTAACTTGAGGTCATCTATTTCTCTTTAAACAGGTGTAGGATCTCTTAGATATATTAATTATGTGTAATGAACTAATAATTACTTTTCTTAATAGTTATGCTGATTCATTAAAAAAAAATAATAGCAACAAAAAAAAAAAGAAAGCCTCTTATGCATTCATTCTTACCTTGTCAATTACATGATATAAATAGGTATTATCATCTTAATTGACTAGAATTAGTTGTTATTCTATTGTTATGGGATCTTACTTAATATTTAGAATATATAATAATTTCAGGTTGGAGAAGTTGGGACTCACAACCTTGAAAGAAAAGGCAAAAATTATAGGGATAATAATAGGAATAAAAGGGGCAATGATATTTACATTTGTCAAGGTAGTTTCAATTGATATTTGGCCGACTCTCCGTGGCAACTTTTTGAAGTATTATGATCAAAAGAATAGTCACATCTCGTCATCTCACGGTGGTCGTTGGATTTTGGGTTTAATATTGGCTTTTGGCTCCTGCTGCACTCATGCTCTATGGTTGATAATTCAGGTAATTTATTCCGAGTCCTCATATGCTCCTCTATCTAAAAAAATTTGATTCCAAGATATAACAGGTCATTAATGAATATCTCGTTTTTGTAATATGAATAGATATATTTAGGATTATGTAAATTTATTATTATAAATTAATTCATTAAAATAATAAAATATTTATTCAAATAAAATTAATTAATTAAAAGATAAAAATATTTAACTTTAATGTATAATCATAAATACACGACAAATAAGAAAATGAGCATACTAATCCCACTTTAATGACATACTAGACGAGTTTTTTAAGAATTATGAAATAAATAACTTAACTCTATTACTATTTAAGTTTGGTTAATTTATTAAATAAATTTTGAAATTAAGCTTGAGTGTTGTTGCTGTATGTAAATGAGTAAAGGCGAGCGAGCTTTTATCGAGCTAAATCACTGAGCTTTTGGGGGAACATGTTGACTCTTTTGCATGCCTAAGTGCAACGCAAGACATATGGTCAACAATAACTCTATGAACTTGTTTTAACGATTTTCGCTTTTTGCGAATTAGACAATAGCAAACAAATAACGAAATAGAAGACTAATATTAAGGATACTAATCTGATTTATATTAATAATTTTTGTCGCTTATGCAAATTTCAGTCCAATTTTGTTGACTTTATAGAGTTCAAATTCATGTGTTTCATTGTTAGTAAATGCCCTAGCATTAGTCAAACGAGACCAAAATTGTGCATGACAATAAACAATTCTTAAACTTGACTGAATAAAAAATTCTTAAACTAGACTGAATTGAAACTTGACTGGATGAGGGAGACATCCAATTGAATTTTGTTTCAACAGTTCTTTTTTATTTGATAATGGAATTCTCAACTGTAGTCCACCGGAACATTTCTAATAGCAACAAATAACAATGTTAACCAAATTAAGGATATAAAATGGCAAATTAACCTGTAGCCCGAAATCCACACCGAGGTGGATGGTGCATGAATCCTCAAAAGGACATGAAATCTGGGTCATCCTAGGGGCACCATTTCTCGAAGCCAGTATGGACACTAGGCAATTGCCAATGACTTGCCACAAATATACCGAGAATCCTGATCAATCAAATATCATAAAGAATCGCTTTCTATCCTTCTGTATTCAATACACCGTATCTTTTGCATTCTCACGGACCTGCCATTTGACCAAACAAATGGGACTTTACCAGCAGGGTCTCTCATGAGTTGGCACACTCAACCACTCAAACATATAGATAGACAAATCAATCAATTATGATAGACACGTCAAACCATTTGTTTGGCCAAGTGCCTTGATCAAATCAAACTCTCAGCTTCTCTCTTAGCTCTTCAACTCATTTGTTTGGCCAAGTGCCTTGATCAAATCAAACTCTCAGCTTCTCTCTTAGCTCTTCAACTCATTTGTTTGGCCAAGTGCCTTGACCAAATCAAACTCTCAGCTTCTCTCTTAGCTCTTCAACTCATTTGTTCGAGCAACCACTAGGCTAGGTGTTTCACTTGGACAAAACACGCCACTTCTCTTATTTTCTTCTAGGATAGATGTCCAATCAATCGCTAGTGTGAGTCCCTTGAATGGATCTTGCTTGCTTCGCGGTGCAAATGACTGGGGCACTGCTCCAGTCAATTGCTTCCCACTTTTTCTTTATTTCTTCTTTATTCTCTTCTCTTCCATCTTTTGGCAGTTCTTTCCTTTCCTTTTATAAACAATAGATGAACTACAAGATACTTTAACACACATATGAATAGAAATACGATTCCCAAATAAGTCTTTGTATAAATCAAGTTCTTCCTAATTTTTTCTTTTTTTATTTTTTTTAAGTGATGATCAAATTTTATTAAAGATAAAGCAAGGCTATTATAAATACAAAAGTGGAGAGTGGATAGCCGAAGCCAAGACTAGCAAACGAGTAGTTTGTCTAGTACCTGGCTCCGCTAAACCATCAAGTTCTTGTAAGTTGTTTAGCATATTAATTTCAATTTACTTCGAGTAATGTTCGTTATCCATCAAAGTACAAATATTTGAGCATTTCACTCAAACACTATTCCTCACCCTTTAGCCAACAATATTTAATTTTATTTTGTGAGAAAAATTTAAGTGACAATGCTTAAAAAATAACTTAATAGTAATAAAAATTTTGAATTAATCACATTTCAATTGATATAATAAATAAATTAAATTAAATTAAATTAAAAAAAATTATTGTAAAACTCTTTTGTTATTTTTATATTACTTTTTATGTGTTATTATGAAGTGATTCTTTTATTTGTTTTACTGTTATTATGAAATGATTCTTTTATTTGTTTTACTTTTTTTCATAAATTTCTTCTCGTCATGACTTGAATCGATGACTTGTAATTTGATGAAATTTACATTTCTTGTTCACTATGTATCTCTTTATAGGGATTCTTTTGTAAAATAACCTGTTGCAAACCTTAAAACCAAATTATATGGGCAAATGATGATTTTGTTGAAATTTTGTAAAATTAATATTGAATCTACGGGTCAGGAGCTCCATCGGTAAGATTACAAAAAAGCCCATTTTCTTTTTTCTTAATGCAGGTTACAGTAAAAGATATCAAGGGTTCCAGGCTACAATGTTTCTTTTCGGTACATAATTACAAGTCCACCTTGATATACTTTTTACAATTTCTTTTTATTTTTCTTCTCTTTTTATCTCTCTCACCGGCCCTCGAACCTTGACCTGAGGGTCTTGGACTAAAGCCAAACCAACGAGCTGCAAGGAAGGCCTACTTTCTAGAAAGCAAAGCCGCATGTTGGGACATTTGTCCTGCTTGACGCCATGGCTCCAAGCTAGATTAGACCCGTTATTTTCCTTTTCCTCTCTCTGTTTCTTACATTTTGATTTTGTCAATCGTCTTTGGCTCCAAGCTACATATGCAAGTTAGATCCGAATATCTTATTTTTGATATTTCTGCTGCTCATAGATGCCCTTTTGCAGTTTGTTGTCGCAGCCCGAATTCCATAGTTTGAAGCATTTTCCTCGCGCTGACGTTTCAGAATCTTCGCTGTTGTGTAGACTATCAATTTCAAGTATATCACAAGCATGCATGCTTGTACTGAGATTTGGATCATATACTGGGAACATATCCTACAACTTACAAATGTTTTATCACGCTTACAAAATGAATGTTTATCCCGCATAATCTTAAGGTTGGTGGCTGAATCTTTATTTGCAAAGCTAGTGATTCACACTCTAGCTTTATCAATCCATGAGAGAGACGCATACACAGAAGGGATTGATAGTTGATTCTCCATCTTAAACTATGGAAAACTAATAGTTCAATTTGATATTATGTCTATCTTGTAATGACTTGGCTGATTAATGTCAATTTTTTTTCTTGGAAATTTTTTAGTGTGAATCTGATATTATTTAAATTGATGTAAGTTGCCTAAACAAAATTACATCAGACTGAGAATTTGGTTAACAATAGACTGAGAAGTTGGCTAACAAATCTGATATTATTTCAATTTCTTTTTTTTTTTTCAAATTTCTTTGGTCCTTGCATAGAGAGATTAATGGATCCCAACTCAAGAGAAACTGCCAGTCACTCTGCAGGTTAAACATTTTTTTTCTATTGTCTATTCTTTTTCCACTGTTGACATTTGAAGCTCATGTGTAGTATGCATATTTACTCTTATCTATATCATCATATTTCATAAGCCTTAGGGATGATTGTTGATAGGTACACTAAATACAATGCTAAAAAGTTTAAGGTGCTAGTTAAAGGAAAGAATTCATATGGGTATAATTATCCATTCTATATAAATTCATCAAGTATAGTATATCTAAGTATGACATTTAATTGAATATCATACTACTTTATACAATAATTCAATTTGTTAATGATACTTGAAACCAACTTAACAGTATACTAACATGTGCAAGGATATGTAAAACAATATATGCATATTATGTAAAGTATCTATAAATTAATTATGACATTACTTTATTTTATGATACAAGATCTAGTTCATAAATCGTAGAATAATTGAATATAGTATAAAAGGGCACTACTATGGTATATAAGACTTCATATGTATTACAAAAGGTCATCAACGAGGCATAAAAGAACATCCGTATTATACAAATCTATGATTTGTTGGCATGAATCATTTGTAATACTTTTAACCACGAAGCAATGTATTCATAGTACTAAAAAGTCATGGTGTTAAAAGAAAAAAATCATGCAGGCATAAGTTAATAAAGCATCTTGCTGCTTTAACCCACAAATCAACTCGTAAAATGTACTTGAAACAAACTTGACAATTTGCTATCATGTGCCAGACTGGGTAAAAGGGTACGTACATATTATACAAAATATCTATCTTTTAAGATATAGAAAAGTATGGCATATACTATATTTGCACACTAAATTACAATATAAATCAATCTGTCAATCATAGACAATTAAATGGGTTACAAAAAGACATTAATGTGATATGAAAAGCTTCATATGAATTAAAAAAGGGCATCAATGTAGTATAAAAGGGTGCTAATATGGTATAAAGATTGTCTCTGTGATACAGATGATAACTTATGTTGTAAAGTATGAATTTTAGTATAATGATTAATGAATCCTTGAAATTTTATAAACTATTATAGCTCACTTATGATAACTGCAATATGTACTCAATTTTTCAGAATAATGTAATGTAATATTTTAAAAAAAATGTATATGAGAGTTTCAAGAATGCCAATAATTCTTCTTTAAAACAAAAATATCTAATACAAGAAATTGATACATACAAAAAATATTAATTTATTTTTAAGTGTTTTATCAATGTCTATACTATTAATTTTATGATAAAGAAGTAACACAATACAGATATATGTATATTATTGGAGAGGTTTAAAAAAATAGAAAAGGATGTAATCTTGACAATCAAAAATTCAAAATTTAAGAATTGTATAAATTCAATATATTTTTATTTGTATTCGATTTTTTAAGAGTAAGAATAAATAAATTAGAACTAATACTCTAAAAATTTATTTTAAAATAATTTTTAACAATTATTAGAATCTATGAAGCAAAATTATTGATTGTATAAAATATTTCTAAACTAGAGAGATCTTATAAAAAGTGAGGGGGTCAAGAAAATATTTACAAAATATTAAAAATCAAATGAAAGAGTAAATTTTAATTAAAACTCTTATTGCCAACTTTTTTTCTGTTTTAATTAAAAATTATTTTGTGTTTCTTAGTTTAATATTTTTTGTGTAAAGTGAAGGAAGATTTTTCAATTGCCTATTAACTTGAACATCTCTTTTCTTTTTTTTTTTTATTATTTTTTCAGTAAAATGGCTAAGTATAAGTTACGTTGATACACACCACACGCAATAGAATCGGCCGTGACATGAATTCAAAGAAAATAAATAAATAAATTTTATGATAATTATTTGAATATTTTTTATGGGTATAATTCATTTGTAATTTTATATTATATAAATTTATTTTTTATTTTAAATAAATTATATTTATTGTATAATATAATATCATAAATAAATTATATTTATAAAAAAATTAAAAAAATTAATTATTACCCAGACTCAACGGAGTCTATAATCCAATTGCAATCCAGTCTGGTGCTCCCCAGCCCACCCTACCCGGAAGAAGATCCGAATCGACCCCCTGCTGTAATTGTCTTGTGTGGACGCAAGAAGCCATGGTGGACGATGGTCCAGCCAGCAGGGACTCCTCCAAGAAGGCAAAAGGCATAAAGAAGAAGAATAAGAAGAATAAGCGGGGAGGGGCCAAAAAGAAGGGGATGACAGTTGAGCAGGCACTGGCTCTCAGGGCTGTGAACGAGTGGGTGCATTTGGGTCAGCCTTCTTCTTCTTCTTCTTCTTCTTCTTCTTTGGCTTGTGGCGGTCTTGATGACGAAGACGATGATTTTGGGGTGCAGAGAGCTACAGCGAGAGCCGGGGACAAGCTTGTCTTTGATTTGCATTCTCATTCTAAGTTCAGCGATGGCTTCTTGTCTCCTACCAAGCTCGTGGAGAGAGCTTACGGGAACGGCGTGAGTTGGATTGTTCATTTTCATTCTCTTTCCCCTCAATCCTCTTGTAGTTCCTCTCCATTTTTCTATCTTAAGATTAAAAGTTAGAATTGTCGGAGGTTTTTTTTTGCGTGTGTGCGTGTTGGCTTGCTTCTGTTGCTTATTTGGATGGAGACATGAAATGGGGTTCAGCGATGGCTTCTTGTCTTGCACACATTTGAGGTTTTGGGAATTTTCATAAAATTAATATGAACGAAAAAGGAAACGCAAAAACGAAGATGCAGGAAAATTACATGTCAATTTTTGCTACATGGGAGTGGAGTAGGCATACAAGAACCTATTTATCGTCTAACTTGCTACTATTTTGTTTTGGTCGTTGTCTCATGGCAAAAGCCAACCTTGAGTGGCTAAGCCTTCAGGGCTTCTCCTGATCAGTGTGCATTTTGTTTTTTTATTGTTTCACAGGCACATGTTCTAACTTGTACAGCCATGTCAATTGCTCAGTTGTAGTTTGCCAATTAAAGGATCGAACTGGTTCTACAAGCTTTCTTTCTGGACTAATCATTAACTACAAAAAAAAAGTTTTCTGTCAAAATCACGTGCAATGCAACTGCTTCTCAGACTTGGAAAACGATCAGAGATGTAAATTTGATATTTATGGACCAATTGAGCAATCAAGAATGATTTTCTTCTTCGTTCCACATTTACTTTGGTCCATTCAGAGTTCCGTTGGGCATGATCCATGCAACAGGAAGTAGCATTCCTCTATCTTATAAATCTTGCCCAAACTTCTAAATCAATGTTTGAACCATTGAGTGTCCCACCAGGGACACTTTTTGGTTGTAGATAATGGGCACATTTCTAGATTTTATTCTTCAATTACATGAGCTTGGATGCCGAGAGTTAATCACTCTTTGATTCTTGTATTCTTTGTAGCATAAGGAATTAATTGGCACACTTTGTTTATAACAGGTGAAAGTCCTTGCCCTGACAGATCATGACACAATGTCTGGCATCCCAGAGGCCACAGAAGCAGCTAGGAGATTCAACATTAAGATAATCCCAGGTGTTGAAATCAGCACCATATTCTCAGCAAGGTTATCAGTGACTCTTCCTTTTATGTAGTTCCTGTGTGGTGTATTGTCCATTCAGTTTTCCATGTAATTCATGCTTCACATTGCTCAGTTACAATGTCTCACAACATAATTTCCAGAGCTGATTCCTATTTTGTTTTTTTTAAAAAAATGCATACATCATTGTTGTAATTTGTCCACTTTTCTGTTGTTCAATCTCATTTCTGCACAGCAGAAATTCTGAAGCAGATGAGCCAGTGCACATCCTTGCATATTACAGCAGCTGTGGGCCAACAAGGTTCGAGGAACTAGAAAAGTTCCTGGCGAACATAAGAGATGGTCGATATCTACGTGCAAAAGATATTGTCTCCAAACTTAATGGGCTGAAATTGCCTCTTAAGTGGGAGCATGTTGTCAGGATTGCTGGCAAGGGGATTGCTCCTGGTAGACTGCATGTTGCTCGGGCTATGGTTGAAGCAGGCTATGTAGAAAATTTGAAACAAGCTTTTGCAAGATACCTATATGATGGTGGACCTGCTTATTCCATGTAATTATCCAGCATTTTTCCTACTAACCTGATTAATTAGTGCAGTTTCTTTTTCAAAAAAAAAAAAAAGGGTCTTATGCATGTGTCTGTTCTGGATCAGGGGAAGTGAGCCTTTGGCGGAGGAAGCAATAAAATTGATATGTGAAACAGGGGGTCTTGCGGTGCTGGCTCATCCATGGGCATTGAAGGATCCTGTTGCAGTTGTTAAACACTTGAAAGAGGCAGGTCTTCATGGAATGGAAGTTTATAGAAGTGATGGGAAACTGGCCGGTACGTGTAACTCCATCCTCATTCCTGTCCTCCTTCTGTTATTCATTCTTAGTGTTTCCTTTCTTGAGGCTAGGGAAAGGAGGGGTGCTACTGGTTCTATCAAAACTGGAAGCATTTGTTCTTTTAACCTTTAAATGCAACATATGCCATTAAATACTTTCCTAAAGCTCAAGTATTGACTTCCCAACCTAGCCATTACCAAAACAATGGTCAAATATTTCATGTAAATCGTAGTTGTATTAGGATTAGGGTGCCTTGTATGTTCCTAGCATGATTTTACTTGTTCAAAAGCCTTTTGTTATTCTTGGGGAAAAGGAAAACTAAAATTCTAACATAATAAATAAATAATGAAGAAATGGAAGTAGAAGAAGAAGAGAAACTTGGTATTTTCTAGTTGTGTTTCAAAAATCAAAGTCTGTTATGGTTACATGGAGAAGTTAAAATTTAGAAGACAGCTGATTAAGTGTGATCTGTATTGCATGCATAATATTTTCAAATGAGAAGTAATTCCAACATTCTTGTTCTATACAAAGATATGCACAGGTCATTTACATTCTGTGATTCTGCTGATCTCCAGTTTGAGTTTCTTTGACATTATTAATGCTGGAAACTCTAGTAACACTGTGATGATAACTTTGCTATGCCTTCATACTTGTTCTGCAAGTCTAATTTCCCCAACATGCTTTTGTTCGTCTGCTGAAGTCTAGTTGTTTATTTCATCTTGTTTTTAAACAGCATACGCTGACCTAGCAGATACTTATGGTCTTTTAAAGCTTGGAGGGTCAGATTATCACGCAAGGGGTGGTAATAACGAGTCTGAACTGGGAAGTGTTAACCTCCCAGTATCAGCTGTGCACGAATTTCTTAATGTAGCTCGTCCAATCTGGTGCAATGCCATCAAGGATATTCTCTACAGTTATGCAGATGAGCCCTCTGATTTAAATCTAGCACAGATAACAAGGTTTGGAAAAATGAGGATTCTAAAAGGAACTTCTCTCTCGAGTTGTGGTAAGGATCTAGTCGACCATTGTTTGTCATTGTGGTTAACAAATGAGGAGAGGCAGAGCACTGAATTTGAGGCAATTAGGCTGAAACTATCCCATGTTGAAATTGATCAGGGGGGGACTAATTTTACTGCAGAAAGTAAATAACTCCATTCTTCATATTTCCTCGTACAATTTTTTCATCTAGGCAATGATGAGAAATCTACATCTTTTTATGTTCTAGTGCCGCTGCAATCATAAGGGAGCCCTTATCATTGTGCCACTACAGTGTTTTCATTCAGCATTTTCCCATTTCCTTTGGCAAGTAGTTGTCCTAGAACAGCAAACAAATGATAGGAGAATCTCAGATAATCCAAAATCGGAGCAGTTGGTATTTTCTTGATGGTTGGGTTATTGGTTAATCTAGTCGAGCCTTGTCCAAAATTGCCCGGTCGGGCATATCGATCTGATTTAAAGAAATTCCTCAAGAACATTTAGAGCATCTCTTTTTGTTATTGCAGTCAACTAGTAGCTTTATATGCTGCGTGGTTTGCTCTTGTAATTGGCTTCATGTTGGCTACATTTTTACTTGGATCTGTAACCATTTAGTACCCCACCACATGCACAATGAGATTCATGGGGAACTGGGCTGCTTCCCCCGCACTTGCGACCAATATATGGAAGAAGCTAGAGGCTCAGATGTCTTAAGTAAATTACAATCTTCGTTGACCTCAACATTGGGATTTATATCCAAAACACAATTTTGCGGAAGATTTCCTTTCTTGAGGAAGTTGCTTGTCGACATTTCAACTTTCATTAAGAACACAAAGAGCTAAAAGCTAAAGACCTTTTGATCCCTACCGATATTCCAATGGTTAAAAACCTAGACACTCATGTTAAGTTAAAGGATGGAAGGTAGGATAGATGAAAAAGAAGACAGTTCTTTCTTATTGTTATCACCCGATAATTCAACAAGCACCTTAAACAACCCAGAAAAAACGAAAAAATTCATGAGTTTAGCTTACAAAAGACTTCTGTCCATTACACAGAACTATGCAGTAAGCAGCCCTTTTCTCTTTCCTAGGAGTTCTGAACCTCATTGTAAAGACTTGGTCTACCCCCTTCAACAGGCCTTGAAGTACTGATTTGAAAACACCCAAAGTGAGTGTCTATGCTCCCAAAGCTTTGGTTTTACAAAGTTTATTCTTTTACGTCTTAAACATGCAGTTTCTTTTGTAACAATTTCTGGTTTAGTCCGATCAAAAGCGAGTATTAATCTTCATAACTATTGGGTTAGGTTCAGATTATAGATTGGCTCCTCTCCTGGATTTCTTATTCCACGTAATTTTAGAAATGAAAGTTTTTCAAAGTCATTCTTCGCCAAGCTGATGCGTCCTTAAAACCGTCTCACTATTTCTGCTATCATCACTAAAAACAGAGGGAAACGATTGCTGATAACTTTTTCCGATTGAAGTTAACGTTACACCACCTTCAGCAAATTAGGCTAGGTCTGAAGGATTTTCAGAATGTCTTTGGGAGGCAAATGCCTCGGCCAAGGTGCTGCTGGTGGCGAACACCTCAACATTAGCTGCTGTTCGGCTAAGGAACATCCTGATAGAATGAAGAACGACCCGTTTCTTGAATGTGCGCCTTTCGTCCATGGTGGAATAATTGCGAAAGGTACAGGGAAACTCAAACTAAATGCCTGCAAAATAATAAAGCTCAACTTACCACCCCCAAGGGCTCAAATGTCTATGTCCAAAACGTGTATCCTTTCCACCGTAGTTCCAACTAAAAGGAAGAGAAGAATTTAGAAAAATGAAGAAAGAAGACAACATGCAACAAGAGAAAATTATATCCCCAATCATCTGTTCGATGCACATGACATGACATTCCCCTTTGCTTCCCTTCCTAATGAACTTGCATCAAGTGATTCTGTACTGCATCAACCTGCTTCAATGCTCCCAGATTCCAAAGGTGATGGTTATAATACTCTCTGACTACACTTGCACACATCTGGACCTTTCACGCTCTGTGTAGCAGATACAACCAACAAGTACTGCTTGATAAAAGAAAATTTTGGTGTGTTTTCCAAAACCTACGACCTAAATCATCAGGTTCAAAAAAGAATCCTAATATGACACAGAACTGAACCCAAGAAAGAAGTATGACACAAGGACCATTGTCCCTTCAGAAGGAAATTTTCCCATGTCTTTCTGCCCTCCAAGCCAACCCCACACAACATTAGCTAAAAAAATAAATATCATCTGTATTTGCCAATTTCCGCTTTCTTCTTCATTGCCCTTTTACCGTGATATATGAAAGAATCTATTATTCCTGCAATTGTGAAAATGCCTGACAAGAAGAAATCCGTGTCAATTGATAATGAATGCATAACCAGAAATCAAATGAGACTAATCAGTAGTGAAAAGGGGTTTAATAATAAAATGCATGTTAAACCAGTGGTTGGTTGATGCAGACTAAATCAATTTGTAATTGGGCCACTCTGAATGGTGGAAACTGAAATTCAAAATAATAAGAAAAAAAGAAAATTCCAATTTCCACATTATGGCCACAGTGCAAACCCTAAATTGATCCCTCTTGTGCAATATGCACAAAACATGTCCCGATGGTATAAGCAGCAGAAGGCGCTAATGAAATAATTACACATTAACAATGTCAAGTAGTTAAATAATAAAAAAAAACACATTTTTACAAGTTATGAAAACACAAGGTAGAATTTAACTAAAAAATTAATCCTCAAAGTCTCCCAACTCTAAAATCCAGTTCTAAGCTATAAGTATTAGCCACTCTAAAATCCAAAGCAAACATGAGAATGAAAAGGTTTGGTAATAAATCCAATTACCAACTCAATATTAGCAAACAACATAATGCACATGCTTGTGAGGGTAGAGATTTTCTTTTGGGATGAGGGGAGAGAATATACCTCCAATTATGGCACAAAGATTTGTAATGAAGTGCAAAAATGAAATGTGCTCTTCTTCAAAAGTCACCTACAGTAACCAAAAAGGAAGAGTGCACAATAGATGGTTAAATAAATCAGTTGCTGACCTTTTAAAAAAGTACAGCCTCCTGCACTCATAACGAAAAAAGTACACAGGAATTTTCTGAACAATAAATTAGAAACATGTATATTATACTGTTTTAGTATCAAGATGAGTTCCTAATAAATATTCTAACCAGAATATAAAACTACTTTATGGAAACAGACTTAATGCCTAGAACTTGCAAATTCTCAAACAAAACAAAGCCATTTAAAAAGTCGCAAACTAATGAAATAAAAAAAACAGATCTTTAATTTGCAACTCCTGCTAGATCTATAACTTGTGTGACCAATCTGGATCAGATATTCAGTAAGCTTATGTAATGAGGCTAAAGGAACAGACCTTGATCGGAGAAAAGTCATAAAAGAAGAAAACTCCTGGGAAATTGCCACCGTGGAACAGTTCTGATCTCTGGTAATGTTCCGTCACAGAGTACTGTATATAGTGCCAATGCTAAGGCCTTTCAGGGCATGATCACATAACACAAAAGATGACTATAGCTTCCTCTTCTTTAGAGTTCTAGCAATACCTGATTTGAATTGACAGTGCGGCCTCTAACATTTTTGTATATTGTAGGGACCACCTGCAAAGTTGAAATTTAAAATTTATCTGAACATTGAAGTAGGTGAATGGACCAGAGCATAACTAAACGAAAGACAGAAGGAGAGAGAGAGAGAGAGAGAGAGAGAGAGAGAGAGTAAACAGTTTAAACATGCAAGTGAAAATTTTAAAAGAAAAGGACTAAACAAGTTAATAAACAAATGAGCACTTTTAAGTAGTAGCAAATAAAGCTACAAAAAAAAAAAGAGCAGTCTTGTATTCATGATTTGTATTATGTACCCACTGACACTGTCAAAAATAAATCTTTTCAGCATCCAATGATTAGATTCTACATTAATTTGAAGATCAGAGATTTAGTGCCTTGAGAATACCAACCCTGATAAAATATTGGTGCCTACCATTTGGCATATTGTGCACACCTTTTGCCCTGAAACAAAATAAATTCAACATGGTGAAGATGCAGAACAAAAGGGGAAAACACCATGTAAAAATAGTGCCAAGTAGATGGATGCAGGAACCACAACCTAATAAAGGACTGCCCATAAGTGTTAATAAGGATAAGTATCCAGCATGTCATCATAATATTTATATTAATATTATACTGCTTTAGACATTACATATATTCAGTGTGGGACAACTATTTACATATTAACACAAAACCAATTTATTAACACTTGCCTCAAGTTGGATCATAAATGTTAATCATGCAGAACTTGTTACAAAGAATATTCATCCCAACTCCATGTAAGGAATTTGTAAAATATCCACAACTTGTTCTCCTGTCTTAACATGAGTAGGTGCAATAGAGCCTTTACAAAAATTTTCTCTAACAAAATGACAATCAATATCCAAATGCTTACTAAGTGTGTGAAACACAAGATTTCAGGTAATGTAAATAGCAACCTGATTATCACACTACAATCTAGTAGCAGTACTCCTGATTCCAGGCTCTTCAAGAATTTGCTTAATCTACATCAACTAAAAAGTAGCTTGGGCCATAGCCCTATGCTCTGATGTGCACTTGACCTGGACAACAACCCAGTCAACATCAAAACCCCTCAATTTTAGTGTGCCTTTTATCATGATGCCACACACCTAAACCAGACATTCTCTTCAACTACTTGAGAATCCACAGCCTAGCATGCCAATGAAGAACTCAAGGGATGACATGAATCCACACTGACATGTATTTATTATCTTAGCAGCCACATAAACAAGATGGGAAAGATGCAAGAATATCTTTCAGCATTTCTCAAGTGTAAGCAGAATGCAAGAAAAGACGGAAATTACCCATCAAGCGGGTTTACAATGCCTGGAAAATAGTCACCAAAAGCAAGCCTGTTGATCCTATGACTTACCTATATCATGCACCGAAAGATAAAATTCAGTTACAAGTTGAATTTCAAAAAAACAAAATAAAGCAATGAAAATAAATTAGGACTATTTAACTAATATCTAAAGAATGTTAATATGAAGTATCTTACATTATAACTGTCCATCTGTAAAGCCAGCAAATCACGCACATGAAAATTAGACCGATGAAAGCTCTTCCCAGGCGCGAAATGAAAATTTCCCGCCACCTTACTTACTTCTAGAGATCCATATATATTACATCCTTCACCCTGTTCATCTTTTACCTTTTGCATAAAGCCTTCTCGTTTGCACTGAAACCAAAAAAGAATAAGTAACACTCCGAACAAAACAAAGCCAAAGAAGATAAGAAACAGCAAACAATTATCCAAACTTGGCACAGGTCTGGCCAGAGGGAAGCAGAAACTACAAACATCTGCATACCTTGCTTGGTTTGGTAGCAATGGAAAATAAAATAAAAATTATTATGTCATTCAATAAATTTTGAGAAGCCTGATTTTGGCATTACAGAAATGATTGCAGTAGTCCATCAACTCTAAGAGTGTAAAGACCACCAAACAATTTTTTGGCTCAACGAAAACAGAATTTGGGATTCAGAGGCCAAAGCTACAGATTCATTTCACTTTTCTTTGTTTGCATAAAATTGGTTATGAAATTGCCTGCATGTGATGGGAATACATTTTGAACATCAATGCTGTTGCATTCCCATCCCTTCCAACTTCAGCTATATATTGCTCGATAAGCCAGTTGATAAATCAGGAGCATATCTTCAAATGCCATTAGCCAAGAATTCAAATGCTAATCTTGAAAACAAGCAGATGTCACAGATACAGGCAAAACAGGTGGTAAAATGGTTATCCGCTTGTAACACATCTATCTCCCTTTTTCCCAATTTTTTTTTTTTTTTTTTTGTATTTCAAGAAAAGGGTAAAAAAAAAAAGAAAAGAAAACAAAAAGAAGTCAAAACCAACACCTAAAAAATGTGCCACAAAACACATTGATATTTTCTCAAAACTTGCAAGAAACCTAAGGGAACATTACATTAAGGTGAAAGATGCACGGACCCCCTCAGATGCCAAGTTTGATACCCACCCGCCTGCCCCAGGGGACCCCAAAAGAATATCAATTTAAAAATGAGATCTTCCTTTACTATTCAAAATTTGATTATGAAGTATAACTGGCATACAAAGGATCCATTGAGAGTTTCAGTTGTCTCCCTTCCATATTTTGTCTACTAATCTAATGTCAGCTTGCAAAACCCAATACGTGTGCAAACCCAAGTGAAGCATCATTGCCTAGACATCCAAAAATTAATTGTCTCATAAAGGCATCAGCATTGACCATCCATCAAAGTGCCAATCATACAGTCCAAGAGGACCATCTAAATCCCAAATCCCACAGAAGTACATCAAATCTCCAATGAGATAGAACCACTTTCAGACCAACAAATCCACATAAAAGCTAAGCATAATAGCATTGGGAATTTGTTACTTGACAGGTGCATCAAAAACCATAATTATCCAAAAATTAATGACCCATCACCACCTAAAGAAGACCATTATAGAATGTTTCCCCCTCCATTCCTAAGATGCTTCCATAGTCATACCCCATAGGGAAGCCTATTTGTAACAGAAAGCCACTTATGCATCATTCAAAAATTGTTCTTCCCCACAATGGATCCACAATGCCATTTCTCAAGATCTATCGAGGAATACAATAAATTATTCTTGCCCCAAATTCCTACTCCTAGTTGATGGCAATTTTTGGTTTACAAATTCCTGATGAAGACAACTCCTCATAATGATATGCAGATTTTTTTTTTTTTTTGAGCCAGTTAATGAGCAAAATTATTATTCCCAACAATTTACTAGCATGACAGAAGCAGATAAAATGCAAAGAAGCAATGCTGCAAACTTCAAAACAAGATGGTGGTGTATATATCCATAAAATCCACTAATAAAAGCTACATGCATAACCAAAGCAAAAACTGTTTTTGCTCCCTAAAATTATCATATAGATGCATTCTATAAGAGCCACCAGCATACCAACCTGATCAATCAAATCTGCATTTGTCAATGCCCACCCTTTCTTCCTATAGGCTTCTTGAACTTCTTCACATGAGTTACAACAATGGTCATCTGTCTGCTTGAAAGAAAGGGTCACAAGGGAGATTAATCAAATGCAGAACCACAATATAAAGAATGTTAGTAAGGATTCATTCAACATTCACAATTTTCTCTTAAAAAAGGGAGGCAAAGAAAGAGTCTTGTGTCCTTTCCTTGGCAAAGCCACACTGATATTTTAGCCAACCCCAACTCTTTTGACTGTATGTCTAAAACAAAAATAGAGCCTTAATCCCAAATTTGATTGGGATCGGCTACGTGAAGCTTTTCTCAGCATTCCATTCTATCGTGAACTAAATTTGGCATGAAATCTAATTGTTCTAAATTCTTCCTAAACAGAGATTTCCAAGTCATCTCCCTCTCCTCTTGCCATCCACTTAGCTATGGTCATCACTCTCATTGGATCATTTGTAGGTCAAGTAAAATTAAATAGTTTGATACCATAAAACATTTGATTATTTCCAAATATCTCTTTGTATATTCCATTATTCCAGCAGGTTTTATTTCAAGATTGCATTAGTGCAATGTTAAAACCTGATACAAGGTCCTGAAGAGAATGGAGTAGACCAGTCATTAGATCCATCCTCTAAATGGGGGTAAACTATTAAACAGATGCACTACCTAACTCATGGTTATCTTAAATGTTTTAACATCTGCAGAAAACTCAGGGAGCTGAGCTAGCCTACCAGTGTGCATCATAATTACTCAACGAAATGACATTTGCAGCACTATATAAGTGCATTTCATTATGTGCATATTTCAGGGCATGAATAAGCCAATACAGCATTGTAATAAACATGCTCAGAACCCTAGAAAATTAAGGGTCTCCAACAAGAATACAGTCCTGTAAGAACTGCACAATCCAACTAATTCCAACCAATGGCACGCTAGAATCTCTTACGTTCTTTTTTGATTATACTAAGTCTCAGATCTACTTCTTGATGACAGTGATGCACAAATGAAAGTGCGGAATAGCCATCATAGCTTGACATGGAAGCCAAAACCTGTGACTGTAAAACAACAAAGTATACTGATAAAGCTATAGATATGCCAATTCCATTTGATTTGAGTTCAAGTTAACAGGAGCAATGTCAAAGTTTGTGAAGTTCATGGGGAGTGAGGCTACGAATGATAAGAGACAGAACCCAAAAAAAAAAAAAAAAAGAGTGGTATTTGATAAGTATGCAAATCCATGACTTCGAGATCATGCTAATAGTCTATAAACGACAATGAAATTCCAATGAAGGAAGATTTTAAACCCAGGCTTTTTAACACAGCCAGTGAACTGGAAACAAAAGAAAATAACTTTTTTTAAAATTTTTTAAAGTGTAAAAAAACTCAAGTTTATAAAAATAAAAAAATAAAAAAAAATGTATTCAATGTAACTTTCTTTCTCTAGTCTCTCGTTTCACATAAATCAAATAGAAAAGCTTCCCAAAGTACAGCACAGTTATCATATTGTCACGTTAAAACACTACGAATGTCCCTTAACAATGAAAGGAAAAATGTTTCAAAGTCTTCTATTTGATTAGCAATCATATGATTATCTCACACATAATGCTATAGGATGACTACAGATTGTAAAGATAATGTTGCAACTCAAGAGATGAAAAAAATCAGTTTACCATTTCTGCACCATAACATGAACCACAATAAGTTTCTCCATGTTCAAGTCTGCCTCCATGCCTTTGCAAAGGATTCTCAATCTATGGAAAGGTAGGAGAGGAGAACAGAACATTAAATATACAAAGTAAGTAGAAGTAAACCATTGAGTTCATAAAAAACAATATATCAAGTAAAGGATAATCAATTATTTTCACAAAAACATGTCTTTTTTGGTGCATCTGTGAGGTTGTGTAGACGGCAAAGAGACATTAAATTTACGATGTTATAAATGAAAAATCCACCCTAGATCAATGTGAAATGAACTATTATCGTCATTGATAGACATCTATCTACCTAAGATAAGAATTTTTTGTTTTTCTTTTTTGTGGGGTGGGGAAGGAGTGAAGAACAATGAGTGTGCATAAATGAAAATGGCCATAGCTTAATTCTTAAAGTGCAGATGTCATCAGCTATAATTGTTAACTATTGTAAGATAGGTAAAGATGATGCACAGCTACACACACACACACACACACAAAGAGTAGGGTGGAGAGAGAGAGAGAGGAGCATGTGTGTATGTGTGGGTGTGTATCAACTAACCTTTGGTGCACCAATCCCATCCTGCCTGACTTCTAGTACTTCATTATTTGAATTAATCCTCTTCTTGGTTATATCATGCCTCTGTCAAGTAAAAAAGGATAAACCAATCAACACAAAAACAATTAGATTAATAAAATGAATTACCCAATAATGATCAAGTATACACTAATCAACATCAATCAGGTTCCTGGATACATACTATATCAAAATGCTGCTCTCCACTGATATCCATGGCATCAAGACTGAGTAATGAACATGGAATGGCAGGAAAAGTGACATCAAACTGCAAATTTACCAACAAAGATGGAATCAATTTAAGGAGAGGGAAAAATGATGTTACCTCTGGAATTAGAGTTACAGTACAATAAGTATGAGAAAACTAAAGCCATGAGACAACAATTATTGCTCAAGGCTCTGCTAGAGACAGCACATCAAAATAAAGATGCAATAAAGTATAAATATCAGTAAGATGTTTGCTAGTGTTCACCAATTTCAATGATTTGAAACATCTAAAGGACCACAATATAACCCTGAGCACCAAAACCAACCACATTTGTAGAAAAGACACAGCATGCTGATATCAGTCCTCTAAACTAGGGAACAAATGGAGCAAAGAGATGATTCTTAAGTACATTGATTCGTAAGGTTTCACCCCTGGAAGTATCCACAAAAAGCTTTGTCTCTGTAACTGAGTGCAGGTATAATCCTTCAAAAGTCACAATCAAGAAAACTGTGAGGCTAAGAACTGATAAAACCAGATCCAGTAAATTAACTTTTGGGAGGAGGGGACATGAAGAAATGCTGATCAGCATGAGTCTGTAGAGGAACAAGGAAAAACATAAACATCCAAAAGGGTTAGCTCAAAACTTATGGTTCACCAAATAAATGATAAAAACCAATTCAGAAACAAGTTTAAATTTGCGTAGGTCTTTCTATCCACTAAAACTCTCTCTATGATCATAAATGTCAAAAAGTTTCTCGTGTCAAAATAAGCTACTACCATAACAAAGACTATACAAGCTTTTAGCAATAATGAGCTGGATTTTGTCAGACTCCCAGCTACATGACAACATAAACATGTATTAGACCACAGCCTCGTTAATTATCATCACTGTACCAAATTTGCATATTTGCCACCAAGAAGACGTGGTTAGATTTACACCAAGTGAAAAGAGCTGAATATCAACCACAACATCTGTGGTTAAGGTAAGGTGCTGCTTGAAATTGGGTTTCAAAGATTCAAAGGAGCTTCCGCAAAATGGGGGAAAATGGATCCACCAAAACTAAACAGGCAAACAAGTAAATAAAAAACTAAACAAGAAGAACAAGAAGGAAAATTCTAAGAAATAATCAGGCATATCTTCCAGAAAAATACAGGTGTGCAATAAAAAAATAAAAAAATAAAACATCCCAATACACTTGTTTTTTCCCAATACATCCAAGAGATTAATGGGGAGCCTTGCTATAAAAGTACGGTTACTCCACTAAGACCAGCAGACCATACGTTCAAGTTAAAGAAACAATCTCTCTATAAAATTAGGAATAAGGTTGTGTAAATATGACCCTTCCCCCAATTCCCACCGTGTGGGAGCCGCGTGCATTGGGACGTCCTTTTTATGTATCCAAGGGTTTTAGACTATCCTCACATTTTAGTTTCAGCAAAATTTTTCAGTAAATACCAACATTGTGAATATTACTCATGATAAGGGGCCTGATTCTGTAAAATTTGGAAGCATCATATCAAATTGTAGCAAACATCTGATTTCTATAAGCTTTTTTGTGTGTACATCAGATGTTGATCACAGAAAATAAAAATTGCATTTAGCCAGAGTCAGCTTTTATGGATAATGCAAAGAACATGCTCCCAAGCTAATATCATGCCAAGAAACAAGCAATGGAATATTGCACTAAACAAAGGGGAAACAAGTGTTGACAAGTAGACTAAAGGACACTACCAAAATCATGTGTATCCATTTAATCTTGGACTTTTAGGAGAGTGCAATCCAACCCAAGCATAAAAAGATAAGAATGAAGAAAAAGAAAGCGGAAAAATGTAGTCCGATTGTTGAATTTCATCGGAGGGTGACCCAGACGAAGAAATCGCTAAGCAATCAGAGGATAAACCAATGGCTACTCCAAAACTTCTCAAGCCCCAGTCCCCAGAAACGCTAAGACTGCCTCTCAAGATGATGGTCCGATTAACCTTGTGCAATGATTCATTATATCAAGAGACACTGTGGATTTGCAAGTATAAACCAAGCCCGTATCCATTAGCAAGACAGCTTGACTCCTAATGCAAAACCTACTTGCGGTCATGTGACAAAACCACGAATTTTGACAAGGTAGAGTAAAAGATACCGTCGCAGCATGAGCATAAGCATGAGCATGAAACTTACATCAGAATTAGAATAAAAGCGGCGTAAAAATAAATTAAAGCAACAGCCAATAAATTTTTCCTAATTTACAAGAAACACACAACAACAACAACAAAAAAACAGATAGAGAGGGGGAATAAAGGAAGAGAACATATACATACTGAACTCAGAGAAGAAGAGGAAGAGCATGACCAGAGAGGATAAGAGAGTGATAAGGCCGCCGGAGAGGGTGCGGCTGTAGAAATCCTCGTTTATTTTCGGGTACGCGTCTAAATTCCTCAGCTTCTGAATCAAACCCTCCATTTTCCTTTTTTTTTTTTTTTCTTGGCTAACCCTTTCCCTTCCTCTCTCCAATACAAATCGTGTTCGTAGTACTGTAATTATTAAAAATAAACATATACCTGATCTTTTATCAAGAATGCCAATGACATCCAGTCTCGCCCTCTCTCTCTCTCTCTCTCTCTGTCCTTTTGTGGAGGGAGACGGAGGCGAGACAAGGCGAGGCCTACACGGAGAACAGCGCCGGAGACCGAGTCACGCACGGAAAGGAAACTAATAAAATAATATCATATCCGTACCTATCCAATTATGTCTTTGACGTCTTCGCGTCTCACGTAAAAGCGGCAACGGCGTCAATATCAATCGGGTTGGTGGTGCAATTTTTTTTTTATTAAAAATGTTATTTAATTATAAAATAACAATAATTCTTGTAATTTCATAATTTAAATTTAAATTTAATAAATTAATTTATATTAATAAGTAATAACACATATCCAAATATATAATAATAAAATATACTAATTGTGTTTGACGTGTTTAACGAAACCATGTATTCATTTAACTTTTTTTTCATATTATTATTATTATTATTATTATTATAAAAAATTTATATTAAATATATTAAAATAAAAATTAATTATATTTCACGTATCATTTTTTTTAAAACTATCAAAAATGTATCACAATTAACGATAATTAATCAATATAGATGAAACTTTATCATCCTCATATATAATCTAAATCTTTTTTTTTTTTAGCAAACTGAATAATAATAGTGAGCATGTCTTTGTACATGTGTATAATAATTTTGGACAGAAATAATATAGTGTTCAGGCCTTTGGAAAGGTTTGCTTTCTTCATCTTGAAAACTAAGTATAGGTATTAAAAGCATTCATGCCTTTTTTGTTTCTGTAGTTTTTTTTTTTTTTTTACATCAGGGCCATTTTGGTCATTTAAATTAATCAATGAGCTGTTGTGGTCTCAGTGGAGTTGGCAAATACTTAATAGATTTGGGTGTCCTTCCATGGGATGACATGAATAAGAATCTAATTGCAGTTTTAAAAAATCCACTTTTACTATATAATCAGCATGCCTAATCTCCTCCACAGTGAATAAAAATTTTACGTCCACGCACATATGTTACGGTTCTATTCATTAGGGAAATAAAAGTAAAATGTATTATGGAATCCCTCAAAAAAAAAAAGTACAATTAAACCAAATGGGGTCTTTATTAGCCTAAAGAAAGATTATATAGTTCACTACTCAATGTGGATTTCTGAAACATCCTTTGATGTACTATAGCAAATGAAACGAATGGTAAACTCATATCTATTTATTTGCAAACGATGACCACATATCTCAGTAGTTTTGTAGTGTCTTCTGCATTTAGATTAGTTGCAATTGGCATATGCTTGCCTGCTTCCTCTGTTGCGCGTTATTCTAATGATTTTTTTTAAGTTTGCTACGGTGAAGCGGGGCATGTGCTTATACAAGTTGCTATAAATGTGACGTGCATGAATGCACAAGAAGGCCTTAATGGCATACATGGTAGCCAATAAAAGGGTGACTAGTAATTGCATAAATTTTACAAATATTCATTTTGCTTTTGGTGGGGGTAAACAAAGCTGACCATATTAAATTATGGCTGCCGTCCCTTATTCTTGTTTCTTGGCTCCTTTCCGCTTGCAATGTAGATAAAAAGGGTCCCTGCTGCAAAAAGAAAATCCATGGCCAGAGTAATAAGCATTGTGCCTTAAAAAGCTCAGACAGGGAATCAGGTCTCGTGGAATTTTGGGCAACGAGGTTTCTTAAGTGAAACTTGTAAATCTCTTGATATTTTTTCGGTAAACATTTTCTAACTGTCTTTGCTATAGACGTAGGTCAAATGTTATAAATTCTCGTATCTTTGAGTTTTAAGTGTACTATTATTATTATTATTATTATTATTATTATTTCTAAATAATTAGTATAAATCTATTTATCTAATAAATCTGTTATAATAAACTAATTTCAAAATTGGTAATAAAATATGAATTAAAAATTTTGATGTTAAAATAATTTCAATATGCAGTGAATTAAAATACATATTTTTTTTTAAATTTAATATAGACTAACTAAGGTGAAAAAAGAATCAAATACTATGTTAAAAGAGAAATATTGTATTAAAGTATTATTTTTAAATATTTTTAATCGAAATAATATTAAAAAATATTAATAAAATTATAAAATTAACACATAATATTTTTTTATTATGAAAAAACCAATCAATTTCATAAACTGAAATATGAGATATTTAAAAAAACATACAAATACTTGTTAATTGAATAAATTTATTGAATTAATCTATTATGAAAATTTTTAAACAAAATATTACTTATTTATTTGAAAAATTTTTCATATAATAGTCATATAAATAATTTTTAAATTTAAAATTACTAATATATCTCATATAAAAATTAATATATTTTGATCTTAATTTTAATTTATTTTAATTAAAAATCATTTATAGAAGTAAATATTAGGTATATTATGAATTATATAAAAATAATCTAGGTTTTTTCTTATGGGATAAAATTATATAGTTTTTGCGTTAAATTATAAATAAAACCCATCAGCAGAAAAGGCAAACCCGAGCAAGCAAGCATTCCGGGGGTTGATCCAAGATTGGGAGATTTGTCCTGTAGTTATGTGAAACTTATCGTGCTGTGTCAGATACAATCCATTTTCTTGAACGGTCTTATTATTTCACACTTCCTATTGTACTTAAATATTCAAACAATGAACTCGGAGCACCCTATATATCCAAGCACTATATGACCGTACTTATGTCAATTCTTGTGTCATGCCCACTCTTTTGAAGAGAAAGAACTATTATTATTATTTACTTTTTTTTTTTACATTTCAAAATAAAAAGTAAGTTGATACAGTATAAATTAAAAAAATACAATTAAATAAAAAAGTAAAAATGCAAATTATTACTCTTTAAATTTGAGATATAATATAAATTATAATATTTCAGATTTTATAATAAAAAAATAAACTCAAAAATTTCTACTTAAAATTTATATTTAAATTTAAATATCTGCGCACTTTATTTTTAAATAAATATCAATTATTAATTATTTTTATTTTAAAAAAATAACTTATTAGGTGTAAAAATTAAATTTCTTTGTAATATTTTTTCTCATCGAATTTATCGACATTTTCTTTGAAAATTCATTTGATATGGTGCGTTTGGTAAAAATTATTAAAATTTGAGTCAGATTGACTTTGATATAATTATTATTTTTTAAAATATATAAATTTAATATCCTTTTTTCTTATCTATTGAAAATCGGGTCCGTCCGCGACACTTGCGTGGACTGGTTAGTATCAAGGACGGGTTCAAATTCTAGCTACAAAGTAATTTCTGTTGTAAAATAAATGATATATGGGTCGTGTGTGAATCTGACATGGGTCGTGCCCAGACACAAGTCCATCAGGTATGGTGCCCAGCACAGCTTATGGACTGAGAAATCTCATGGGTCAACTTGAGCCAGCTGGTGAACCGTCCGGCCTATTTTCCATGTCTACATACACTGTTCGACAGAAAATTTACATTGACCGACGGCATGGACTTACTTTACGGGTAAAAAAAAAAGAAAAAAAAATTGGGGGTAGGAAGTTCGAACACCATTTTCTCTGCGGGTAAAAAAAAAAAAAATTGAAAATTCACATGGACTTGCTTTTAAAAATTTGAGACTGAATTGAATGAATTAAGAATTTAGTGGTACAAAATCACGAAATTAATAAAAACGTCGGAATTTCTTTCTGTGCTAGCCATGATTATGTTGTTATTTGCATTTAGTTCCATCGGCTGGGTGAGGAAATAAGCAAAAACGAAACGAAATATCAACCAAAAAAAAAAAAAAAGGGAAGGTGAAACATGACAGGAGGAGGCGGAGGAGTGGGGCCGGATGGGAAGTTGCCGGGCTCTCATCGCAAGCGCCGCCGTGAAGGCTTCGACGGTGAAGACGACGATGACATACTCCACGCCGACAACAAACCCACCTCGTAATTTTCTTCATCATATCCCCTATGGCTACCTTTCGAACTCTGTTATTTAGAGATTGATTATAAACTGAACTTAAAACTCTTTTTTTTTTTTATGAGTTTTTGGTTCTTTAACCTTTTTCCTTGCGTTCCTTGATTTGGTTAACTGGGTCTCCCTCAAAAACATAAATCTCTGGGACAAATTTAGGAAAAGGAGGCGGTGGGTGGACCGGGGGGGTAGTAGAACAGCTTAATCCCATAAAGATCACACCTTCCAATCTTCCAATAATTGCATTCGAAATTCAGATGGAATTTGTTAGGAGGAGGAGCAGCAGCAGCAGCAGCAGCTTCAACAGAGAGATGGCTTGAAAGGATATACTTTGTTTCGCTAATATTCTAATCTTAGCGCCTTTCAGATTGTTTCTTAGTCTTCTGCTGTATACTTTTCCAACTCCCCTTCCCAACCCGGTTTCCTCTCTCTTTGGTTCCCTTTCTGGTTTTGAGGAGAGGAGAACAGTAGGACGGGCTCTTACGAGAAAGAAATATTTGATACTGTATATGTTGCGGAGTCTCAGTCTTTCAAAAGTATTTGTTTTTCTTAAATACATGGCATCTCTTTTGTTTTAATATGATTGTCTCTCTCAAGAAAATGAAGATTCATTGTGAAATGAATGAATTATTTTCAAGATGATTAAATTGTAGTTGGATGGATACTGAATCCTACTGTAATTTACAAGCATTTTTGTTTTCTTTATCTCCTTAATCCTTATGGTGTAATAAGTAACCTCTTATTGGACAATAAAAAGGAAAGAAGAAAATGAAGCGTGAAGGTTGATGGGATATAGCTTAAACCCATCAATTAACTTTTCATTCATATTTTTACTCATCGTTTGTTATTTTGGTATCATGGCACATTTACCATGTCAAGCTTTATACCACTGCTAGATTCTATCATCATTCATCAGTAACATTTTTTTTTTTTTAAATTTTTTATGTTGAAGGCACATGATATGGTGGTTTAAAATAACTGATATCTGAATTCAGACTTGGATCCTTAACTTTTTTCCCAAATCAATTCATTAAACAAGTCATCATAGTAAGAGCTGTTTAGTTAATTTTCAGTAATAATCCTGATGGCAGGCAGAAGAAAGTTAGATTTCCAAAGGGTAAGAAAGGGAAGCCTGGAAATCAAGCAGTGGGTTTAGGTAGAGATGAATCTGGTTCAAGTGAGACAAGAGATCCTCGTAAGGCTGCTACAGAGCGTGCAAAGCAGCGCACTCAAATTGCTGCAGAACTCTTTAGTGAAGAAGTCAATGATGTGTCCATTGCTGAAGTGACTTATGAGGTTTGTATTGTTGATGCATACTTTCTTGAAAATTATGCTGTCATTGCTATGCTCATTGACTCTTCTTTCATTCGATAAATTATAACCCAATAACTAAATTGTACCTTGACCAAATGCAATTTCATTTATTCCTAAACTTGACTGAAATTAAGGACCTATTTATCGGATGCATCGTTGATATGTGATTACATTGAATGCTTTTGCAGTTCTCTATGAAAAAATAGGTTTGCTTCTTATTCCTATATCTTCTTTTTTGATGCAGAGGTTTTGAGTTCAATTCATAGGTGCAAGAAGTTGTAAAAAGTTGATTTGCAATAGTTCAAACCCTTTTATGTGATTAAATTCTTTGGGGCAAAGAATTGGATGTTTACTGCTACTGATTAGGTTATTTTATAGATAACTAAGCAGTAGTTTTTTGACCAATTGTTGAGAGGATCTAGAGAAGACTTTTTTGGGTTGGAAGCAACAATATCTTTCAAAAGAAGTGATGCTACTCCTTGCAAGAGAACTGTTTTTAATATCCATGTGTATTTCTCATGTCCTTGTTTCTTACACATTTGTGGTTGTTGAGAGATTGGAAGACGTCTATGAAAATCAAATTTTGAGGTGAATTCGAGAACAGGATTAACTTTTATCCACTAAGTTGGTTGCTGTCTACAACCATTTGAAAGGGACATTTGGGCATAAGCTCATATGATTTTGAGCAAAAGCTCTTCTCAGTAAATGGCTTTGGGGGAAGTTATTGACTGCAAAGCACAGTGGTTGGATTTTAGTGACAAGAGACAGAGAATTGTTGGCAAGGGGCTGTGTGTGTTAACGGTGGGCATGTGTTTTGATTGCGTAATTGACTTAGGTCTTCTGATCAGACCTTTGGAGATTGACTTTTTGTTCTAAGAGAATAACAAAAGGTCTTATCATCTCACTCCTTATTGGTGAAGTTCAATTCTGGGGCTACAAATTTGAAATAATAAAATTTCTCTTAGTTTTTCTCTGTTTTGTCTGTCAAGTTTGTTTCTAGGGCTATGAATCTTACAGTGTCCCACTCATTTATGGTGCATCTAATGATTTTCTTGTGTTTATGTATATTTGGGCTTTGAACGCAAATAAAGAATAGTGAGACCATCCAATCAAAAATAATATTACTCTACTCTATGAAAGGCTTGTTTTCCAGATTCGGCATCATTTTCTCAGTTAAGATATGTCAGATTTTCAGTAGTTGGGACAGCGGCAGCCAATAATGGCATTTCTTTTGGTAGGATGATGAGAATTTTGTTGAAGATGGGATCCAAATAGAGCCATTCAATCTTAAAAAAGAGAGGGAAGAAGGCTATTTTGATGCACAGGGGAATTTTGTTGAGTATGTCAATGAGAATGAAATGAAGGTAATCCACTCTGCTAAAGTACTTTGTTTTAAATATAGCTGTGAATTTGTGTACTGATCATGTGTACACCTATAGGATGCATGGCTTGATAGTGTTGCTGTTGATACACAATATGCGGGAAAAAGCTTTGTGGATGTAACTAATGGAGATGACGATGACAATGTTGCTCGTGACCTTTCTTCTGATGATATTGGAATAATGAAAAGACGAATTGCGAATGTGCTTGAGCCGGGAGAAACTGTATTCATCAGATCTTTGTTATTGGTTCCTTGTGTGATTTTTCCTGTTTGTGGATAACTAAGTTTTAAATTTCACGTACCTAGGCTGTTTTGGGAGCATAACAGGTCTGTGGAAAGTTGTTTTGATACTTCCTCCCTCCCTCCCCAACCATGACCAAACCCCCTCCCTAGTTTTGGGGGGGGGGTGCCCTGCAGTGGACAAGAATATTGAACTTTTCCTACTTCTGAATGACTTGCTATGAACACATTAGTCATGGTTTTCACTTTTGTATGCTACAGAATTTTGTTTTTCCTTTCAATATGTGTTTTATAAACTTTCTACTGTGAAATGACTTGAAAAGTAGATGGTTGTGAAAGTTACGGAGGTCTTGGTTTAGGACAGAAGGTAAGTTATTACATATTTGAAGAGATACTTTGGGTAATTGACTATCTCATTTCATCTGTAAGAGGATGTCTACCATAAAAATAGGTTTTACTGGGTTAAGTCTAACAAATAGATGGAAGGACCATGAGTATATATGTTGCTTGATGTTGTCTTCACTAAGGAGAGTTATCGAGCTTTTATAGGTTTTCTTTTTTGGTAATCTTGATACTAGAGCAGTATCAGGTTCTGTTTCTTTCTTTCTTGTCCTTTTCTTTTTGTTATTTTCCTTCTTCAGAAGGGTATAGAAAAAGTTCTAAAATAACTCTGTCCTGTGATGTTTCTTTAATCATAGGAATTTGACATCTTCCTGACTAAAATTTTACAATTTTGATGTATATATAGAAACATTTTATATATAAATTGAATCTCTGGATACATTATACGATCAAGAAATGCATCTAGTTTCCCCTAGGTGATCAAGCCTTAATTTCCACTAGAAAATTCATATTTATGAAGCTTGATCCTCTAACTTCATGATTGTGGAAGGAATTCTAGCTGATGCTTGACTTTATTTTAGTTTTATCATTGTCCTCAAGGCAATGCAGAAGAAATGAGTGCCTGTTTGCATGCTTTTTGCTGTTATACAGGTGTGTTCATGTAAAAGTCAGGTTCTTTGTGGGTGCACTTCCTTTGTTTGTCAGTGTGAGGTGTTTCTATGTGAGTGTATTCCTTTTTGTCAGTGTGGGCTGTGTCTGTGTGACTGTAATCTAATATGAGTTGTATAAGAGATTCTCCCTTTTCACTGACAGGTTTTACAAGCGCTGAGAAGATTGAAGGGAGGCTCAAATAAGAAGGAGAAAATGTCAGTTGAGACACAGCTTCTATTTGACCAGCTAACTGAAGATGCCAACAAGTTGTTGGATCATGGTGAATATGGTAAGTTTTGTTAGTTTGACCGAGTTGTTTTGTTTAAGGACTAATTATAGACAATTACTTCCGATGTATATCATTTGGTTATTATTTCCCAACCATTTATCCTTTGTTCATCTCTTTTTACATCCTAAGCTCTGTGAATTTTGCTTTTCTTTGCATACTCTCATCCCAGTTTCTTCTTTTTGATTTTGTTTTACTAGTCACTGTTTAAAGTTTGTGCCATGCAGATGTCTATCATGATAAGCAAGAGGTTTTTGATCGTGAGGCAGGTTGGTGTGTTTGCAGTTATTTATTTATTTGTTTATTTACTTCTACCCTCTTTATTCTGCTTCTTATGCTATCTGTCCATGGTTTTGTGCTGAATGTAGTGTTGCATCTGTGGACATTTGTGTCTGTGTACCCTTTTCCCCCAACAATTAAAATAATGTTATAAAATTTTCAGTAGTTAATGTTCTTCCTAAACCAATGTGAATTTGGCTGCATATCCTCTGTCCAGGTAATACCGCAGAAGGTCTGACAATTTGACCTTTAGACCACGTTTGCCACTATGATTTTAAGATGCTTCCTCTCCCCCCTCGGGGGCCATGGGGCCTGGTGCTTGATCTATGTCTCATTTCAATCATGATAATTCGTTTCTAACAGAATTCCTAATGTCTAGCATTCCCTCTCATAACATTTGTCTTGGCATTCTACAAATCTTTTGGTATTTATTGTCAGTGCTCCTTTTTGATGCCTACAGAAGGATATGAAAGGTTGGCTTTGGCAAGGGTGAAGCCTACCACCGTAAGTACTGGCCACGAGGATGCTGGGTACAATGTGGGGACAGAGATGATCTCCAATGTAGCAAATCTTGGGGCAACTTCCTCATTAGTCTTTGATGTGGGGACCTCAAAGCAAAATGTAGCTACTGCAGAAATCTCAGGCAATGATGTTGATCCTTATGACATATTTGCAGAGGATGATGATAATGCCACTAGTAAACCTCTTGGCAGTAGTAATGTAGTTGGCTCTAATTCTGATGGAGTTGGTCAATCATCATCTGATGGCATAAATTCCGTCTCTGAGTGTAAATTTCTACCTATTTTCTTTTGATATTTTCATGAATTATCAATAATGTAAGGTCTAACCATCTAAGAGTAGATTATCTGGATTGAAATATGGTTTGCTTGTCTGCAGCTGGATCCATGCAAAATGACTATGTATATGATGAGGCTTCTGGGTATTCTCCCTCTCTCTCTCTCTTTCCCCAACCGAAAATTTTCTGTTGCCTTCGTTGGCCATTGTGTTTGTTCAGAGAAACTGCTTGGCATGGGTGTTTTCAAGGGATACTTATATTTTCCGCTCTTACTTTGTGCAGTCTACTTGTTCACGGAATGTTTCTCAGTTTAGTGAAAACATTGAAAATCTGGCTTTAGGCATTAATAATATTTCATATGGTCTTGATAAAAGACTAATTTTGTTTGTGAAATGTGGCTTAACTATACATGATGTTTAAAACTCTTAATGATCATTTCTCCCTAGGTTGCTTCTTGGTTTTATTTGTCACGCATGTTTTAAAACAATGATGCAACTCGACATTTGGGTTAGTCTGAATGACCTAGGGGATTTGTAATAATTATAATTGACTGATATGCATTTGCATTTATTTAGCAATTTGGGTTAGTTTGTTATGGTCAAACTAGTAATTATTCTGTGAATACTTTTTTTTTTTTGGTTGCATTTTCCTCTTCTGTCGCCTGGACCATGAGCCATAAGGTAGGAGTATCTGTGTAAGTTGTAACACAGCTTTCTTAAGTGCTCTTTGGTTGTGCAATTCAATGCTAACACGTTTTTTTTTGTCTTCTCCATTTCTACAGGTACTACTACAGCAGCCACTTGGGCTATTATTATGACCCATCTTCAGGATTGTATTGCCATGCAGCGTCAGGGCAATGGTAGGGAACTCACATTTTCTTATATCAGTTTCAATCAACCTGAGTGGCTTTTAAATTAAGTTGCTGAGTTAGGTTGAATTTTTGATGTCATTATTATTTGGTTTTTGACTTGTTCATAGTTTACATTTGAAATAGAAAACATGAAGTAAGGTAGGTGCTCCAGGTCTGAAATCATTTGGTGCCACTTAGAACTCGAGGAACATTGTGTTTGGTAGATCAGCTAATGTGTTGGAGTTTGTCTCCAAAATTTCTATAAGTGACCCTGTGACCATTCCTCCTGTCCTTACTGGAAGTCAATTGCTGTGAAAAGCCAAGTTACTGCCTCATGTGTAACATTGCAAACAAATGTTTCAAGCAATTTTCCTGTTTATACTGAATGATGGAGATTATTTCTTCATAGTCAGTTCCTTTCCTTTTCTTTTCTGTTTCCTTTCCAGTTGTCTTCCAGTGTGTGTGTTTGTTTGTCTGTGTTTTTGTGCATGTGCCCACAAGCTCGAGCACATATGTGGACATAAGCAACAATTTTCGCGGGTTCATTGATCGATCACCAGTAATAATGCCTTTGGCCACCGTATTTTGGCTTCCTATTGAAGTTAGATGGAAACTGCATATCTTTTGTGTTATTTTTATGATATCAAAGCTTCTTGACTATTTTTAAGGCCTTGAGAAATATTATTGTTTCCATGAGATTGACAGGCATGTAGAAATTCTATATTTGGGTGAAATCTCTGGTGGTCACAACTCTGTGCAACCCCATAATTGCAAGCTTGCATTGCTTACTGGTAACCACTTTTTTCATCTTCTTCTTCTGATAGGTACTCATTCAACGAGGATACTGGCGCATACGATGAAATCAATGAGGTTGTATAAGATGTGAAGTTGTGAATTGAGGCCACTTGTTCTGTTGCTCGCTGGAGTTTGTACAATAGGTCCTGACATCTGTTACTGAATATCAGATAGTCATGGTATAGGGAGTCATAACTAACCCAGTTCTGGATTTTGTTGTGGGGAGATGAAAGACAACATTTTGTAGTGTGGTATCGGGCGTAGATGTAGAATTACAGCGTGCCGGTTCTGATATATGGATATCCCAGGTGTTGCACGGTGCTCTCCACTCTATTTAACTGCTTTTCTGCTGCTGCTTGAGCCATGTCTATGAACTGCTTTGAAGTTCGGTCCGTTTTATTACACTTTCTGAGCTGACTCCGCAAATTTAAATGCATGGCCTGATTCTTTGGAGTGATATTTTTTTTTCTTTGTTCCTTTTTTCGTTATTTGGGAATCATATTTGTAGGAGAGATTTGTGTTTGTTCTTACTGTCTATATTTTTGTCTATAATTTAATTAAATCACGGTATGCTTTGATTTGCTACTAACGGAATTTATACCAATTTATATGAATATAAATTATAATGTAATTTTATTATCATATTTTGATTATTAATATTATAGTATTTTTTTGTGAGATTTTTTTTAATTATAAATTGTGAGAATTCATTATCAACATAAAAAATATTCATAATTTATTGTATTTCATAAATAAAATTATTAATATTAAATAAATAACAATATTTGATATACACTCTTAATGTATTATTTTTTATTTTTTTACTATTTAATATCTTTAAGGTTGCATATTAATAAAGAACTTTAGGGTACTAAAAAAATATAAACATTAAAATTCAAAAGAATAGAGTAAAAAATATGAATGAATTTTATTTAAATTTTAAAAATATTAATAATTTTAAATTTATTAATTATTTTTATTAATTAAAAATTAATTAATTACATTCATAATAAATTTATTATTATATTATTTAAAAGAACATAACAATAGGTATAATATAATTTACTTCATATTAGTGTTTAAAAAAAAAATCATAAAACTTTGCAATGAGTAAGTGTAACTCCATATATATGTATATTTGTATAATAAATTTAGTTTGTGATCAACTTAATTGATAAGTCAATTTATGAAATATGAACATAAACATAAAGACATGGCATAGTATAACATTGGTATAAGGATACACAAATTTTTAAAAAATATTAAGTTATATTGATAGTGTGAGCATGATTATATATACACATATACACACTTTTTTTAAATATTATATTATTATATTATGATTAATATATTGTTAATTTTTTTTTAAAATATATTATATATAAAAATAATATAATATTTTAAAAAATATTATATATATATATATATATATATTCTTATCAAATTATTCATTTTATGTTTATAAAAAATTATATATATAATTTATACAAAATTTTAAAATTAAATTTATATTTATTTAATATATATTTAGTACATTAATATTTATTAAAGTATCCAACACATATGTCAAAAGTGTCTAATACTTAAATTAAAAATGTTTGAAATGTGAATTAGAAGTGTATGATATGTGTTTCAATATTTTTTTATTATTTTGTCATGTATATTTTAAAATATTATGTTGGGCATATATTGCATTCAACTTATCCAAAGAATATTAGACAAATGTTGTATCCAATATGCTTATTTGATATATTATATTATTTTATATCATAATTAGTGCATCGTTTAAAATTAAAATATATATATTTAAAAAAAATATATTATTTTAAATAATTAATATAATTAATAGAATAAAAGATATTTTTTATTTTATATTTATAAAAAATATTGTATGTATAATTTTTAAAAATTTTAAAATTAATTTTATATGTATCTAACATATATTTGATATATTAATATTCAACATGTATATTAAAAATGTTCAATACATAAATTATAAGTATTTTAAATGTGAATTAAAAATATATGACATGTGTTTGAATTTTTTTTTATTTCTATTATTTTGTTGTGTACATTTTAAAGTATTCAATACATGTTCGAAAAATGTCGAGCATGTATTGTGTTCGACGTGTTCAAAGAATATCAGTATAAATAAGCAACATTTTAGATATGTCCGTACTTTGTAGAAGTCAATGGCCCTCAAGACTAGGACGGAAATAGAGGTTCGACCTCGGCTCCCTTCAAAGTACCCACAAGTGTGGGTTCTTAGAGCTTTGCACCCATGGGGTGCTGTGTGCTCTCTGTGGTATCTTAGGACCTATTCCTTCCTGTTTTATTAATCTGTTTTATTAGCTGCTAATAGACTAACAATCGACTATTACCATGTTATACAAAAAAGAACAAAAAGAAAAGAAAAATCGAATTCTTCGATAAACACAACATAATGGGACCATGGAGGGTTTGTCCTTGACGTGTGGTTTCTGCTAATAATGATATGGGGAGAAGCTTACACGAGAGCCAAAGTCGAGACATTACGATTTTATTTGAGCATTGCGGTAAGCTACACCAACCCACGAATCTTCCGCGCATTTGCTCGTTGAGGGGAAAAAAAGGTTTCCAAATTTGTAATTTTCTTGAATCCAAAAGGTAAAAGTTGGCTAATTTCAGATGTATCCAAAAAAGAAAACTAAAAAGTTAGTCCTATTTCTTCCAGCCACTGACAAAGTACAGAACCAGGCGTCCACAAACTAAAAAGAAAACAAAAACAAGATGTAACAAAGTTAAACTTGAATTGAGGGCAAAGACGAAAAGATGTGCAATGATAGGGTGGATTTGCATTCGGGTCTTGGAAATTTTGGCCGACTTGCTTTGGATTTGTTTACACCACTCTTTTTACGTTTAAGTAAATGCTTTCATCTTTCATGAGTCTACCATAAAGACCTAAGTGGCCACCCCACAAATAGGATGATTGCACCGTCTTCTTCTATAGAGTCTTCTCGCCTTTCAATATCCCTGTTCAGTTCCATTTTCTCTTAAGTTGGAAGCGTCGAAAAGTCAATCAGCATAAGCAGAAAAACAACGTCCACTACGGTTCTAATCAACGTAAGTGGAAGGCACGACTAACAAGAAGATGGAAAAATATTCCAAAGAAGAAAATTCTTTTTAATCTCGTTTATCCTTTTATAGACTAACAAGAAGATGTTCCAAGGCATGACTTCAAGCTCTGGAAGGTTCCCCTTAAGCAACAGGCGCCATAACTGAAAAATGAAACCATGACCATGATGGGTCAACGTCAACTTGAGCGTTCGGAAGGCTTTGAGGGGGACTTGGAGTCAATTCTTGCTGCTAGAAAATACTGCCGATATGTTCCATCTTAAGGGAAAAAAGAAGAAACAAAAGGACAAAAAGACACCATCATCGATCTCAATCCTGATTGCAGAGCGAGCAAGGCGCCGTAGTAGGCAAGTCGGCTTCCAACCAAATTCCAAAAAAAAAAACTTCTGAAGTCTGATTTGGTTCGGTCCCGAGAGAGCATGAGGTGATATATTCCCATGGCCAGGGTTATCGCATGCTACTGGTAGTTTCAGCTTATAATTGGAAATTCCTGAATACAAGTAATCACAATTTATGCAACTTGTTAGTCACAGGTCAAGCGAACTGTTTCCGTGACTTAGAAGCCATAGCTATTAGGCTACAATGAAATAATCTTTTCGCAACATCGAGATTCTATTTTTATAATTAGAACTTTGTACGAAGAAAAGTTAAATTTACTTATACATTCATTCAGCAATGGATGGACAAATTTCCCGATCAGTTACCAATGTTATTAGCTCAGAAAAAAAAAAAAAGGTGCCATATCCGTTACATTTTTCAAAGGGTTTGATACAAATATTTGTCAAGGGACCTAGAACAAGACCTGTTATTCCAGCAGAATATCTCATTAGACCTGGTACAATTTTTATTTTTTTTTCGTTTCTGTTACAATACTTTATTTCTGAGCCTCACTGATAATTACTGGCATATATATACAGTATGAGAGGCAATCTAGACCCCTTCAACTTGTTGTCAATGCCAATGTATCTTCTGGGAGTAGGAGACTCTTGATAATGAAAGGAACTACCCTTTAACTCGCAATCAAATGAACTTCAGTCATAAAAAAAAAAAACGTAATCGCCATCAAACTATATTAATTACAAGACCTACACGATACAATGATTCTTTTGTCTTTTTTTTTTATTTTAAATTTTTTGAATTCAAGTTCTTTATACTTGTAAACAAACTCATTCCAACAACTCTTCTTTATACTTGTAAACACACTCATTCCAACAACTCTTCTACAGTCAATTCGATGTCGTTAGTTTGATCGATAAAAGTTTATGAACAAAGAAAATATATGATTGAGGCGGATTTGTATCATGTTGACGTCAATATGATGTCAATCTAATTAAAAAATTATTTTGTTTTGTTTTTAATATTAAATTATTAAAAATCACAAAAATATTTATCATGAAAATATAGAAACAAAAATTTAAATTTTTTTATTTATAAGAACAAATCTATTGTTTCTTAAATATAATTATAATTTATATTAAGAAAATTATTGTTGAGGTAATATTTAATTTTTATTTTTAGATTTAATTAGTTTGTTGTCATAAATTATCAATGTCTAAGTATATATTAATTCATACAAATAATACATATATAACTCTTATAATTTAAATTTTTTTTAAAAAGATAAAAAGAGGCCAATAACCATAATACATTGTGCATATGCTAGCTAGCCATATAGTGAAGTATTATAAGAATTCTGACTTTTTAACTCTATTATAATGGTTTATATTAATTTTTAATAAATTATATTTTAATTTTTATATTTTTAAATATTATATATTTAATTTTATAATTTTTTTAAATTTATCAATTAAATTTAAATTGACCTATATTTTATATTTTTTTAATTATCGACTTGAAAGTGAGAGTTAACAACATTTACTAACATTGGAAGTAACTATAACTTCTCCCAATCACTTAATCTTTTATTGTTTTTAATTTATTTTCTTGTCGAGTTGGGTTAGCCCACTGTAAATAAGTTGATCACATCTATAAACCATCTTTTACTCGCACATAATAGTCTGATACAACCCTAATTATTTCTTAAAAATTCTCAACACTTAATTCCTCACAAATTATTTATATTGATAAATAAATTATGTAATTTGTAATCATACTTGTACTTGGAAACACATTTTCTACACTTATTAGAGATGCATAATAACAATAAGTCTTTAACAAATATAAGTAAGTTTTATAATAAATATCATGTCTTGCTGTCAAATATATTTTATTATATCAATCTCAACTTATACACTCCTTTTAGACTGAATTAAACTTGATTTTTCTCATATATATCCACAATTATATTTAATTTATATTAAATAAATAAAATTAACATATTAAAAGATACATATGATAGATGCCAAATAACAATTATTTTTCTATTACACTCACTTTTCTTAACTAAAATTTAACCATGTTTTTAGATATATTTCATAAGGTTGAATTAATTATTACCATAATTAACATACTAAAGTTGCAATCATTGTATTATAGTCTTAAAACATGGTTAAAAGTCACAAAAGACACCATTTGAGATATATTATCTGTCAAGGGACTCACACAATAAAGTAATAAGAATTAATTTTTTTTATTTCTTTTATTGGTTATTTAGTACATATGATATAAGTAATAATCTTCATTTCTGTTACATAACTAATTGACAAACATATTTGCAATTTTTAATAGTATTTACATATGTTATAATGATTTTTTTTCCCCAATAGCATATGTCATTTAGTTTTCTTTTCATTTCATTGTTATGCATATCTTAGTTTAACCATTACCAGCTATTTAACTTAAGTTTTTATGTAAGTCCTCCCACTTAAGTATTCAATTAAAGTCTCATATTTCATTTTCAACAAATTATATAAAAAATGAGATTTTATATTGACTTTTATTTATCAAAGCTTAATCTTGATTTTTTTAAGACAATCATTTTCACACATATACATTTTTGCTCACATGATAGTCTCATTTATACATAGTCTCCTAATTTTAGAGGTGACTGTTTATATTAATGAATCAATTTTAAATTATTTAATATACTTTTACTTTGACACAAAAAGAAGCACACTCTTCTCATTACTATAATATGTCATACGCACATTAAATACGGGGTAAATGTGTGACCAACATACTTTTTCTCCATTCATTTAATGATTGGGTCCATTGTCATCTCTTATCAACACATCTTATTAGATTACTTTGTGATATAATATCTTTTTACAAAGTTGTACTTAGTATTAATAAGTTAAGTTCCATAACTATACTTAAGATCTCTAACTTTAACACCTTTATCATTGAATTTTTAACAATAATCAATTTTGTTCTTCTTCCATGTTAGCTCATCCCTTTTTTCTTTTATATGATGCACATAATGTTATTTACATTATAAATTAAATGAAACTTTAGAATTGATCTAAACTCTAATCATATCTATTTATCTTGTGTACTTGATCACTTTAAGGCATTCTTCCTCTAGACTTAGATGACATGAGATATTATTAAAATTCTTATTAACTTTATTATGCGTTATTTTCATTTCCATTTACTTTCAATTTAAAGGAATTAAACAATGATAACCTAAATTTGTTACAAATATGTGGTATGATCAATTATTTTTTGTTCTCATCATATTCTGAGATGTTATTTCCTGTTATGATGACTTTTTTTTGCTAAAATTCAAATTTAATTATGAGCTCTTTTAACCTAATATATATAGCTAAGATTCCCTAAACTTATTTTTCTAAACTAATTATATCTTTTAGGAATGTTCATGAAACTTATGAATGAGTTCAACCTTTAGCTTTTTAAGTAAACTTATGGGAACTACAATTCATTCATTTCAAAACTTTCAAGCCTTGTTGTCTCACTTTTAGTGAGTTTAGATACTTTTCTTAGAGACTAATTGTGATGTGATCATGACATCTAATATATTATGCCCTTTGGGCTTTATTGAACCTAATAGTATATGGTATTGTAATTTTCACCATTCCATTTAGCCTTCTTTGAAAGTTTGCTCATTATCTTAGTAGTTATGATTTGAGACAATTACTTTAAGATATTGTCACAAATTAATATTATTATTTAACTATTTATTTTGTATCAATCATAAGAAATGCTAATAATAGCCTACCACTAGTCACAAAATTAAAAATGCACTATGTTCCCAATCATCTTCCATTATACCAATATTTAAGTTCTTAGAAAAAAATTTATTAAATCATATTATTCTCAGAAACTCACACTTGGAACATATCCTTTTAATAAATTTCATACTTTATAAGGGTCATAAATATTTCACAAAATAGACGCACATATTTGCTTGGTTATTATGTATTATTGTAACTAAAAGATAATTGCATGTGTAATATCAAACATGGAACACTGTATGTAATCAAAGCATGAACTATTAATATCTCTTAAGGAAGAAAATAATATGATGCTCTATGAAATTTACATAAGCACATACATGGTGTCCTAACCTTAACAAAATTTAGAAGCAATTCTATATTTAGCTTCTAAAAACCATAAAACCATCTCTAGCATGCCAAAAGCTCATAGGTCTTATATTTTCAAGATTTTGGCTATTAACAAGTAATTCACCTAGAAATGTACTTGAAATGATGATTTTATACCTCTCTAATGACAATCTAATAGTTCAAAGAAACTTTAGCATTGCTCGAATTATGTCTTCCTTGTTAATAATATCATTAAATTTTTTTATGAGATTAATAAGAGCTTATACTTTTAAGTATGTTCCAATACTCATTAATAGAATTCATTTAACATTTTTAAAATTCTCAAATAATGCTGTCTTTCATAGCTAAGTGTTTTAAAAAATTGTTTAATTTTTATCATTTTAATGTTACTCCATTTTAATTGTTTTTAGTCACTTTACTTAAGACTATAAAAAGGATAAATAGGCAATTACTAAAAAGAAATAACTTCAAAAGAATGTGATTTTGATTATAATATCTAGAACATTAAATTAGAAAAATTGTGACATAAAACTCATATTTTTGTAATAATTTGATTAATTATTATGCATTTTCAAAGGAAAAATTCATTTTCAGAAAAAGTATGAAATAATGTCACGTAGAGCAAGTTCATTTGCTGGTTACTAATCCTCGCCATGTGTTCGTATCTCATTCGCTGGGCTGGGAAGTAGAGTCAACAAGTTGAAGATTGGTTAGACATGTGGCCATATATCATTCGCGAGAGGTTAGGGATGTCCCCCCTTATAATGTTGACTTTAATCCACACTTGACAGGACTTGAATGGTGAGAGTATTCCAGAAGTGGAGTCCTTGCTGCACAGAGCAGTAATAATGGTTTGCTTGACTCATCCGCTGGGTTCAGATGCGGTCACTCGCCGCCTTCCGACCCATCTGGCCACTACAACATTTTGTCAACTGCCATGAAAGAATCAATCCGTCTTAAAATCTTTTTTTTTTAACTCTCCTGGGAAAAGAAAGGCATAGAAGTGGGGTTGTACCATGGTCAATAGGACACGAGGGTGGGACATGCAAACAAAGGGAATGTTCATCTTCTTCCTCTAGATAGAAACGAGCACTATTGTGCCAAAAATACTTTTGGAGATGATATCTATCAAATGGTGCAACCAAACTTAATGAAAGTTGTCCCAATTGAACCCTCTGAAAGATTTCTTTCTAACATATAAATTTTATGCCTTCATTTAACGATTTGCTGAGTCAATTTTCTGAAAAAGCATGCAGGTAAGGCTCCACTCCTTTTGACAGATTATCCAATCAAAAATTACAAAGATTTTGCAAAGTATTAGGCATGTTACAGGCTACGCACATGTAAATTTTCGTAACAAGAGAAAAGCATCCTATGTGAGAAATAATTTTTACCGCATATGAGCCCAAAAAATCACAAATGTTCATATATAGACTTGGTACCATAAACTTTCCAATAAGTTTGATAATTTGGGAAAAGGTTAAAAATAAAAATTCATTTTAATATCGTTAATCCTTTTATAGACTAACAAGAAGATGTTTAAGGCATGACTGCAAGCTATGGCCATGATGGGTCAGCGTCACTCTTGAACCTTCCGTAGGCTTTGAGGCTTTAAGGGGACTTGGTGTCAATTCTTGCTGCTAGAAAATACCAGACTTGGGAACCGACGCGACCCATATTCCATCTCAAGGTGGGAAAAAAGAAAAAGTAAAAGACAAAAAGATGCCATCTATTTCCATCTCGGCGCCTGTAAGCAGGCTGGCTTCCAACTAAAGTCCAAATAAAAATCTTCGAGGCAGATTTGGTTGTCGCTGAAACTCCCTGTAGAAAACATGTGTCATATCAGGCGAAACACTCACAAAAAAATTAAAATTTTATTTTTACATTTTAAAAAGAAACTATTTTTACACTTTAAATATATAATTATCAAGTAACAATCAAATAATTTTTCTGTTATACTATTATAAAACTTCATCGAAGAAAAAAAAAATCATTTCTACGTTCATTCAGCAATGGATGGACAAATTTCTGGATCAGTTACTAATATTATTGGCTCAGAAAAAGCACATTGTGCCATATCTATAACATTTTTCAAACAAGGAGTTTGGTACAAATATATGTGAAGGGACCTAGAACAAGGCCTGTTATTCCAGCGGACTATACTTAATTAGACACGATACAAATTATATCTTAGTTTCTATTGCGTACAACGCCTTATTTATGAACCCACTTATATCACAGAACTAGGGTATGGGAGGCAATCTACTAGACCCCTTCTGCGTGTTGCCAATGCCAAAGTTGTCCTAATGTAATTGTGTCCAATGGCTCGGAGTCAGGAATCCGTGGAGCTGCAAGCTGTCGAGAAACCTGATTCATTGTTGGCCGGGATTTTGGATCGAAAATGATGCTTGCAAATGCCAGCTTGATAACTGTGGCCACTTCATCAACCAATTCAGGAGGAGGAGCCTGCGGGCCCTTATCCAGCAAGTCTTTCAACGGTATGTTATGGGCATTGAGTTTTGAAAATGACAATGCTTTTGGTGGCGACGATGTCGACAACGATGATGGGGACGACGATGAATCGGAAAGAGCGCTTATTAGCTCACCAGGATGATGCCCCATTATTACTTCAAGGGTCACCACCCCAAAGCTGTACACATCAGACTTCTCAGTGACCTTCATTGTGTAAGCAAGCTCTGCAACACAAACACAACAGAAAAAAAGAGAAATAAAAAAATGTGACAAGGTCAACAAATAGAAGATCCAACGAGCAGGGGATTTCGTTTCATTTATCATTATTATCGTTCCCTTCTCTGACCCCACGGTGTGCGAAGTCTGAATTGTTGAGCATAAATATGAAATATGAAAAATCAGCATAAATTATAGCACAGTAAGAAGCATCTTTCTCAATAATATTGATGAAACTGTTCATATGTATTCGGAGAAGAATTTAAGAAACCACCTGGAGCTATGTACCCATAAGTGCCCACTTGCGCTGTCAAGTTTGATGAATCAGCCTTTACAAGCCTAGCTGTGCCAAAATCTGAAACCCGAGCCTCAAAATTCTGGTCTAACAATATATTATTGCTTGAGATGTCACGATGAACTATCGGTGGCAAGCAGTCATGGTGCATGTAAACGAGAGCATTGACAACCCCTTTAATTATATTGAGTCTTCTGTGCCAGTCCAGTTGTTTTGCTTCTTCCACATTGCTCAGGACCTTAGCTAAGCTTCCTCTTTCCAAGCATTCGTAAATCAAAAGTGATTGTCGAGCATGCAGACAGAAACCATGAAGCTTCACAATGTTTCTATGGCGAACTTTATTCAAAGCCTCGATTTCATTTTCGAATGTTTTTCGATCTTCCAGCTTTGCACACTGCGTGGGGTGAAGCTTCTTTACAGCTACAATCTGACCTGATGAGAGCTTTGCTTTGTAAACAATTCCATGGCCTCCCACTCCTATGCAATACTTGGAATTGAAACCCTCAGTTGCTTCCTCGATGTCTTCGTAAGCTAACTTCCCATTACAGCTCCAGATAGGAAATGGAGTTGAATGCTGTGAACCAATGAGCCTGTTGCTCATATTTCGCTGTTTTCGCATTATATAGACTACACAGAAAAGAATAGCGAAGAAGAATGAAGCTCCAGAAAGAGCAAGAGTAATGAGGATCAGTCTAAGGCGACTGTCTTTCTTCTTGCTGAGAGGAGCAAGGCAAATCCTTAACCCAGTGTGGTTGCCACACAAGCCTTTGTTGTGAGCAAATGCTTCTGGTGATGCTTCTTGGAAGGCTTTGTTGTCAGGAATTCGACCCTCCAACTGATTGTCGGACAGATCAACACGTCCCAAGCTCTCCATCTTATCAAAGGTGGATGGAATTGAGCCATTGAGCATATTGTGAGAGAGGTCTAATGTCTCCAATTTGATCAAATTCCCAATTTGCCAGGGTATTTCCCCAGAAAGGGAGTTTCTACTAAGATCCAGTGCAACTTGCAGGGATACCAAATTCCCAACCTCAGCAGGGATGCCTCCCTGAAGATTGTTGTTACTCAGGTTGAAATATAACATTTTTGAACAATCCCCGAATTGTTTGGGTATCACGCCTCTCAGATTGTTTGCTGCTAGATCAAGATAGGCAAGATCAGGCAAAGCTCCGATTTCTGGAGGAATATCGTCAGAAAGACGGTTAACGCTCAGAGTCAGGTTGAACAATGACTTCAACCTCCCCAACTCTTTTGGTATCTTGCCATGAAGATTATTTGAAGATAGGTCAAGATAATGCAGAAGTTTTGCGTCTCCAAGCTCTGGAGGTATCACGCCAGTTACCTTGTTATCCGAGACTTTCAAGCTTGTTAGAAGTCCGCACTTCCCCCAGTTTGGAGACAACTTCCCTTGGAAATTGTTATAGCTCAAATCAATGTAATCGAGATGCGGGTACACACCGAAATCTTCAGATATGTTCCCAACAAGGTGGTTCCTGTCAAGTCGAAGCCTAGTCAAACTCGTGCAGTTCTTCAAGCCTTTAGGAACAGTACCCTCGAAGCGGTTGTTACTTGCACAGAAGTCTTCAAGGATGCCACCATGACAAATGTTTTCAGGCAGCAATCCAGAAATGCTATTGTTTGACAAGAAAAACAGCGTCAAATTGGTCAGCTTGTTTATCTCTCGAGGCAACGGACCAGAGAGCTGGTTTCCATAGAGTGACAGAACCTGAAGCCCTATCAGATCACCGATGGATGCGGGGATCGAACCGGTCAAGTTGTTAAGGTTCACGCGAAGCTCTCTAAGAGCATTCAGCTTCCTAAGTTCTGGGGGGATCGAACCAGATAGCTGATTGTTGTCAAGACGTAGTTCTGAAAGATTGGCCAAGTTTCCAATCGTGGCAGGAATGGAACCCCAAAGAAGATTATTTGAGAAGCTCAAGACTTTAAGTCGGAGCATATTGCCTACTTCCGGAGGAATGTGTCCAATGAACTGGTTGTAACCGAGATTGAGACGAACAACACTAGACAGGTTAGTGATCCGAGGTGGGATCTTACCGGTGAGCGCGTTGTCGTGAAGATCAAGGGAGGACAGGTTAGGAAAGCATGAGAAGTTGAAGTCTTCAAGCGTACCCACCAGCTCAACATTAGTTAGATTTATGCCGACAACACTACCGGCATTATTGCAGCCGACACCAAGCCAAGTGCATGGGTGAATTATGCTTGTGCTGGTGTTATTATTAGAAGGCAGAAGTGACCAAGAAGAGAGGACAGACTGAGCTTTTTCACTAAGGCTTGCTTTCCATTTGAGTAATGCATCCACTTCCAGCCTTTGTTGTAGGGAAGTGGGTGAAGAAGAAAGAGATGGAGCAGAAGCAACGAAAGGAGAAGTGAACAGCAATATTACGGCTACTAGTGATACGAGAATCAGAGACCACGAGGCCTTGAGCAACATGGCCTTCTTTTTTTCTTTTTTTTTTGGGTTACAGAAAGAACAAAGCAGGATTTCCCCAAGGAAGTTTCGAATTGGGTTCGATGGATTAGGATTTCATTATGTAATCAAGGGGGACTCAAATAAGGATATAAATGCAAGATTTATAGGTTGGAGGGAGGCATAATATGACTAGCTCGGTGCTCTGGGTCCAATTATGTGCATCAATTTCTTCCATCCCCTTACCTGGAAAGAGATGGTAATGGAGGTTGGTAGTCCTCAGTGAAGTCTCCTTCTTGGTCGGCCGCGTACTTGGATGCTTTCATTAAAACCACCAATTGTGCTTTGGCGTGACTTGGACCTCTCTAAGGCGTCTGTATATCGAACTTTGACCGACCTTGGCGCTTAAAAGTCAATCCACAATTGTTTGTATAAAGTATGCCGGTCCCCCCAGGAAACTTAAGAGGAAGTTAAGTGAGTTTAATCGTTTTGGTTACGTAACTGTCTCTTAATTTTAACTCCGAATAGAAGATATATAATAATTAAATAATAACGCAAATAATAAAAAAAATAATAAGTACAACAAAGAATAAAAAAAGTCCTAGAGAAATACCAAATGCCAAAATTTATATCAAAATAAAAAATCTTTGAGCTATAAAATAAAATTTAAAACTTCAAGATAAAAATTAATTAAATATATTATTTAACTCATAAAAATCTTGAGGTGATAAGTATTTTAAGTTATAAGTCACGCCCACATTAACTCAAAACTGCTCAAAACAAAACAACTCACATGCACACGTATATACAATCATTTAGAAATGAATCGCATAAGAGCATCCATGCATTACATCATAAATATACATATATGTATAGAGACACACACAAAAAGTTATATCTATCATGTGTATAATCACGATACTTATCATAAGAAATGTATGTTTATGTGATGCTTTATCCTTTTTTGTATCTTCAGTACATATATGCATATTTATTATAATTTTGTATGTACGAGGATTATATTTATCATATGCATGATCACGATGCTATCATATATATGATATTATTTTTTTAGTGATTATAGTCATACCTAATATTCTTGCAATTTGAAATGATGCTTAGGTGGTATGACATATTCCTATATAGATGCTAAAAGTACTAATATTACCATGTAAAGGCCTAAGAAAATTTGGCTATTTAAATCTATATAATTCTTATGCAATTATGTTTTATGAATTGTATGAAAAAAAATGAATGTTATCTAAATAATGACTACTTCAAACATATGATATAATTGAGAATCTCAAAAATTTAATTCTCTTAAATAGTGAATAATAAAAAGGTAATATTTAGAGATAATGTCAAAAGTATGATTATTGAAATTAGTAAAATAAGTGAGGCAAAAACAATGTTTGTCTTGTCACGAAACTTGAATTTAATTGTTAAATATTAATTAATTATGTGATAATGATTATAGGTATTATTTGAACAAAATGCCTTATTATGTGGCTCATTCCAAAATAAATAATTTTTTATTTATTATTAAACGATTAAGCAATGTCTATGTTATCAATTTACATACTTTGGCTAACTAAGATAATAAATGTTTTACCTTTATTAGTAAAAATTCATGGAAGTGACACAAAAATTTAGGACATGCAAGCATAAAGCAATTATCAAAATCCAAACTATACAACCTTGTAAAATAATTTCCAAAGTTAAAATTTAAAAAGAACTAAGTGTGTCATGCATGTTAAATAGATAAACAAAGGACAGTGCTCATATTCTATTGCATATGAATTTGTTTAGTCCATTTAAAGTTTCATTATTAGGTGTTAAGTCAAATACATATGTTATTGTAGATAATTACAATAAATTTGCATTGGTCACATTCTTAACTCAAAAGGATTGTGCTTAAAGATATTTAAAAAGTTTTTTAAATAAGTTTAAAATGAAAATGAGGTATCATGTTGTTTCAATTACAAGCAATCGTAGTGGTGAGTTGGAGAATGAAGACTTTGAGAATTTCTACAATTTTCAAAGTATATCTCATAACTTTTTAACTCTAAAAACTTTACAATAAAATGAAGTAACTAAAAGGAAGAATAAAATCTTACATAAGATTATTAGAACCATGATAAATGAGTTTAGCTTTTATTAATATTTTTTGCTAAAGTAATACATACTACTTGTTATATGTTTAATAAAATCTTCATTCATTTAACTCTTGTGAAACCTTTTATAAGTTATGGAATGGAAGGAAGGTTAGAATAAACTTTCTAAGAGTCTTTAATATTAAATGTTTTATTCTAAATACAAAAGATAACCAAGATAAGTTTGATTGTAATGCAGATGAAGGTTTTCTTTTAAGATTATTTTTTAATAACCAAATATATAGAGTGCTCAACAAGAAGTCTTTTGTTGTAAATGAATACATACATATTTTATTTGACTAAACTAACCCTTTTTCTCTTAAAAAGGAAGAGTTATATGATATTGTTGGTTTAAATAAAAACTTAGCGAAGGTGAATGAATCATCAACGTAGCAATAACTTTTAAAGAATGTTTAAAAGGAGAATAATGAATAATTTAAAGTGAACAAGTCCATACTTCCAAACGACAACAATCTTGATAACATTTTTTAATAAGTTCCAAAAGAGTGGAAGTATATTGGAAAAGCATTTTAAAATCAAATTATTAGTAACATTTCTAATCCTTTAAGAATTATACTTGTATTTAAGAACAATAGCATAACTACACTTGTTTTACAAATAAAACCAAAACATATAGATGATGCATTAGTTGACTAACCTTAGTTGTATGCAATAAGGGATGAACTTAACTATTTTTAATGGGCTTTTTAAGGTTGTTATTGGCAATATCCATAAAGTATTAGCCATTCCTTTTGTTACCTATCCTAAATCTCCTTTATCCATCATTCATAGACATTAGTAAAGGCTTACCCATAACATTGATTTGTTGTTGAATTCTCTTCTTGTTAAAGCAGGGTTTAAATGTAAGGAATAGGGATTGATATTCTCTTATGGCACTAGGGTTGACTTAGCAATTGCATAAGGTAAAACCATAAGCTCTATCCCTTTTCTAAATGCTTTTTCTATAGTTTTATCGGCAGAGGTTACAATATAACCTCATTGTGGGCTTAAGAACTAATAAATAGTCCATCATTTGATGGAACTTATCCAACTTCAAGATGTCACTCTAATTTTTCTCATGGAAACTATATTAAAGGTATTTCAAATAGAAAAGATAAGACTATAAAATAAAAATATGAATTCACTATCTTATGATTGTCAAGGTTATAAACGAGGTAAGGGCGTAACTTTGATGTGGAGAGATTCTTTATCTATGACTATTAAATTGTTTTTTGAATATATATTGGCATTTCACATGGATATATGAATGGCTTATGGAGTAGGAGAAAAAATTCACCTAGGGCTAATACCTCAAAATAGAAAATTCATTATTAGAATTTATAGGATGATTTTTAATAAAATTTTGTCTTGTCATGAGAAAATGGGGGCTTATTAAGACCTAATCGTTGCCTTGATGAGTTTCAAAATATGGTTGATGAATGTAAATTCACTGAGGTTAATTTCTTTGATTTTAATATATGTGGACTAATAAAAGGATCAGAGATGAAAGTATCAAAGAATTTGATACTAACCTTATTGCAAAACCTAAATTTGGCTTAGATCCTAACTTTATTACAATTAACTTTAATAGTTCAAGTTTGTGAAAACATGACTCCAATATGCATTTTGTAAACAAATTATGATTAACTCCTAGGTGAAGGTAAGACAAGATACATCTTTCTTTAATTTGATATCAATATGTAATCAGGCATTGTTAAAGTGGAATATGCAAATATATAGTAATATAAATGACCAATTAAAATTATTACAATAGAAAAAAAACAAAAAAAAATTAAAGTCATTGCTCCCTTTAGATGATAATCTTATAAAGTTAAAGGTTGTCTAAAAGAATATAAATGAAATGTTAATACAAGAAAAGCAAATGTGAACACAACATTCTTATGAATCTTATCTTAAAGGATAAGATTAAAATACTTAATTCATTTACTCCAAGGTTTCTCACAAAAAAAAGCATAATACAATTAGGAAAATAAAAGATCGGTGTGATGTATAACAAAACACTAATGACATTATTGCCTTTACCATAATAGTTTAATATAAAGATTTATTTACCTTATAAAAACCCATTATCTTGCACCCTATTCTTAATGTAATTAATACCATAATTATAGCTGAGATGAATAATTTTTTTACTAATAGATATACAATAGAAAAGGTCTTTTAAGCAATACAATTGATGCATACTATAAAGGCACATAAATCTAATAATATGTTTGCTTTATTTTATTAATCCTTTTAGCTTATTATTAGTACTTAAGTGCTACATATTGTTCTTAATATTTTGATAATGGTAAGAATCTTACATCTTCAAATAATACTTTATATGACTAATTCCTAAAGTGTTTACCTTTAAACTTACAAAAACTTCTATCTAATAAGTCTTTATAGTGTGATTTTCAAACTTGTTACAAAGAATTTGGCCAATTTACTTAAATTCATTTTATCAAGCATTATGTCTATTCTTAAAGTGCTTTTATTCTTGGCAAATTAGTAACTAATAATGCCCCAATAACTTAAAAGGGGGCCCTATTCCTTTACCAATTTCTCTTATATGTTAAGGGATTTTTCACCTTGATTAATGATGCTAAAAACAAAGGTTTGTTACATGAAGTTTGAATTTATAAAAAAACTTTGCAAATTACTTATTTGCGTTTCATAAATGATAGCTTATTATTTACAAAGGTAACCATTCAAGGTTATTCATATATTCAATAATTCCTTCTCACTATGAGTATCCTTTGGGCCAAAAGATAAAAATGGAGAAGGCAAAACTCTTTTTCAAGTTGATATATGCAAAAAAATGTCAAGTATCTTTCACAAACAAGTATAGGTGTAATGGTCACAAAAAGTCATAAGTGACATATTGTGTTAAATTTATTAATAAATATATTATTATAAATATTAATTTTTAAAATCTTAAAACTGAATATATTTATATAAAATATTATAAATTATATAATTAAATTTAAAAAAACCAAATTCATTAATGCAGTCAAAAAATGTCTTAATCTAATAATCGATTTCTCAAATTAAGCATATCCATTATTTAAAATTATAATACTTAATAATGTAATAATTTATATAATTATTTTTTCTTAAGTGAGTTACATTATAAATGAGTCTTTATTAAAAATATTATGCAAAAATATTCTAATATTATCATTTAAAATATTCTAACATTCTCTTACTATATATATAAATAAAATTTCAAATTTTAAATTAAATATATCTATTAATACATAAATCATATTCCAAGTTATAATTTTTAATAATATAATATTTTACATAATTCAAAATTACAAATATGTCATTAATAAAAATATTATTCAAAAACATTTTGATATTACTAATTAAAAAAATTTAACATTCCCTCACTTCACCTAATTAAAATTTATTATATTAATCATTAATTATTTTAAGTATAAAATAATTTTATATGTTTAAAAAAATAATGATTCTTTTAGTGAATTGTTTGTTGATTTATAATTAGAGACAATTATTGTGATAAACAAAAACTAAGTAAAATGTCATTAATTCATAATCTAATTTTAATTAACATATTTTCCTAACATTTAACTCTAATTGTGATATAATGAAATTCTAAGTAATTTTTGAAATATAATAATCATGTCTTAGGATCTTAATAACTACCAAAACTTTCGTGGCTAGTGTGAATAATTTCTTTTGATAGGAAAAAAAGGTATTTTTAAAGTTTTAGAAACTAAACTAAAAAGTATTAAAATAAAAAAAATAAAAAAATGACTTTTGCTCCCAAAAGAAAAACGTACCTTCCTCTCTCTTTTTTTTTAAATTGAAAATTTAAGCTTGTGTTCATTTTTCTTATTAAAGGGGTATAATGAGCCTTTCTAAAAGTACTAGGTCCCACTAATTGTTCCCAATTCAAAATAATTGCACTCCAACAGATTCAGTATGGATCCTAAACCATTTTCAGACTCTTCTGACACAACCTTGAAGAACAACATTTGTTCATATTCACACCTTTTCCATCAATCATTTCAACGCATTTAGCCAACTTCAGCCGCCAAGAAAATTCACGTAAAGAGAAATGTGAATGTCACATTTCATTTCGTTATCTATGATAAAACTGAAAAAGGTTAACAAATTGAGCACATAAAACCACGGGAATTATGAAAAAGCAAGTGAAGAATCTGAACCATCGAATGCCATAACAATGAAAGTTGATGACCAAAAAGATATGGCATTCTAAATATGCACAGTTTCATCATATAATCCTGCATAAAGATATCAACACGAGTATAAATGATAGCCAAAGGATTCTCGCATTCCATCACCAAAATTTTTTATTTATGCACATTCAATTGTTTGCGAGGCACTAGTCCTCATCAGTTGACATTTATAGACCAACACGGAGCACAGAATATTTAGAGGATGATACAAAGTTAGGACTCAACATCTGCCAAATGGCAAAATGATCAAGGCATCATTATTTGACAAATAAAACCAAATTGTGGAAAGTTGTTAACAGAATGCTTCAACATCATACGACAAAACGAAAAAATAATAATAATAATAATAATAATAATATAAAGATTATTTTGTCACTGCATGCAGCAATCATCGTGTCCAAAGTGGATATTTCGAAACCGCAAGCAAACAATACTTGTAAGCAGCCATCAACAGTTTCAAGACTGCTAGCCTTAGAAACCTGACCCCAACAAGAAGGGCAGCAACACCGTGCTACAGGTGGTTATTTGCAAATTACTCATGGACTCGTGAATACCACACAAATAACAGGCATCACGTACGAACTTCACAGCTGCAGTCAGCAACTTGTAATGCTACTCACTACATTAAGCAACACAAGTCAAGTTCACACGCTGAGCTTTAACATAGTAAAATCCACTAAAATTACCCAAATTAATTAAATGGAAACATGTTACCCTGGCTAATACTGCAGCTCAGAAACTCAGAACAGCTTATTATGCATTATCTTAACAGTCAGCATGTGAATTATTGAGCAACAGGTCCACATCATCTACAGCATCAGCTACAATTAAGACATGATCAGCTTGCATCCACCTTTTATACCATCAGAGGCAAACACCACCCCAGTTCAGGACCCAATATTTCCAAAATAACAAAGACCAGAAGATTAATCAAGTTCAAGTCAGACACCAGAATGGCAATGTGTTTCAGAAACCATAAGTTGATTGTCCATCTTACCAATCATCAGATAACAAAGAAAAATCACAATCACGACCATCCATCTACATTTTACAAGCAGCATTGACAGCTACTCACAATCGCGATCATCCATCTACAATTACAAACAGCATTGACAGCTACGCATGACCACTATCAACTTCTGGCCATCTGCCCAACGTCAATCTTTTCTGGAACACAACTATAAAACCAAGTAAATAACTTATTACAATCAGCAGCAACATAGAGTAAACCTCACTGCATAATAACCATTCATTCCTAAAAGGACAACACAATGAATGAAAGCCAAGCCATGTGTGTGTTGTGTGTGTGTGTGAGAGAGAGAGAGAGAGAGAGAAAGAAGGGGAGAAGATGGGAGCATTAGAGAGGGAGGTGAAGAAGAAAAGGGCGAACACAGTGTACAACATTTTAAAATCTTTACCAAAGTAAAACATCAACTTCCAACATCCATAAAAGCCAAATTGACCCATCTAACCAAGCATAAGTTTCAAGATTAAAATACTCCAACTATTGAGCAATTCCAACCCTACAGAAACTAGTAATTAAATTCTGATGACATGCATATGATCAAAATCCTTAACAATAGCAATGTGGCCACAAGGAACGCACTAGTCATGTCCCCACAAATTCCCCAGCTGCCACAAGGTTTACTCCTACACAATAAAACAAGCATCCAGATAAGCAACCAACTTATGGATGAAATTTAAATGAAGAAAAAAAAAAGGCAAAAGGAATGGAAAAACCGGGCACACAAACTCACATCAACATCCAAATTTCGTGGTGATGGACTACGAGATGCAGCAGGCTGACCATGCGATGAAGCACTTTGAGTAGGAGACCGTCCATCACGTCTGTGTCTAACAGGACTTTCACCCTTTGAAAAAGAAGCTTCCCGTGGTGAAAGACTCCTTCGAGGACTTGGGCTACGCCGAACAGGAGAGAAGCTGCAATGAAAGAAAGACCACAAAAATAATTGTAAGTCTGAAATGCAAAAGGAACCAAAAGGAAAACAGGACTATTTGATATTCATGTAGTTACCTATCAACTGATCGGCTGCTACTATGTCGTTCATCATCATAACGGCCTCCACCCCGGCCTCTGTAGTCAGGGCTGGCACTACGGCTCCTGCTCCTTCGACGATAGTCTCTGTCCCTTCCACGATATCGATCACGGTCATACCTGTCCATGCTTCTGCTACGACTTCTCTTCCTGTAGTCCTTATCTCTGTGGTAATCATCTCGGTACCTAGCATTCATTCAACACAATCAAGACCATACCAAAAACCAGTAGACTGATGCCACTATTATTTAGTAGCAAAATAAAATAAATAAGAAGGCAAACAATCCTAAGCCTCAGACTGCGTAACAGAGATCAAATGATAAGAATCCTGACATTCTGCAGATATGCCAAGTGAGAAAAATGAATTCACATTTAATATATTAAAATTAGGGGTGCTCAATTTTTCCACAAGAAAGGAGTATGAACCACACAACCATTCAAAAACAATACTAAAGAATGGCAATACAGAATTAAGATTATTGAACGAAGCCTAAAAAGCACTACCACAAGAGTTACACAATAACAGCCCCCAGAACTCCCAACCTCCAACCACAATGTAAGCAGAAGAGAGAAGTAGGATTTTACGTGCATACCTCTTCCGAGGACTGCGGCTTCTTGACTTGTACCTCGACCTCGGGACTGGTTCAATGATCCGCCCTTTATGACTTTTGTTTTTTATGGGGGGGAGGGAACAAACAGATAAAAAGCTAACCAACTCAGTAACTACCAAGAAAATGACCAAAATTACCAGTCTATCTAACATCTGCATACTTTGAAACAACTAAAGTGATATTATGGAATAAAAAGATACAGGTAATGTATACTCAAACAAGAGTCAGTCAACACTTCAGGTCTTACATCCTCTCAGCATTCGGGCCATACTTTGCAAACTGAACTGTTATTTCCCGACCATCGACAAGTCTTCCTGAAAAATAATATTGCGGGGAATCAACAAACATGCTTATGGCCGACGTATGCAAGGACAATCGAGGGAGAGAGAGAATAAGGTTCTGTACCATCCAGCCTATCAACAGCTTTCTGTGCCTCATCCGCATACTTATAGCGCACAAAGGCGAAACCGCGGGAGTCACCAGTCCTAAACAACAATATTGAACATAATCATATTTCCAGAAATCAACACTCAGAACACCCAAAGTTCGAAAAAAAAAAACAAAGGAGGAAAAAATGAGGAGAAATTAAAAAAATAAAATAAAATAAAAAAACCTCCGATCTCTGGGGATGAAGATGTCGACAACCTTCCCGTACTTATCGAAAAGCGGAAACAAATCATCTGCAGTCGTACCTAAACAACAAAATTAAACCAAAATAAAAAAAATTAAAAGAAAACGAAAAAACAAAATATAACAGCAATCGATCAATACACAAACTCTGGAAGAGCCAAAGCGCAAGCGCGCGAGCCCACAGAGACTTACGGAATGTAATATTGAGTACGAGAAGAGAGTAGGTGTCCGTTATATCTGGAGGGCCTGACCTTCCGAAGTGAGACATCGTGCAGAGAGAGAGAGAGAGAGAGAGAGAGAGAGAGGGGAGATGTGGATTAGTCGATTAGGGGTTGTGGTGGCGGAGAGGCTTTTTCTAGTGGGAACTTTACCGAATAATCCCCACTCACTCTTACTCCTAGGGCTTTTTCCACTCCCAACGTTCGTAAATGCCCCTACTATGTTTGTTAATTACAGTCACCACTCACATCACACACAACTCTATTTTCTCCTCTCTTATTTTTCTTTAAAATAGATTAAAAATAAAAATTAAAAAAAAACACACTAGGGGTGTTTAAAAATGTATGACTTGTTAAAAATCTCCCAATCTCTTCTAAGGAAAAAAAAAAAAAAAATCATCCAATCTGATCTACAGAAATTGGTATCCGAAGACAAAAAAAAATAAAAAAGCAATTTTAAATTTTTGAAAACTGCCAGAGACAGTTTAGTTGCAGATATGAGATTTTAAAAATCATACAAAGGTACCCAGCCCGTCATGATTTATTAATTTTAAAAATTATATATATTCTAAAGGTTTTATGTTTGTTCTTTGCAAAAAAAAAATAAATAAATAAATAAAAGACTAATTTAACTCATTTATTGAAAAATTTTTGTAATTATATTTATTTTATTTTTTAAAATTTATTTAATATATTAATTTTATTAATTAAATTTAATATTTTTTATTAAATATAATCAATTAATAACGTATCAAGTAATAAATATATATATATGCTTATGACAATAAAGTCATTAAATTTACAAATATAACATAAGTTTTAATTTTTTTTAGAAAATTATAAAAAATAAAAAATAAAACATTATAATTATTTTTTATTTTATAATATTTAAAAAATTATTTTATTAAATTTTTTATTTTTTAAAATTATTAAAATTTATCTCACATTAACAAATTTATTACTATAATAATAAAAATATATATTTATTACATAATATAACGTAAGTGATTGTTAAATAATTATATTTAATATGAGTTAAAATGTATTATATGAATTAAAAAATAAAATAAATATAATTATAAAAATTTTTAAATATAATAAATAAAATTAATCTTCCAACCTTATTTTTTTTTTCTTTGATGTTGGTGGCGGAGATGGCATTAGAGCTATCTGAGGGGATGGTGTATGTGAAATAGCGAAGTTCATTCTTTTTCTTTTTCTGCTCCTTATCTAAATCTTTTGTTTTTCACTGCTCCCCCATGCCACGGACTACAAGTTCATCATTTGTCGTGCCAGTTAAATGTGCTTTCTCGTAGATAATTTTGATTTATGAGCTCAAAAAGGTTATTTGTATCTTTATTTATAAATTCTAAAAAGAGTCTAGATATAGCATACTTCCTGAAACTGGCCAATCCAATTTACGAAAAGCCCGAAATAAAATATATCTAGATAAATAAAATAAAATAAAAATGATTGAAAATGGATAGAAAAGGAAATTCAAGGAAATGAAACTCAAAAAATCGTCTACTCTTTTTGTTTAAAAAAGGATCATGTCAATAAACATAACTAAAAATACTTTCTTTAAAATGGAGTGAAAAATAAAAATAAAGAAAATAATATGCATCATCACATGAATTTCATTATTTTACTAAAATTGATGATTGTTAAGGGAAAAAAAATTAATAAACATAATTCACATAAGGTAGGAAAATTATTCTGTACTACCTGTCTCCTCCTTTCTACCCTCCTAAGCACAATGTTAGTCTGTAACTTGAGAATTGGATGCATCTTCTTTTATTATTTCAGGCTCAAAAAGGTTATTTGTACCTTTATTAATAAATTCTAAAATAAATTTATGTAAACATCACATTTAATTAATTATATTGTGACATTTTAAAATTCAACTGAGAGATCTGTTGCTATATGATAAAAGTTTCATGTTTTACAAAGCCTTGAAAGGATACTCACAAGAAAGTTAGGAAAGGCAAATATCATTAATGTTTGACACTTATACAATTTGCTACGATATTAGCATTGAAATTCTAACACTAAAATGTTTGCTCCAAAGTTAAATTTTTGATTTCATATAAATAAACATTATTATCAATTTTAGTCTAATTTAGTGAAGTTTGAAATGACATTTAAAATGCTATTAATTTCATCAAATGCTGGTTTATCCATTGGTCACATTGTCTAACTAATGATTAGATATGTTAATATAGCCTTTTATACCTCATCAAATTCAAATACAAATTAATCTAATAACTAAAATTGGGTCTATGCATTGTATAGGTTTTAAATGTATATATATATATATATATTTTTTTTTTATCTAATTCTAATTAGAATGATTTGTTTTTTAGAATTGGATTTCTTAAGTAAAGCTTGATTCCCAAGAGCTTGATAACAAGGTAGGTTTAGATATTGCAATCACAACCATAAAGTTTATATGATCGCATACACGGTTGATTTGTTTACGATTATTGGTTTTAACATTGTTTGCAAGCTTTGAATGACAATTGCAATGTGACTAACTTCAAGAGAGGAGATAAAATCAACAATTTAGGTGCAATATGTCTATATTTAGCTAATCCCTCTCCAGTTAGGAAATCGTGACCTTGTCATTAAGAAGAAGCTGTAATTTTCCGATAGAAGAACCAGAGCGAGGTAAAGGAATAAGATATGAAACTTGGAAATGAACATCAGAGAGGGAGAGAGAGGGGGTGGGGCATATGATCCATATTAGATAGAAATAAGTTACATAGAATTAACAATGCCTTTGTTGGAGACAAATGTCTCCAAACTCATAGATGAATAGTCATAACACATCAAAATGACACATAGGCTAAAATGATTATGTGGGACAACTAAATTGATGAAGTAATTGAGCTACAGAAAGTTCGAAATTCTTTAGTTATTAGGAAAGCCAACCCAGTTTGAAAAAAAATAAAATAATAATAATAATAATAGTGTCGCTTTTTATTATTAGATAGTATAATATTAAAATTTAAATTTATTAATATTAAAATTGTACTGAAATTTATTTTAATTTCAATAATAATAATTTTTCTTTAAAAAATTAAATATAAAAGATAACAGGTAACCCTAAATATTTTTGCATGGCAAAAAAGATGGCCATTGCCCACTTCAAACACAGAGAGAAGCTATACTCTTCACTCTTCTGTTTTATTTCTTCATCTCTGTTGTCCCACCGAGTTTAAGTGCATATTTATAAGCAATATTATTTAGACTTTCGAAAGGAGATAGATAGATTGAGAGAGAAGCTATTTTTATTACTTGTAAGAAAGAGATGCATATAGGGAGAAAGAAAGAAGAATGTGCTTCGAATGGTGTGCGGCAGGGAAGGACACGGAGAAGCAAGCCAGAAGATGGACTACGTGTTCTGGGTGGGGATGATAGTGGGCTCGATCGGCAGTTGGGAAGGTGCAGATGTTGTTTCCGTTCACAACAAATAAGTCTTGGCCCAACTCTGATGTTACTACTACTGGCATCAGAGTTCCACACCCGCTCCTTGATCATTCAGCACTCGAGCATCCAGGCCCAGATGTGGGGACATAGCTGGCTAACAAGAGTACTTCTTCTCTGACGATGCTTTCCTCTTTTTACGGTTGCTTGTTGGATTTTTTGCTTGGCTTGGTTTCATTTTGTAGTATCATTTTTCATTGTCCATTTTGTATGCATTTTACTGAATTTGATTTTGTTGTGTGTTGCTGCTCCTCGTTGTTTCTTTGAAGTTGGTAGATCTTGAAAGCTCTCTCTCTCTCTCTCTCTCTCTCACGCACACACACACACACACAGACTCTGTTTGACACTGACTCATACGTGAAATGCATATGAACTTTTCCACAGTTTCTTCGAAAAGAGTAAACAAATTTTTTAGCCAATTTTCCCGAATATTTTTTAATAAACCTCCCCAATTATTTCGATTTTGGCTATCATTATAAGTGTCACAATTAGTTATAATAATCGTGCTCAGTTCTTGCGGAAAAAATTTGTGATTTTTTGGTGATCTTCATTTCATTTTTTTTTTTTCTTGGGGTTTCCAATAAGTGAAATTTATCTAGTTCCCTGCCTCTCCACTTGGCCAATTTAAGTCCTCAATTGTCTGAAGTGGTAGTCTAAACAAATTGATTGCTCACTATTGTTGTTTCAACTCAATTTATTCCCTTTTTTTTGGGAGGGGGGGGGAAGATTTAGAGTCTCTAACAGTAATGTGTTTATTTTGGCCCATTTGATTCAATAACTTCTCAGGATATATTGGTAAACGAATGGTTGGTGTAATTCTATTGCCAAGAGTTGAAGGAGCTACGGAGAAACATATTTTTATGCTCAAAACTGATGGTATTGACAGTGGATGGTGGAGGTTTCTTATCTTCTTCACCTCCTGGATATAGCAAGGGGCTAACCCTTCTCCTCTTCCCTTCCTCAAGCCATCTAATTACACTCATAGTGCTCTATTGCAGGGTCCAATTCAATTAATTTGAGTTGGTTTGGGAAAAACTTGATATTCAGATACAGGTGTGTGCTTCTGTGAAATATTTATGGTGAAGCCAACAACCAAGCTTATACCTTCAGCATTTAATTTCCACCAGAGAGAGGTTGCACTATTTCTGAAAGGTTTGTTTGCTTCACTACTCTTATTCTATGCTTCAACTGCTACAGTTTTAATGCTTAGAGGTTGCAAAGAATCCTGTCAGGTAAACATAGTGCTTGTAAAAGTTTCAACGGAAAGTGCTAGTGATGTATTGAGAAATCAACATTTTAATGTTAGTTGTGTCTTGCACCAGAAGGAGAGGAGAAATTAATGGGATAACATGTTCTTTGTGCAGTTGAAGTTATTTTTTTCCTGCGGCGACTTTTGCCAAACCAAAAGGCAGTAGGTAAACATCATCCCTATTTTATTTCTTTAACCCAATAAACTATCTAAGGTGTGGATGGTGTTACAAAATTTGTTATCTTAATGTCAATATATAGGACTTGAGCCATTACTAAGCACGTAAAAGAATTTTCAGGAAATTAACTTGTCTTGAAGTTTATCTTAAAGTGCAAAATTATTAGATTGCATGTGGTGCTTATGGCTAATCTCATATTACTTCCATGTAGAGACATTTGTGGTTTGCGAGAATTATTCCTCTCCTAAGGAGTTAAATCTAAAGGACTTGTATCGCGTCCTGAAAAAGGATCAAGCCCTTTAGGAGCAGGGATTTAGGTAGTGTAATCCTAACCTTTTTGCATGTGCATCTCTATGTGTATCCACACGGGAATGCTCAAAGTAAAACTGTATGTTTTGTGCATGATATTTTTCTAGGCATCGTATCTGCTGATATATTATTGCATCTCGCTAAATTTTAACTTTTGTAGTTCGCGAGACATCAACATCAGCAAAGATGCCACCAGGGTTTGTTGGAAATTTTTTAGACCCTGCTGTTGAACTTTTTAGGCATAAATGACAAAGTTTACATGTTATGATCGTTGCATTTAAGCACACTTGGTCTGACTCATAAATTGATACCTTTCTGGGGTGCTCATTTACTGTCGATTGCAATCACTGGAAATGATAGAAGTGGGGAACATTGGCACCCAGTGATAGAGAAGCTACTTGCATTAAAGATAGTGCTAGAATAGTATATTTACTTCACATCAGAGTTGAATAGGGTTGGTTTTCTAGCTGCCCCCTAATTTGTTGCATTGTAGTCATTTGTTTTCCATCTTGACTGTAGAGTTTACCAATGTATTCGGCTAAGTTTAAGGAAGGACTCTTGTTTTTTTGTTTTTTTTTGGTCATTAAAGAGCAAAGACAACCTCAGTCTTCAGCAATGGTGACATTATCTTCAAAGACTAGAATTTATGTTTGCAGTATCAAATCTTCAATCAAGTGAGATAAAGACTGTGTACCCATTATATTGTTGACAGCTGAGTTAAAAAGAATTTGTAGCATGCGTCTGCTTTCCTTGAAATGTTTGAGTTAGGCAAATATTAAACATTGATTTATTGTTTTCAATGAGATTCCATTAAATTTGGTCCATTAATGATTGATGTACTTTTTCCTTTTAAACCAAGTAAGCCAAAGAAGATAGACCGTCTGAGCATTAGGCACAAGCAAAAAAAGCTCAACAAAAATGTCATTTACGTTACTATAGACCCACTTCAGGTTTGAAAAGTACGTCCACCTCTCCAGCAGTGGTTCCTTTTGGACTACACTTCTTTTTGTTATTCTTCCTTCCTTAACTTTTGGTTTTTGGAAAAGAGTAGGTATTATACTTTTTATCTTTGTACTCGAGGGCAGTTCTAAAGACTCTTTTTGCATAAAAAAATTCAGGATTAACTTAGAAATAGTTTACTGAGATTAGTTGTTGTATTGAAATGACAAGGTTATCTCTACCAAACAAGATACATGCCATATGGGAATTAGGGAGAGATTGTGATCTTTTGCATATGTAGAGCTAACAACCTTAATGACCACCGACCAAACGATTTTGAAGCTGGTATGCTCAAGTACATGTGATTTTCTGAATTGTTTGTTTACTTTACATAAGTGTTGGCAGAGAGGGGTAGTCCGATTTTGACATGTCTAATTGACTTTTATGGGAGTCCATTGCCGGTAGTTCCTGGCTTCTTTTGTGTAGTAAAGCAAACTTGATTATTTGAAAATGTGACGAAACACGTTGTTTGGTTTTTGCTGGTGATTTATTCTGAAGTGAGATAGACACTGTGCCACCTTCCTACATCTTGTCTTCCTCCTTTCACAGTCACGGCAAGTAAGGAAAAAGGGTGTTTGAAATTTAGCATGGCATGGTTCCGCGAATGGAGCTCCAAGTATGTGGTCCAAGTGTTGTTTTTACATGACGATATTAGACCTGAGGGTTCAAAAATTAAAATTAGTGTTTGTATTAAATGAAAAAAAAAAAAAACATGGATACATACATGAACTACCAAATATCTCTATCTTTAAAATGTGGAATTTGCCCAAAAATTACTGTAGAAAAAACATTCAAAAATCGACAAATAATTTTTAGTCACACATTATGAGTAAGAGCAGCAGACTTCAAACTTAATAATAATATTTGTTATATTTGCTAATTTTTAAATATTATTTATTTAAGATTTTATCTTATATTAATTTAATTTATTTTTTTATTTCAAATAAATTTTAGTTATTATATAATATAAAATTATAAATAAATTATATTTTAAAAATAAAATCAAAATAAAATTTTTTTTACTTTTTTATCATCATAAATATCACTAAAAATTGTTTAACTATATAATTTTATATAAAATAAAAATAATATTTAAATAACTCAATGAAACAGTCGATATATTTAAATTTAATCTCTTTTATATCTTTAATTTCATAATAACGAGGTCTTCTTTCTTTTAGTTATTAAAATGAATGCCACTAACAATTAGAAGAAAGAGATCAAATATTCATTTAGTAGGAGATTCCAATTTTGATATTTTTGTCAAAGATATGCCAAAGAAATATTACAAATGCTTTTGTGTAAATAGAGGGAATCTGTGAATGATTTGACGTATAGTTACTAAATATGTATACAATTTGAGTGTCATTGAACGCTAAAAATGGTTACACTAAAACAAACTTTTGGTACAAAATAGAAACTAACAGAGTGATTTAGGGAAATAAAAATAATGATTAGTAATAATTTTCGTAAACCGATTTAAGAATGCCAGTACACACGCTGGAAGATGAAATTAGGACCATGATAGACATGCAGGTATGCTTCCTGGCATTGGTGACCAACAATTTAAGGCAAGCAGGAAATTGAAAGGAAAACTGAATAGGAAAATTAATTAAATAAACTAATTGTGATTATATAACTTACTAAAATTAGTAAATTACAAACTGTTACTCCTAATTGGGTAATTTTATTAATTTAAATACGTGATTTATTAAAGATATTAATCACATAAATATTTTTATCCATGAGGGAAGAATTTCTCCCCATTAGATTAGATTAGAAATAAAATTATTCTCGCTCTGTATCTCCTAAGTTTGGTAGATTTGAAGTTATAATGATAAAGATTTGATAGTACAACCTAAGAATTAATGAGAAAAAAAAAAAAAAAAGAAGAGGCTTATGGGACTCATACATCAAAAAATTAATTTCCTAAAATTAGGGAGTAGAATACAAAAATGATATAACTATTGAATGAATTCGAACATCAAATTTTAATAGATGAAAACATATGTCCACCTAGACATTATTTAGCTAGAATCAAAGAAAAGCTTTTTCTAAGCTTATTAAAATATAATAGCATACCATATTAATTAATGATAAATTAATGAGAAAGGACTAATAACATAAGAGAGCCACAATACATACAACACAAAATTATCTTGTAATGTTAATTTCTTTTCAGAGATCAATGTGAGGTTTGTGCATAGTGTGCCCTTGGAAATGAATATAAGGCCTGATCCATATAATAAATCTTCCATGTCCATTTTCCGTTGTCCACTTTATTATTCAAACTAATGTTCACTTCGGCATGTAACATTTTACCTATGGCAATACTTAAAAGGGGTTAAACGGATGCAAGATGACCACATAAAACAAAGGAAAATTTGAAAATTCAAGGGAAGAATCTGAACCATCAAATGCCGTGCAATGACCATTGATGACAAAAAAGCTTTGGCCCTCTAAATATGGACAATTTCATCGTACAATCCTGCATAAAGATATCGACATAGGGCTAGAGACCAGCCAAGGGATTCTTGCATTCCATCACCAAAATTTTGGATTTATGCACATTCAATTGTTAGCAAGGCGCTATCAATTGACGTTTAAAGACAAACACAGGGCACAGAATATTTAGAGGATAATACAAAGTTGCAACCCAACATCTGCCGAACGGCAAAATGATCAAATCATCATTATTTGACAACTAAAACTGAATTGCGGAGAGTTAACCTAATGCTTAAACATCATTCGACCAAAAGAAAAAATAAAAAAAAAAGATTATTTCATCACTGCATATGGCAATCATCGTGGCCAGTGTGGATTTTTCGAAACTGCAAGCAAGCAATACTGGTAAGCAGCCATCAACAGTTTGAAGACTGCTAGCCTTAGAAACCTGACCCCAACAAGAAGGGCAGCAACGCCATGCTACAGGTGGTTATTTGCAATACCACACAAATAACAGGCAACAGGTACAAACTTCACAGCTGCAGTCAGCAACTTGTAATGCTACTCACTACATTAAGCAACACAAGTCAAGTTCACGTGCTGAGCTATAACATAGTAAAATCCACCAAAATTACCCAAATTAATTAAATGCAAGCATGTTACCCTGGCTAATACCGCAGCTCAGAAATTCAGAACAGCATATTATGCATCATTTTAACAATCAGCTTGTGAATTATTGAGCAACAGGTCCAAATCATCTACAGCAACAGCTACAATTAAGACACGATCAGCTCGTATCCACCTTTTGTACCATCAGAGGCAAGCAACAACCCAGTTCAGGACCCAATATTTCCAAAATAAAAATTACCAGAAGATTAGTAAAGCTGAAGTTAGACACCTGAAAGGCAACGTGTTTCAGAAACCGAAAGTTGACTGTCCATCTTACCAGTCATCAGATAACAAAGAAAAATCACAATCACGATCATCCATCTACATTTTACAAGCAGCATTGACAGCTACTCACAATCACGATCATCCATCTACAATATCTTTTCTGGAACACGACTATAAAACCAAGTAAATGATTCATTACAATCAGGAGCAACATAGAGTACACCTCACCACACAATAACCATTCATGCTTAAGAGGACAACAAATGAATGAAAGCCAGGCCACCTTTGTGTGTGTGTCTGTGAGAGAGAGAGAGAGAGAGAGAGAGAGAGAGATGAGGAGAGGGCAGGAGAGAAATAGAGATGAAGAGGAGAAGTATACAATGTACAAAATTTTAAAATCTTTCCCAAAGTGAAACATCAGTCTCCAAGATCCATAAAAACCAAACAGACCCATCCAGGGAAGCACAAGTTTCAAAATTAAAATACTCCAACTACCAAACAATTCCAACCTTAGGAAATTAGCGACTAAATTCTGATAGACATGCATAAGAACAAAATCCATAACAAGAGCATTGTGGCCACAAGGAATGCACTAGTCATCACCCCCACAAATTTCCAAGCTGCCACAAGGTTTACTCCTACACAATAAAACAAGTATCCAGATAAGCAACTAACTTATGAATGAAATTAAAAAAGAAAAAAAAAAAAGGCAAAAGGAAAGGAAAAGCCAGGCGCACAAACTCACATCAACATCTGAATTTCTCCGTGATGGGCTACGAGATGCAGTAGGCTGACCATGTGATGACGCACTTTGAGTAGGAGACCATCCATCATTGCCACGTCTAGTTGGATTTTCACCCCTTGAAAGAGAAACTTTCTGTGGTGAAGGACTCCTTTGAGGACTTGGGCTACGCCGAACAGGAGAACGGCTGCTATGAAAGCAAGACCACAAAAACAATTGCAAGTCTGAAATGCAACAGAAACTAAAGGGAAAAAAAATGACCATTTGACATTCATGTACTAACCTATCAACTGATCGGCCGCTACTATGTCGTTCATCGTCATAACGGCCTCCACCACGGCCTCTGTAGTCAGGGCTGGCACTACGGCTCCTGCTCCTTCGACGATAGTCTCTGTCCCTTCCACGATATCGATCACGGTCATACCTGTCCATGCTTCTGCTACGACTTCTCTTCCTGTAGTCCTTATCTCTGTGGTAATCATCTCGGTACCTAGCATTCATTCAACACAGTCAAGACCATACCAAAAACCAATAGACTGATGCCACTATTATTTATTAGCAAAATAAAATAAATAAGAAGGCAAACAATCCTAAGCCTCAGACTGCATAACAGAGATCAAATGATAAGAATCCTGACATCCAGCAGATATGCCTAGTGAGAAAAAAGAATTCATGTTTATAAATTAAAATTAGGAGTGCTCAGTTTTTCCACAAACAAGGAGCATGAACCACACAGCCTTTGTCAAAAACATCGCTAAAGAATGGCAGTACAGAATTAAGATAATAGAAGGAAGCTTATAAGCACTACTGCAAGAGTTACACAATAACAGCCCCCAAAACTCCCAACCTCCAACCACAATGTAAGCAGAAGAGAGAAGTAGGATACACATGCATACCTCTTCCGAGGACTGCGGCTTCTTGAACTGTACCTTGGTCTCGGTACTGGTTCAATGATCCGTCCTTTATGACTTGGTGCAGCCAAAAAAAAAAAAAAACAGAAATACAAAGAAGAAGCAAACCAGCTCAGTAATCTTGAAGAAAATGACCAAAATTACCAGTCTAACATCTGCATACTTTGAAACAACTAAAGTGATATTATGGAATAAAAAGATACAGATAATGTATACTCAAACAAGAGTCAGTCAACACTTCAGGTCTTACATCCTCTCAGCATTCGGGCCATACTTTGCAAACTGAACTGTTATTTCTCGACCATCGACAAGTCTTCCTGAAAAATAATATTGCGGGGAATCAACAAACATGCTTATGGCCGAAGTATGCAAGGACAATCGAGGGAGAGAGAATAAGGTTCTGTACCATCCAGCCTATCAACAGCTTTCTGTGCCTCATCCGCATACTTATAGCGCACAAAGGCGAAACCGCGGGAGTCACCAGTCCTAAACAACAATATTGAACATAATCATATTTCCAGAAATCAACACTCAGAACACCCAAAGTTCAAAAAAAAAAAACAAAAACAAAACAAAACAAAGAAGGAAAAAATGAGGAGAAATTAAAATAAAAAAAAAACCTCCGATCTCTGGGGATGAAGATGTCGACAACCTTCCCGTACTTATCGAAAAGCGGAAACAAATCATCTGCAGTCGTACCTAAACAACAAAATTAAACCAAAAATCAAAAAATCTCAGCAATCCATCAACACACAAACTCTAGAAGAGCAAGAGCGCAAGCCCGCGAGTCCCAGGGAAGGAGACTTACGGAAGGTGATATTGAGTACGAGAAGGGAGTAGGTATCGGTGATATCTGGAGGGCCTGACCTTCCAAAGTGAGACATCGTCTGGAGAGAGAGAGAGAGAGGGAGGAGGAGGAGGAGGAGGAGGAGGAGGCGATGCGGACTAGATGATTCGGATTAGGGTTTGGGGTTTGTCGCGTCGGAGAGCCCTTTCTACTGGGAACTTTCTCGAACCATCACACTCCAGTCTCAGGGCTTTACCGCTCCCTATATTCGTAAATGCCCCTGCTAGGTTCGTTAATTACAGTCACGATAAACCGACTCCATTTTCTCCTTTCTAATTTCCTTTAAAATATAATTTATAAAAATAAACTTTTTGTAAAAAATGTGAAAGAAAAATAGGAAAAAAATAAATTAGGATTTGTGATAACAATTAACTCTTTTACCGTTGAACTAAAAGTTAATTTAATATTTTAAAATTTAAAAATTTACTTTAATAATGATTTTTTTTATAAACAAAAGCGTGAAGTGGGGGGGGGGGACGTGTATCCCCGATTTACGTTGGAAATGGAAATGAGGATAAAGACTAAATTATAAATTAGGGATAGAAATGGAGATGATGCTCCCCATTCCTATCCTATATCGCCTCATTACCACTCTTAACTTGAATTGTCAGACATGTTTTAGTTTTAAATTGTAACCGACCGACTGAACAAGCTGGTTACGATTCAACTATTTTAGAACTACTGAATTGACAGTTTTAAATGTCGGTTGAATTGTCAGAGTCCAACTAAAGATTGAAGGTGAGATAAAAAGCAATTTATGCAAATAATAATAATAATAATAATAATAATCTTCTAAATTTTTGAAAATAATTTTTTTACCCCATAAAATTTAAATTTTTTTAAAAAAGATAAAATTAAATTGAATTAGACAAAACTAAATTAAAATAGATTTAACATTAATATTTAATGTATAATTTAGAATTAGAATTAAAATTAATAATTAAATTAAAATCAATATAAAATTAGAATTGAAATTACAAATTACCATTTATATGAATCTAAACCTTCAATTCTCAACTATCACTTGTCTAGAGCCAATTCATAATAAAGTCTAATTTCATACACACTATTTCAGTATAATAAAGTAATGGGAGAAAATAAATAAAAATAGAATGTTTAGAAATTAAGATAGAAAAAAGTTCATACTCCTTTTGTTTTATTTTTTAGAATCAACCCTTCTATATTATTTGTGTTACATAAATTAACTCTTTTTCTGTTACTTATCCATTAAATAGCACACGTCAACCACACAGTTGCTACATCAAATTTTAGTCTGACATAAATAATGTAGCAGTTTTTAAAAAATAATATATGAAAATTCAAAAATTTCAAAAACAAATCTGCAGAATTAACAAAATAAAAAAAACACTATAGAATTCCAGAGAATATATTTCTTCTGATTTTTTTTTAATTTTTGTTAGAATTTTTGTGAAATTTTTATTTTTTCGTTTTTAATATTTTTACATTTTTTAGATCTGTTTTTCAATTTTCAGATTGTGTTTCCATTTTTTATTTTTTTTCATTATAGGATTTTTTATTTTTTGAAATTTTTATTTTTAGAATCTTTAATTTTATTGAATTTTAGATTTTTTGGAATTTTTTTCGTTTTTTTGGAATATTTATATTCTTTAGAAATTTTTTATTTTCTTAATTTTCAACATTTGTTTCTGAATTTAGATTTTTTTTAATTTTGGAAATTTTATTGATTTTTCATATTTTATTTTTTCAAAAAAAAAATTATCGTGTCCATGTCAATCTAAATTTTGATGTGACAATTATGTGGCCAATATATGACACTACTTAACAAAAAATAGTTAATTTTTTTAAATGTAGATAACTTGGAGAGATCAAACAAAAAATAATTCTCAACCTAAATCAAAAATTAAAACGATAGTTGAACTCGAATTAACCTAAAATCGCAATCAAAACTGTTAATTACCATTTTTGGGAAGTTTTAATTCTGAACCATAATCGACACGAAATTGACTCGCGGTCAAGTCTAGTTTCCACGTACACTATATCTAAACAATAAAGTAATGATAAAACATGGATAAAATAGAAAATTAAGGGAATAAAAGGGAAAAAAATTTATTCTCTTTTTGTTTGAAAGAAGATAATGTCAATAAACAAAACTAAAATTACTTTTTGAAAATGGAATAAAAATAAATAAAAAAAGAACTAATATATTATTACATCAATTTTATCCGTTATACTAAAATTGAAAAATGTCAATAAGAAATAAAGAATAATTAATAACCATAATTCAAATAAGATAAAGAACATTTTCTGCATTATCTTCCTCTTCTATTACCCTAAACACAATATTAATCCGTGACTTGAGAATTGGACATATATTTTCTTATTATTTCAAAATCAAAAAGACTATTTTTATATTTATTAATAAAATTTTAAAATAAATTTATATAAAATCACATTCAATTAATTAAATTGTGACATTTTAAATTCAATTAGGAGATTTCTTTCTATATAATAAAATTTGAGTTAAATGCATCTAATCTTCTAGTAGTTTAGTGTTTTTCCATTTTACCTCTCCGATGTTTCAATTTACACTCTAAGATTGTTATGATTTCTAAATTTTAAAACTCGAATTTAATTATAAAAGATTTTACAAAGTATAATTATTATGAGATTTAATTTTTGGAATCGTCATAATTATTTTTTTATTTTTTCAAAATTTTTTAGAATTTTTTTTATATTTTTGTTAAAATTACAAAAATTAAACTCATTAAAATTAAAAAAAATTTAAATTATAAAAATTTTTCGACAAAGAGAAAAACAATTATACTGATTCAAAAAGATTAAATTTTATAAAATTTTTTACAATTAAAAATCTTTTAAAAAATAAAGTCTGCGTGTCGAGCTTAAATGTAGGTTTTCGTCGTCGTGGCTGTTGGTGGGTTGTCATTAAAAGAGTTATCCCTTAACAAATCTATAACAAAAAATATAGATGTGTGGCAAAAATTTAGAATCCCCCCCCAACGTTTTATTGTTTTGGATTCGTACCCATAACATTTTTTATTTTTTGACATTGACCCCACCAAGTGATCTCCTTCACATAAATTAATCTGTTTTTGATACTTCTCCATAAATAGCACCATATGGCAATCACGTAGTTGTCATGTCAAATTTTCGTCTAACATGACGTAGTAACTTTTAAAAGATATAATGTAAAAATTAAATTTTTTTTTAAAAAACCTGAATAATTAAAAAAATAGCTATAAATATTCAAAAAAATCAGTTTTTTTTTACTTTTTTATTTTTTTAGATTTTTGGATTTTTTAAATGTTCATTTTTTGAATTATTGAATTATTTTTCATTTTTTGGATTTTTCTTATTTTTATAATTTTTATTTTTTATAATTGTTAGATTTTATTGAATTTTATATTTTTTGGAATTTTTATTTTTTGGAATATTCATATTTTTATAAATTTTTTTTATATTTGAAATTTTTTATTTTTTGCATTTTTGGAATTGTTGTATTTTTTTAATTTTCATATCTTACTTTTAAAAAAAATTGTCACAACTATATTAATCTAAAATTTAAAATGACAACCATGTACTACTTAATGAAGAAATAAAAAAATTAATTTTTTAATATATGTATGTTAATTTAAAATTTAATATAATAATTATATAATTGTTACGTAATATTAATTAAAAAATAAAAAATAACTAATTTTTTAATGTGGGCAACTTGAAGAATGTATGGATCCAAAAACAATCAAAAATTGTAAGTGTATTATTCATTTTTACAAAAATTCAAGAAACAGTGAAATTCTTTTTCTAAATTTTTCCTTATTTGTAGCAAAATAATTAGTAAAAATTTAATTACAAATAAGTAATGTTCTTATAAATATTCATAAAAAAAGTCAAAAGCATATAATTAAGTTAATAAAGTATAAAAAATTTATTATTTATTGAAAAAGAAACTATTAAAAATTGATACGAATTGTCTTCTTATATATTTTTATTATTATAATAATAGTATTGTAATCCTTGTAAGGTAGTAATTATTAAAATTAATTTTGCATTTGAAAGATTAATTGATATAAAAAATTGAGTAAATGAAAATCAATTGATAAAAAAACAGTAAATACATATAATTAAAATAATAATTAACGACAAAATTGATTGTCTATTATATAAACAGAAAATTCAAAAAGGTAAATATAATTTCAGTTGTTAAATAAATAAATAATTAATTAATAATTTACAATTAAGTAAATAAATATATTGATTATTTTCTTAATTTTATAAGCAACGGGTACAAAATTTTTTAAAAATCACAGGTAACAAATGTAGTCATTTTTAAATACAATATACAATTGTCACCTCTCGCTGTAACGTAAAAGCTTATATCTTAGTGGCAGAATATAACAACAAAAAGACAATATGAAAGATTAAGAAATTAAATTATAAACAACGTATCAATTGAATTAAAATTATATAAAAAAAATTTAATCTGCATAATACGTAGATGAGCCCTAATTTGTGTCAATTTGTATCAATTTATATATTTAATTTAATTATTTATTTAATAATAATTTAATCGGAGATATAAATTTGAAATTCCCAATCAAACCCCATTTAGTTATAGTGTTTTCTGAATTACTATTGTATTTAATATTATTTGTTATGTTCGTTACTAAAACAGAATGAAATTTCCATATTTAGCCGAAGAGAAAAAGGAAATGAAAGCAATCCAACTAAGACAAGAGCCATATTTTTTTGGGGAAAGAAAAAAGAAAAAATAATAACACAAAAATAAAATATTCCGAATTAGATTTCCCCATCTCCAAATTCCAAAACCCTACCTTTGCTTCAATTCAATTTTTAAATTTTCGCTTCTCTCTCACTGTTTTTGGACGCGGGATGGCGGACGAGGCCGGAACTAGTGGTTTTGGTACTGGAGGAGGATCCTTAGAGACTCATGGGCGATTGTCTTCCATGGACTCGTCGGAGTCGCGGTGGGTCATCCAGGATGACGAGGAATCCGTCATTGACGACGACGATGACGAAGAAGACAAAGATGACGATGTGGGGGAGGAGGACGATGCACGCCGCCGCATTATATTGGACTCCGACGACGAAGATGATAATGTGGAGCAGCGTCTGATCCGTACGGGGCCGCGCATAGACTCCTTCGATGTCGAAGCCTTTGAGATCCCCGGCGCCCATCGAAACGAATCTTACGAGGTCTGAATTCTATATATGACGGAATCTCTCTCGTCACACATTTATTTATAGCCTTGCACCAATTTTTCTTTGAAATGATGTTTGGTGTGTTTGAGCTACGGCTATGTGTTCGTGAGTTTAGATTGCTGGGGAGTCACCTGTTGTTGGTGACAGCTGTTGGGATCCTTTGATCTCATTTTTAGGTGATTGCTACTAAGGCTCATGCGATTTCTGTTCAATGAATGCGATTTGGGTCAGCTGAGGAATGGATCATCTGTTATACGAATTCATGTTGTTCTTTGAATTGTGTGGTACTGTGATGTATGTCCTTGATTGAGTCAGGGATCTTTATTAGATTTCTTTCCTTCCAGGTGCTGCAAAATAATTTTTTCCATCCAATTAAAAGGAAAAATGATGAGGTGAACTCCGATTAGGATTCTATTACTACATGGGTAGAGTATTCAAAACAATATATAAGATAAAGAATAAAGCAAGCAACTCAGAAGCTGTTCAATATGGTTCCAGTGTATGCTTTATTAAATGTGAGAAATAAAAATCAAGTGCGACTTAACTGAAGTAAGAGGTGGCCGAGTTTTAACCAGCTTATACTTGTTGTTTGAATTTAGAGTAGAAGCAGGTTTATAGGACTTAAAAATTATTTAGAAGGAAAAAGTATGACCTTCCTTTATCTGTTGTGAAGTGAAGCACGATGTTGCTGCTGATATTGAGCAACTATCTTAATGTAAAGAAATTTGAACTCAGTTATTGGAACCCATGTTTCTCTTTGATCCCTTCTAATAGAAGTTAAAGACTAAAATATTTGTGGAAAATTTGGTAAAAGTGACCTCTCTTTCTCTCTCTCTCTCTCTCTCTCCTCTATATATATATATATGGAATATACTTAATTTTCTGTAATTTTTACTCCTCATTGCAACTATTCAATGGATGAAATATCATTGCCATTTGGCAATGCTGGGATCAAATGGAATGCTAGTTGGGAAAGCCTCTTGCAGACATGCTTCCATATGATTGGAGAAACATTGATATTTGTTTGGTGGATTGCTATATTTCCCTAGTGTATGGTTCTTCCATTTATTTTGGATGAGCTCGACTCCAGTTGTTTTGTCCTTTTTATGTGACCTGTCATCCTCATTATGTCTGTTTTGCTGGCTTAAAATGTTCTCTTTTCCTCTTGGAAATTATGCTGTTGTGTGGAATATGATACATGTTTACAAACTCAAGCAATACATGCACTTTTTTTTTTTCATCTATTATCACACAGTTTGCTGCTGGAACAACATGGACTCTCTGTCATGATGTTGAGTATGACTGCAGGATTTCAGTGTGGGGAGGAGAATTATGCTTGCTTTTCAGACCCTTGGTGTTGTTTTTGGTGATGTTGGTACAAGTCCATTATACACCTTTGATGTGATGTTTACGAAGGCACCTATAAATGGGGAAGAAGATGTTCTTGGTGCATTATCATTGGTCCTATATACCTTAATTTTGATTCCCTTGATCAAATATGTCCTTGTTGTCCTTTGGGCCAATGATGATGGGGAAGGTATGCTGAATGTCCTGTTGCTTTCTCTCTCCCTCCCTCCCTCCCTCCCTCCCTCCCTCTCTCTCTCTCTCTCTCTCACACACACACACACACACACACACACACACACACACATGCACACGCACGCACACACACACAGACCCACAGCCACACATGCACATGCACATACACACACTGACCCTAAAGACACACACATGCTTGTGCATGCAGATCCATCACATCTATGCGACCATGGCACGTGTATACTCTTGAATGTACCACCATTGCATTCATATACTCTTGCATTTACCCAGATGGATGATGCTTATGGCCCCCACTTAACACCTGTATGAATCAGATTCACACAGAGCCATCTTTTCCTTTATATGAAAATCACATAGGACAGGAGGCCATTCCTTTGATTCGTGCCAATGATTATTTGGAATCACAATAGAGTCAACAAAGGGCAGCTGATTGGCCCATGTCTTAATTGTATGCAGGTGGTACATTTGCCTTGTACTCGTTGATTTGTCGTCATGCTAAGGTCAGTCTTCTCCCCAATCAGCTTCCTTCAGATGCTCGCATATCAAGCTTCAGGCTAAAGGTTCCATCTCCTGAACTTGAGAGATCTCTAAAAATCAAGGAAAGGCTTGAGAATTCACTAACCCTGAAAAAGCTGCTTCTGATGCTAGTACTTGTTGGAACATCTATGGTGATAGCCGATGGGGCTGTCACCCCAGTAATGTCAGGTTCTTGTTTTGTTACTTTTCTGGAAGCCTTTATGTTGAATCATCATTCTTACAAGAAAAGGCTCCCACAATCCCATGGGGATACAGCTTGCGTTTGTTGAATAGAGCATATTTTCGTTACTTTTGCATTTTTCTGGCTGTTGCCTTGATTTTCTTTATATTTTTTATGCACTTCTGTGCAGTAATGTCTGCTGTTGGTGGTCTCAAGGTTGGAGTAGCTGCAATTACGCAAGGTAATATGATATCCTGAAACTTTTATTATCATCAAATTGCAGTAGCTTTTGGCAGTAGCAGAAATTGGATAACAGATATTCTTGGGGGCTAAAACTTATAGTAAACAGCCCTAACATACCCAGAATGCAAAATACTGAGTGTTATCTATTTCATTTCATTTTTCACATGACTCACCTGTGACTGCGTTCTGATCCTGATCAATATGCCTGAACTTTGCTTGTCCCTGCCCCACCAAAAGGAGCCTGTTGTGCACTTGTCAGAGTCATTCTGTACCATTGCTTATTTTCCATGCCACTAGGGGGTTGGCAGAATTTTGTTGCGCTTCTACTAACAAAAGGAATTTTCTTTCAAAATTTATATTTTTGTGTGCATGCCATTCCTTTTTGATGGCCTAATTGGGACTTTTCTTCATGCAATTCGTTTCCATCCTGTTATATGTGATCAAAGGGCACGTGAAGGATATATCTTTCATTCTGGCAATACTTTACAGAGGCTGACTAGCTACATGATTTGTTTTGATTATTCTTTTTTCCTTGCAGAGCAAGTGGTGATGATTTCAGTTGCCTTTCTTGTAATTTTGTTCAGTGTACAGAAGTTTGGGACAAGTAAAGTGGGACTTGCTGTAGGCCCTGCTTTATTCATATGGTTTTGTACTCTTGCTGGCATTGGGATTTACAACCTTGTTAAATATGATACAAGTGTCTTAAGGGCATTTAATCCTGTTCATATTTATTACTTCTTCAAGCGGAACTCAACGGATGCATGGTATGCCCTCGGAGGTTGCCTTCTTTGTGCCACAGGTAAAATGAGTAGCATATATTATAAAAAATCTGGAAGCTCAATGATCATGCTGTATCTATGCAGTGTTTTTTTTTTTTTTAAATTTTATTTTTAACACTGCATATATATATATATATATATATATATATTTATTTATTTATTTATTTGAGTTAAGGACAGTGGTTGTTGATGACAAGGTTGTTTACAATTTTTATTGAACCTATACAAGAACATATATACAGATAGCTTTAGATCCTCTTGGTGGGGAGGGCATTCAGAGGGAAGAAGGTGGGGTGGATGAAGCTGGTGGTCATAAAAGAGGTTGAGTGATGATGGTTCCTCCTGAAGAGATGAGGATGATGATGACTTTGGCACATATGGTTGCCCCATGATTGAGGTGCTTTTGGACCCAGAAAACTTAGGAAAGCATGAACAAGACTGGAGAAGTAGGTGATGCGACGTCTGCTTAGCCTGACAGAATTAGATGGATAAGGGTATGAGGAGATATGTGAGGACTTTTGTGCAACTGTTAAAATTTAGATATGAATTACAGTTGCCAAAATTTAGATAACAAGGACCATATATTTGTTGGGTTCTCTGGGATTGGTTGGAACTTGGACTAGCAGGGTCGGAGTCAGATTCTCATTCAAGTATTTCTCATTTAGCTAATCCATTTCTGTCTAAAGCAATGTTTCTGAAATATTGAGTTGACATTGCGAAATATGATATAATTATAGTGATGGAAACCATCACTAGTTGATATGTAAAGTATATTTTTATCATTATCCAAACATGTACCCAGAAAATGTGTTAATATCATTTATTTATTTCTGATGAAATTAATGGTCATTTTGTAGGATCTGAGGCCATGTTTGCAGATCTATGCTACTTTTCTGTGAGATCAGTTCAGGTAAAGTAGCAAGAAATGTACTGGCTCCATGGGATGTTCCTTTTTTCTTTTTTTTTTTCCCCTTTCAAGTTGCAATGTTCAGCATCATTCTGGTGATTTTATTCTTTTTTTGTGCTTGTGATTGCTAAAATTGGGATCCACTTATGCTGGTCATATGCAGCTCACATTTGTATTTCTCATTTTGCCTTGCCTGCTGTTGGGTTATTTGGGTCAAGCTGCATACCTTATGGCGAACTACACCAGAGGTCTGCCACAGCTGGCTTTTTATTCTTCTGTTCCAAGTAAGTTTTATTTTGCACTTTTTTCAATATAGTTGGCCTAATTTCTAGCAGTAGGTGGTGTCTATGATGTTTTGCATTACAGTTTTCATGTTATTGGATGAAGAAATTCAACTTCTTATACATACCAGCATTGAGTTAAGTAGGCCCTTGCATCTTAGAGAATTATATTTCTTCTTTTCTGTTATTTAATTAGTCTCAATATATGTCTGTAGGTGGTGCTTTTTGGCCTGCTTTCTTTGTTGCAATCATAGCTGCATTGATTGCCAGTCGGGCTATGACAACAGCTACATTTTCCTGTATAAAACAATCAACATCCCTTGGTTGTTTCCCCCGCCTCAAAATCATTCATACTTCTCGAAAATTCATGGGTCAGATTTACATTCCTGTAGTAAACTGGTTTTTGCTCGTAGTTTGTTTGGTGTTCGTCTGCTCGATTTCAAGCATTACAGAACTGGGAAACGCATATGGTAACGCTTCTTTCCTATTTTTTACATTATTTGTTGTTTGGCATTATCTGCTTTGTTTATGTGGGAACAATGCTGTGTTTTATTTTCTTACTACCATGCCAAAAGATAGGTATATAATGAGCATTATTTAGAATTTAGCAACTAGAAAAGTATACAGATTTATCTCCTACGGTCCAGTCCATTAAGAAACTTTAAGAAGCTCCAGAGAATTCTCAAAGAATAGAATTTGGAATGATTGGCAGTCACTAGTCAAGTTTTTTTTTTTTTTATATTGTACTGGGACTGTCATCTTTCTTGTGTGACTGCTGTTAGCATACACAAATTGCTATTGGTAATTAGCTGTTTTGTTAGTCTAATTGAACTGATGGCAACAAGAATGTAGTTTCCAATGAGTTGTCTCGTCCAGAAAACTGGCTGAATAAATTACAAAGTATTATGTGCTTGTATTTTGTTGTGGACACATCTTTCTAATTGTTATTATTTTCTTGGTGGTTAATTATTCTGATATCAGTTTGTTATTACAGGAATTGCTGAGTTGGGGGTGATGATGATGACCACAATTTTAGTAACTATTGTTATGCTTCTTATATGGCAGATAAACATCATCATTGTCCTAAGCTTTGTGGTGGTTTTCCTAGGCATGGAATTGATATTTTTTTCATCAGTTTTAGGGAGTGTGGGAGATGGAAGTTGGATAATACTGGTTTTTGCTGGTATTATGTTTCTTATAATGTACATTTGGAATTATGGGAGTAAGCTCAAATATGAGACTGAAGTAAAGCAAAAGCTGTCTATGGATTTGATGCGGGAATTGGGTCCAAACCTTGGGACAATCCGAGCCCCAGGCATTGGCTTGCTTTATAATGAGCTTGTAAAGGGAATACCAGTGATTTTTGGGCATTTTCTTACTACTCTCCCAGCAATCCACTCTATGGTCATATTCGTGTGCATCAAGTATGTTCCAGTTCCAGTAGTGCCTCAGAGTGAAAGATTCCTTTTCCGGCGTGTCTGCCAAAAAAGCTACCACATCTTTCGTTGTGTTGCTAGGTAATATTTCGAATTAGCATCTTACCACATGTGGTGTTCATGGGCGTTAAACTTTCCGTTGATGCATACCTGTGGACACAAGAAATGGATAGGGTGTCTGTGTCTGAATATATTTGTGTATTTATCTTTTGGTAGTCTTAAAATTGTCTTACGATATCTGTTTAATCTCTCGAACAGGTACGGCTACAAGGATGTCCGCAAAGAAAATCATCAGACTTTTGAACAGTTATTAATTGAGAGTCTTGAGAAGTTCATTCGTCGAGAAGCCCAGGAACGTTCATTAGAGAGTGATGGAGATGCAGAGACAGACTATGAAGATGATAATTCTCGCACTAGAGTTCTAACTCCCAATGGAAGTGTCTATTCTCTAGGTGTGCCTCTCCTAGCTGAGTACAGGAACACAGGCAAGCCCACCTCAGAAGCAAGTACGTCTGGGGAGGCAAGACTGGAGCCTTCCTCAGACCCAACGATGTCTGATGCAGAACAGAGTCTTGAAAGGGAGCTGTCTTTCATCCGGAAGGCTAAAGAATCTGGGGTTGTTTATCTTCTTGGTCATGGAGATATCCGGGCAAGGAAAGATTCATGGTTTATTAAGAAGCTAGTGATAAACTACTTCTATGCCTTCTTAAGAAAGAACTGCAGAAGAGGGATTGCAAATTTGAGCGTGCCCCACTCACATCTCATGCAAGTTGGCATGACTTACATGGTTTGATGGTTGGTGGCTTCCAAAGTAGGGCTTTTACTTTGACTCCAGAGTTTTAGACGTATGCTGTATACATGAGTTCGTACCTGCAAGCTCCTTTCTTGATGCAAGGTGCATCTTCAAGTTTTCACATGCATCCCGTTGTCTTGACCGTGGCTGCCATTGGGATCATGGTTTATCGTACCTTTTTGCTTTTCATTCGGGAAGTTTTGCAGTGTTTACCATTGGGATGCCTTCGATGTATTGATTTTTATTCTTTTGCAACAAATGCAAATGGGGTTTTCATATTTGTAATTATTACTCCAAAAGTGAGGTTTTTTGCGGTTTATTACGAGGGAATCCACATAATTTCTCGAGAAAAATGTTGGATTGTCAAAGTAATCCATTAATTTGTTAGTGTATTTCACTGATTTCCGAAGTATCGCCCTGGATTCACTACTCTTTGTACTTGTTGCCTGCACCTGTTTCGTACGCGGAAACTGGATTTTTATGCTCATGTTGCTTTGTGATGCGGGCAATGAGTTTTTCTCCCTTCAACTGCAAGCCACTTACTAGTGCAGTCAATATCCAAAGCGGGCCTGCGGACGATTTATTTTATTCTATGAATAATAATGTTTATTAGAACTCAAATTTCTTAATGTTTATTAATTATGTTAAATATAAAATTAAAAACTCTAGTCTTTCTCTGTTTTAATTGGTAGACTTTCTTCCTATTAAATTTATTATTCATATTAGATAGTCGGTAAAATTCGAGACATTGAATCTTGATATATATCATTGTTCTCATTTTATTGGACCCTGTTCTCGCTGTTGATGTAAAAAAAAAAAAAAAAAAAAGGAAAATGAAAACATCCTTTTATTTCACTTAATAATTATTAATTAAGAAAAAAAATTGCTCTTTCCATTGCGAGAAAAAATAGTTTAGAATCTTGAAAATTAATACACTTACATTTGAATGCACTAGTCGACATCTATAAATTAATTGAATTCAAATAACAACTAAATTATGAATCAAAGGTTTTCAAACAGTTAATAATATCAATATGATTTTAAGTTACTTTAAGAAATAGGGGTTTTTTTTTTTTTTTCTTGACTATCTTTTCTCTGAACAAGGGTATAACGAAAATTAACGCACAATTAACATAAGTCACCAAAATATAAAAAAAGACAAAAAAATTGTTATAAATTTAATATAGGGATATTGCGGTGAAATTTGTAAGTTAGTACTAATTTTATTATTATTATTATTATTATTATTATTATTATTATTATTATCTTTTAAACAATGATTTTTGGATGTAGATAGATGGTTAGGTAATTTACATTTTTTCTCACTAAACTTATCACTTGTTTTTATTTTATCACTCAATTTTAATTTGTTACAATTAAATCACTATATCACTCAATTAAATAAAAATTTACAAAGTTTTCTCACTCTCTAAAAAACATATTTATATATAATTAAATTTATCAATTAGTGTATTAATAAAAACTAAGTTAATTTTTTTGAATTAAAACATTATGGTTAACAACAATATTAAGTAATTTAGAAACATTGACGAGCATTTAAAAAAATATGTTTTTATTTAATAATCTACTTACAATTAAAATAATTTAATTTAAAATAAAATTTAATAATTAAAAAAATATTAAATATCTCTCAATATTTAGGGCATTACATAAAAAAAAATAAAAATCTTTTCAACATTTTCTTTTTATCAATATTTTTAAAGAAATAAATTTTTATTAACATTTATATAAATTTTTAAAAATAATCTAAATTTTAATAAAAAATATATATTAATTGAGAAATTTAATTAAATAAAAATATATATTTTCTAAATTTTTATTTAATTGAGTGGTATAGTAATTAAATTTAAATAAAATTAAAATTTAATAATTTAATTATAATAAATTTAAATTAAGGGATAAAAATAAGTAATAAATTTTGTAATCAAACTATAAATTAAGGACAAGCAGGGCGGAGCTCAACCCTAAATTACTGAAGAAACGTAACGAACGGCTGCTGCGGCTGCTGGAGGTCTGTCTGCTATTGCTCGAACGTCGTCCTCTGCCTGCTCTGCTCCGTCTCTTTCCATCTTTCTTTCTTTCGCGTCGTCAGTCCAAAGGTACACTCTTTTTTCTCTAGATCGGCCATCTTTCACTTTTTTTTTTTTTCTGGGTTCTTAGCATTCGTCTTTGATTGGATACCTTTGATGCTTAACTTCAAAATATATGGTTATTTATTTATTCATTTATGTTTTTGGGATTGGTGTTGTTGGAAAATGTCCATAGTTCAATTATAGGATGGCATTCTGTAACAAAATTGGGAGCCTAGTGAAGCAGAGTATTTCACAGAATGGAAAAGTTCCAGTGGCATCGATGTTGAACTCTTTACGCTGGATGTCCTCATCGAAGCTCTTTGTTGGAGGTATCAATGGCTTGTTTTTTGGATACCGCAGCTTCTTGATGGGGGTTAACACCCATGTGGCTATTTCATTGACTTTGTTGCTCATTTTGCCTTTTTAGGTCTGTCCTGGGGAACTGATGACCTGTCTCTTAGGGAAGCATTTTCTGGTTTTGGAGATGTCACTGAGGGTGAGCTTTAATATGCTTGGTTGGTTTTACTATTTATTGATTACATTCTCAGATAGGTACCTTTATTAATCCCCCTTAAATTCAAATCTGTGATGGTGTTGCCTTGTTGGTGTAAATGTTGCATTGCCTTGTTGGTATAAATGTTTGCATGGAACTGAGAGATTGTTTGAGCCCTAATAAATACTGGCAATTCAATTAAATGGCAACATCGGTTTGGAAGAAGTTCTGTGTTAGTTGGCTTGGCTGATCTTTATCCTCGTTGGCAATTGATAATTAGCCTTTGCTTTTGACTGAGTTCCTGTATGTAATGCTAGTCATCAATGCATCTGGAGCTATATCCTAGTGCCTTTGAGGTTCTGTTGTAATTCTGTGAGTTTGATTCGGCACAATTCATGCAGACTTGTAAAACTGATAGTGTAGATGATTCCTAAACACGAAGCAGTTGTTTTCCCATCCCCCTTACCAGGTTGTTGGGCTTTTCTAGTCAGAATATTGTATTATACAATTTTACTTAGATAATGACCTGTTAACAATCCTATAGAAAAAAGGACCTTTTAACGAGGCATATATTGTTTAATTTTTGGCTTGGATTGAGTTTCCTCTCTCTCTCTCTCTCTCTCTATGTCTCTCTCTAACACACACACACACACGGACAATCTTTTCAATGTGTTGTTTGCAGGTCAGTGGAGTGGTGTAGTAGAAGTATCATTGTTACCATGCATGGTTCTATGGAAATATAATACTTTTTGTCCAAATTCTAGTATATGAAGTCACAGAAAATTTTCTGAATTTTCTGCTCTCTCTTTGTGTCTATCCTTTCAGTCATATAATTACACTATTAAGCATACCACAATCATCCCCACTCCCACTCATCCCCTGGGCCCAAGAAGTGAAACTGAAAGGACATTTCTCTTTTGGCTGCTTGATGACATCTTTATGCTTGCTGACTGACCAAGTTCTGTGTGTACAGCAAGAGTTATCCTTGACAGGGATACTGGGAGGTCTAGGGGGTTTGGGTTTGTTAGCTTCTCAACCATCGAGTCTGCTAACTCAGCACTGTCAGCAATGGATGGTCAGGTTAGAAATAATATTCATTGAGAGATTAGGCTGTCTTTCACCAGTTAATGTTGACTCACACATTCTGTCATTTCAGGAGTTACAGGGCAGGAATATTCGCGTGAATTATGCAAATGACAGAGCTAGTGCACCACAGTCTTTCAGTGGCAGAGGGACTGGCGGTTTTGGTGGCAGCAATGGAGGAGATTTTGGTTTTTGAGTTGCTCCTATAAGCGAGCTATGTCTTTAGCTGCTTATTACCTGTTCATGTGTACTTTTTCCTCAGACAATTGGGACATATTTTGTAGTTTTGCTTCAACAATATCCCTGTTTATGGTGTTGCTGCTTTCTTTGGTGGGTTGCTGTAGGGTTGAAGCAGGATTGGGGTACTCTTAACCCAATGGGAAATGGGAATGCCATCATCTTAAGGTTGCTATCAGCAATATTTCTATTTACCGGTGGATTTGGTTTATTGCTTTAAGGACTGTGGGGGAAAAATTGCAGGTGAACACCGGTTGATGCAAAAGTAGGTTCCTTTGCATCTCTAAAGAGAAATGGTAAATGACTTGTGGCTTTTCAACGCGCATAAAGCTTCCTTTAAGATTTATATAGCACATTACGTATGCCTTGCTCATGGCACTATACTTCCTTATTTTATCAGTTTGAAATTTTACGTTTCCTCTAAATTAGCCGACAGCTCCAACAAGTTCATGTCTTTGTTCCCCGGCCTAGTCTACACGCGGTGTGACTCTACAGCTGCTCTATTGCAGAAAATTTTCAACAAGTATGAACTATATCGACCAACAGATGGTTGAAATCGTTGAACATCAAAATGCAAACGGGACAACTCTTTTTGATGTAGACGGCTACAATCTTATCAATTGGTTCAATAAAAAGGCCTTTTGCTTCCATTTATTTATGGAAAAGGATTTTTTTTTTTAAACAATAACTAAATTTTGGTTTAATAAAATTTCATCTATGGTTCAAGTTTTGTTTATAATATGAAGTCTTTTCACTTTTCTTTATTTATTTCACAGAGAATGAAAACTCGAAACTCTTGTCAAAACAATAATTCAACTTGAATAAATGGCAGAAGTTAAGGAATTGACTCCAAAGGCAAATGAGTTATACCACATGGCGAATCTTTGCCATAAATATAGATATATTATATCAATATGAATTAGTAGAAAGTGCATTATGCAGAAAAATAAAGAGAAATCAAAATTTCCTTTTAGTTAATACAAACTATTTTTCTGCAGTAATTTGACAATTTTGGTTCCATGAGTAAGAATTGAAAACATTCATAAAGGGTAACAACAACCTCTGCGGGAAATTAAAAAAAAAGAAAAATTATAGATAGTTTTATGTCAATCTTTTTTATGAATGAGTTATTCTTTTAAATGTGTAATTTTATAACAAATCATTTTCAATTTGCAAATAATACCATGTTATTCAGTGCAGTGCAGTGGAGAAAGAATCAATTAAGAACTGTAAACAAATTCTTTGGTACTTCCAGTGTTATTTTGGTGTGAAAGTGAACCTCACCAAGACAATGATATGCGGTGTCAGGATTAAGTAGGCGTGTCAAATTGGTTCTCTTCCTATGACATAATTGGACCTTCCTTTAGACGTCAACTTGCAGAAAAAAGGATTTGGGGACCTGATCATTCAGAAGAAGATGGAGGTCAAGTTAGCCAAGTAAAAATCTTGGTTTATGTCAAAGGCTGGGTGTCTAGTTATGATTAAATCTTATCTGTGCTCCCTTTCTATATACAACATGTCTCTCTTCAAGATGGCGCGAGTATAATTGAGCAGCTTCAACGATCTTTTTTCTGAGGTGATGAGGGGGGTGGAGAAAGATTCATCATGTAGGATGGAGCCTGATAGGCCAAGCAAAATCCCGAGGTGGGCTGGGAATCGGTAGAGTGGGAGATTCTAATTATGGCCTTCTAATCAAATGGCTGTGAAGGATGAGAAATACCCAGAATGCAACTTGGGTAGAAACTCTCAAAATAAGGTACGAGGAGTATTGTTTCTAGTCTTGGGAGTGGCAATTCAAATTGCTGCATATGTCACTCATATGAAGAGCAGTATATTCCAATTTATAGGTGAATGACACGACGTCAGCGGTTGTTAAGGCTACTTTCCGATTCTTAGTAGAAGGAGATTGTGCCGACTTCTATAATCATGTTTACGTGGGTAATATACCACTTATTAGGTGAAGGTTTTCAAGGATATATGCCATTGCAATGGAGAAATCGGGTCCGATGGAGAATTTCAGCGCTTGGGTGAATGGTCGTTCGGAGCGAAGGCTTACTTGGCGTCAAGGTCTGTTTTCTTGGGAACAGGAACAACATGACAAGTTTTTTTTTTTTTTTGACTCCGTAAAAATGTGCTACTTATCGGAAGGAGAACGGGATAGATTCTTTTGACAATATGAAAATAATGGAGTCTTTACAGTTAGATGGTATTGTGACTTACAAGACAGTATGTGGGGGGCAGCACCACATTTGACGCCCTGTTATTTGGGGAGGACAAGCACTGTCAAAAGTTGAGGCCTTTGCTTGGCAGTTAATGCAGGGTTGACTACCGATTAAAGAGCAGCTCATACGGTTACGAGCTGAATGCCTTCGAGATGCGCTATGTCCTATATGTTCTTCAGCTCAGGAGTCCATTGACCACTTACTCCTCTATTGTTATCTAATTTGGCAGGTGTGGTGTATATGTTTATGCTAGTGGGGTCAACATTGGGTTACTCCAGTTTCGATAAATCTGACGTTGGAGATATGACCAATTTTTTTTGGGAAATGTTGTAAGTCATACGAAATCTGGATAACAGAGTTCTATACAGTGATTTGGTCCATTTGGCTTGCCAGGAAGGAAGTTATCTTCAGAGGAAAAGCGTTTTCCGCAGGAAAGATATGCGATTAGGTTCGGGTTAAGATGCTGTGGTGGGCTAAAGTGAAATGGCCCCACTGTAGCTTCTCTATTAACTGGTTCCTCCTTGGCATTGCTCACATTTTGCCTTCTAGGAGGACTGTTGTAACGAGGAAAGATTAGAGTTGGGAAGCTCTGTCCTCGGGTTGCTTCAAGTTCAAGACAAATGCATCCATTATTGGTATCACGGATCTAGCAGGGACTAAAGGGGTGCTGTGAGGACATGACAAGAAAGTCATCTGCATATTCTCTAAACTTATCTTCGTGAGTTCCATTAATGAAGCGAAACTCTTAGCAATCAAAGAAGCGGTAGGTTTGTGGGAGCAGTGGCAGGGGGCACAGAATGCAACCATGAGTATTGAAAGTGACTCCCTCACAACTGTCTCATGGCTACTGGAGCGTGAAACTCGACCATGACTTTTATCGTTAGTCTTTTGCAACATTGCATGGTTAAATAAAGGTAATATCTCTTTTATCTTTACACCATGTCAATGTAATGCGGTTGTGGATACATTAGCTAAACTAGCAACGGTCAGAACAAAACCTTTTGTAGTGTGGTTATGAGTTTAAGGGGGGGGGATCAGAGCACCTTTTAACGGCTGAGAGAGTCGCCTTACCAGTACAGATACATGTGGTGGGGTGGCTGATTTTGTAATTACGAGAGTGCCAGTATGTCCTTCTTTTATTGGGGCTGTAGGGTTCTCATCATTTTTGGTCGTATAGGGCTTCTCCAAATTGTTTGGATTGGAGACTTTTGGTTTTGGTAGATAATTTGTACAGAGTTATCCGGTATATGAAATGTCAGGTAATGTGTTTATTGATGGGGAATAGGACACAGATGTACAGTGTTTTTTGGGGCGGGCGTGTTTTGTGCTCCACACCTGGATTTTCGTATGGGTTTGGTCGCTAGCTTTGGTTTTGCTTTTGGTCGCTATCGCGGGTAGGATCAGCATTAATTTTGATAGTAGCATTTGTTTTTTGGTGGGATTATGCTATGGTTCCTTGGAAATTGTTTTGTTTTTCCCTGGTCGTGTTGTAGTCAATATGGGGCAGTGATCTTGGTATGGTGGAAAGATGGGGGTTTGCATGTCAGGTTGCTTTCCCTATATGGGTATTTTGTATATTTTGCATACGAACTCACTTTTTGGTAGTGTCATGAATAAATCAACTCTGCTATGCTGTTCAAAAAAAAAAAAAAAAGGTACTAAATCTCTTTTCTTTGGTGAATAACATAGATTTACTAGTTATGATGAGAGTGACTGTAATGCTCGTGATAAATGATAAGTTCACTGGTTATGATGAGCTAATATACCATATTGACTCATTTAAATGGCTAAAGTAATGAAATTTGAAATGTATTTCATGTATATTAAACAAGTTTGAATTTTGGTTAATTTACTTGAATGATTAAATCTATAAAGTCTAATTGGGTCTTTAAAAGGAAGGTTAACATTGATGAAAATATACAAACGTATAAAGTAAGGCTAGTTGCTACAAAGTTTCAAACAAAAACAAATAGTTGACTTTGATAAAATATTTTCACTTATTGTGGTATACTATGCCTATGAGAATTGATGAATGAATGTTAAAACGACGTTACTCAATGGAAATTTAGTTAAGGATAAATACATAATATAGCATAAGGGTTTTGTATCTAAATAAATGTCAATAAGGTATACAAGTTACAAATGGCTATTTAGGGACTTAGGTAAGTTTTAAGGAGTTAAAGTACCTATTTTGATGAGATAATCAAACAATATGATTTTATTCAAAACATAGATGAATATTATATTTACAAAAAGATTAGGAGGAGTACAATCATTTTCTTAATTCCATATGTAGATACATATTGCTTATAGGAAATGAAATACCAATACTTTAATCTGTCAATGTTTACTCATTCAAGAACTCCATGGAGGTCTATATTCTGATAATAAAGATCTATAGAGATAGATTTAGAAGGTTGATTGGATTGTCATGGTCCACGTACATCGACAAAGTGTTAAAAGAATTGTTACTTATGTCGTATAACACGTATCTCGTAAAGACATGTTGTCTAAGACTCAAGAAAAGTGAGATAAGAAAAAGATAGAGATCCCTATGCATCGGCAATAGGATCAATCATGCATGGAATACTATGTACGAGACCATATGTCTTTCTCATGCCATGAGCATAATTAATAGATATTAGGCTAATCCAGGTGAAAGCCATTAGATTGCAGTCAAGAGCATCTTTAAGTGCTTGAAAAGAACCGAGGATGTTTTTGTAGTTGAATTTAGTATCTAGGGGTATTCAAATGTGAGCTTTTGATCTAATAGGAATAATAACAAGTCACAAGTTTAGATGCACCTTTACTTTTAATGGTACCATTGTCAATTAAAAGAGTTTTAAACAAGAGACAATCACAAATTCTATGATCAAAGATGAGTACATTATTGCATATGAAGTAGCAAATCAGGCAATTTGGATTAAGAAGTTTATCATTGAATTTGGCGTGGTTGTTAGTGAGATCTTGAGTTTTATATTCAATTTTAATGAATACAAAAACATTGAGTATTGCTAATAGATTTGTTTATGTGTAATTAATGAAAAGATTGATTTAAACAAACACAATAAGAATGGAAGCAATGAAAAGTTCATTTACAAAGAACTTCTAGAAGTTCATGCGACAAAATGGAGATGAGTCAAATGATAAATCATACATGTTGAAAAGCTAGACATAATTAGCTTCCAACGCACTAGCAATGCCTTAATTGAAGATATGTAAAAGAAGTTATGACTAAAAGAGTAAAGTGCACTAAAATTATAATTACAAATTAGAAGAGTCAACTTTCTATAGATGTTACAAACAAGTGGAGAAAAATTAGGTGGCAAACCATACATGATTGGGAAATTATTTGAGTCTAGTTTCTTAAACAAAGCCACTAGAAATGCATTAATTGATGATTTTTTTTCTTTTTCCTTTTTTTTTGAGAAAGTTATAGGTGAGACACTAAAGCAGTCACAGCTTTTAGGATACATTAGAGAAATTAGCCATTAAGCTATATGTGGATGGAAGGACATATGAGTCTATTTTCTAATGCTAAAAAAGGGATACAATCTGGAGTTATATGGAAAGAGTCAGTTGTAGTATATTTTAAGAGTGTATAAAAAAAGACCATCAAACAGGTATTAGTTCAAAAAACCTATACAACATGTTGGTTGGAGTGAAGAGCGTCTATAAGAAAGTTACAAAACAAGAGACCCTATGAAAAAAAGGGGAATAGAGAAGTAAAATAAAAAATAAAAAGAAGGGTCGTTGCCACTTAGCCCTCTATTATCATTACCATGTAAAATTTTAAGAGCTTCATCGGCACATTATAAATATGAATTCATAAAACGAATTTTCAATCAAAGTCAATTAGTCAAAAAAATGAAAAATAAAAAAAAATGTTGAACGAAGTAATCCGGCACATTATAAATACTAATTTCATAAAAATTAGTACATCGACCCCAACCCGACCCCGATGTGATCCGAAACTATTTCGACCCAAAATTGCCTAGATACAAAGTGACCCGATTTGAATGTATCTAATTTGACCCGTTAGACATCTCTGAACTCTTTCCGCCACATCCTGCGAGGACCCAAAATGAGGATCTGGTCTGATTTTTAGAACTATCTTCTTCGAGAATAAGCCGTCAAAAGAAAATCACTGGTATTCAATTTAACGGGTTTCCAAGAAACAAGGCCCCCAATGGCTGACTGAGGCCCCATTTTTCGTACCACAAAAAGCACATCCTTAGGCAGCCGGTTCATTTGTTATTGTATTAGATTTGAATCAGGAACTGTTTTTAAATCTCTAGTACAATGCAAGACAGAATGATGATCGGGTAACAGAGAATGATGGCTGTGAATTCACACACAATAAAGCCACATTGCAATAGATGAATAAGAAAGAAAAGAATCATCCGGATTAAACAAGGAAAATAAATATGACTGTGTGACTACAATTACCACGGACCGCTCAAACCATCATTCCTGAGAAAATTAAACAAAACAGTGAACAGGAATTTAGAGAACCTTAAAAGTCCAATCCGCAGTCATCCAACTTTCATTGGCTAAAATGGACAACAGATTCTGCTTCGCATTTATAACCACAAAGGAAAAGTTCTAAACTTATCTGCTTTCTTTGGTTGATGCCTGTCTTCGTCCTCGGCATCTAAGTTTAGACTCTAGTCCTCTTGCCGCTGCAACTGGGACACTTGTACTGCTTGATATATTCTGCCTTTGCAGGTGTGATCTTGACACATTTTCCATGGAACCATTTCTCGCATACATCACAGCAAATCCAGAATTCATCGGTGCCGTAGCTTTCGCCACATGCCCCACAAGAAGCACCCTGTTCATCATCTTCTTCCTCCTCATCCCCACTATCATCATCTTCCTTAGGTGGTGGAGACATCTTCACTGCCTTATTTTGAGACTCGGATTGCCGAGATTGCTTAGGGATCAATCCATACAGAATAACATTTAAAACTTGCGCAAAAAAGAAACAAATATGGGCAAATGAATGACATGGAAGTTGCAATATCATAGTTTTTTACCAGCTTCCCACTTGATTTGCTTTTGCTACCGTTGTGGGTGCCTGTTTGGTCCTTAGGTTGCTTAACATTTCCTGACACAACTTCAAATATTGTGGGAAGCTCATTTATCATATGGAAAAGCCTCTTCCTGTGAATCAAGTTCCAACATCATTAAAATGATATCTTCATATTCTATTGGTTTTCGACTCAAATGGACTACTTTTGCACAGGAATTTGTTTGATCTAATTGAAGACTAGCAATTAAATCACTATTCGGTGGTACAGCTATCCTAGCTGGTGTTGAGTTACCACCACATCATTCGGTCTCATGCCAGTATTTATCTGTGTTCAGAAAGAGTTATCATTAGAATGATGAGTTGATAATTGACTTTGAAGTTTACTGGATATAATAGACCAGAAAATTTTATCCAAGCATTCAATCCCCATACACAGGAAATACATGGGCAAAAACAATATAAAAACTGCACAAGAAAGAACTCAGCCCCACCAGAAACATAAATAAATAAAGAAAAGTTATCAGAACAGGATAAAAATGGAAAATAAGAGCTAAAAGGACAAAGGGAAAAAAACAAAAAAAGCGAATCAGAACAGGAAGCTTACTGATAGAAAATAAAATCAAATGCATTGGGTCACACTGGACTTGAATTGACCATCCAAATCATAGAAGGTCAAATTGCCTTATCAAAATTACCGGATAAAAGGTCAAAACTACTTTGCTGTGAATTAGACAATGCCCTAGACAAGTTACAGCAAACCGAATGAAAGATAAAGGTCAGCTCACAAGAACTCTATGAACTTAGTGATGTGCGACAAAAAGAAATAGATATGCTTAGGGGAAGAGATGAAAGTTGTTTAATGTGGACATGCAAAATTAAAGATTCCAACTAGAGGCAGAAATCTTGGCTTAGCACCCACAAAATCAAAACCTATCTTTGGATATTATTTATATTGTTTATTTTTGACTTTTTCTTCTTTGTAGTTATCTGCAATGGTTGGTGAGATTTTTTGTAATTTGATTGTTGTTTTTTATTTTCTAGAGTAAAATGTCTATAAATGCTACTTCTTGCCTAGGTATTTAGCACATGAGATGTGATGTGTATTGAGAATGAGTCAAAGCTGAGAGTTTTAATTCTGAATTGCACTGAGTTTACCATTGGATTCCACTAAATGTTGAATCTATTTTAGGTGCTGGATTGCACTAGGTTTTTGATTGATGAACTATATGTGTTTAGTGACGGATTCTACTGAATGTTATAAGGGTTCAGTGATAAATTCCTCCTTGTAAATTGATCAGAGTTGATATAGTGTTTGTATTTTGTGAAAAATCAAGTAAGCTTACATTTTTTCACCTTGTTCTCAATACCAATTCTAAATCTAGTAGTGTCAGAGCTAAATTTCAATACACAAAACTTAGAAAACACATTCAACCAGAAGTGAAAAAAAATCAAGGAAAAAATTCAGTCTGATAGTTAAAAGAAAACAAAGAGAGGACTGTTAAACCCGCTCCAGGAAGGCCATTGTTGCTATCATTCTCTGCTCGCCAGAGTTCAATACCTACCTAACCAGAGTCATCAGTCACTGATCTGCATGATTCTGTGCCAGAATAATGCTAGAAATTGGCAGCAACACCAATCCTTTCTTTTCCCCTTCTCTGCCTCTGCCAACCAGCCAATCGTGTTGCTTTATTGCTAGGCTCGCTGTCCGTCACCACTCTTCCTCCCACTGAAGTCACACCAGCAGCCCCTGGAATCCACCCCAATGGGTTCGTTCATTTTGTGTTTATCCTTTCCAGTTCCCTCACTCTCTTTGCTGAATCTGTCGTTAGTTGAAGATTTGAAAAGAAGGCAGAGAGGTCGTGGAAGACAAAAAGAAAGAACCAAAGAAAATAAAGATGGAACGAGGGGTCTGTCATGCCACGTTAAATTTCAGGAAGCTTCTTAAGGGAAAACAAGCGATTCAAGAAGAAATAAAGAGTTTCAGAGAGGATAGGGTTTCCCTCTTCTCTATCTCTTTATGTTTCTTCAGCCCTTCCACCTGAAAAGGTGACCTCCAGAAATTAAGGCTGACCCTCTCTCCTATCTGGACCAGCACGTCAGCAGCGGAATAAGGCACTGACAGACCATTACTTCTAAGACAGGCACACTTTTAGATAGTCCTTGCAGAAGTTAATGCTCCAGTTATTTCACTTGATGGAGTCAAATGGAAATAACAGTTTCCTTCAAATACTACATATATTGCTCAGTTCTCATTTCCTTGATCTGTACTTATATCATTATGCTTCTTATTAGTCCATCAAGATGGTCTAGTCATTTTGGGTCAAGCATCATGGTCCATTCTTCAAGTAACTGGATGGTTATTCACCTTGGGACTCTACAACTGGTATGAGAACATCAACCTATTGCAATTCTGATTTTCTAATGCAAGCCCATACTACTTGGTGAGAGTTTCTCAACAAGATTATGGGCCTGATGGAAAAGATTATGGCCAGATTATGAGTCCCACCAAGGAAGTCATGGATTTGAGTCGAGAAGAAATAGTCGCCAATAGAAAAAGGTAGAGAAACAAAGAACCAAGTTTCAGAAAAAAGTAGAGAAACAAATGAGGTTTCCATTCTTAGAACTGTCAATATGCAACAGAATCAGACATGGCTCCCAAAGCATGCCCCTGTCCTACTTGTCCCCAAAGATACGCATCCATGAAAACAAAACCAAAAACTACAGAAATATCTGTGCCTAAAAGCTTCTTTACGGAACCATGTGTAAGTCAAGGATTTCATTGGCAGCTCTTACAATTATCATATAGATGTACAATGAACAACTAAGAACCTTGCTAGAATCACACATATTGAAAATTGAAAAAAGTTTGTGTCATGAAATGAGAAGTAATAAGAAGCCAAATATTTGTAATTGGCAAAACCAATAAATGATCAGAAAAAGACCAAAAAAGTTATGACCTCCATATGAACTCAGGATCAGGTATACCACACATTTCCCTAAATCCAAAATTAAATAAATGGCAAGACCAGCAGGGAATAAGTAGTGCACAGCACATCAACAGAATATCATGGACTATAGTTGATGAGAAGGAAAAGCTGAACATACCTTTCATTCTTACCAAAACCAAAGCGAGCACCAAAATAAAATGCAACTGCAAGCAACCATGAATCACTGTGGACTGCAACTAGTGATAACCAGTCCTTCTCTTGCATCCCATCCCTAGCAAAATTTATACCTAGCGCTGGTTCAGGGAGCTCAGGAGGCACTTCCTCCACAGGCAGGTTAACTTCCCATGTCTCATTTGGAAGTCCATACAAGCAAAGGTTCTCCTTCTCTACATAACCAAACATTTGATAACATCACCAACAAAAACAAGCATCTGCATTGCAAATATGCAGCAAAAATATTTCAAAGCAAAGTATTTGCAAAAACACCATGCTAATTTATAAGCTCTTGCGGTAAAGCCCACCGTTTTATTGTAAACAACAATAACATTTTGTTGAAGTGATAATCTAATGGACAAGAATATATATAATCATGTGATTAACAAGAATCTATCAAAAAGAACAAGATTTGACTTTCAAAATCATATTGATTTCTTCACAGGAGAAGCCTTGAATGACATCATGCAACCAATAGAACAGATCACTAATATCTCAGGCATTCAGAATGCTCTAAAAAAGAAAAGAGAAAATAACGAAAAACAGGCATTGTGATCTGGCGAAAGTACATCAAAGACAATCTTGGCATCCAAAAGTCCAAACATAATCACACAAAGAGTGGAACTACCATAATATAGATTAGCTTCAAGCACATTTGCCATCATGGTAACTACATTAGTTTCAGCCATAATTTATGAACCATGTTATCAAGCATCAGATACGATGCTCTCCCAACTGATAAAAAATGTTCAGGCATTTACAATTCAGATGAGACTATTGAAACACAACCTTTCTTTTCTAATATCATTTGTTACATATCTAATTGGGCAGCATTGATGAGAGAAAACCAGTAAAATATGCTTTCAAGTGCAACCTTTCTTTTCTAATGTCATTTGTTACATATCTAACAGGTCAACAATTAAAAAAGCCAGCAAAATATGCTCACAAACATACAGCTGTATTGTGTATGGTCTGGTGTACACAACATACCGTACCAGCACAACAGCTACCCCCTCCTCACCCAATGTAAGGTCACTCAGGTACACACATTAAAAATGCTAACCCACAATAAACATCAAAATCTGAAATAGAAACAATATCTGCTTTTCATTTTAGAAATGCCAGAAAGAAACTGCAGTAATTGGAATCCAGCTCATACTGTCAAGCACATTAATGATGGCTCCTTCCCTCTCTCTCACAAGCTAAATGATAGCACTTTTACCAATTGGTCGGCATCTCTAAATGACAGCATAACCAGTATGCATCCCCACAGAGAATATCAATTCATTACTTCACTGTCTCTTAAATAAACTCATCAAATGCAATGTGCCAGACCCCAAAATATTAAAATACATGCCCAAGAAAATTGTCAAAATAGTGTGGCCTACAAACAAAGTGTAATTTCAACTTAAGAAAATTTTTTTTACACTTGTGGAGACACATCTGGAGAATCTAGTCCCATGACATGTATAAAAGGCATCACAAAGCATGAGGCTTCCACATTGTAGGACCTAAGAAGTGATCAACCATACACAATCTTACTCAATTCTCACAGAGAGGCTAGAAGAATCTAGTTTCATGATCCGTATAAGAGGGCATCTCAATGCACAAGACTTCCACATAATAGGATCTGGGGAAGCCTTAAATGCAAGTAGCCGTACTCTTGTTTTCACAAGTAGACTATCTCCACAACTCGATCTTATAAACTCTAGGTCACATAGAGTTATCTTACCATTATAACTAAGCTCATGCTTCAATCCAATGGCACGTATACTGAATCAATTTGGCAAAAATAGGTGTTGTAGTACTATAACCACGAATTGATCAACCGGAATACACATTTCAGCAAGTATAAAGGAAAAACAGTATGATGGATTGAAAATGAAAATAACAGTACGCTTATGAGGCAGCCATGCGGAGAATCCGTGAGAACAGCAAAAGAGACTGATTACAACAATCCACTGACGGTTCCAGAATTTTAGAGTGGAACCATGAATTGCAAATGCAAGGCCGCCACGTTAATTGCAAACCGGCATGTATACAAGCTAACATATTGCCTTCTTAAATATAGCCATTTTTAAAGAACAGACAGAACGGAACAACCATAAACGTTTAGAATTCCGAACAACATACTCATGGACCTAACAATCCACCAGCCAAGAAAAAAATAAATAAAAGAAGATAAACTCGGAAAAAGAAAAAGAAAATAATAATAATAATAATAATAAAGAACAGGTCAACGTACCGGGGTCGCACTGCTGGTAAAACTTCTCAACATCTGTAACAACAAAAGACGCAGAAGAAGAAGAAGAAACATGAACATACAACACATGAAAAAATAAAAAATAAAAAAATAATAATAAAAGGAAAAAAATGTGAAGCCGAAAATATCCAGTTAAATTAAACACACAAAAAGAGGACTAAAATCGAAAAATTAAAAAAGAAGAAGAAGAAGAAGAAGAAAAAGACAGGAAAGGAAAGTAAGGAAGAGGAGAAATTGGGACCGGCGGAGAGAGCCTTGATCAAGCCAGCGCGTCTGCCCTTGAAGTCGCTGAAGACCTCTTCAACGGTTCGAGGTATCGGGTGCGGTATTCCCTCCATTCAATTCCCCCAATTTCTCTTCTTCTTCTTCTTCTTCTGCTACGCTCTTTCTTCTTATTCCTTTCTCTCTATACAATCAATCAATTTTCTATTTCAGTCCGTCTCGTTACGGCGATCACCGACGAATACACACACGCACACACACACATATAGATATATATATATATATATATAGAGAGAGAGAGAGAGAGAGAGAGGGGCAAGTAGTAACAAAGGAAAGGACGTCCGTCCCCCTAAAACCTATGCAACAATGGGAAAATTGCCCCAACCCCGCGGAATCGATAATTAGAATTTTTCAGTGGAATAAAATAAAAGGCTAGTGTCAATTTTTCCTTTTTATTTGTTATTTTTTTTAGTCGTACGTGTTATTTAATTTAAAATTAAATAAATAAAAATTTAATTAAATAATAAAAAATTGCATTATTACAATTTTTTTTTCATTTAAAAAAATTGAGTGTTACGTGCTATTTAATTTCAAATCCATTCCCATTGCAAGTCTTTGAGTTTTAGGCTAAACAAAAAAAAAAAAAGAAGAAAACTCTTAAGTTATGAACTTTTTGAATTTTATGATTTTGACTCGTCAACTCCCGCATTGTCCAATTTAAGTTGTTAATTATTAAAATTGGTCAATGTGAATTTTTCCACAAGTTCCATTAACCATGACATCTATGATTTGAGTTCGGATTTCGGGTCAACGGATGATGATGCATGGAAATATATTATATCCATGAAAGATTTTGAACTTTTTTTTTTAATTTTTTTTTCTAAAAATGACAATGGAACAGGATGAGGACAGGAATGATCATTCTGACCCATGTTCCCAATTATCAACCTCATCCTTGTCCTCGCCACATTATCTTTTGTTTTTTCCTTTCTTCTTTTTTTTTTAACAAGTAATATGACTCAATTACAAGCATTGAAACGTGATGAAAATTGATCAAATGGCAAGACTTACTGAAAGTTCTTGCAAAAAATACGAATTTTTGATTTTCTCCTGTTGACATTGTTCTTGAATTATTGAACTGTTGCATAAACATAATGGAAATTTCAAATGAAACCCCCCTCCCCCTTTTTTTTTTTCTCTTTCAATGTATCCTTTGAAGGAACGGTCCACAGACTCGTCCCTTTTGACTTAATTAGGACAAAAAAAAAAAAAAAAAACGAAAAAATCCCCAGAAGCAGGGCCATCAAAATTTAGAGACTCCCAAAGTATTCCTGCTAAAAGTTGAATGAATCCTTTCATCTTGGATCTGACAAGTTCCAGATGCATATTGCACTATTCCAGATAAAAAGGAAAAAAACCTTAATCACGGTAGCAGCAAAATGGGAAGAGCAGGAGAAGACTAAGTTTAGAGGAAAAGAAATTGACATTCTTTAAACACCCAAAACGACAACTTTTGTTCAGATATAAGATAGCAAAAGTATCATAGAGACCTCAACCTGGAAGAGATTGTTCCATGATTGCGGCAAATGAGAAAAGTAAGAGAGCGGAGGGCCCGCAAGAGGGTGAGTGAAGCCACGATGCCATTAAAGCCTGTATACGATGAATAGATTCCTGCAACTATGACATCTTTGCTTACTTGACATAATTTCTGTCTAAAAGAAAAAGAGAAAGGGAATGATTCAATCCACAAAAGAATGAAGTCTGTCTTCACGAGGTAACAACTAGAAATTCCTACTTATTTGTTACTGAATTGAATCGACCTTAGATGTCACATATATGACTTAATAGATCTCTATCACTAAAGTTTGATGGAAAATCTGCATTGACCCACTTTTAAAAATTAGTGACTAAATTGAACATATCGAGAATTGGTGATTTAAAAGGCACAGAATCTACAAAATTTGTGACTCAACTATGAACTTATCTATTTGGGGTTTTGGCTAGATTGGTTAGAGCTAATGTAAGATATGCAACAAGAGGAAGAAGACCTTTAGGTCTCTAACTTGGAAGATACGCAACTTTGTGGGTCTCTAATTCGAGGTTTTTAGTAGTATTCTTTTACAGCTACTTTAATCCTAAAAGCACATTCCACTTACTCTTACACCTTAGAGGTTTTTATGAGAACAACTACCCATCCGTGCCTAAAGAGATCTTTTTCTTCTGCATTTTCCGACTAAACTTGAACTTCAGAAATCCACCCCTATGAGCTCACCAAAAAAAAAAAGCCAGATAATTGAACGTTGAACTGCTCCTAAATCTCAAGAATCAATCAATTGTCAATTCAACTTTACAAAAACTCACAACCCCCAATTCATGGACTTCCTCCAAGCAATTTACAAAGAAGAGACAGAATATCCCATTAATAGCCACCACCATCCATTTCTACTTCTGCCATTGTGGCCACTACTAGCACTGCTGTTCAACTTGCGAAACAACAGAACCATAGAGAAGTCACCTAAATCGATCAACATGACTCCTTTATTTCGGGTTTCGAATCCCTCTCTGAATTTGATGCCCACCACTTCCAACAATACATAAAAGCCCACCTCTAAGTCCCCTAAAATTAACATCAATTTGCGAGGATTATAATCGATTTAATGGAACTCTAGCAAGAGAGCGGAGAGAGAAAGAAAGAAAGAATTTTAAAAAATATTTCTTGTAATAGCAATTTTATTTTTAAATTTAAAATTAAATATCACATCTTATACTATATGATTAATTTTTTATACACATTTTATTTCACATTTAGAAATTAATGAATTCTTTTAATATGTATTCATATTGTGATAGATTTGTGATAAAAAAATTTATAAGAGTTAAATTATTATTTTTAAATATTATACTAAATATGTTAAAATGTGAAAAATTAATGATATATATATATATATATATATTATTTAATACATAGATAGATAAATAGATAATGATGGAGAAACGGGGAAGAAAAGATTAAAAATATTAATTAGAGAAATAATATTTTTAAAATTATACACATAAATTTGATAGTGTTATTTATGTATTTATTAAATAAAAATATGTAACTAATAGACTTAATATTATTTTTTGAATCTATTTTTTTAAAAAAAATTAAACTAAAGAACTAGAAATCATATTTATTAACATAATTAAGAACATAGAAAATGTGTATACTTAATTGTAGACATACTTTTGGTAAAAAAATGATTGAAAATATTAGAAAAAAATTTATGATAATAAATTAATATTTTTATTAAATTTAAAAAAATATATATACATTTATTGATTAAGATCTTATCTTAATTGACATTATGTCAAAAAATTTTATTTTTATTTTAAAGGCATATTAATTATTGATTAACCAATTAATGTAAGTATCAGAATACTTGTTCTTTTTTGCTTAGTAACAAAAATTAAGAATTAATCTATTCGTGTCACTTCTTCCAAAAAAAAAGAAAAAAAAGATTTCCATGTTAATGTCGTAACATCAAGCGAACCTTTTCTATTATCTCATGCCTCGCGGCAGCCACATGGTTGCTACTAGGCCTAATTTATGTTTACTCGGTTGTCAATTTATTAAAAATAATGACATGGTAATTTTTTAAAAAATTTGAAAATTAATTATAAAAATTAAGAAAAATAAAAAATTTTCAAAAAAAAAAAATCAAAATCACAAGCAATTCCGAAAATTACAAAAATTCAAAATAAATCCGGAAGGCTGTTAAAAGGTTGCTTCGGATTCCAAAAGATGATATTAATATAAGTCAAACCTACATTGATATCAACATAAGATGATATCAAACGAGGTAAATTCTAATTTTAATACCACTTGACATGAAATAAAATCATGAAAATATTAAGATGATATTAAATAAGATAAATTTAAATTTTAATATCATTCAATAGAATTTTTAAAAGAGTTTTGAAAATCAACTGAAGAAGTATAAAAAAATATAATATATTAGAATAATGGTATAATAGATTAATAAAAATCATTTAACTAAATAAGAATATATTCTAATCTAATTAAAAAAAATTAATAATTAATTACAAAAATTATATAATTAATTAAAAAATATTTATTAACAAATCAAAATAATTTTTTTAAAAAAAATAATTTACATATAATTCTTAAATGGTACATAAAATCTGTAAATTGAGAAATAATCTTTGGGATGTATCTGCATTAGCCATCAAGCCTTTTCTTTCTTTCAATCTCTTTGGTTTGGTGTTTTAAGTATACAAAGTAGAACTATTATGTTTTTACTTTCTGTAGAAACACAAGTACTGTCTTTTCGCAGAGATAACAGTTTTACAATGTGAGGCAGTTATTTAATGTCTCTCAACAGCTCTCTCTGCCAAATAGGTTGGAGGGACATACAACTCCCTCCAAATGTATTCCCTTTTTTATTTATTTTTTTAACCGGGTAGGGTTAGTCTATCATGGATAGGCTGATCTAAAAGTAGCATATTCACAAGCAAGTATTACAATTCAGTTGAAGTTCTGATTCATAACATGATATAAATATCATAAGCAAACCACAGTTTTTACAAGCAACGTAAATTGATTCCTCTTGTAAAATCCAGTGCACAGACTACTTATTGCGACTCTATCTTTGAGGGAGGAAAAGCCCCACTATAGGCCTCTTCACTGTAAGGATGAGATCTTCCCTTGCCAGCATCCTCAGAAGTTGCTGAAGTGGATGCTGATTCAGCATTTGGGTTTAAACCAGCAAGCTGCAAGATGTTCTCTATTTCTTTCACTACTTCACCCATTGTAGGTCTGTCATCCCCAGACTCTTGTACACATTTCATTGCCAGATCCACAAACTTACTAAGACCTTTCAATGATGTATCCAAAGCAATACTTGGATCAAGAATTTCTTGGAGGTTATACAAGTCTTTTGTGACATCCATTATGAGTTTCACTTCTCTTACAATGTATCTTCCCCTTTCGATTGGTCTTCTTCCAGTTATCAGCTCTAGCATCACAACTCCAAAACTATAGACATCGCTCTTCTCTGTCAACTGCTGCGTCATGTAATACTCTGGGTCCAAATAACCCTAATAAATAACAACAATTGTGTCAGTTAACCCCATAATTCATATTAAACGCTGCCTTTTATTCTGTGAACAATCCGTATCTAAGCTCTTTGATTGAATAATAGTAAAACGAAAGAGAGAGATGATGAACCGCAACTTGCATACTTTTCCTCCTCAACATACTACTTTGCCTCCAGATTTCAGAATGTATAACATGCATGCTTACATATGCATAGACCAATTTTAGCACTCAATTTTCTTTTTAGTTCTCATTAGAAGATAAATGATTGAGCGGGAGCACTAAGGTACTAACCATTGTCCCTTTAACTTGAGTAGTAACATGACCCTTTTCGCTGTCTCCTGCAAGCTTGGAGAGACCAAAATCTCCAACTTTTGCATTTAAGTGCTCATCCAGTAAGATGTTGGTTGATTTTATATCCCTATGGATAATGGGAGGATTAGCAAGCTCATGCAGATAGGACAGACCTCTGGCTGCACCAAGGGCTATTTTGAGTCTCCGAAGCCAATCCAACCTTATACCAGTTAGCCCTGCTTGAACGGGAAAGATGTTGAGCACAACTAAAAGATAAGGAAACTATAAACTAGGAGCAGTGAGGAGAACTTGAGGTGGGGGAAAATTCGTTTGTGTTCGTGGGGGACAACTAGGTGGTGGAGAATTGATTTGTGTTTGTGTAGCACAACCCCGAGCTTCAGGTCATAGAATATTTTTTCAGCTTTAGAGAGCAGAGTTTATCTGGAATTTCATATTCATAAGTCTTGAAAGAGGAGTAGCTTAGCTACTCATGCGGATATATATTCAACATATTTGCCTTGGCTCCAGCAATGCACATAGACAACAGAGGAGTACAGGCACATTGTAGATTAGCAAATGTCAGTGTCAAATGTTCCTTTTCTTTTGTCATTTTTAAGAGGATTTAGTCATTAGTCAGAAGTTCTTCTAAAACATATATGGGTGCTTTTCAAACATAACATAAAAAAATAAAAAAAAGGCATGGATTCATGTAGTATGGAGATAAAGCATCAGCTGCAGCTCCATGAGTTACCTGATAGACTGTCTCTAAGAGTACCATTTGGAACAAACTCATATACAAGCATTTGCTCGCCTCGCTCAAAGCAGAATCCCAGAAGGCTCACAAGGTTTTTATGATGAACTCTTGATAGCAGTTCGATCTCAGTTTTGAATTCCACGGCACCCTGCATTGATCCTTGTTGAGCCCGTTTTATGGCAATCAATTGCCCGTTGGCCAGTACTCCCCTGTAAACCTGTGAAATTCATTGCATTAGAAAACTTCCTGCTTCTCCTATTATCAGATTAAAGATATATGAATGTCAACATGAGCCCCCTAAATTAGAGTTTTTCTTCTTTTGTTCGTTGCAAAGGATTTTGGTGTTATATTTTGAGTAAATGTTTCAATCTATCAAGATTTATAAAGTACTAGGAAAGTAATCATTTTCTCCACATGCCAGTCTTTCTTTAGATTTAATCTGTATCAAGGGAAAGAAACTTCCCAAATATCATGGACTCCATGAGATGTAAGCAAAATTGAGTTGTCTCTCCCGTTGGCTATTTCATCTGAAATACTTGAGTTGCAATTGCAGCAGAGAGAGAGACCTTTCCATAACCACCGGATCCAATGTCATTGGTGTCTGAAAAGTTATATGTGTATTTCCTAAGTTCTTCAAGAGTGAAGCGCCTGGCTCCCTTTAATTGAGGAACATCACCACTGTTTTTAATTTCATTCCACTGCTCTGCATTGTAGATTTTTAGAAGTATAAAGCAACAATTGAACCCAAAATTTTCAATAGTGAAAAGATTAAATACTTGACTTTAAAACACACCAAAAAAAGAAAAAAAAAACAATAATAATAACAATGAAGAAAGAATCTCATTCTTATGGTACCAAAAGGATTGATCTCTTCGGTAGCTTTTTCGGCTCTCTTTTTCTGACGATAACCGTAAAGCCCTGCAAGAAGCAATAGCAGCAGAAGGACACAACCCCCAACAGCAGCCCCGATAATAATGCCAGTGCTGGATGACTTGCTTGATCTTGCCAGTTCGGCTTGATTAGGAAGGCAAGAGTCATTATATACTCTTTAGAAGAAAGGAAACAACAAAAATAATCGCATCTACTAGTGAGCTTTTGAATAGAATGGTGAAAGTACCAGCAAAATGCAGATACGGAACACTCGCAAAAGAGTAAGGGCCGAATTGGCGTGGAGGCTGTAATGCATGTTTGCTTAGCACAAAACCAATAGCTGCAATCGCTGTTCTATTGAAACGATCCTGGCCAGCTGGAAAGACTTGAAGGTTTACATCAAGGTAATCAAAGGAATCCTTGCTTGGATTACTTAAGGAAACTGAATCCACAGCAAGTTGAAGGGACTTAAAGGAATCCATCAGAGACGTCTGGAGAGATGTATAGAGAATTGGTTTTCCCAAGTCCGAGAAGGTACGAGTTATGAAGACTAGTAGTCCTGTGAATGGATATGCGCAGTTGCAGTTTGGGCTGGAAATCTTTTGTTCAGTGCAATAAGCTGGCACACAGTTATTCAGCTGCGTAACATAAGAATACTTCGGTTGGGTATCAGTGCAGTAACTTCTTGTCATTCCTGTTTCCTGACAAACTGGATTTCCCACAAGTCTGTAAAATTCAAGACATGGAACTATGTTAATCTTAGGCTGGAAAAAAGAAACAAGCACGTGGCCTAGGGATTGACCAACGTCAGAGCTATATATTTGCTCTTGTTCTGCCCCACGTAATCAACAGAGAGGGAAGCAAAACTAAAACAATGCCTCTTACATTACGCCACCTCGATTTCCTCCTGTATATTTAGAAATGAAATTATTTCGCAAATCAATGAGTTGCAGCTGCTGACTGGGGTTTGATCCAAGGTCTAGCGAGCGATTGAGCCGGTTGTTCCCTAGTAGCCTGTTAGTGCGACCAAAATCAACAATCAAACAATCTAGAATCCATTATATTGAATCCAAAATTACAACTGGGGGTAACCATTTTGTTTTCTTTGGTCCATGGATACTCGGTGTCAATAAAAGTGAAGCTGTGCTGACTAGAGCCAGTTTGACACTCACACAGTCTGCAAGTTGGATAGACTGAAGAAGCTAGATGGAACCTGTCCTCGAAGTTGTGTGTGCTCCATCATTCTGCCGCATAACATTAGAGACAGGTGAGGAATGTCCCTTTATGACTTAACAAATCAATATTCATAAATTCACAAGGAGCAATTGAGGTGAAGGATAACTATGTAGATTATCAACAAAACCAAAGAAAAAGCACACTTGTTGTAAGTTTACTACTGCCTCCAAATATTAGAACCTTAGGAAGGGCAAATCTATATAGGCAGTCCAATTGATAAAGGATGAGAAGTAGCAGGGAACAGAATACTCTGCAGCAAGCAGGTCAAATTAATGGTCAACGGACGTGCCAGAAGAACAAGGACAACTTGCTTGAGTTTTGCTCAAACTGTGCAAAAAGGAATAAACAAAAAATGATCGGGCTACATGGTAGCAAAAGTTGAGAACACATTAACAAGGATACAATTTGGTATAATTAGAACAATGGTTAAAGCTTAGCTTTATACAATGCTAAGAGCACTATGCAAAGTAGGATGGGAAAGCATTTGAGTAGGCATACCTTGAAAAAATCTTTTCGGAATTGACATGTGTGATGGTAGAACAGCCAAAGTTCATTTTGGAAGCTATATAAGGATTGTGTTTCCAAAAAAACCATATTGTTTGTATAGTCACAGCTAATTAGAGTAATAAGGGATGTGACATAAATGAACAGATACCCAGATATATGGCTCCTCGATAATTCATTGAAAAAAAACGTTCGAGAATTTTAGTAAAAGGATCCGTGGTTACTGGACAAGCTTCTTTGCTATTTCTGCCTTTGGCTTTCATCTCAATATGGCAAATGATGGAGCAAGGGTTGTGTTCTTGGTTCAAACATTGGTATTCCAATGTTAAAAGATCAACAGCCTTATCTAGAGCAAGAAAATGATGAATTTCTGTACTACCAATTCTATTTAAATAAATACTTGCACAAGAATAAGTAAAATGTTTCTAAATGCCCCCAGATTAGGGAGACCCCCTGGTCACTTTTGTGAACTTCAATATGGTTGACAAACAGAGAGAGAGAGAGAGAGAGAGGTACAATGTTGTCAATGATTGTAATCCTGATAACCAGGAGGGGAAATCTGATGCATCAAAGCTATTGTTGCTCATGTCCCTGCAGATGACATTTGTCAAAGAATGCATATAAAAATGATAAAACTATGAACATAAAGAAATTGTAAAGGGCTATGCTAATAGGTTCCATAAATCTTACAAATAGGCGAGAACAGCCAGGCCACTAAGATTCGGAACCGGCCCCGAAAATTGGTTGTTGGACAAAAACCTGAAAATTAGCAAGCAAGAGACATTAACATTATGAAAACTCTGATGCATTAAAATATCATCCAATATCTTTCTTGATTATACTTACAACTGATTGACATTGGAAAGATTATTGAGTCCTGAAGGGACAGGTCCAGTTAAGAAGTTCCTGTCAAAGCGTCTGTGGCCAAGGCAAAAAGGTATAATAGAACCTCTAACAGCAGGAAGCTCAGCATGAAATTGCTCAGGTTTATGGTGTTGATACTTACACAACTTGCAGAGATGTGACAAGGCCAAGGGTAGGAGGAATGCTGCCTTTGAGGTGGTTGTTGTTAAAGATGCTGCCAAGAAGAAGAAGAAGAGTCAAATAGAAGAGATTATTTTATTTGCAGTTGTAGGTACAGAAAATTCAACTGTAGAAAGATCAACAACTCCGAGATAGTTCAATAAAAGACAATGAATGACCTGAAAGCAGATTTTTGTGTCTGATTCAGGCATGCAGTGACACTAATTCTGAAATCGATAAAGTGTTACATAAAAACGTACGTACTAGTTAATGAAAGTAGTATCCATGAAAAAAGATAATAACAGGATGCAAACAATACAAAGAATGAACTCCGAAGAGACCGTTAGACACATATTCTTCGCAAAGTTTATTCTTGCAAAATCTCAACAATACTCCACTACTAAATTCAACGTGCATACTTATCAAATATGTGATAGCTTCAAAATTGTGTATTTATTGACTTGTGCAACTTACACATGTATGAGGCTCATGCTTGAGTTGAAAAGTTGAGGTGGGATTGTGCCTGAAAGATTGTTCTTTCCAAAATGACTGCGTAAGATTTTTACACAAATATTAACATACAAAAAAGAAATTCCACCGTACCAAGGAAGCAAAATAAAGAACAAATCAGATGGATATCATGAACAAATTAGACATACAAGTGTTTTGTTTTAACTAGCATATCAAGGCCTGTTGTGGTGCCGTTGGAGACTGGGATGGATCCTGTAAGTTTGTTGTCTGCTAGATCCAACATATAAAGATTGGATAGTTTGCCAATTGAAGGCGGAATTGGCCCAGTGAAGTGATTAGAATTTAGAGATCTGCAGTCCATCAAGAAAACAGGAAAAATGAGAAAGATTTAATAGGTCATAGTAACATAGACATTCAGATATTTTCGCCCCATAATTGATCATCTTTGGGATCTTCCAACACTTAAAATCCAAGGAAAATTGTAACTTCTGTTGACATTGGAGTAAAGAGGTAAAATTATAAGCTGAAATCCTTACAATTGGATTAGGCTGCGCAGAGATCCTATGGAGTCCGGGATAGGACCAGAGAAACTACAACCAGTCAAAATTCTACAATGCAAGAGAAAAGCATCAATTTGAATAGAGACTGCAACCAAACAAGAAATTGTGTACCCACATTCAACTAATGCTTGAACTATCTATGCCCTTACAAGTTTGTAAGCTTTTTCAGATTCCCGATTGATGGTGGAAGAGATCCTATTAAGTCCTTGTTGTTTGATAAATCTCTACACGAGGAAGCTAGTAATCAGAGATGAATCATAACAATCTTAGGTATGCAAAGGACCCCAAAATTTTATATTATTATTGATATAGTAGTCCATAACCAGTGATGCTCTTCTCAAGCGCAAACAGTGTTAAGGACTATCCTTACAATATTTAATTAGTGCAGTGCTGTAAATCTACCTGAGAGGGCAGAAGATATAGGAGTAGTGCAATCTAAACATAACAAATATGACAGAGCAGTAGGTGAAGCACTTCAATAGTAAGTTGAATCCTAGCAAAAGACAAGTGAATTGCCAAGTGAAGACGTACAGAATCTGCAATTCTGATAAAAATGATATGTCCTCAGGCAGCCCACCTTTCAATCCCATGCTTGACAGTGTTCTGTAGTTGTGAACATTCAGGACAATGTCATAAATCAGCAGGAAGCATGTTAGAAGTTTCAGTTACAATGTTTTTTTTTCTTTTCTTTTTTCTTTTTTCCTGAGAAGGTGGAACTTTATTCATGTGTAAAGCCTCAATTACAATGCTAGAAAATGAAATATTAGGGCAATTTTCCAGTGGCTTACATGGAAGTTACACGTGAATTGATGCACTGAATGCCTGCCCAATTGCTTCCACAAGGGTCAGAACCCACCCAATCAGGTGGTGTGTTTTGCCAGCCATCCGTGATGAGAGCATTCAACTTACTAACTGTATCATCAGAGTCAAAAGATACACGATGAAGTCGCGCCACAGTTTACATTCTCAGAACTTTTAAATTACTTGGAATAGTCGGACAGATAGATGATGAATGATTTACAACAGTTGGTAACTTTTGGCCGCCAGATCCCTTGGAATTTATGCAACAAGCAAAAAGAGAAATGGAAAACAAGCTGCTGGATGAAGTGGGAACCTAGTCCCATCCAGAGTTTAAAGTTGAACAAACGCATGTTACCCCTCACCAAAAACAAAATCACCTTTACGCAATTAATTGCACAGCAGATACACAAATACCCCATCCTTAAAGCAGCAACCATAAATCTCGGTTCATATCAAGAAAAAGTTGAAAAGGGTTGTAAGTTGCCATTAAACGCTCAAATACTAAAGATGCATCAGTGTATACAGAAGCTAGAGAACACACGACGGAGTCAAAGAAAGAAAGAACCCGTTGACCTGCAATAAACCGAACAACGAAACACAAGAGCACCATATTTTTTACTGAACTTACGGTCATCACCACTTGTGAAAGCTGCAACCACATAAATCTGGATGAAAGAAACGAGCAGGAATACCAAGGAAGCTGAACCCATTTTGTTTGTCAACCAAAGTTCAAGGAGCTAGCTTCTATCTTCTATCTTGTTTCCCCACGTAACATGTTGCAAAACTGAAAACCCAGTTCATGTCGGCACATCAAAACCTTGTACACAACGCAGCACAACACAGCGCCGGTCACAACTGTTCCTACTGATCCTACTTGCTTGGGCTGCAAATTTTCTTCCCTCTTCGTTGGGTTGCAAAAGACCCTTTTTTTTATAATTATTTTTAATAAGTACTGTTCCAAGTCAAGTCAAGGACTGGTTGTTAATTTCCTTGGCCTCTCCATCATACTAATAATCAAATAAGATGGACAGTGACCACTCATTCCAATCAAACAGTATCAGTATCAAAAGTTTGAGACTTTCGTGGTAATATAATTCCCCAAAGAGCACAGCTCGAAATTGCGGGGACACGGCCTAGCTTGCTAAAATCTAGCTTGTTCTTTAGAACTCGTACATTATTTAAATAAAAATTATTATTTAAATCTCTATCAAGAACATTTGGCGAAATGTCATGAATATGCATAATTGCGATATTAGTGAGTTACCCTCTTGACCTATGAGTACGTTCCTCTAATGAGTTGAGCTGAAATTTAATTTACCGTGTGGTGTAAAAATGTAATTTTTTTTATATCGAAAACATGATTACCAATCCTATATTTCTTGAACTTGAATTATATATTGTTAGAAATACATTATGTTTTGATTTCGTACAAACACAGATACTTTACCTAGATTTTCCCTTTTAAAAAATTGAAGTAAATTTCATTTCGAAAAAACAAAGAGTACTTTAACTGATAAAATATATTTCGAAAAGGATATTTCTTTGGAAAATTATACCACATTTTCTTCCAAATACAGTATGCTATTTATTATTATTATTATTTTATAAAAGAAAAACAATAGGCCGGACCATGCGCTGCTGCCCCAGCAGCTGGCGGCCAGCTAACAGAATACATAGAAGAGGCCGGTAAAGGAAAAGACCTTTTTTTTTTTTGTTTTTTTGTTTTTTTTTTCTTTTTTTCTACTACAGCATGTTCTGATCGAAACATCATTTGTTTCATCGTTGTAGTCAAAACTGATGCGCCGTTGATCTACAAACACGTGAAAGCCATACGTAATATAATTACGAGAGATAGAATGACCTTCCCAGCAGGCAGCAATTAGCAATTTTCAATAAATAAAACGAGAGTTTTTTGTGCTCTTGTGGGATGAGTGCAAAATAGAGCCTGCCAACCGCCGACTTTGTCCTATGTTAATTCTAAGAAGTCCGCTTGAGCTGATTAAAATAATGATTTTTTGTTTTTATAAATAATTATTTTTAAACAAAAAAATAAAAAAAGTGTATGATGTGTATGAAGAATAATAAAATGTTCAAATAAATCATGCAAAATATATAAAACAAATTTGAAAAAATGTGTAACAAGAATAGTATTTTATTGTATCATACTTTTTATTAATATTTATGCATATTGTATTCAAATTATATGTATACTTTATTAATTTTTTGTTGTGTTATATAATTTTTAATATATATATATATATATATATATATATATATATATATATAATTATATTATAAGTAGGATCGGGGGGGGGGCATAAGATATGGACCCTGAATCACCAAGCATTTCCCATACGAGAAGTCACCACTTCAACCAAAGGTTCTAAATAATAAGAAAATCTTCCCGTGACGAAGCATTTACATTTAAAAATGCATCGAAAAACGAAAGAAGAAACATGTAGAGAAGGTAATAAGAGGGGGGGGGGGTTCCCCGTACCTTTTCTATTTAATGACCCCAAATAACAATAGCATTAAAGAAATCACAGTTCATACATATCAGAGCTGGAAACAATCTCCGTAGCCACCCTACGTTCTTGCCAAAAACAAATCCTCCCCACCTGTCTTTATATTTCTTTGGCTTATTTCAACGGCCGCTTTAGTCTCCCCATTGTTTCTTTGGTGTCTTTTCCTTCAATTTATGTTCGTAAATATAAATTTACAAAGTAAATGTGTTTTTCCGATTTTTCCCAGCAACTTGTGTTATGAACAAGAATATTTTAAAAAATTTAAATTTTATATTAAAAATAAAAATGTTATTTTATTTTATTTATTAAATAATATTTATTTTATAATTTATAAAAATATCAACAGAAAAAAGTTACATCATACCCAAATTCCAACTTAAAACGAGAAACTCAACGTGACTAAATTATATCCCAATTTTATATTATCTCTTTATTTTTATTTATAAAATTTTAAATATAAACTAGCATAAATGAATTATTTCTTTTTTTTCATAAATACTTAAATATTTTCTTATTTTTATTCTCTCATTCTTACATACACTTAAATAAGTTTATATTATTTCTATTATTTTACTTGTGAGATATATATTAAGAAAAAAACTTATTGTATTGTAAAAGAAAAAAGATTATAATCTGTTGTATTATAATAATTTGCTTATAAAAAATTAAATTATCCTTAAAAAATATATATACATGTTTTAAATTTATATTTTTTTTCTTTACTTATTTCTTTTATAATTATATTTCTCTAACAATTTGTAGAATAAATGGATAAGTAAAAATGTATCTTTTTGATGGAGCAAGCAACGATTGTTCTTGGGTAGTAGGAGTATTTGTTGATTGAATTAAGTGGTTTGAAAAAAAATTCTACATCTAAACAACTAATGGTAGTTTTTCAAAATTTTAATCTTCAATCAAATTATAAACCTTTTTAAAATGCTTAAACCAATTAGGCCATTGCAGATTAATTGTGAGTTGTTTGGGTGGGTTAAGTTCTTTTTATTTTTCACCTAAATAAAATGTTACATGGTAACGAGAGATAATAGATAAATAAAATTTTATAATTCATATATATAGTTTTAAACAAAACAGCTAAACTAACAAAAGAATAAAATTGCATTTCAATGGTTTACATAATGAAAAAATTCTAATAAAAAAAAGTACCTTTATAGTTATTTATTCTTAACAAAAATTGGTTTTTCTTTTTCAATTATTTTTAAAAAATAAAAAAAATAAAAATTAATAAATTAGAGACAAATAGATACATAAAGACTTTAAAAATAAAAATCAAAATAGTAAAGATAACATTTAGTAGTATTTTTAAATTTCTCAACATCTTGTAAAGTTTTTTAAAGATTAACAATTAAATCATCATCTTGAAGTCATTTTTTAGCATAAATAAGTACTTTTATAGTTTATGAAGCAAGTGAACTTATAAATGGATAAAAAATAACACTAATGTTAAAAGCTAATTATGAAATAATTATTAAAATGAGAATTGCTAAAATATTAATTAGAGAAATGATATTTTTGAAAATAAAATTATACACATATATTCAATAGTATTATTTATGTAATTACTAAATATAAATATGTCACTAATAGTCTTAATATTATTTTTTAATCTAAATTTAAAAAAATTACTAAACTAAATAACTAGAAATCATATTTATTAACATAATTAAGAACATAGAAAATGTGTATACTTAATTTTAGACATATTTTTGGTTAAAAATAATTGAAAATATTGGACAAAAAATCTATGATAATGAATTAATATTTTCACTAAATTAATACACACACACACACACACATATATTGATTAGAATTTTATCTTAATTAACAATATGTCAAAAATTTTTATTTATATTTTAAAGGTATATTAATTATTGATTAACCAATTAATGTAAGTATTAGAATACTTGTTCTTTATTGCATAGTAACAAAAATAAAGAATTAATCTATTTGTGTCACTTCATAAAAAAAAAAAATCACTTTCCATATTAATGTCGGAACATCAAACAATCCTTTTCTATTATCTCATGCCTTGCGGTAGCCACATGGTTGCTACTAGGCCTAATTTTTGCTGATTCGGGTTTTAATTTATTAAAAACAATAAATCATAAACAATTCTGAAAATTTCAAAAATTCAAAATAAATCCAAAATAATTTGAGAATTTAAAATGAAATCCCCAAACTATAAAAAAATATAAAAATTCAAAAAATAGATTCCTAAAATGTAACATTCTTGGTCTCTCCTCTCTCTCTATCTCCCCTTTTGCTCTCCATTGCACTTGTAATCCAAAAATGTAACATCTTTGTTCTATTTCTCCATCACCCACCTTAACATCATAAAGAGGACACAAAAAATCAAGATTTCATGGGGTGCCAAAAAAAAAAAAAGACAAAAGGAGGAAAGAAATAAGGGAGAGAGAGAGGATTTTTTTTGCTTTTCTTTTGAACAATTTTTGGAATTTTATAATTTTAGTTTTTTGAAATTTTTGGTTTTTTGGAAATTTTTGAAATTTAAAAGAATTTTTAGAATTTGGATTTTTTTTAGATTTTTGGATTTTTCAATTTATTTTTGAAATTTTGGGATTTTTTTCATATTTTCTTTCTTTTTTTTTTGAAAAAAGTTGCCTTGTCATAAAAAATGATGATTTAACAATTGAGTTAACATGAATGATGTCAATTGAAAGCTACATTTCTGCCTCTTTCTAGGGAAAAATGAAAAACAAAAAGAATCCTTTGATATTTTGACACTAATATTTGTAGATTTTGAGAAACAAAAAAAGTTGGCATGAATTAAGAGCAATTTTTGTTTTTCTATTTATTAGATAATATGCTTATTCATTTATGTATGTATCAAATTTTTGTATGCATGTAATCTTTCCTATAAGAGGTAATGTACATGATTGGAGCTAATGACTTCATTACTTTAATGGCTACCTAACTATCTATGCTTCTATTTATCTAGGCACAAACACTTATTACCTTTTCATGCTCTTTTGTGCTCTAACATTATAGTGGAGATTTTAAAGGCAAATGTTATTGACTTTACATGTGCAAGTTTTAGAAGGCTTTCAAGGGTCTTGATATAATTTCGTAATTATTAAAATTGTTTTTAGAATTTGAATTTTGATATTTTTTATTTTTTGGTAGAAATAATTTATAAATACATTTTATATTTTAGTAGAAATAATTTATAAAAATGTATTAAAAGTTTATTTTTCTTTACTATTAAACTTGACTTATAAGCCCATGAATATGTATTATCATATGACATTTTATTTAAACAATCAAATATACCATAACTTTTAATTTATTAGAGATTAATTTTCCTTAAGCGATCATTGAAAGTTGATCCCTTAGAGAGATCAATCCCTTAATCTTTATTTTATATGATTCTTCTTATTTTCAATCCCAAGTTATGATATAGTATTAAAGTAGTGTTTCTAAGGATTTTGCTTTTATTTTAAAGCCCTAACATTGCCCAAAAAAAAAAAAAATCAATTTATGCCTTTTACTCATCAGTCAAAGAAAAATCTCAATATCATTAGTTTGAAATCATATGCCATGTTTTCACATAATTCATTCAATTCAAAAGCTAGATTATCTTGTATTGAAGAATCCATTGAGGAGCTCAAACAGATGTTTGCTACTTATATTAAATCATAGTTAAGAGATAATGTATTTGTATCTATCAATAAGTAAAGCAATAAAGTCTTATAAAGGTATGAATTGCAATTATGCATATCCATGTATTAAAAAGAAATTTCCTCATTGGGATAAGAGTGATCCCACATGTTAGATTTTCAAAGTTAAAAAAATTTTCATTTTTATCATACAGCTAAGAACTTTAAAGTGAAAATCATCTTCATTTTATTAGAGGGTGATGTTATATAGTGGTATAATTAGTTTCAAACTAAAAGTCTTCTTGTTCATTTTGGGTCTTCAAAATATCAAAATATTAATTAAGAGCTCGCTAAAATCTACTAAACATTAGCAATCCTAAAGTACTATAATCATTTCAAACAACTCATCAATCATGTTAAAGATTGATTAAAATGATAGTTAATGAGAGTGTTAATATAAAGACTTATTCCTAATATCCAACATGAAGTCAAAACTTACTAATAATAAAGGATGATAGTTACAACCTTTATTACATGACTATAAAAGGAGAAGCCAAGTGCTAAAAATAATTGTCTAATTGCTAAAAGAGTTAATAAATCTACTAATAGTAATACTAACTCATCTACTTTTGTCTAAGCACTTAAATTAGGAATAGTTAAAAAGTAAATGAAAATGAGGTTGTGATACATTGTAATGAGAAGTAGCATAAAAAGAAGTAATGCAAGTAAGGAAAACTTTTAATGATTTAGCTAGTAAAGGAAGTTACTAAAATAGAGGATGATTAAATGTATGTAGATCATAATGATGCCAATGAAAAATATACTAATGAGCCTTTTACATTTACAATTCATACTATGACAGGTTATTCTAATCTACAAACTATAAAGATTGATAAGGTCCTTAAAAGGTAACCAGTTACTTCGTGATTGACTCAAGTAGCACCATTAATTTCGTGTACGAGAACATTTCCAAAAGACTTGCCTTTTCAATAGATAGTTGCAATAAGTTTGTTGTGGAGGTTGCAGGTAGGAGAAATTTGATATACCAAGGTAAGTGCATAAAGGTAAAGCTCTTGTTACAAAGGTAAACTATTTATGTAATTCTTTTCATATTACTTTTAGAGGATTATAAAATTGTTCTTGACATTAATTAGTTGTAACTTTGGAAATATTTTTTAAAATCTTTAAAGTTAATAATGAAAATTTTGTTGAATAGTCACACAATAAAGTTATAGGAAAAGTGCAATGACAAAATTATTATTATTCTTAACCATTAGATTGAGAGAGTCTTATAAAAAGTGAGACAAGAGTTCTTAATATAGTAGTATAATGTAAAGGCCATGCAATCTCAGTCTAATAAAGCAAATGCATTATTGATTGAATTATTTAATTTGTTTATTGAGTCCAAGGAATAACCTAGGGGAGACAGATGAACATCATATTCCCTTATTACCTAAGAGTACCCTTACTAATATTTGACCTTATCACTATCCACATTTTTACGAGGAAGAGATTGAGGAGATTGTGAAACACATGTTAAAGACTATTATAATTAAGTATGATGTTATTCTTTATTCCTCACCTATTTTCTCATAAAGAAAAACAGTTCTTGAAAAATGCATGTGGATTATTGAGCACTTAACCGCAATACTATAAAAGATAAATATTTTATCTTATTATTGATAAGCTAATTGATGAATTAGGAGATATTTAATTATTTAGCAAACTCGATTTGTGATTGAGTTATCATCAAATTTGGGTTTATGAGTAGGATATTCAAAAGATAACTTTCAAGACAAATGATAGCCTTTATAAGTTTTTAGTTACATCTTTTGGGCTTAACAATACTTCCTTGTTTAATGAATAATATATTTTCGTCACATTTACATAAGTTAAATTTTTTTGATGATATTTTACTATATAGTTCATTTCTTAATGTTTGTATATCATATTTGTGAATTGTATTCATTATTTTGCATGAATATTCTTTGTTTGTTAAGAAATCAAAATGTAGTTTGTTATTGTTTTCAAGAAAAGTGTGGTAGTTAGTCCTTCTAAAATGCAAGAAATGCTAGATTAGGTAGTTTTAAAGCAATTAAAGCACTACAAGGTTACTTGAAATTGATTGGTTATTATCGAAAGTTCATTTGCAATTATGAAAATACAAGTGTTGGTTTGACAACTCGTTTAGAAAAAGACGACAAAAACCTAAAATAAAAAAAAAGTTAAAGGGATTGATTTATTTAAGAAGATCAACCCTAATGATTGCCTTGAATGGATCAACACCTTATAAATTAAAAATTCTGATATATTTGATTGTCTAAGTAAAATATCTTATGATAATACATCTGTATAGGTTTACAAGTAAAATAAATTCTTAACGTATCTATGTATGTTATTCTAACTAAAATAGGGAAAATATTGGTAAATAATTACTACTAAAATATAAAAGATATTTAAAATTAAATATTAAATGAACATTCTAATGATTATATAATCATATTATGTCTTTGACTTTTAAGAATGAGCTAATTTGAGCATATTGATTATACCTATAGTGGCCAACAAGTTTAAGGTAAGGTGTATGGTGGTCATGTCCTTTGTCTCCGTCTTGGTTTCTAACTCAAAGCAATGTAAAATATGTTATAAAAATAATTTTTCGTTATTTTACAAATTATGTTATAATTTTAATTTTGTAATTTATTTACTTATTTTAAGGTATTTTAGTTTAATTAGGATTTTTAATTAAATTATTCTAAAATACTTGCTCATCAAATATTTCTTATTAGCCAAATATTAAATAGTTTGATTTAATTTTTTTACTTGGTTGTTAAGTATTTTTTCATTTAGTTAAAAACTTTTATTATAATATTTTCTTTAGTAAATATTTTTAAAGTCGATTAAGTATATTCAAATTAATAATCAATGAAAATTCTCTTTTAAGAAATATATATCTTTTCTAATAAATTTCAAAAGATTTGTAAAAGTTTGATTTAATGTTAACCTTTTGACATTTTGTTTTTCGCACTTTCATCTTCCGTCGCAAAGTGATTATATTTTGACAAGTCATGTTGAACTGATCTTGACTACTCCAAGTCCTATTAGGTTTTGCCATCATTTACCATGTATAATGATTTATACCATGTATGTGACATCAATGGTCTTTTAATTATGGAATAAGTTAATTGATTTATGATTAAACTCAGTAGAAATGTCACCCCTATCAAAGATGCTAGTAGAGAAAGTAGTGTGCCAATATATAAAAAACCATGGAGATGGATATGGTGGCAATCCATTTAGGAACATGTCTAGGTCCACTGTTACCATATAATTTGAATCTGAACACGTTTAAGATGTGGCCAAGGCTTAAGTTTTGCTCTTCAAACTCCTACTTCTAATCGATATGTTTGCATGAATGTTATATACTAATTTGGCGATTTTGCTTTTTAGTTTGCACTTCTTCTCAGAGTTTCCTGTTCATAAGGTAATTAATTGCTTCCTTGATGGTTTCTCCCTTTACCTTCTTCTTTTTTTATTATTCTTTGCCTTGTTTTGTTATACATATTTAATGTTGTTTTTAAGGGGCTCCTTGGTTGTGGGATGGTTTGCAATTGTGGCAATTGTAGGAAAACTTATTACAAAACCATTTATGCTTGTGTTTGTAATCTTTGTTATGGAAGAAGTTGACTTGTATATTTTGCTTATATTGAGTCAGAGGCACTGCAGAACATAGGTTAAGCAAAATAAAGAAGAAACGCACTAGAACTACACAATTTCATATATGGTGGGACTAATAGTAGGACTAGCTAGGTCTACCCATACCGAAATAACGATAATTTTAGATTATTTATGATCCCATCACAGGTAGCTAAGGACAACATGAGGTCAACATTGTCGGTTAAATTAATATCCTTATGTAGTGCCTATTTCTATTAGATTACATTGTCTTTATGACTATCATGTTAGCCTCTGTCGGTTTTGATGAATGAAAAACAATGAGCATTACGGCGACATAAATGCTGCGAGGTTGTACAAGTAAAAATTGCAGCAAAGATTCTGAATACTTGCTGGAAAAATAACAGTATTGCAACTTGTTGTAGAAAATTGCAACAAGGAAAAGTATATAAGAAGAACTTCTCTTATTTTCATTAACTATGAAAATCTCACTATATAGAAGTGTTTTACAAATTCAAATACAAATTTTTAAATTCAAAAATTGAAAGTTTTTATATAAGTACAAAATCTATTTGATTAAGTGATTATTTAAATACAAATTCAAAATATTTCGAATGCGAACATAGAAGTGCAAAACGAGTCAACTACATGGCAGTATAGACTCTCCTACAAACTCCTTAACTAACGCAACAAAAAACTGAGTTTGGTGGGAAGACATGAACAAAACAGTTTTTGAGCAAGGAAACAGTACCGATATTTCCATCAGCCTTTCATGCCCAATTGTAGGAGCTTCTCACATTGCAAACTACATATTCAGCCCCCTCTGCTCCACTTTGGTGCTTATATTCGTCTACTTGTGTCAATTGACACCACCTTTTAATTTGATCCCATATAGCAAAACAAAGTCCGTGCTCGATGCATATCGTGGAATAAAGATTTGTCCTTGTGTATGTTCTAAATTCTTCTGTTGCTTGTGTTTTGCTTCCATCGCATGCTATCTAAATTGACCTTGTTAAAGCTTTAATGCTTGCATTTTGAAGAACTTTTAAAGCTTCATGCGTAAGATGCATAAATTTGGAAATTATGCTTTTTGAACCGCAATCAATTTGCGGACCAGAAAAACAATAGGTGGACAGAGAGAGAGGGAGGCAGATAGAGGGAGGTAGAGAGGAGAAGGAGAAGAGATGAGAAAAATCTTAAAATTTCTGTTTTGTTATCTCTTTTCTTCACTCTACAATGCCATTGCTTTTTGACAGTGAATTCATTGCTTGGTGGAGAATAAATGAATTATAGAGCCAATTAATAGCCTGATTATAATGATATGTTAGAAAAGGGCGTTCAATTGCGCAACACTCCCACACTATGAGGACTGGAAAATGTCAGTTATAGGTAGCTTTACCCTCTTTGTACAGAGGGATTGCTTCAGCAAGGTCACAATGAAGTAAATCTCATAGCTATATCAAGGCTCCCCTTCATTGTGTAAAATTTAGCAACAATTGGAGCTTAACGGATACTTTGCTTCCTAGCCGTAAAAAAATTAATTATGTCTTCACTCCTAGTCAAGTATTTCCCGTTGGGTAGTTTTTTCTCATCCTACTGTGATTTCATACAATGATGAACATTGAATGGCTTATCCAAGTGTCAACGATGATATGAATTAAAGCAATCATTGCTCTCATTGTGATTTTAATCCTCCTTGCCTCAGGATGGATTTTTCTGCCTTCGCTTGGTATGTATTAAGCACATGCAATATGATTGCCTTTGCTATAGTTACATGCCTCATTGAGTGTCTTTCAAGGGGGCCTAGATCCATTTTAAGTGAAGTGCCTCAAAAATCAGGGCTCGCTTTTTCTGGTCGAAGTGATAGAGTTTAGTTGGCAATGTGTCATTGCGGAGCAGGGCAACCTGGTGGTCATGTTTCGTAGAAGCAATGAGATAATTTGTCCAATAAGAAAGAAAGAAAAAAGAAAAAAGAAAAAAAACTAAGCACTGGTATTCCCAAACATTTAAATACCTCTTGTTCCGCCTCAGGTTTTTGATTTTCTGTTACCATTTTTTGAAGAAAGTGTTCTTCTTGTCTTGTAGGGTTTTTATTTGGTTTAGTAAAGTGCATGTTTTAAACCCCAGTTGCATCCATGTTTGCTGGGGAAACTCAACCAGGCCAGGGAGCTTGCAAAGATGCAGCCACCGAAGAAACCAGTGACAATCAACCATGCCAATTCATTTTCCTTAATTTTCTCTGGAGACCTGTCCTGATGTCCATTGAAGAAACCGAGGCTTTTTATGTCTTTTACAATAGCATTCCCTGCAAGCACGTGCAGGCAGGTGCAGTGTGTCAGATGGATTCATGTTCCCACCGTACAAAAGTGTATTATTATTATTATTATGACCAGGTCTAGGCTTGGGCATGGCCCGTGATGGAGGAACTCGCTGAGACAAATGAGCTCAAAAATTGCTAATGGTCTGGCTTTGATATTGGGTCCTTTTCTTTCCAATAGTTCTTTCTTTCTTCTAAAGCATATCACTATCAACACTCCATGTGCATCGTCCTCCCTACCCTTGGTCCTTGCTGCTTTTTTTTATAGCAAGGAATCTCCAACAACGAAAGATAGAGAAATCGTGCCGTCTAATCATGGAGGCTCTTCTGGCACTGCATGTGCCATCAAAGACCTCGGCCCACTTTGCATAATTTTATTCTTCCCATTCTCTCTCTACCTTTCTCAGCCCACGACTCTTAATCCTTGAACGGAGTTTTATATTTATATATATATATTGTTGTCATTTGGCACATCTCCTTGAAGCGAAGAGAAACGACTTATAAACGTTGTTGCTATGAACAGTCCAACAACTTGCAGCCGTTCTTGGTAAGTAAGGCTTGCACTTTCCTGGTTTAATTAATTGGCAATTTGCGACATCTTTCTCAAATAAATCAATCGTGACGTTTGGTTTAATTAATTTAGTTCTTTATATGTATATACCTGATCATATATATGTGTGCAAAGGTCCATCAGCGATGACTCCTTAAGAAGGTTCGTGCGCTTTGCAAGCGAAAGCTGCATCCAGGAACTGCTGTCTGCTTCAGACTCCAGCAGGTTTGGGAATGGTAATGATGGATGGAAAATTGTTAACCTAGAAAATGGGGTTGAGCTATCTAAGCGTAGGTCCGGATCTTTTCATGCCTTTCGCAGCCGCTGGCTGCTCAAATCAGTTCCCCCTCAACAATTCATTACCGTTGCCAATGCCATAGATGCAGCAAGGGTAATTGTAAATTTTTACCCAATTTTCATTCTTTTTTTTTTTTTTGGGTGCGTACCAATATTCCTCCACGTACAAAATCGCAGAAATTAAAACAAGTAAGATGATTATTACGGTCTAGCTAAATGATGCAAAAAAGGAGAAAAATTACGTTGGTTACTGCCTTTATCCTACCGCTTGAGAAATGTATGTGGGTGACAGAGGCAGACTCAACATTATTTTGCGTGGCTAGAACATGATTATAACTTAATTGGTCTATTTAAATTGGACAGCAGTGGGATCCTGACCTGGTGGAAGCCAGATACATAAAAGATCTTGAAGATAATCTCAGCATAATCCGTCTACGGTTCGGGGAGAACTCTAAACCTCTCTTTAGAAACAGAGAATTTATAGTCTATGAGAGACGCGAAACCATGGAAGATGGGACCGTGGTAAGTATTCATTTTAGAAGTGGCGGCTTTGAGTATGTTACAAGATTTGTGTTTACTGTTACCATATCTCAGTTATGTGAACAATTCAGGTGGTAGCAGTAGCATCGCTGCCGAAAGAGATAGCCGCAGGATTGCACCCAAAGCAAAATAATGCAATCAGAGGACTGTTGCTGCAGTCAGGATGGGTTGTGGAGAAACTTGAGGATGGCTCTTGCATGGTCACTTATGTTGTTCAGGTAAATACGAGTGTGAGATGCGTGTGTGTTCGTGTGCGCGCGTCTTCGTTAAGCATTTTCAATGATTACTAGGTTTCATTCCCCCCCCCCCCGGCCTTTTTTTTTTCTTTCTTTACGTGATAATAATGTTCAATTGCTATCCCTTTTATGAGTTTCGTACTTGTTATTGGATTGACTTTAGCTGCCAACTAGTTGGTCTGATTCTATGTTTATATTACAGTTAGATCCTGCTGGGTGGTTGCCCAAGTTCTTTGTGAATCGGCTCAACACGAGACTGGCGATGATCACTGAGAACCTCAAGAAACTAGCACAAGTTTGTCCCAGTCCAACTGATGTTGATACTATCGAAGCAGTGGAAAACCAAAGAGAATAATATTGTCTGGTTAAAATTAATTTAAAAAAAAAAAAGTTGATATCGCTTATCAAGAAAGGGAAATACGTTTTATACCAAAAATCCCTGTTGGTGGCATTTGGCCTTACAATTGTAAGCTGCTTCAAACTTTATGTTTGGTAGAAACTTGAAGGTAATGTGATATAATTGGTTATCTTTAGACAGACAATTAGACAGAAAATTCAGTTGGTCACATTCAATTACATCTTACTAAACATCATGACAATGAAGCAATCTGAAATTTTGATTTAAGTGAAAAAGAATAAGAGAAGCTCAAGTAACGCTTTACTTTTTATTTCTAGCTATTATCTTTTTCTGGGCAGGCAGACATAATCGAAATCAAAGTTAGTACAGGATTGATCGTTGAGCCAGAAATCTGCTTCATTATGTTTTGCTTCCAAACCCATGCTTGTGACAAGTCAAGTTTATTAGGTCATTTTACCTTATAATAAGGACATAAATGAACAGTTTGCCTTTTTGGACAAAATGGCATAATATAAAGACTATTCCAAAAACAATTGTAACATTTAAAAAATATTAGATGTATACAATCTTACCCTGTTCTTGAAGCGAGGCTGTCTACACATCTCGAACCTGTAATTTTGTAGTTACAATATAATGCTCACCCTTCTGTGCAGCACATTGTTAAACTCCACAAAATACTCGGTTCGCCCATAGAACAATCTTTTTGATTACAAAGAGTAAAGGGTCATAATATGCTGAATTTGCTTATATTCTAACGGCAAAATGTTGAGGTCAGGATCTAGTTTTAGTTAGTCACTTCCAGCCTTGTTGGAAGTGCTTCAGCTAAAAGGAATAAAAAGCAACATCAGCTGTCTTATCGAGGCCGTTGAAAAGGGAGATTAGTTGAAAGGTGCGAATGTCCCTTGATTGAACACTAATTTGACTGATAGCAAAGGCACGTATTTTCTCTTTGGTCTTGGAACAAGTCGTCATATTGGTATCAGGCAGTTTGATTCATTTGATAGCATGGGACTATGGTAAAGGTGTGCTCAATTTCTTTGGAATGGAAAGTAAAAATAAATTTCCTTGCCATGGAATATGGCTAATGTGCTTGGTTAAGTATAATTAATTAGCTGCTTCGCTGAAAGTTCATTGTTCTGAGAGAAGCAGGATCATGCATCACTTGCATGTGAGGCTCGTTACAATTGGCAACAGGGTGCAAACAACTCAGTACGGGACTTGAAAGATGAGGCAATTAAAATAGATCAAATGTATAATTGGCATAATTATTCTTCGATCATCAGCCTAATCATCTTTATTTTGACATAGAAATCTTGAGGAAATTAGAGATTTTAAATCAATCCTCGTAGAGGAACGAAGAATTGGTCCCAGCTTACTATATTAAGAAACAATATTTATAAAGTACTTAATCTGAAAGGTAACTTACCACGGATTGATCACCAACAAACTCTTCTGATCTCACGATTCAGACGACATATTTACAAGTGGCAGCTACTCCCACTGCCCAAGAACTAATAGCTTTGAGAATCAATGGATTATCTCTGATGTTGCTACTGCCCAGCAAAGTGCAGTTGGTGCTGCTGCATTGCCCCTGCAGTATGCTCAATTTGCCGTCAAGCTTTTTCCCTCCAGAATTTGAAGTTTAGTTTTAAAATTTGAATGTAAAAATTGAAGCAAGTCAGAAGCTTGTAAAATATCCTCTTTGTTTACATTGGCGAGTTACTTTGCACACTTGGGTGCTAAAGAGTTTTAACTTGTATCGTGTAAAAGCTTTGGTCACTTAGACAAGCTATCGACGCAAGCCTTGTTTTTCAATTGTAATGATGTTTTTCCAGCATGCTTGTTATATAGAAGCTGGTTATCAATGAAAATTAGAATGGTTTCTTTGCTCATTCAAGTCTTAAACTCTCTTCTAGCTTCAAGAGAAAAACGCAGCCCTTCAATCTTCTGTCCTCATAAACTCTTTAGAGCTTATTCATTCATCAATATCCTTATCAATTTCATCAGTCTTTTGACACCTTATAGTCCAAAATCTGGCATTTCAAGTTGATATCTTCTGCTGCAATTTTTCTGCAGCATTAGTCCTTTTCTTGCAGAGTTTCCTACTCTGCTGCACTTTAAAATTTGAGTGCCATTAACAAAGGACAATAGCATGGAAACATCGGGATGATATAGATAAATCCAAATTCTAATATATCAAATATCTAAAAGAGTTTCTAGAATCTACCAAATAAGATAATAACTCTAAAAAATATATATAATAGACTAGAATTACAATATAATTAATTAATATTTTATATTTTAACTTTTAAGTATAAATATGCACTTATAGCAAAAATCATCTAATTAATTAAAAAAAATATTCTAACTTAAATGAAAAAAAAACAAGTAATGACTAATTAAGTAAATAATATAACTAATTAAGAAAATATATAGAGACAAATCAACATAAAAAAGAAATTTTTAAATAGTGTACATAATTCCTAAATTCTTGAACTTTGAAATAATTTTTGTGACTTATCTTATGACAATGAGGAATTATTGCCTTCTTTGCTATAAGAACAATACCTTCTTTTGTGAATTATTATATGAACAATGATATTAGTTAATCATGATAACAAACCAGAATCTTGCTTATCCTAATATCGGTGAGTCATAAGATGGTCATTTGATTTGATAAAATCAAGAGATTGTACATGTACTAAAATTGCATCAAATTTATCACCACCGTGAAGTTCAACCACCAATAAGTTTTTAAAATATATCCACAATTGAAGTCTTGACTTACCAATTTCAAATGATAATGTTGAATATCATTTCACTAATTAACTACACTATTTCAAAATTTTTAATACGTAAGATGCATAATGATATCAAATGAGGCAAATTCTCATTCTAATACAACTTGACACGAAACAAAGTTAGAATAAGCATCAAGATGATATCAAGTAAGACAAATTTAAACTCTAATATCACTTGATGTGGGCATGAATAATAAAGGTCCATACTCGATTAAACTTTTAAAAGTGTTTCTAAAATCAATCAGAAAAGATAACAACTATACAAAAAATATATAATATATTAGAATTACGGTATAATAGATTAACAAAAATTATTTAACCAAATAAGAATATACTCTAAGTTAAATAAGAAAATAATTAATGACTAATTATGAGAATAATATAATTAATTAGAAAAATATCTATTAACAAATCATAATAAATTTTTTTTAAAATATTTTACATAATTCTTAAATAGCACATAAATTAGTGAACTGTGAAATAATTTTTATGATATATCCTATGTTAGACATCAAGCCTATTCTTTCCTTTAATCTCTTTGGTTTGGTGTTTTTACTTTATGTAAAAACACAAGCATTGTCTCTTTGGAGAGAGAACAATTTTACAATGTGAGGTAGTTATTTAATGTCTCTTAATAACACTATCTGCTAAACAAGTTGGAGGGAGATACAACTCCCTTCAAATGTATTCCTTTTTTTGTTTATTTTTTAATTAGGTTAGGTTAATGAAAGATTGGTGTTAATGTCCTATAACTTCAACAACAACAACAATAGTTTAATAACATGAGTAGTTACAAGTTGAACATCTTAAGCCAGTAAGTTGTTCCAATGCCAAGTATTAAAATTTTCAATTTTAGTAATTATAAATTAATTTGAATTATACAATTATTATTTTTAAAAGTTAGTTATGATATTTGATTTTTGAAAAAATTTAAATTTGAAATTTGTATTTGAATTTAAATCTAAAGTTGTAATGATTAAAAATCTATGAATTTGAATTAATAAGATTTATGTAATGTAACTATATAAAGACTGAATAATCAATGAAAATGTGTGTTGATCTTCGCTCTATAAAATCCCATTTTTACTTATATAGTACTCATCTTTGTTGTTCTTTTGCATATACCACAAAGTTTGTAAAACAAGCTTGAAATAGGTGCTTGCATAAAAATTCTAAGTCTAACAACCAACAATTTGGTATTAAAGTATTTTTTTCTGTTCTTAAGGGACCTACCAAACTTAGACACATACCAATCTAAGAGTGAGACAAAATTAGTTATAATTCTCATCTTTTGTCATTTGACATATAGTCCTTGACATATGACCTCTCTCAACTTCACACCACCACCAAAATTCTCTGAAGAAAACTATTTTTAATGGATTGTAATGATGAAGGCATACCTCAAGACCTTTGATTTATGGGAAGTTACAATAAATGGAACTATAGTAGCTCAATTCCTAACAAATCTCATTATGACTCAATTGAAGAATTACGGTGAGCAAACCTCTAAATAATTCAAGGTTTTGACAAGCATACATTCAACTATCATAGAAGTTATATTCAACAAAATTATGTCTTGTGAAATAACTCAAGAAACTTGAAGTAAGCTAAGAAATGAGTCTATAGGAAGTGAGAAAACCAAATTCATGTGGCTGTCTAACTTAAAAAAGGAGTTTGAGTTACTAAGAACAAAAGATGTTGAAAAATTAAAAAATATAGTGATAGGGTGTTAAAGTTAGTCAATCAAATCAAACCATTAGGAGAAAATCTTATTGATGCAAGCATTATGCAAAAGATGCTTTTGAGTTTGCTAGAAAGGTTTAAGTCCAAAATATCTTTTTTTAAAGATTCTAAGGACTTAACCAAAATTACCATAGGAGAATTGGTTGTTATATTATAAGTTCAGGAGAAAAGAAGATTAATGAGACATGAGGAGGTAGTAAAAGATGTTATTATAGTCAAACATACAAAAAAAGATTAGTAGAAAAAAAAGAAACAAAAAGGAAAGTAGCCAACCAAAGATCCTAAATGTAACACATCAAATAAGGAGTAATAGGCTCAACCTTATTGACAATGTAAGAAGGCAAATCATCTTCCTAAGTATTAATGGTGGAGACTTGATATTGTCTGCAAGAATTGCAATGAAAAAGAGCATTGAGAGAAGATTTATCCAAAGAAGAAAGGATCAAAGCAAAAACAAGAAGTATAAATTGCCATAATGAGGTAAAAGAAACAAAAGAACAAATTTTTATGGCAAGAAATGTAGCTAATCATAAGGAGACAGATGCTTGGTTAGTTAACAATAGTTGCACAAATCATATGTCTTTAAAGCTATCTCTTGTTAGAAGTCTTGATAAAAGTTTTGCTTCAAAGGTCAAAATAGGCAATAGAGATTACATACAAGTAAAAGGTAAAGGTGTAATTGCAATTCAAACACATATAGGTACTAAACTTATCACTGAAGTTCTATAAGTTTTGCAAATCAATCAAAATCTCTTAAGTGTTGGATAACTTCTAGAAAAAGGCTATTTATTAAGGATTAGAGACAACTCATACTTCATTTATAACTTATATGACATTAAACTGATAAACATTCCAATGAAAAAGAAAAGTTTTCAAGTGAACTTGAAACATTTGAAATGTCATGCTATGCCTTTAAATCTTGATGTCAAGTCTCTATAACACAAGAGACTAGGACATGTCTATGATGCAAGCTTACTGAACCTAAGGATGAAGTTGTTAATGACAGATTTACTAGATATTAAAGAAGGAGGAGTTGTCTATCAAGTCTACCAATAAGGAATATAAGCCTAAATCCTTTTTTCAACTTATCAATTTTAAATTAGTAAAGAAAAGTTACAATTAATTCATTGTGACACTTACGATCTAATGAACAAAAAAATTACTTAATGGTAGCAAGTATTTTGTGATTTTTATTGATAACCTAACCAGATTTGTTGGATCTATTTCATGAAATAGAAGTTTAAAGTTGTTGTAATCTTAAAGTAGTTCAAAACCTTGGTGAAGAACCAAAGCAATTCAAAATTAAAGCCATAAGAAGCGATAATGGAACTAAGTTTGCTTTAAGCCAATTTAAAGATATATACATTACAATAGGAATCAAGCAATAACTTACAGCTCTATACACACCCCAATAGAATAGGGTGAATGAGAGAAAGAACAAGAGTATCAGGAAGATGTCCAGGTACCTTCTATTTAAGATGAACATACTAAAGAAGTTTTGGTCAAAGGCTGTAAACATAATTGTATACCTCTTAAATCCACTACCATCCAAAGCTTTAAAGGAACAAACTCCTTTTAAGGCTTATATGGATTCAAGTCATCTATATGTCACTTAAGAATTTTTGGATGCATATATTATGCATTAGTACCACAAAATGAGAGAAGTAAGTTGGATTAGAAGGATGTGCCTTGTATCTTTATTAGTTATACATACTTAACACAAAATTACAGGATCTTCAATCCTTTAATTGGCAAAGTCAACACAAATAGAGAATTGAAGTTCTATAAAGAATAAAGTTGAAATTAGAACAAATTATATGTGGAGGGTCCTAGCTCAGGAACTATTCAGACTCAACTAATGGAGCCCAGTGATGTAAAATCTGATTCAAATAAAAACTTTCAAGTAAGAGGGATTAGATCATTTAAAGATATTTATGAAAAAAGTGTAGTAATAACTTTAGAGCCTGCAAATTATGTTGAGGCTTGTAGAAGCTCCAACTAGAAGTAGGCTATACAGCTTGAGATGGATGCAATTCACAAGAATCACACATGGATTCTAGTTGATAAGCCAAAAGACAAGAACCCTATTAGACTAAAATGGAAATATAAAGTCAAACTCAATCCAGATGGATCAATTAATAGGTATAAAGTAAGAGTTATAGTTAAAGGTTTTGTACAATAGTATGACTTGGATTATATTGAGACATTTGCTCTAGTGGTAAGACTTGATACTATCAGTTCTCATAGTAAAAAAGCGTAAGTAGTCTATCAATTAGATGCAAAGACAACATTTTTAAATAGGGAGTTGAATGTGAAGGTGTTTGTTAAGTAACCTTAAGGCTTTCAAAAGGAAGGTGAAGAACATAATGTATATCTGCTTAAGAAGGCCTTATATAGGCTAAAACAAACACCAAGAGCTTGGTGTAGTAAGATTAATGATTACTTACTCAAACTCTTCTTTAATAGAAGTATAAATAAGGCCATAATGTATATAAGAGAACACAACCATGATCTTGTGATTGTGTCTCTTTATGTGGATGATCTTTTGGTAGTTGAAAGTAGTATGTAACTAGTGAATCAATTCAAGGCAAAAATAAAAAGGTTCTTTGAAATGAATGATTTGGGAGAAATGAAGTTCTTCCAGGGTCTAGAAATCTAACAAACCAATGAGGGAATCTTTGTGAATAAAAAAAGGTATATTAAATAAATCCTTAAAAGGTCCTAGATGGAGAGCTATAAGGACTCAAGCACACCTATAGTAGTTGGAACATAACTAACAAAGGAAAATGGAATGACCAAAATTGATTCAACTAACAAAGGAAAATGGAATGACCAAAATTGATTCAAGTAAATTCAAGAGTCCTGTTGGATGCTTGCTCTATTTGACAGCTTCCAAACCTGACATCATGCAAGCTACTGGTCTTCTTTCTAGATACATGCATGACCTTACTCAAACAAACTTTAAAGTTGTTAAAAGGGTGCTTAGATACATCAAAGGGTCAATTAACTATGGCATTATGTTTAGCATATCAAGCAGACTAAAATTGGTTGGTTATATTGATAGTGACTAAGTTGGCTCCTAGGATGATATGAAGAGTACAACGGGGTATTTGTTTACCCTAGGTTCTAGAGCTTTTTGCTAGAATTCAAAGAAGCAGACAATTATGGCTCAATCAATAACAAAAGCTGAATGTATGACAACAATTGTAGTAGTGAATCAAGTAATTTGGCTTTAAAGGACGTTAATTAACTTTCAGGTGGAGCTAACAGAAGCAACCATAATATATTGTGACAATTAAGTTGCAATTGAAATCTTTAAAAATCCAGTTCTAATTGGGAGAACTAAGCATTTTCTAATAAAACTTCATTTTGTGAAGGAAACACAACAGAATAATAAAATAACACTCACCTACTACTTAACAAAAAATTAACTTGTTAATATACATATCAAGTCATTCAATAAAGGAAGATTTATGCAACTGAGAGATAGATTGGGATGCAGCATAATAACACTAAAAGAGATTTTAAGGATTGGTGTTGTTATCCTATAACTTTAACAACAAAAGCAACAATAGTTTTAGTAGTATGAAGTAGTTGTGAGTTAAACATCTTAAACCAATAAATTGTTTTAATGTTAAGTAATAATTTTTGCAATTTTAGTAATTATAAATTAATTTAAATTATATAATTATTATTTTTAAAATTTAGTTATGATATTTGATTTTTAAAAAAATTTAAATTTGAAATTTATATTTAAATTTAAATTTAAAGTTGTAATGATTAAAAGTGTATAAATTTGAATTAGTAAGAGTCATGTAATTCAACTATATAAAGATTGAATGATTAATAAAAATGTGTGCTAATTTTTGTTTCAAAAAATCTCATTTTTACTTTTACACTATTTATTTCTGTTGTTCATCTGTATATACCACAAAATTTACATAGTAAGTTTAAAATAAGTGGTTGCAAAGGAGTGTGAGTCCAACTACCAACAATTGAAGTTCTGATTCATAACATGATATAAATATCGTAAGCAAATCACAGTTTTTACAAGCAGCATAAATTGATTTCCTCGTGTAAAATCCAGTGCACAGACTACTTATTGTGGCTCTATCTTAGAGGGTGGAAAAGCCCCACTATAGTTAAAGGCCTCCTCGCTGTAAGGATGGGATCTTCCCTTGCTAGCATCCTCGTAAGTTGCTGAACTGGATGCCGATTCAGCATTTGGGTTTAAACCAGCAAGCTGCAAGATGTTCTCTATTTCTTTCACTACTTCACCCATTGTAGGCCTGTCATCCCCAGACTCTCGTACACATTTCATTGCCAGATCCACAAACTTACTAAGACCTTTCAATGATGTATCCAAAGCAATACCTGGATCAAGAATTTCTTGGAGGTTATACAAGTCCTTTGTGACATCCATTATGAGTTTCACTTCTCTTACAATGTATCTTCCCCTTTCGATTGGTCTTCTTCCAGTTATTAGCTCTAGCATCACAACTCCAAAACTATAGACGTCGCTCTTCTCTGTCAACTGCTGCGTCATGTAATACTCTGGGTCCAAATAACCCTAATAAATAACAATAATTTTGTCAGTTAACCCCATAATTCATATTAAATACTGCCTTTTATTCTTTAAACAATCCACTTCATCCATATCTAAGCTTTTTGATTGAAGAATAGTAAAGCAAAAGAGAGAGACGACGAACCACAACTCACATACTTTTTCTCCTCAACATACTACTTTGCCTCCAGGTTTCAGAATGTATAACATGCATGCTTACATATGCATAGACCAATGCCCTTTCCTATGGTTAAAGTCTAATATTTGATTTGTAGTACAATAATTGGGGGAAAATCATGTGGAGCTTCTCCATTCCCTTTCAAGAAAAATCATTCAATGAATTATTGAACATTCAAGTTTTCCTTCAAAATAGTCCACAAACTGAGATGATTTATCTGCACTTTAATATATTCAATGTAAGAGACCAAAGGAGTGGAAAGCTGGTTTTATTTGCTTATAGGAAATGGGTCATGTGTTTTTAATGAAAATTGTCGTGCTTATTAGCACTCAATTCCAATTTAACAAACATCATTAACTATACATTTAGCACTCAATTTTCTCTTTAGTTCTCATTAGAAGATAAAAGATTGAGCGGGAGTACTAAGGTACTGACCATTGTCCCCTTAACTTGAGTAGTAACATGACCCTTTTCGCTGTCTCCTGCAAGCTTGGAGAGACCAAAATCTCCAACTTTTGCATTTAGTTGCTCATCCAGTAAGATGTTGGTTGATTTTATATCCCTGTGGATAATGGGAGGATTAGCAAGCTCATGGAGATAGGACAGACCTCTGGCTGCACCAAGGGCTATTTTGAGTCTCCGAAGCCAATCCAACCTTATTCCAGTTAGCCCTGCTTGAACGGGAAAGATGTTGAGCAAAAAATATGTATATGTGGAGGAAGAACAAGTGCTCACACGAACTATGATATAGCTTATTATGCACAAAAAGGAGCACAAAGTATTGTCTTTTGATAGTTCATTATTTAGTTTCTTACTAATTTGCAGTCCATGCTCTCCTAATCCTACAACTAAAGGATAAGGAAACAATAAACTAGAAGCAGTGAGGGGAACCTAAGGTGGGGGAAAATTCGTTTGTGTTTGTGGGGGACAACAAGGTGGTGGAAAATTGGTTTGTGTTTGTGCAGCACAACCCCGAGCTTCAGGACATAGAATATTTTTTCAGCTTTGGAGAGCAGAGGTAAAATGGAATTTCATATTCTTAAGTCTTGAAAGAGGAGCAGCTTAGCTACTCATGCGGATATATATTCAACATATTTGCCTGGGCTCCGGCAATGCACATAGACAACGGAGGAGTACTGGCACATCGTAGATTAGCAATAATGTCACTGTCGATAAGGCTTAGCTGATCTTATTACTAGAGAATCAACGTGAACAATTATAACTTGACCCGATCTTAGGTAGGGTCCATTTTTGGCCATAAATACATTTTCACAAATAAACAGTCCCAGGCTGATTATCGTGAATATTTCTTCACAATAATTATGATGGAGAAAATACCAATTCAAATTGAATGGATTCCAAACGTTGTTCCTTTCTCTTGTCATTTTTCAGAGGATTTAGTCATTAGTCAGTAGTTCTTCTAAAACATATATGCGTGCTTTTCAAACATAACCCGAAAAAAAAAGGGGCATGGATTCATGAAGTATGGAGATAAAGCATCAGCTACAGCTCCACGAGTTACCTGATAGACTGTCTCTAAGAGTACCATTTGGAACAAACTCATATACAAGCATTTGCTCGCCTCGCTCAAAGCAGAATCCCACAAGGCTCACAAGGTTTTTATGATGAACTCTTGATAGCAGTTCGATCTCAGTTTTGAATTCCACGGCACCCTGCATTGATCCTTGTTGAGCCCGTTTTATGGCAATCAATTGCCCGTTGGCCAGAACTCCCCTGTAAACCTGTGAAATTCATTGCATAAGAAAACTTCCTGCTTCTCCCATTATCAGATTAAAGATATATGAATGTCAACATGAGCCCCCTAAATTAGAGTTTTTCTTCTTTTGTTCGTTGCAAAGGATTTTGGTGTTATATTTTGAGTAAATATTTCAATCTATCAAGATTTATGAAGTATTAGGAAAGTAATCATTTTCTCCACATACAAGTCTTTCTTTAGATTTAAGCAAAATTGTGATCTGTGTCCAGGGAAAGAAACTTCCCAAAAATCATGGAATCCATGAGATGTAAGCAAAATTGAGTTATCTCTCCTGTTGGCTATTTCATCTGAAATACTTGAGTTGCAATTGCAGCAGAGAGAGACCTTTCCATATCCACCGGATCCAATGTCATTGGTGTCTGAAAAGTTGTATGTGTATTTCCTAAGTTCTTCAAAAGTGAAGCGCCTGGCTCCCTTTAATTGAGGAACATCGCCACTGTTTTTATTTTCATTCCAATGCACTGCATTGTAGATTTTTAGAAGTATAAAGCAACCATTGAACCAAAAATTTTCAGTAGTGAAAAGACAAAACACTTGACTTTAAAACACAAAAAAAAAAAGAAAAAAAAGACTAATAATAATAATAAAGGAAGAGTCTCATTCTTATGGTACCAAAAGGATTGATCTCTTCGGTAGCTCTTTCGGCTCTCTTTTTCTGACGATAACCATAAAGCCCTGCAAGAAGCAATAGCAGCAGAAGGACACAAACCCCAACAACAGCCCCGATGATAATGCCAGTGCTGGATGACTTGCTTGATCTTGCCAGTTCTGCTTAATGAGAAAGAGAAACGTCATTATACACTCTTTAGAAGACAGCAAACAACAAAAATAATTGCATCTACTAGTGAGCTTTTGAATAGAATGGCGAAAATACCAGCAAAATACAGATACGTATCACCACTAAAATAGAAAGGGCCAAATGCGTCTGGAGGCTCGAATGTTTGGTTGCTTAGCACAAAACCAATAGCTGCAATCCCTGTTCTATTGAAACGATCCTGGCCAGATGGAAAGACTTGAAGGTTTACATCAAGGTAATCAAAGGAATCCTTCCTTGGATTACTTAAAGAAACTGAATCCACAGCAAGCTGAAGGGACTTATAGGAATCCATCAGAGACTTCTGGAGAGATGTATAGAGAGCTGAATTTCCCAAGTCAGAGAAGGCACGAGCTCTGAAGACTAGTAGTCCTGTGTAAGGATATGCACAGTTGCAGTTTGGGCTGGAAACCTGTTTTTCAGTGCAGGAAGCTGGCACACAGTTATTTGGCCGCGTAAAATAAGAATAGTTCGGTTGGGTATCAGTGCAGTAACTTCTTGTCGTTCCTGTTTCCTGACAAACTGGATTTCCCATAAGTCTGTAAAATTCAAGACATGGAACAATCTTAATCTTAAGCTGGAGAAAAGAAACAAGCACGTGGCCTAGCAATTGACCAACGTCAGAGTTATATATTTTCTCTTGTTCTGCCCCACGTAATCAACAGAGAGGAAAGCAAAACTAAAACAATGCCACTTACATTACGTCAACTCGGTTTACTTCTGTATATTCAGAAATGAAATTATTTTGCAAATCAATGAGTTGCAGCTGCTGACTGGGGTTTGACCCAAGGTCTAACGAGCGATTCAGTTGGTTGTTCCCTAGTAGCCTGTTAGTGTCACCAAAATCAACAATCAAACAATCTAGAATCGATTATATTGAATCCAAAATTACAACAGGCGGTAACCATTTTGTTTTCTTTGGTCCATGGATACTCGGTGTCAATAAAAGTGAAGCTGTGCTGACTAGAGCCAGTTTGACACTCACACAGTCTGCAAGTTGGATAGACTGAAGAGGCTAGATGGAACCTGTCCTCGAAGTTGTGTGCGCTCCATCATTCTGCCACATAATATTAGAGACAGGTGAGGAATGTCCCTTTATGACTTAACAAATCAATATTCATAAATTCACATGGAGCAATTGAGGTGAAGGATAACTATGTAGATTATCAACAAAACCGAAGAAAAAACAAACTTGTTGTAAGACTACTACTGCCTCCAAATATTAGAACCTTAGGACAGGCAAATCTATGTAGGCAGTCCAATTGATAAAGGATGAGAAGTAGCAGGAAACAGAATACTCCGCAGCAAGCAGGTCAAATTAATGGTCAACGGACGTGCCAGGAGAACAAGGACAACTTGCTGGAGTTTTGCTCAAACTGTGCAAAAAGGAATAAACAGAAAAATGATCGGGCTACATGGTAGCAAAAGTTGAGAACACATTAACAAGGACACAATTTGGTATAATTAGAACAATGGTTAAAGCTTAGCTTTATTCAATGCTAAGAGCACTATGCAAAGTAGGATGGGAAAGCATTTGAGTAGGCACACCTTGAAAAAATCTTTTCGGAATTGACATGTGTGATGGTAGAGCAGCCGAAGTTCATTTTGGAAGCCATATAAGGATTGTGTTTCCAAAAAAACCATGTTGTCTGTATAGTCACGGCTAATTAGAGTAATAAGAAATGTGACTTCAGTGAACAGATTCCCAGATATATGGCTCCTTGATAATTCATTGAAAAAAACGTTCAAGAATTTTAGTCAAAAGATCCGTGGTTACTGGACAAACTTCTTTTCTATTTCTGCCTTTGGTTTTTATCTCAATATAGCAAATGATGGAGCAAGGGTCGTGTTCCTTGTTCGGCTCGGTTCAAACATTGGTATTCCAATTTTAAAAGATCAACAGCCTTATCTAGAGCTAGAAAATAATGGATTTCTGTACTACCAGCTCTATTTAAATAAATACTTGCACCAGAATAACTAAAATGTTTCAAAATGTCCCCAGGTTAGGGAGACCTCCTGGTCACTTTTGTGAACTCCAATATGGTTGACAAACACTGAGAGAGAGAGAGAGAGACGTACAATGTTGTCAAAGATTGTAATCCTGATAACCAGGAGGGGAAATCTGATGCATCAAAGTTATTGTTGCTCATGTCCCTGCAGATGACATTTGTCAAAGAATACGTATAAAAATGATAAAACTGTGAACATAAAGAAATTGTAAAGGGCTATGCTAATAGGTTCCATAAATCTTACAAATAGGTGAGACCAGCCAGGCTACTAAGATTCGGAACAGGCCCCGAAAATTGGTTGTTGGACAAAATCCTGAAAATTAACCAGCAAGAGACATTAACATTATGAAAACTCGGATGCATTAAAATATCATCCAATATCTTTCTTGATGATACTTACAACTCGCTGACACTGACAAGATTATTGAGTCTTGAAGGGACAGATCCAGTTAACGAGTTCCTGTCAAAGCGTCTGTGGCCAAGGCAAAAAGGAACCTCTAACAGCAGGAAGCTCAGCATGAAATTGCTAAGTTTATGGTGTTGATACTTACACAACTTCCAAAGATGTGACAAGGCCAAGGGTAGCAGGAATGCTGCCGTTGAGGTTGTTGCTGTCAAAGAGGCTGCCAAGAAGATGAAGAAGTGTCAAACAGAAGAGATTATTTTGTTTACAGTTGTAGGTGCAGAAACTTCAACTGTAGAAAGATCGACAACACCAAGATAGTTCAATAAAAGACAACGCATGACCTGAAAGAACATTTTTGTGTCTGATTCAAGCATGCAGGGACACTAAATTCTGAAATCGATAAAGTGTTACATAAAAACGTACGTACTAGTTAATGAAAGTAGTATCCATGAAAAAAGATAAGAACACAACAATGAATGAACTCTGAAGAGACCGTTAGACACATATTCTTCACAAAGTTTATCCTTCCTAAATCTCAACAACACTCCTCTACTAAATTCAACGTGCATACTTATCCAATAAGTGATAGCTTCAAAATTGTGTATTTATCAACTCGTGAAACTTACACATGTATGAGGCTCATGCTTGAGCTGAAAAGTTGAGGTGGGATTGTGCCTGAAAGCTGGTTCTTTCCAAAATGACTGCGTAAGAATTTTACGCAAATATTAACATACAAAAAATAAATTCCATCGTACCAAGGAAAGAAAATAAAGCACAAATCAGATGGATATCATGAACAAATTAGACATACAAGTGTTTTGTATCAACTAGCATATCAAGGCCCGGTGTGGTGCCTGTGGAGACTGGGATGGATCCTGTAAGTTGGTTGTCAGCTAGATCCAACCAATAAAGATTGGATAGTTTGCCAATTGAAGGCGGAATTGGCCCAGTGAAGCCATTGGAATTTAGAGATCTGCAGTCCATCAAGAAAACAGGAAAAATGAGAAAGATTTAATAGGTCATAGTAAACGTAGACATTCAGATATTTTCGCCCCATAATTGATCATCTTTGGGATCTTCCAACACTTAAAATCCAAGGAAAATTGTAACTTCTGTTGACATTGGAGTAAAGAGGTAAAATTGTAAGCTGAAATCCTTACAAATAGATTAGGCTGCGCAGAGATCCTATGGAGTCCGGGATAGGACCAGAGAAACTACAACCAACTAAAACTCTACAATGCAAGAGAAAAGCATCAATTTGATCAGAGACTGCAACCAAACAAGAAATTGTGTACCAACATTCAACTAATGCTTGAACAATCTATGCCCTTACAAGTTTGTAAGCTTTTTCAGATTCCCAATTGATGCTGGAAGAGGTCCTCTTAAGCCCTTGTTGTATGATAAATCTCTACACGAGGAAGCTAGTAATCAGAGATGAATCATAACAATCTTAGGTATGCAAAGGACCCCAAAATTTTATATTATTATTGATATAGTAGTCCATAACCAGTGATGCTCTTCTCAAGTGCAAACGGTGTCGAGGACTATCCTTAAAATATTTTTAATTAGTGCAGTGCTGTAAATCTACCTGAGAGGGCAGAAGATATAGGAGTAGTGCAATCTAAACATAACAAATATGACAAAGCAGTAGGTGAAGTACTTCAATAGTAAGTTGAATCATAGCAAAAGATAAGTGAATTGCCAAGTGAAGACGTACAGAATCTGCAATTCTGATAAAAATGATATGTCCCCAGACAGCACACCTTTCAATCCCATGCTTGACAGTGTTCTGTAGTTGTGAACATTCAGGAAAATATCATAAATCAGCAGGGAGAATGTTAAAAGTCTCGGTTACAATATTTTTTCTTTTCTTTTCTTTTCTTTTTTCTTTTTTGTTTTTTTTTTTTTGAGAAGGTCACGTGGAAAGTCTCAATTACAGTGTTAGAACATGAAATATTATTGCACTTTTCCAGTGGCTTACATGGAAGTTACTCGTGAATTGGTGCACTGAATGCCTGCCCAATTGCTTCCGCAGGGGTCAGAACCCACCCAATTAGGTGGTGTGTTTTGCCAGACATCCTTAAGAGCATTCAACTTACTAACTGTATCATCAGAGTCAAAAGATACACGATGAAGTCGCGCCACAGTTTACATTCTCAGAACTTTTAAATTACTTGGAATAGTCGGACAGATAGATAATGAATGATTTACAAAAGTTGGTATCTTTTGGCCGCCAGATCCGGTGGAATTTACGCAACAAGCAAAATAAGAAATGGAAAACAAGCTGCTGGATGAAGTGGGAACCGAGTCCCATCCTGATTCCACAGTATGACATAAAAATGAAATCTTTATTTTCTGCCAAATCAAATATAACAAGATAACTGTCCCTGCATTTTGCAGAGTCTAAAGTTGAACAAACGCATGTTACCCCTCACCAAAAACAAAATCACCTTTACGCAATTAATTGCACAGCCGGTAAGCAAATACCCCATCCTTAAACCAGCAACCATAAATCTTGGTTCATATCAAGAAAAAGTTGAGAAGGGTTGTAAGCTGCCATTAAAAGCTCAAATACTAAAGATGCATCCGTGTGTACAGAAACTAGAGAACACACGACGGAGTCAAAGAAAGAAAGAACCCGTTGACCTGTAATGAACCAAACAACGAAACACAAGAACACCATATTTATTACTGAACTTACGGTCGTCACCACTTGTCAAAGCTGCAACCACACAAATCCGGATGAAAGAAACGAGCAGGAATAGCAAAGGAGCTGAACCCATTTTGTTTGTCAACCAAAGCTCAAGAAGCTATCATCTATTTTCTATCTTCTATCTTCTATCTTGTTTCCCCACGTAAAATGTTGCAAAACTGAAAACCCAGTTCATGTCAGCCATCAAAAGCTTGCACGCAACACAACACAGCGCTGGTCACAACTGTTCCAACTTATTCTACTTGCTTGGGCTGCAAATTTTCGTCCACTTTTGTTGGGTTGCAAAAGACTTCTTCTTTTAAAAATTTTTTTAATAAGTCAACTCTTACCAAGTCAAGGACTGGTTGTTGGTCAGTGACCACTCACCAAATCTCTGTCTTCATTCTTAGAAAAACAAATCATCAAGTTGGAGGAGGCTTTTGAATACCCATTCCAATCAAACAACATCAATATCAAAAGCTCGAGCCTTTCGTAGTAATCTAAAGTGACGGCACAGCACGAAATTGCGGGGACACGGTCTAGCTTGGTAAAATATAGCTTTTTCTTTAGAACTGGTACATTATTTAAAGAAAAATTATTATTTAAATCTCTATCAAAAAAAAAAAAACATTTGTTGAAATGTCATAAATATGCATAATTGTGATATTATTTAGTTACCCTTCTTGACCTATGGGCAGGTTACTCTAACGAGTTGAGTTAAGATTTAATTTACCGTGTGGTGTAAATATGTAATTTTTTTATATCGAAAATATGAGTATCCATCCTATGTTTCTTGAGCATGAATTATATATTGTTAGAAATACATTATATCTTGATTTCATAAATACATAGATACTATATCTAGATTTTTTGTTTAAAAAAATTGAAGTTAATTTCACTTTGAAAAAACAAAGATAATGTTAACTGATAAATTTTTTTTTTTTAAAAAGGGTATTTCTTTAGAAAATTATATCACATTTTCTTCCAAATACAGTATGCCATTTATTTTAATTATTATTATTATTATTATTATATAAAAGAAAAACAATTGGCCGGACCATGCGCTGCTGCTACCTTTTGTTTTTTTTTGTTTTTTTCTTTTCTACTACAGCATGTTGTGATCGGATCGAAACTGATGTGCCGTACAGACACGTCAAAGCCGTAATATAATTACAAGATAGATGACCTTCCCGGGAGGCAGCAATCAGCAATTTTCAATAAATAAAAGAGAGTTTTTTTGTTTTTTTTTTTTGTGCTTTTGTGGGATGGGTGCAAAGTGGAGCCTACCAACCGCCGACTTTGCCCTATATTAAGTATAAGAAGTCTCCTTGGGGTGATTAAAATAATAATTTTCGTTTTTTAAATAAAATAAAATAAAATAAAAATTATTTGATGTGTATAAAGAACAATAAAATGTTCAAATAAATCAAGCAAAATATATAAAACAAATTTGAAAAAAATGTGTAACAAGAATAGTATTTAATACTATTATACCATTGATTAATATTTATGTACATTTTATTCAATTCATACGTGTTATCTATATAAAAGAGGGAAACAGTTCAACCAGCAGAGGAAAACATAAAATATCCGTACACACACCTTGCCGGCCAAAGGCTATAAACAACAAGAAATTTTCTCTTGACGAAGCCCATTTAAAAATGCACGGAAAAAGGAAAGAAGACACGTGTAGAAAAGGGAATAAAGGGGTTCACCACCGTACCTTTCCCATTCCGACTTTTCAGCGGTCAGAGAAGTTTGGCTTCAATTGTTTTTTTTTTTCTTTTTGTTTTTTTTTTTGGCAGTGTTTTTACACTAGCCATTGACCCCAAATAATCATAGCATTAAAGAAATCACAGTTCACACATAGCAGAGCTGGAAACAGTCTCCGTAGCCACTCCACGTTCTTCTCAAACGTACCCGCCCCACCTGTCCTTATATTTCTTTGGCTTCTTTCAACGGCCGCGTCCCCCTCCCAGCTGCTTCTCTGGTGTCCTTTCCTTCCATTTATGCTCGTAAATATAAATTTGCAAAGTAAATTTCTTTTTCCGATTTTCCCGAGCAACTTGTGTTCGAAATAAGAATATTTCAAAAAAATTAAATTTTATATTAAAAGTAAATATTTTTTTATTATATTTATTAAATAATATTTATTTTATAATTTATAATTTTAGTTTTTTTGAAATTTCTGATTTTTTTTTGAAATTATGAAATTTTAAAGAATTTAGATTTTTAAAAATTTTTGAATTCTTTTCTCCAATTTTGAGATTTTTCAATTTGTTTTTGAAATTTTGGGATTTTTTCATATTTTCCTTTTTTTTTTTTTGGAAAAAAGCTACCTTGTCATAAAAAATGATGATCTGACAATCAAGTTAACATGAATTATGTCAATTGAAAGCTACATTGTTGCCTCCTTCTAAGAAAAAAAAAATGAAAAACAAAAGGAATCATTTGATTTTTTGACACTAATATTTGTAGATTTCGAAAAATAAAAAAGGTTAGCATGAATTAAAAACAATCTTTATTTTTTTTGTTTATTAGATAATATGCTTATTAATTTACGTGTGTATCAAATTTCTGTATGCATGTAATCTTTTCAATAAAAGGCAGTGTACATGATCAGAGCCAACAACTTCGTTACTTCAGTGGCTACCCAACTATATATGCCTTTGTTTATCTAGGCTTAAACACTTCTTGCCTTTTCAAGTGTTTTTGTGCTCCAACATTAGAGTGGAGATCTTAAAGGCCAATGTTCTTGACTTTACATATACAAGTCTCGGAAGGCTTTCAGGGGTCTTGATATAATTTTGTAATTATCAAACTTGTTTTTGGTATTTGACTTTTGATTTTTTTTAATTTTTTGGTAGAAATAATTTCTAAATATGTTTTATATTTTAGTAGAAATAATTTACAAATATGTATTAGAAGTTTATTTTGCTTTACTATTAAGCTTGACTTATAAGCCCATGACTATGTATTATTATATGATATTTTATTTAAACAATCAAATATAACATAACTTTTAATTTATTAGAAGTTAATTTTCTTTAAGCAATTATTAAAAGTTAATCCTCTCAAAGAGATCAATCCCTTTAACCTTTATTTTCTATAGTTCTTATTTTTAATCCCAAGTTACAATCATTTGGTATTAAAGTAATGTTTGTAAAGATTTTGCTTCTATTTTAAAACCTTAACATTGGCCAAAAAAAATCAATTTATGTCCTTACTCATCAATAAAAGAAAAATTTTGGCATCACTAGTTTGAAATCATATGTCATGTTTTCACATAATTCATTTGATTCAAAAGCTAGATTGTAATGTATTAAAGAACCCATTAAGGAGATTAGATAGATGTTTGCTACTTACATTAAATCATAGTCAAGAGATAATGTATTTTTATCTACCAATAAGTAAAAACAGTTGAGTCTTATAAAGGTATGAATTGCAATTATACTTATCCACGTATTAAAATGAAATTTCTTTATTGAGACAAGAGTGATCCTACATATTAAATTTTCAAAGTTAAAAAAAAAAAATTCATTTTCATCGTACAACTAAACACTTTAAAGTGAACATCATCTTTATTTTATTAGAGGGTGATGTTATCTAGTGGTATGATTAGTTTCAAACTTAAAGTCTTTTTGTTCATTTTAGGTCTTTTTGGGGCGATTTTACTAAAAGTCTTCTTATTCGTTTTGCGTCTTCAAAATATCAAAACATTAATGGAGAGCTTGCTTAAATCTAATAGACATCAGCAGTCCTAGAGTACCATAATCATTTTAAACAACTCATCAATCATGTTAAAGATTGATTAAAAAGATAATTAGTAAGAGTGTTAATATAAAGACTTATTCCTAACATCCAACATAAAGTCAAAACTTGCTAACAATAAAGGATAGTAGTTACAACCTCCTTTGCATGACTATAAGAGAAGAAGCTAAGTGCTAAAAATAATCATCCATTTGTTAAAAGAGTTGATAAATTTACTAATAACAATACTAACTCATCTACTTTTGTTCATCCTATTAATGTTAAGCACTTAAATTAGGAATAGTTAAAAAGCGAATGGAAATAAGATTGTGATGGACTACGATGAGAAATAGCACAAAAAGAAGTAATGCAAATGAGGAAAACTTTTAATGCTTAAACTAGTAGAGGAAGTAACTAAAATAAAGGATGGTTAAATGTATGTAAATTATAATGATGCTAATGAAAAATATACTAATAAGCTTTTTACATATATAGTTCATACTATGGCAGGTTTTTCCAATCTACAAACTATGAAGATTGATAGGGTCCTCAAAAGATAACCAATCACTATGTGATTGACTCGAGTAGCACCATTAATTTTCTGTATGAGAAAATTTCCAAAAGACTTGCCTTTTCAATAAATAGTTGCAACAAGTTTGTTATGAAGGTTTCAAGTAAGAGAAATTTGATATGCTGAGATAAGTGCACAAAGATAAAGCTCTTGTTACAAGGGTAAACTATTTATGTAATTCTTTTTTTATTACCTTTAAAGGATTATAAAATTGTCCTCGACATTGATTTGTTGTAACTTTAGGAAATTTTTTTAAAATCTTTGAAGTTAATAATGAAATTTTTGTTGACAATAGAGTTATAGGAAAAGTGCAATGACAAAATTATCACTATTCCTAGCCATTGAATTAAGAGTCTTATAAAAGGTGGGACAAGAGTTTTTAGTACATTAGTACAATGTATAGGCCATGCAATCTCAATATAATGAAGTAAATATATTATTGATTAAATTTTTTAATTTGTTTACTGAGCCAAAAGAAATAACTTAGAGAGGACACATGAACATCATATTCCCTTATTACCTAAAAGTACCCTTACTAATATCTGACCTTATCACTATTTGTATTTCTACAAGAAAGAGATTGAGGAGATTGTGAAACAAATGTTAGAGGCTATTATAATTAAGCATAGTGTTATTCTTTATTTCTCACCTATTTTCTCATAAAGAAAAGTGGTTCTTGAAAAATGTATGTGGATTATTAAACACTTAACCACAATACTATGAAGAATAAATATTTTATTCTTATCATTAATAAGCTACTTAATGAATTAGGAGATACTCAACTATTTAGCAAACTTGATTTATGGTTGAGTTATCATCAAATTTGGGTTTATGTGTAGGATATTCAAAAGATAGCTTTCAAGACATATAATAGCCTTTATAAGTTTTTAGTTACATCTTTTGGGCTTAGTAATGCTTCCTTGTTTAATGAATGATATATTTTTTAGTCACATTTACATAAGTTTGTTATACATTTTTTGATGATATTTTAGTATACAGTTCATTTCTTGATGTTTGTATATCATATTTACGAACTATATTTATTATTTTGCATGAATATTATTTGTTTGTTAAGAAATCAAAATGTGGTTTGTTATTGTTTTTAAGAAAGGTGTGGTAGTTGATCCTTTCAAAGTGCAAGAAACGCTGGATTGGTTAGTTTTAAAACAATTAAAGCACTATAAGGTTACTGGAGATTGATTGGTTATTATTGAAAGTTTATTTGCAATTATGAAAATATAAGTGCTGGTCTTATAGCTCATTTAGAAAAAGATGACAAAAACTTAGGATTAAAGATAAGTGTTGGTTATGCACTCTTTTGAAATACAAACAAAAGTTAAAGGGATTGATTTATTTAAGAAGATCAACCCTAATGATTGCTTTGAATGAATCAACACCTTATAAATTAAAATTTCTAATTACTTGATTGTTTGAATAAATATCTCATGATAATACATATTTATAGGCTTACACATAAAATAAACTCTTAATGCATCTACCATAAGTTATTCTAACTAAAATAGGGAACATACTGGTAAATTATTACTGCTAAAATATGAAAAATATTTAAAATTAAATATTAAACGAACATTCTAATGATTACAGAATCATACCCACTTTGCACAATTTTATTCTTCCCATTCCTTTCTCATCCTACAACTCTTTATCCTTAAATGGAGTTTTATATTTATATATTGATGTAGGCCAGATTGATAATGCCGCCCGCATCGAAGACGAGCTTACTCGACCAAGGAGATCAGCCCGCATCCGAGCTCAACAAGTCGCTCGACCAGTCGAGGAGATATTGAAGGGACACAATCCGAAGACCAAGAGTTTCATTCGCAAGCCCATGCCACAATAAAGTCCTTGTCTTTCCCTATACATTGGAAGCCTAAAAGATACTTTGGGATGATCAAGAGGACATTGAACATTTACCTAGTTTCTAGTTTCTAAGTTCTTTAATGTTTTATACCTTATAGGATCTTTAATGCTCTTTAGCCTCTTCATTTGCTCGAGTCTTTTCATTTGTTTTTTTCTTTGGCTACAAAAGACCCTTTACTTTATGTATTCAGAAGACGAATTAGATTAATGAAAAATTTTGTGTTAAGTAATTATCCTGGACCTTGAAGAGTTCGTACCCTTGAAAACCTTGAAGAGTTTTCACTCCGTCCTTGAAGAGTCGAAGGTTTTTTTTTTTTTCTGCATCCTTGAAGAGTTGCAGTCATCGATCTAGAAGAATCGGTGCCCTATCCACTTCCTTGGAGGCCTGGAAGAGCTACAAACAAAGTTTTATCTTTTCCTCTGTTCTGTCCATTTACATCTGTCCATTTCCACCCCAATTTCATCCTGCCTACAGTGCTTATTTGAGAAAACTCAAAACAGAGAAATTGTTAATTCAGAAGTCTTTGTTCATTTGGTTTTCGAATCAGGTCATTCTGATATGTATCGACGAAGTTACACCCATTTTCCCGAGCTTGCACAGGACTGTAATTACTGTTCATCATGTTCCGCGTGTGCAAGTCAATCTCCCGATCCTAACGTCCGAGTAGCCTACATCTGGCTTCATCATTTGGTATTAGAGCTTTGGAGGAGAGAACCATGCCACCAAGACAAGCTAGACGTCTTAGAGGCAGAACCATCCCACTGAATGAAGTGCATACGCCCGCTGACAATTTGCAGCAACATATACAACAACAAATTGATGAGTTGACACGGGAAGTTGAGCGTCTGAGGGCGGAAAGAAACAATTCACCACCTCGTTCCAGGACCAAAAATTACAATGGTGACTCTTCATCTTCGGAGAATGTTCGACCATTTCGCAATTGGAGGAATGTTCGACGTCACGAGCAAAACATTCGTAAACCGGAGTGGGAAAAAAAAGTTAAAAAGGATATCTTAGAATTCTCAAATAATGAATCTCCTGAAGAAATTGTTGACTGGGTAACACTTGTTAATGAAGTGTTTGAGCATCGAAATGTTCCTGAGGATCGTCGAGTCAGGATCATCGCTATGCAATTTAGAGGTAAAGCCCTTGCTTGGTAGAGGCATAAGAAGCAAACTCGTCAATCTGTTGGCAAAGCGCCAATTACTTCATGGAGGAAGATGGAAGACAAGATCCGAAAGTATTTCCTACCTAAGGGATACAAGAGAGAGCTCTATCAACGGTATCAAAATCTGAGACAAGGTACGCAAACGGTGGACCAATACACCAACGAATTCAATGAATTGGTAATTCGCAACAACATTCAAGATCCGCAGGAAATGCTTGTGAGCAAGTACTTGAATGGCCTTCAACTTCATATTCAAGATGCCCTGGAAGTTCTTGACATTTGGGACTTAGGAGATGCACACCAACGAGCACTCAAGGTAGAGCGTTCTCGCTTGAGGAGGCAACCATCCTCTATCATGACCAATCGACCCGTTAGGAGTACCCCCGGCATCACCAAAGTTGCTGAGGTTACGACACAAACCGTTAGTAAGTTTCCTAATCAGCCCAACATTTTGAAGCAACCAACTACGTCCAATATTCGTTGCTATGCTTGTGGTGAGTTGGGTCATCGTGTTAGCAATTGCCAAAAGAACAAAAATCGACAAGCCGGCAAAGCCTTCTTAGTGAATAACGATTCGAATGAGCATGTGAAGGATCCGCTCGAAGGAGAGGTGAATGATGTCGAAGAGTCCGTAGGTGACGAGCAAATAGTGTATGCTGATTTTGGTGAATTTTTTATGGTGAGAAAAATCTTTCTAGTTCCTCGTGATGAGACCGGAGATAGGTGGCTGCGCACCGACATTTTTCATTCTACTTGCACAATTAAAGGGAAGGTATGTCAATTGATTATTGACTCTAGATGCTGTGAGAATATAATTTCTGAAATGGCAGCAAACACACTACAGTTGGAGTTAAAGGCACACCCCACACCTTACAAGATGTCGTGGCTGTCGAAAGGTACCGAGATAACCGTTTCCAAACGCTGCCTTGTTAATCTATCCATTGGTTCTGTTTATTTCGACAAAATATGGTGCGATGTTCTACCGATGGATGCTAGTCATGTCATTCTTGGGCAACCATGGCAATTCGATAGGCGGACTACTCATGATGGTTATCGAAATACATACTCTTTTGAATTTAGAGGAAAGAAAATTATATTAGCACCTAGTAAAGAGCCTTTAAAAACTCCTGTTGTCGAAGAGTCTTCATCTCCTACATTACTTTTAATGAAGGATATGAAAGGTGCTCTAAAAGGGGTTCGTATTATATATGTTTTACTTCACAAGGCAAGTGAAGTTGCTTCTTCCATACCTCTTGAAGTTCGACCACTTTTGGAAAAATTCAAGGTTGTTTTCCCGACGGACTTACCTGCAAGTCTCCCTCATATGAGAGACATTCAGCACCAAATCGATTTGATGCCTGGTGCTTCCTTACCAAATTTGGCTCATTATCGGATGAGTCCAACGGAGCATGAAGAATTGTATCGACAGGTTGTCGAACTCTTGACTAAAGGTTTTATCCAAGAAAGCCTTAGTCCATGTGCCGTTCCAGCTCTCTTGGTACCTAAGAAAAATGGTACTTGGAGGATGTGTGTCGATAGTAGAGCGATCAATAAAATCACTGTCAAATATCAATTCCCTATTCCTCACCTTGATGACCTCTTGGATCAAATCTCTGGTGCAATCATCTTTTCGAAGCTGGATTTGAAAAGTGGATATCACCAAATCAGAATCAAGCCTGGAGATGAATGGAAGACGACATTCAAAACGAAAGATGGGCTGTACGAGTGGCTAGTCATACCATTCAATTTGTCGAATGCACTATCGACATTCATGAGATGAGGTTCATGACTCAAATTTTGAAACCCTTTTTGGGAAAATTTGTTGTGGTCTATTTCGATGATATTCTTATTTTTAGCAAGTCTACTAACGAGCACCTGCAGCATCTTTAAGAAATACTACAAGTGTTGAGACAGGAGCGCTTGTACGCAGCCCTCGAGAAGTGCTATTTCATGGTACTGTAAATCCTTTTCTTGGGATTTCATATTTCAGCAAAGGGGATTTCAGTGGATGATGCCAAGATCAAGGTGATTCGAGAATGGCCAACTCCATCAAATGTGCATGAGGTACAAAGTTTTCATGGCCTCGTTTCTTTCTATCGACGATTTATTGCACACTTCAGCACTATTGCGGCCCCACTTACTTCTTGCATGAAGAAAAAAGTCTTTGAGTGGACGTGTACGGCTCAGAAAAGTTTTGAGCAGCTGAAAGAAAAATTGAGCACGGCCCCAGTACTCGCATTGCCTAATTTTGACCTTGTTTTTGAAGTACATTGCGATACGTCAGGTACTGGTATTGGAGGAGTTCTGAGTCAAGGAGGTCGACCCATTGCCTTCTTTAGCGAAAAATTGAATAGTGCTAAACTTCGTTATAGCACTTATGATTTGGAGTTATATGCACTATTTCGCACACTCGAACATTGGAGGCAATATCTTATTCATCGAGAGTTTGTTTTGTACACTGATCATGAAGCTCTTAAGTATATTTCGGGGCAGCAAAAGCTTAACTCCAAGCATGCAAAATGGGCTGCATACGTTCAGGAGTTCACTTTCATCATTAAACATAAGGCTGGAGTTCAAAATCAGGTTGCTGATGCTCTTAGTAGAAAGAAGAGCTTACTCCACATAATGCGTTCAACAGTTCTTGGATTCGAATCATTCCAAGAGTTGTATCATGAAGATCCTTACTTCTCCAAAATCTTGCCTGAAGCAAAAGAAAAGAAACTTGCTGATTTCACTGAGTGTGATGGGTTTCTTTTCAAAGGGACCCGTTTATGTGTACCTGATTGTTCACTTCGACAAAGGGTGATTAATGAAGTTCATCGCAACGGACATTTTGGACGTGACAAGACCGTGCAACTTGTTTCAGCCAAGTACTTTTGGCCTCATTCGAAACGAGACATACATCGACATGTGATGAGGTGTCAACGATGCCAAACTGGAAAAGGGCATACTACTAATGCTGGCCTTTATTTGCCCTTACCGATCTCTCAAGCACCTTGGGAAGATATCTCTATGGACTTTGTTCTTGGACTACCTCGCACTCTTAAAGGTATGGATTCCATTTTTATTGTTATAGATCGATTCTCAAAGATGGCGCATTTTATTCCTTGTCGCAAAACTATGGATGCTTCGCGTATTGCTGAATTATTCTTGAAGGAAGTCTATAAATTACATGGCATTCCGAAGACTATTACTTCTGATCGGGACACAAAGTTTCTCAGTCATTTTTGGTGACAATTGTGGAAGAATGTTGGTACTAAACTGCAATATAGTACTGTATTTCATCCCCAAACTAATGGGCAAATTGAAGTCGTCAATCGAACCTTAGGAAATCTATTAAGGACACTGATTGATGAAAATCTTCACTCTTGGGAGATGCGACTATCACAGGGCGAATTTGCATATAATTGTGTTGTAAACCGTATGACTGGGTATAGTCCTTTCATGATCGTGTATGGACAACAACCAAACACTGCTCTTGATCTTACACCTATTCCTTTTACTGAAAAGTCTAATGGCAATGTTGAAGATATTGTTTCTCAGATGAGAGCAATTCATGAAGATGTGCGCCAAAGGTTAGAAAGTAAGACAGAGTCCTATAAAAAGGATGTCGATAAGCGACGACGTGAAGTTATCTTCAAACCAGGAGATTTTGTTTGGGCTTACTTACCACCAGAACGTCATCCTGTTGGAAGCTATAACAAGCTTAGTGATCGTAAGCTTGGTCCTCTTGAAGTCCTTGAACGTATCAATCCCAATGCATATCGCTTAAGGCTTCCTTCTCATATAAAAACACATGATGTTTTCAACGTTCGGCATTTAACACCTTATGCTAGTGATCCCTCTGATGATGACATTAATTCAGGGACGAATTCTTTTAAAGAAGGGGAGGATGATGCAGGCTAGATTGATAATGCCGCCTGCATCGAAGACGAGCTTACTCGACCAAGGAGATCAGCCCGCATCCGAGCTCGACAAGTCGCTCGACCAGTCGAGGAGATATCGAAGGGACACAATCCGAAGACCAAGAGTTTCATTCGCAAGTCCATGCCACAATAAAGTCCTTGTCTTTTCCTATACATTGGAAGCCTAAAAGATACTTTGGGATGATCAAGAGGACATTGAACATTTACCTAGTTTTTAGTTTCTAAGTTCTTTAATGTTTTATACCTTCTAGGATCTTTAATGCTCTTTAGTCTCTTCATTTGCTCGAGTCTTTTCATTTGTTTTTTTTCTTTGGCTACAAAAGACCCTCTACTTTATGTATTCAGAAGACGAATTGGATTAATGAAAAATTTTGCGTTAAGTAATTATCCTGGACCTTGAAGAGTTCGTACCCCTGAAAATTTTGAGGAGTTTTCACTCCGTTCTTGAAGAGTCGGAGGTTTTTTTTTTTTTTTTTCTGCATCCTTGAAGAGTTGCAGTCATCGATCTAGAAGAATCGGTGCCCTATCCACTTCCTTGGAGGCCTGGAAGAGCAATCAACAAAGTTCTATCTTTTCCTTTGTTTTGTCCATTTACATCTGTCCATTTCCACCCCGATTTCATCCTGCCTACAGTGCTCATTTGAGAAAACTCAAAACAGAGAAATTGTTAATTCAGAAGTCTTTGTTCATTTGGTTTTTGAATCAGGTCATTCCGATTTGTATCAACGAAGTTACACCCATTTTCCCGAGCTTGTGCAGGACTGTAATTACTGTTCATCCTATTCCATGTGTGCAAGTTAATCTCCCGATCCTAACGTCCGAGTAGCCTACATCTGGCTTCATCATATATGTATATATATATTGTTGTCATTTGGCAAATCTCAGTGAAGAGAAGAGAAACAACTTATAAACATTGTTGCTATGAATAGTCAACAACTTGCAGCCGTTCTTGGTAAGTAAGGCTTGCACTTTCCTGGTTTAATTAATTGGCAATTTTCTTTCTCAAATAAATCAATCGTGACTTTTGGTTTAATTAATTCAGTTCTCTATGTGTATATATCTGATCATATATGTGTGTGTGTGCAAAGGTTCATCAGCGATGACTCCTTAAGAAGGTTCGTGCGCTTTGCAAGCAAAAGCTGCATACAGGAACTGCTGTCTGCTTCAGACTCCAACAAGTCATTACCGTTGCCAATGCCATAGATGCAGCAAGGGTAGTTGTAAATTTTACCCAATTTTCATTCTTTTTTTTTTTTTTTTTGGTGCGTACCAATATTACTCCCCGCACAAAATGGTAGAAATTAAAACAAGTAGGACGATAATTGCTGTCCAGCTAAATGATTCAAAAAAGAGAAAAATTACGTTGGTCACTGCCTTTGTCCTACCGCTTGAGAAATGTATGTGGATGACAGAGACAGACTCAATATTATTTTGCGTGTAAGTTTTAAAGATGTTTGCCAGAACACGATTATAACTTAGTTGGTCTATTTAAATTGGAATAGCAGTGGGATCCTGACCCGGTGGAAGCCAGATACACAAAAGATCTTGAAGATAATCTCCTCTTTAGAAACAGAGAATTTATAGTGTATGAGAGACGCGAAACCATGGAAGATGGGACCGTGGTAATTATTCATTTTAGAAGTGGCGGCTTTGAGTATGTTACAGAATTTGTGTTTACTGTTACCATATCTTAGATATGTGAACAATTCAGGTGGTAGCAGTAGCATCGCTGCCAAAAGAGATAGCCGCAGGATTGCACCCAAAGCAAAATAATGCAATCAGAGGACTGTTGCTGCAGTCAGGATGGGTTGTGGAGAAGCTTGAAGATGGCTCTTGCATGGTCACTTATGTTGTTCAGGTAAATACGAGTGTGAGATGCCTGTGTGTGAGTGTGTGCGCGTCTTCGTTAAGCATTTTCAATGATTACTCGGTTTCTTTCCTTTTTTTTTTTTTCTTTCTTTACATTGTAATAATGTCCAATTGCTATCCCTTTTTTGAGTTTCGTACTTGTAATTGGATTGACTTCAGCTACCAATTAGTTAGTTTGATTCTATGTTTATATTACAGTTAGATCCTGCTGGATGGTTGCCCAAGTGCTTTGTGAATCGACTCAACACGAGACTGGCGATGATCACTGAGAACCTCAAGAAACTAGCACAAGTTTTTCCCAGTCCAACTGACGTTGATACCGTCGAAGCAGTGGAAAACCAAAGAGAAATAATATTGTCTGGTTAAAATTAATTTAAAAAATATAAAAGTTGATATCGCCTTACCCAGAAAGGGAAATACGTCTTATACCAAAAATCTCGGTTGGTGGCATTTGGCCTTATAATTGTAAGCTGCTTCAAACTTCATGTTTGGTAGAAACTTAATGGAATACAATGTGATATAATTGGTTATCTTTAGATAGACAATTAGACAGAAAATTCAGCTGGTCACGTTCAGTTACATCTTACCAAACATCATAACAATGAAGCAATCTAAAATTTCGATTTAAGTAAAAAAGTATAAGAGAAGCTCAAGTAACGCTTTCCTTTCCATTTCTAGCTATTATCTTTTTCTGGAGAGGCAGATATAATCGAAATCAAATTTAGTTCGGGATCAATAGTTGAGCCAGAAATCTGCTTCATTATGTTTTGCTTCCAAACCCATGCTTATGACAAGTCAAGTTTATTAGGTTATTTTACCTTATAACGAGGACATATGTGAACTTTTGTCTTTTGGGACAAAATGCCATAATATAAAGACTATTTCAAAAACAATTGTAAGATTTAGAAAATGTTAAATGTATACAATCCTACCCTATTCTTGAAGTAAGGCTGTCTGTACATCTAGACCCAGTGTTTCTTAGTTACACTATAATGCTCACCCTTTTGTGCAGCATATTATTATTAAATTTTACAAAATACTTGGTTCACTCATAGAATAGTCTCTTTGATTAAAAAGAGTAAAGGGTCATAATATGCTGAATTTGCTTATATTCTAACAACAAAATGTTGAGGTCAAGATCTAGTTTTAGTTAGTCACTTCCAGCCTTGTTGGAAGTATTTTAGCTAAAAGGAATAAAAAGCAACATCAGCTGTCTTATCAAAGCTGTTGAAAAGGGAGATTAGCTGAAAGGAGCAAATGTCCCTTGATTGAACTCTAATTTGACTGGTAGTATAGACACGTATTTTCTCTTTGGTTTTGGAACAAGTCATTATAGTAGTATTACGCAATTTGATTCATTTCATATCATGGGACTATGGTAAATGTGTGGTCAATTTCTTTGCCATGGAAAGTAAAAATAAATTTCCTTGTCATGGAATATGGTTAATGTGCTTGGTTAAGTATAATTAATTAGTGTTGGAATTAGTTGAAGAGACAGGAAGTAACAAAGTTCAATTTGTTGGTTTTATATCAGCATGAGTGTGTGTGCTTTAAGCTAATCTGCAGAAAAAGCTGCTGGTGCAGCTGTCTATTTGGCTTGTTTAATAACAATTGAGAAACACAAAGAAGGGGAAACACAGAGGAATGAAAGGCACATGGAGAGATAGTTTAAATTCAAATTAAAGGATATGTATCTTTAAGTTTCCAACCCCCTTACATATGGCAACAAACCTTCACTACAATCAAGTACATTTACAAAAAAATTCATAATTTGAATTTAAACCTAATGTCATAAGTTTAAATTCAAAATATTTCAAATTTAAAATAAATACATCATTACATCAAAAAGTTAAATTCAAAAGTTGCTGAAGGAATCTCACAAGGTGGTTACATAATTGTCATGGCTTCCAGCTCCTATAACTGCCTCTAGTCTGGCGGAAAAGTTGGTTAATTGGATTTTAGAGGTTAGCTAATATGGCAATGCAGGAACACCATCTTTTTCACTCTTCCTTAGTGATGTTGCTTTGCATACAAAGTTTCTGCCTTAACTCAATAAGTCTGTCTTTGCTAAATCCTTTGGTTAGAACATCTGTAAGTTGGTCTTGGAAGCAGTAATACTTGAATTCAATATGGTGTTTCTCCTGCATTTCTCTTACAAAATAAAACTTTATGTTGAAGTGTTTGGTCCTCCCATGCATTATAAGATTTCTTGAGATTGCAATTGCTAATTTGTTATCACAATAGATGACAGTAAGCTCCTTTTGTTCCAAGTTGAGGTTAGTCATTACATTTCTAATCTATATGACTTGGTTTATAACTGAGGCAGCAACAATATAGTCTGCTTTAGCTAGGATTAAGCCACATTAGGCTATTTTTCCGAGCTCTAATAGAATACAGAAGAACCAAGAGAAAAAACATACCCCGAGGTACTCTTCATGTCTTCAATTAAGGTAGCCCAGTCATTGTCAGAATATCTTTGTAATTTTCCATATATTGAGTGATTAAACATTAATCCAAGCTCGATTATGCCTTTAATATACTTTAATACTCTTTTGGCAGCCTTATGATGCAATTTAGAGGGATCCTGCATAAATCTAGTTAGCAAGCTTACTATGAACATAATATCTAGTCTAGAGGCTGAGACGCAGAGCAAGCATCCAATCAAACTTCTGTATTCATGTGCATCTGTCCTTGGTAATCCATCTTACTTTTGTAACTTTACCCTAGACATAAATGGAGTTAATGCTTCCTTAGAATCCTACATTTGAAATTTCTGCAATATATGTCTTGCAAATTTGGATTTAATGACAAAAATATCACTCTGAGATTGGTAAGTTTGCGAGCCTAAGAAGTACTTCATCCTTCCTAGGTCATTCATCTCAAATTGCTTATTTAATTTGGCTTTGACTTACTAGATAAGATTACAACTATCTCCTATAATCATAAGATCATCTACATAGAGAGAAATGTAGGTTTTGTGTGTTGCTTCTATTTTCACATAAAGAGTTGGCTCTGATGTACTCCTACTGAAGCCAAGCTCAAGCAAATGAGTATGAATTTCGCTATACTAAGCTCTAGGGGTTTGTTTCAACCCATAAAGAGTCTTTTTAAGCAAACACACCTTATCTTTTTGTCTTGAAGTAGTAAAACCAGGTAGTTATTTAAGAAAGATTTCCTCCTAGAGTTCACCATTGAGAAAGGAAAATTTGACATCCATTTGATGCATAATCCACTGATTATGTGCTATAATAGCCAAAGGAAGTTTAATGTTGTCCAATCTTGCCACATGAGCAAAAGTCTTAAGGTAGTTCACTCCAACTTGCTGTGTAAAACCTTTAGCCACCAACTTAGTCTTGAATTTATACAAGTTGTCATCTGGGTTCACCTTTACTTTATAGATCTACTTAACTCCTATAACTTTTCTATCTTTTGGCTTTGGTACCAAAATCCATGTGTTATTCTTCTTAAGGGCTCGAAGCTCTTCCTGCATTACAGTTTTCCAGCTAGGTAGACTTGTTGCCTCATCATAACTTGTAAGTTCTAAGAGTACTTCATTACATCTCTCATACACATTAGAGAGAGATCTAGTGCCTTTAACAGGTGGATTATCAACATTCTCTCTTTTTGAGAATTCATGTTCCTGATGTGTAGGCTGCATCAGTTGATTGATTGTACCATGCATGTCTACTTCAACTATTTCCTTTTGCCAATTCCATCTTAATGATTCATTAAACTTTAAGTCTCTACTTACAGAGACTTTATTAGTGATAGGGTTGTAGACCATATACATATATGTTGTATTGGTATAACCAATAAATATAGCTATTTCAACTCTTGGATCCAACTTGCTCCTTTTTACATGAGGCACATAAATGTAGTACAAGTAACCAAAACACTTTGAGGTGTGCTAGAGAAGGCTTGATACCAAACTAGTACTCAAATGATATAGAATTTGTCAAAGCCTTTATAAGTTGCCTATTCAGCAAATACACTGAGGTGGTTGCTGCCTCTGTCAACAAGCATCTAGTTATGGCAGTTATGGTCCTATTCTTCCTCTCACTCACCCCATTTTGCTGAGGTGTTTAAGGAGCTATGTACTATTATTGGATTCCAACATCTCTGCAAATTTGTTTAAATGATTCAGAAATGTACTTTAAATCATTATCTAACCTAATGGCCTTAATTTGAAAGTCTGATTGCTTCTCAACTCATATTTTATACTAAAGGAAGATACTCGATGCCTCAGTTTTCAGTTTAAAAAAGAAGATCCAAGTAAACCTAGTTAGGTCTTTTATAAAGATGACATAATATCTGTTTCCTCTTAGCGATTCATGATGCATAGGACCACAAAGATCACTATGAACAAGGTGCAACTTCTCCTTTGCCCAAGATTGTGCTACTGGGAATGGTAATCTGGTCTATTTGCCAAGCTGACAAGTTTCACAAGTATAATTATATTCTATAATCTCTGGCATATCATGCACCAAACTTTTACTCTGCATTTTCTTAAGGCTAGTAAAGAATATGGCCTAGTTTTTTGTGCCATATGAATGTGTCTTGTGTTTCAATAGTCATTACATGATAACAGTCATCACATGATGTTGTGTCTGGTCTCCTTTTAATTGGAAAGTTTTGCCACACATAAGCACCTTAGTTAAAAGGGTATCTTTAGCATTTGAGATGATATAAACTTTGTCTTTAAAGACTAAAGTGTATCCTCTTTCCAAAAGTTGACCTAGACTAAGTAAGTTACAACTTATGGTAGTACATATAAAACATCAGGTATGAATTTAATACCTTTCCTAGTATAAATAGATGCATAACCTTTTCCTTCTGCTTGGATCAGTTCACCATTCCCAATCTTCACTTTGACTGTATAGGATCTATCAAATTTCTTAAACAGCTACAAATTAGGTGACATATGATTTGTACAACCACTGTCAACCAGCCATGTGCAACTCCTTTCATGAGAGAAGTTGGTTACTGCTATAAATAATTACTCCTTAAAAATCTACTATTCATCTGCTACTTGTGCTTGCTAAGATTTCCATGGTTGTTGTTGTTGCTTTCCTCTATGTCAGCAGATCCTTTCTACATGCCCTTTCTTATTACATATTTTGCACACCAAATTAGGCCTTTTCTAGCAACTTTTGGAAAAATAATTTGTTTTCCTGCAGTGATCACAATGTGGGTACTACTTTCTACCTTCAGGCCTGGTAGGCTCCTCTAACTTCTTTTCTTGCTTCCCTTATTGCTTCCTTTTACCTTGGGGCTTTCCTTGATGCTTTATAGGAAAAACTCCCTCAATGCTTTCCTCTTATCTTAAGACCCTTCTTTGCTCCTAAGTTTGAAAAGAATTAAGTAGCTCTGGTAGACTTATAGAAGCAAGGTCTTTTGGGTCTTCCAGAGAGGAAATCTTTACTTCAAACCTCTCTGGAATGCTTACCAAGACCTTTTGCACAATGCTTCTGTCTGGGAAGTCTTCTCCTAAGATCCTGATTTGATTAACAATTTTCAAGAGCTTATTTACATATTCCTTAATGGTTTTTGACTCCTTTATCTTCAGAAGTTCAAACTCTCTTTGAAGATTAAGAAGTTGCATGTTTCTAGTGTTCTCATTGCCTGAAAACTCCTCTTTCAACCTATCTTATGCATCCTTAGCAGTTTCATAGGTCATAATCCTATTGAAAATGATCTTTGTGACAGCTAAATGAATCCATGTCAAGGCTTTATACTTCTTGGTTGTCTACTCACTGTGTTGTTTTAGTTATGCCAAGGATGAATTTTTAGGCAAGGTAGGTGGTTTGGTCCCCTTTTCAGTGGCTTCTCACAAATCATAGGCTCTAAGGTAGGCTTTCATCATTACTATCAACTGAGGATAGTTTTCTCCAACAAATTTTGGAGGAGGAAGTAGAGAGAAGCTGAAGGAGGCCATATGGAGGAAGATTTTTGGAAAACTTAACTTTCTGTTAAGATGTTGGTTTGTTTGTCAATTGTTCCAGTCAAGTTTATAAGATACAATCAGATCTAATACCAGTTGTTGGAATTAGTTGAAGAGACAAGAAGTAACAAAGTTCAGTTTGTTGGTTTCATATCAGCATAAGTGTGTATACTTCAAGCTAATCTACAGAAGAAGCTACTCGTGTAGCTGTCTATTTGGCTTATTTAATAGTAATTAAGAAACATAAATAAGGGGAAACACAGAGGAATGAAAGGCACGCAGAGAGATGGTTCAAATTCAAGCTAAAGGATCTGTATTTTTAAGTTTCCAACCCCTTTACATATAACAATAAACCTTCACTACAATCAAATATATTTACAAAAAATTCATAATTTGAATTTAAACCAAATTTTAAATTTAAAATAAATACATTATTATATCAAAAAATTAAATTTAAAAATTGCTAGAGAAATCCCATGAGATGGTTGCAAAACGGTCATAACTATCATGTCTTACAGCTCTTATAATTGTCTCTGGTTTGGTAAAAAAGTTGGTTGATTGGATTTTGAAGGTTAGCTGATATGGCAATGCAAGAAAATCGTCTTCTTCAATTAGCTGCTTCGCTAAAAGTTCATTGTTCTAAGAGAAGTAGGATCATGCATCACTTGCATGTGAGGCTCATTACAATTGGCAACAAGGTGCAAACAACTCAGTACGGGACTTGAAAGATGAGGCAATTAAAATAGATCAAATGTATAATTGACATAATTATTCTTCTGCCTAATCATCTTTATTTTGACATAGAAATCATAAGGAAATTAGAGATTTTAAATCAATCCTCATAAAGGAATGAAGAATTGGTCCCAGCTTACTATATTAAGAAACAATATTTATAAAGTACTTAATCTGAAAGATAACTTACCACGAATTGATCACCAACAAACTCTTCTGATCTCACGATTCAGACGACATATTTACAAGTGGCAGCTACTCCCACTGCCCAAGAACTAATAGCTTTGAGAATCAATGGATTATCTCTGATGTTGCTACTGCCCAGCAAAGTGCAGTTGGTGCTGCTGCATTGCCCCTGCAGTATGCTCAATTTGCCGTCAAGCTTTTTCCCTCCAGAATTTGAAGTTTAGTTTTAAAATTTGAATGCAAAAATTGAAGCAAGTTAGAAGCTTGTAAAATATCCTTTTTGTTTACATTGACGAGGTACTTTGCACACTTGGGTGCTAAAGAGTTTAACTTGTATCGTGTAAAAGCTTTGGTTACTTAGACAAGCTATCGACGCAAGCCTTGTTTTTCAATTCTAATGATGTTTTTCCAGCATGTTATATAGAAGCTAGTTATCAATGAAAATTAGAATGGTTTCTTTGCTCATTCAAGTCTTAAACTCTCTTCTAGCTTCAAAAGAAAAACGCAGCCCTTCAATGTCTCTTTCAATCTTCTGTCCTCATAAGCTCTTTAGAGCTTATTCATTCATCAATATCCTTATCAATTTCATCAGTCTTTTGACCCCTTCTAGTCCAAAATCTGGCATTTCAAGTTGATCTCTTCTGCTGCAATTTTTCTGCAGCATTAGTCTTTTTGTTGCAGAGTTTCCTACTCTGCTGCACTTTTAAAATTCGAGTGCCATTAACGCGGGACAAGAGCCCAGAAACATCGGGATGAGATAAATCTAAACTCTTGTATATCAAATCTCTAGAAGAGTTTCTAAAATTTGTTAGAACTTTTCTAGATTTTTCCTTTAACGAAAATTCTATTTCCACAATACAGGATCTTACTTTAAGCGAATACTAGCAAATGAACTGTAAGGAATCGACGTACCGTTGTCCATGTCGGTTCCTTCGCGGAGGTGAAGATCTCTTTACCGATCTGTGTCTGAGAAGATTTCGCCTTTCCTTGCCTGATTCTTTCCTTTCGTGTCTTCCTTCCTTTCGTGTCTTCCTGCCTTTTCCGTCTCTCTCTCAGTTTTCTCCGACTCTTCCCTTTCCATTTCTGATTCTCTCTAATGGCTGAGAGACTCCAGGGAAAGCTTAATGATTACGTTTATTTCCCTTTCCATAATTGTTATCGTTAATTAGGAATTAATATCCTAATTAAATCGTTATCGTTAATTAGGAATTAATATCCTAATTAAATCGTTATCATTAATTAGGGAATTAATATCCTAATTAAAACGTTACCTTTTCCTTCCGTAACGTTTATTTATCAACTAGGAAATTATCCCTCTTTTCCGATAACATTTATGCTACCCGTAATCGTTATCCTTTTCCTGTAACAATTATCTTTAAATAGGGAGAGTGGAGGGATTTTAAACCCAGTGACCCAAATTGCCATTATGTCCAACCGACCATCATATTGGACCTTTTATATTGGGTCACACTTTAAATAACAAGGGCCACTCATGTTAATTAATTTAACAATCTCCCACTTGGCTCTTGTTATGATTTGATGAATCAACAACAAATAAGTGCGCACAATCCTTAAGGATCATCAAACCATAATACTTGATTGAATCAAAATGATTGGATCATGGCGGTCACATGTCCTTTGGCGACATGATTCCTTCCATGTATCACATGATCATTATAATTCATAATAACCTAACTGAGGAACGTTGAAACTTTAATTGTCATTTCCGAACATGCCACTAGTTATCTCACAACTGTAATTGTATACAACCAAATGGAGATAACAGAGCGTAAACAAAACCATGACTTTGATTGAATTCACGAGTGTTACAATAATATGAGCAGTACATAATATTGGCTTTCAAGAGAATGCGGACCTATCCAAAATGCCCATCCCTTCAACATGTCCAATAAATGTTTTCGGTGGCAAAACTTTAGTTAATGGGTCCGCTATCATCAATTCAGTACCAATGTGCTCAATAGACACTCTACAGTTTTGCACTTCTTCCTTAACAGATAGATATTTCAAATCCATATGTTTCGCACCTTTAGAATACCTATCATTCTTAGAGAAGAAGACAGCTGCGGAATTGTCACAATAAATTCTTAACGGCTTTTCTATACTGTCGACCAAACCAAGCCTTAAGATAAAATTCCGCGACCATAATGCATGAACAGTAGCCTCAAAGCATGCTACAAATTCAGCTTCCATAGTGGAAGTAGCAATGACAGACTGCTTCCCACTTTTCCAGTAAACTGCTCCTCCAGCCAGGAGGAACACGTAACCAAATGTAGATTTCCTCGAGTCTACACATCCAGCATAATCTGAATCCGAGTACCCTACTATCTCAAGATGACTTGATCTTTTATAAGTAAGCATATGATTCTTGGTGCCTTGTAAGTACCTAAGTACTTTCTTTCCAGCTTTCCAATGATCTATTCCAGGATTACTTTGATATCGGCCCAGCATTCCAACAGCGAAACTAATGTCTAGCCGAGTGCATGTTTGAGCATACATCAAACTTCCAACCAATGATGCATAGGGAATGGATTCCATTGATTTTCGTTCCAAATCATTCTTTGGACATTGCAGTTCACTGAACTTGTCCCCTTTCTGAATTGGAACTATTCCTGTAGAGCAATTTTCCATTCTAAATCTCTCTAATACTTTATTGATATAGCCTTTCTGAGACAATCCCAACAATCCTTGTGATCTATCACGAAATATCTCTATTCCAATCACATAGGATGCCTCATTCATATCTTTCATTTCAAAAGTTTCAGAGAGAAATTTCTTAATGTCATGTAACAAACTCATGTCATTAGCAGCCAATAGAATGTCATCGACATATAGGACTAACATAATGAACTTGCTCCCACTGACCTTCATATAGATACACCGATCAACGGTGTTCTCTACAAAACCATATGACGTAATGGTATCATTAAACTTAATATACCATTGTCGGGAAGCTTGTTTCAGTCCATATATCGATTTCTTTAATTTACACACCAAACTTTCCTGCCCTGTGGTTATGAAACCTTCAGGTTGGTCCATATACACTTCCTCTTCTAAGTCTCTATTCAGAAAGGCGGTCTTTACATCCATTTGGTGGAGCTCCAGGTCATATTGAGCCACCAAAGCCATAATGATTCTCAAGGAGTCTTTCTTAGACACTAGAGAGAAAGTCTCCTTATAGTCAATGCCATCCTTTTGAGTGTAACCTTTGGCAACAAGTCTGGCTTTGTACCTTTCGATGTTGCCTTTTGAGTTTCGCTTGGTCTTGAAGACCCACTTACAGCCAACTCGTTTTGATCCTTCAGGCAACTCTACTAGTTCCCAGACTTGATTTACATCCATCGATTTCATCTCTTTCTTCATGGCATTCAACCATCTTTCAGAATCATTACAATCCATGGCTTGTTTAAATGAGACTGGATCTTTATCAATGCTTAATTCCGATTCATGCTCAAGCAAGTAAACCACATAATCATTCGATACAGCTGGCCTTTTCTGTCTTGTAGACCTCCGTAATGCCATATCTTGTGGCATCGCTTGTTCATTCGAAATTTGTACATTGTCACTTGGTTCATCTCCTACGTGCTCACTTTGCGTGTTTCGTGTATCAATTTGTTGTCCTTGCATGTCACGTGACTGTGATGCAACAAAGGGAACAACAACTTGAGTAGAAACACTGGGTGTGGGGATACCAACTTGAGTAGGAGTACTCACTGTGGATCTTTCATTTTGCAATTCTGTAATATCCACTTTTCGTGATTCCCCACTCCCACTGAACTGACCATTTTCAATGAACCGAGCATTACCAGACTCAAATATTCTAGTGCTATGGTTAGGGCAGTAGAACCTGTACCCTTTAGACTTTTCAAGATAGCCAATGAAGTGACCACTAATGGTTCTTGCATCAAGCTTTCCTTCATGTGGATTATATATCCTTACTTCTGCTGAACAACCCCAAACGTGAAGGTGTCTTAAACTGGGTTTCCTACCTGTCCGTAACTCGTAGGGAGTCTTAGGGACAGCCTTACTAGGAACCCTGTTCAGCAGATATGCAGCGGTCCTTAATGCATGCATCTACAAGGATAGAGGTACAGTACTGTAACTCAACATACTCCTAACCATATCCATAAGTGTGCGATTCCGCCTTTCCGCTACACCATTCTGTTGTGGTGTACCAGGCATTGTGTACTGTGCACATATGCCTCGACTTTGAAGAAATTTTGCAAATGGACCAGGACATTGTCCACTTTCATTGAATTTTCCATAATATTCACCACCCCTGTTTGACTTAATCACTTTTACTTTTCTATCTAACTGCCTTTCCACTTCGTTAATAAACACCTCCAGGGTGTTTACTGACTGGGACTTTTCATGCAGTAGATATAAGTAACAGTACCGTGAGTAGTCATCTATAAATGTGATGAAATATTTCTCACCACCCCACGTGGGAATATCGAAAGGGCCACATATATCGATGTGTATTAATTCTAAAGGCTCACTACTTCTCATGGCTTGGTTCTTTGATGTGTGTCTTGTTTGTTTTCCTTTTATACAATCAACACACACTTCCCAATCAGCAAAATCCAATTGAGGTAGGATATCACTTTTCACCAACCTCAATATCCTTTCTTTGGATATATGACCCAATCTTTGATGCCATAAGAAAGCAGAACTATCATTATGCATATTACGTTTGTTACCTATACTATGCTCAACAAGAAATAGAGAATCAGCATACATAGCATCAAGATTAAGATGATACAAATCATCAACCAAAGTACCAGATCCATAATAGTACGAATGTCTATACAATGAAAATGCACCATTTCCAATCTTGAAATTAAATCCTTCTTCATCCAACTTTGCAACAGAAATCAAATTTCTAGCACATTCAGGAACATAGAGACACTTTTCTAGATCCAGGTGACACTTAGTGTCCAAGATCAATCTGTACGTCCCAATTCCCGCTATTCTAGCCTTCATTCTGTTTCCCATGTAAAGGAACTTCTCAGTTCCTGTTATGGGCTGGATTGAAAGGAATCCCTGCATAATATGTGACACATGAGTAGTAGCTCCAGAGTCTAACCACCAAGTATTGTTGGGTACTTCAATTACGTTTGATTCAAAACATACTGATAAACAGTACATACCTTTCTTTTCAAACCAAGCTTTCCTTTTTGGGCAATCCTTCTTGAAGTGACCCATCCTTTTACAGAAGAAGCATTTCTGATCCTTTTGGATCTGACCTCCAGTGACTTTTATAGAGGCCTTGTCCTTCTTCTTACCCTTCCAGTATGGTTTAGACTTACTACTGCTAGCCTCATTGCGAACAGTGAGATGAATGGAGTGATCCCTCATCTTCTTTAATCTCCCTTCTTCCTGAACCAGCATGGCCTTAATTTCTTGAAAGTTCCATTTCTCTTTAATAGTGTTATAATTCACTTGGAACTGGCCAAATTCAGGAGGCAGTGAGTTGATGATGAATTGAACCAAAAAGGATTCACTCACATCCATTCCCATCGTTCTTAACTTTGCTGCTAGGTTAGCCATACTAGTCACATGATCATGAATGGGCTGTGACCAATCAAATTTCTTGGTCGTCAGCTCACTCATTAGGGTTCCTACGATGGATTTATCAGCTATGTCTGACTGAGAATATTCTTTAATTCTCACCATAAATTCCCTTGCATTTTCGGTCTTAGGCATCGATGGTTTGACATTTTCAGCCATCGTCATTCGCATCAAATTTAGACTCAGCCTATTGGACCGTACCCAAGCCTCATGAAAAGACTTATCGGATTCTGTACTGGTCTCTGTAATGGCTGCAGGCCTTTTATCCGTGATGACCGCTAGGTCTAAGCCCAAAACACCTAAATGAAACTGAATATGCTCAGACCATTCTGCATAGTTCAGCCCATTGAATTTGATCATTGCATTGCCTAGGGCGAAAACGTTTTTGAAGGCTGCAAACATGATTCAAATTTACACATTAATACTTTGAGCAAACTTTGATGGATTCAGATACATACATTACAAACTTTGACTATGTATTTAAGTCCACCTTTGGGTGATCCTCAAATACATGACTTTAATCAATAATGATGCTAATTAGATATACTTTAATAGATCAATCAATCAATCATACTAGAGTGAAACATGAATGTTATCTTTGGATATACAATCATGTTTACTCAGTATATCAATCAATCCCCTTTAGTGTTATTAATTATAGGCAATGATCCATCTTTGGATGATCTCCTAGTTTTATAATTAATAACTACAATTGTTCATGTACAACCCTTTATTAGCATCAAAATGAACAATTTGAAATTTACGGTCATTCAAATTTTTCAAACCAGGCCACTTTGGTGACTAACAAGTTTTCAAAATTTTAATTTTCCATTCTGTGGGAGTTGACACAGGCCAATACACTGGCAGCGCACTTTTCCCCGTAGTCGGCTTATGTCTTACGCCGATAAATACTCGCGATACAAACGACAACTACAAGCGACACGGGGTCCAGTGGCCGGCGCACTATTCCAGCCAACAGTTTCCGACAGTGCAGGATTCCGGCCGGAGCTCCTTCCACGCCGGCCAACCCTGCCGGCACCGCCCGGATCCAGCTCAGCCGGGCCTCTGCCGTGCCCAGCAGGCCGATCGGGTCCCGGCCACATGCGCTCGCCGGTGGCCCCTCGGCCCCGGTCGGGTCGCACTTCTCCGGTGGCCCTTTCGGCCCCGGTCGGATCGTGCTTGCCGGTGGCCCCTTCGGCCCCGGTCGAATCGCACTCGCCGGTGACCCCTTCGGCCCCGGTCGCCTCGCGTTCGTCGGTGGCCCTTTCAGCCTCGGTCGGATCGCGCTTGCCGGTGGACCCTCGACCTCGATCGGGTCTCGCTCGCCGGTGGCTCTTTCGGCCTCGGTCGGGTCGCCACTCGCTGGTGGCTCTTTCGGCCTCGGTTGGGTCGCCACTCGCCGGTGGCCCTTTCGGCCTCGGTCGGGTCGCGCTCGCCGGTGGCCCTTTCGGCCTCGGTCGGGTCACGACTCGCCGGTGGCCCTTTCGGCCGCGCTTCGCCGATGGCCCTTTCGGCCTCGTCGGGTTGCGCCGCCATACCCAGATCCGTTCGGGTCCGGCGGCGTACAGTCCTCGTGCCGGCTTTCCCTTTTCCTTTCGACATCGACCATTTCGGCGATGCGGACCTTCCATGGCCAGCGTTTCCCCTTTCAACGCCGGCCGTTTCGTTATCCGTTAAACACAACAAATAACAAATTAGAGAAAACCAATTGCACAGTCGTTTTCCTCTTGGCAGAAAAACATAAAAGGAAGACAGTTTGGCGTAAACAAACAAAAGTAAAACAAATTGCAGTATTCGCAAGACCTGGCTCTGATACCAATTGTTAGAACTTTTCTAGAATTTTCCTTTAACGAAAATTCTATTTCCACAATACAGGATCTTACTTTAAGCGAATACTAGCAAATGAACTGTAAAAAATCGACGTACCGTTGTCCATGTCGGTTCCTTCGCGGAGGTGAAGATCTCTTTACCGATCTGTGTCTGAGAAGATTTCGCCTTTCCTTTCCTGATTCTTTCCTTTCGTGTCTTCCTTCCTTTCGTGTCTTCCTGCCTTTTCCGTCTCTCTCTTAGTTTTCTCCGACTCTTCCCTTTCCTTTTCTGATTCTCTCTAATGGCTGAGAGACTCCAGGGAAAGTTTAATGATTACATTTATTTCCCTTTCCATAATTGTTATCGTTAATTAGGAATTAATATCCTAATTAAATCGTTATTATTAATTAGGGAATTAATATCCTAATTAAATCATTAATTAGAGAATTAATATCCTAATTAAAACGTTACCTTTTCCTTCCGTAACGTTTATTTATCAACTAGAAAATTATCTCTCTTTTCCGATAACAATTATGCTACCCGTAATCGTTATCCTTTTCCTGTAACAATTATCTTTAAATAGGGAGAGTGGAGGGATTTTAAACCCAGTGACCCAAATTGTCATTATGTCCAACCGACCATCATATTGGACCTTTTATATTAGGTCACACTTTAAATAACAAGGGCCACTCATGTTAATTAATTTAACAAAATTCACCAAATAAGATAATAATTCTAAAAATTTATAATACATTAGAATTACAATATAATTAATTGATAATTTAACTTTTAGATATAAATACATATTTAATTAATTAAAAAAATATACTAACTTAAATAAAAAATAAGTAATAATTAAGTAAATAATATAAGTAATTAAAAAATACTAACTTAAATAAAAAAACAAGTAATTACTAATTGAGTAAATAATATAAGTAATTAAAAAATATATAATGACAAATCAAAATAAAAAAGAAATTTTTAAATAATTTATATTATTTCTAAATTTCTAAATTTTGAAATAATTTTTGTGATTTATATGATGATAATGAGAAACTAATCTCTTCTTTGCAATAAGAACAGTAACTTCTTTTGTGAATTATCACGTGAACAATGATGTTTGTTAATAATGATGACAAACCAAAATCTTGATTGTCCTAAGACCCTATGAGTTATGAAATCATCATCTTAAGAGATTATATATGTTCTAAAATTGTATCAAATTTATTATCACCATAAAATTTAAAAACCAATAATTTTCTCCTATATACCTATAATTAAAGTCTTGACTTATCAAATTTCAATTGATAATATTGGATATAATTTCACTAATTAACTATGCATTTTCTCTTCCTTATGAATATCATTATATTCAAACTAAACTTCAAATTCTACTAACCATCTCACAAAATTTTTTACAAAAAAATCTTTATAAAAAATTAAAATATTTTTAAAATTAAGAACACGTATATGAGATCTATTGAATTTATGATTTTATAAATTACTCTAGATAGAATCTTCCCTCTTTGATTTTTATCGTTAAAAGTTTGTTTTGGTTGATACTAACATAGGTCAAACCTACATTGATACCGACATAGGATGACATCAAACGAGGCAAATTTCAATTCTAATATTACTTGATATGAAACAAAATTACAAAAATATCGAGATAATATCAAGTAAAACAAATTCAAATTCTAATATCACTTGATATGAGTACAGATAATAAAAATCAATACTTAATCAAACCTCTAAAAAAATTTTTAAAATTAATTAAAGAAAATAATAACTATACAAAAAAACATAATATATTAAAATTACAATATAATAGATTAACAAAATTTATTTAATTAAATAAAAATATACTCTAACTTAAATAAAAAAATAATTAATAATTAATTATAAAAATAATATAATTAATTAAAAAATATCTATTAACAAATCAAAATAAAAAAAATTAAATTAAATAATTTACATAATTCTTAAATAGTATTGTGAAATATTTTTTGTGATCTATCCTACGGTAACCATCAAACCTTTTCTTTCCCTCAATATCTTTGGGTCGGTGTTTTAAGTATACAAAGTACAACTATTATGTTTTTACTTTACGTAGAAACACAAGTACTGTCTTTTTGGAGAGAGAACAGTTTTACAATGTGTGGCAGTTAATGTCTCTCGACTGCTCCATCTGGAAAAAGGTGGGAGGGAGATACAGCTCCCTCCAGATGTATTCCCTTTTTTATTTATTTTTTAACCGGGTAGGGTTAGTCTATCATGGACAGGATAATCTAAAAGTAGCATATTCACAAGCAAGTATTACAATTCAGTTGAAGTTCTGATTCATAACATGATATAAATATCATAAGCAAATCACAGTTTTTACAAGCAACGTAAAGTGATTCCTCGTGTAAAATCCAGTGCACAGACTACTTATTGTGGCTCTATCTTTGAGGGTGGAAAAGCCCCACTATAGCTAAAGGCCTCTTCGCTGTAAGGATGGGTTCTTCCCTTGCTAGCATCCTCGTAAGTTGCTGAACTGGATGCCGATTCAGCATTTGGGTTTAAACCAGCAAGCTGCAAGATGTTCTCTATTTCTTTCACTACTTCACCCATTGTAGGCCTGTCATCCCCAGACTCTTGTACACATTTCATTGCCAGATCCACAAACTTACTAAGACCTTTCAATGATGTATCCAAAGCAATACCTGGATCAAGGATTTCTTGGAGGTTATACAAGTCCTTTGTGACATCCATTATGAGTTTCACTTCTCTTACAATGTATCTACCCCTTTCGATTGGTCTTCTTCCAGTTATCAGCTCTAGCATCACAACTCCAAAACTATAGACGTCGCTCTTCTCTGTCAACTGCTGCGTCATGTAATACTCTGGGTCCAAATAACCCTAATAAATAACAACAATTTTGTCAGTTAACCCCATAATTCGTATTAAATACTGTCTTTCATTCTTTAAACAATCCATTTCATCCATATGTAAGCTTTTTGATTGAATAATAGTAAAGCAAAAGAGAGAGATGACGAACCACAACTCGCATACTTTTTCTCCTCAACACACTACTCTGCCTCCAGGTTTCAGAATGTATAACATGCATGCGTACATATGCATAGACCAATGCCCTTTCCTATGGTTAAAGTCTAATATTTGATTTGTAGTACAATAATTGGGGGAAAATCATGTGGAGCTTCTCCATTCCCTTTCAAGAAAAATCATTCAATGAATTATTGAACATTCAAGTTTTCCTTCAAAATAGTCCACAAACTGAGATGATTTATCTGCACTTTAATATATTCAATGTAAGAGACCAAAGGAGAGGGGAGGAGAAGGCATAACAAGAAAATAAAACAATAATAGCAAATAAAGAAAGTTACAGGAGTGGAAAGCTGGTTTTATTTGCTTATAGGAAATGGGTCATGTGTTTTTAATGAAAATTGTCGTGCTTATTAGCACTCAATTCCAATTTAACAAACATCATTAACTATACATTTTAGCACTCAATTTTCTTTTTAGCTCTCATTAGAAGATAAATGATTGAGCAGGAGTATTAAGGTACTGACCATTGTCCCTTTAACTTGAGTAGTAACATGACCCTTTTCGCTGTCTCCTGCAAGTTTGGAGAGACCAAAATCTCCGACTTTTGCATTTAAGTGCTCATCCAGTAAGATGTTGGTTGATTTTATATCCCTATGGATAATGGGAGGATTAGCAAGCTCATGCAGATAGAACAGACCTCTGGCTGCACCGAGGGCTATTTTGAGTCTCCGAAGCCAATCCAACCTTATACCAGTTAGCCCTGCTTGAACGGGAAAGATGTTGAGCAAGAAATATGTACACGTGGAGGAAGAACAAGTGCTCACGCAAAATATGGTATAGCTTATTATACACAAAAAGGAGCACAAAGTATTGTCTTATGATAGTTCATTATTTAATTCCTTACTAAATTTGCAGTCTATGCTCTCCTGCTCCTACAACTAAAAGATAAGGCAACAATAAACTAGAAGTAGTGAGAGCTTAAGGTGGGGGAAAATTCGTTTGTGTTTGTGGGGGACAAGAAGGTCATGGAGAATTGGTTTGTGTTTGTGTAGCACAACCCCAAACTTCAGGTCATAGACTATTTTTTCAGCTTCGGAGAGCAGAGGTTATCTGGAATTTCATATTCTTAGGTCTTGAAAGAGGAGTAGCTTAGCTACTCATCCGGATATATGTTCAACATATTTGCCTTGGTTCCAGCAATGCACATAGACAACAGAGGAGTACAGGCATGTCGTAAATTAGCAAATGTCACTGTCGAATGTTCCTTTCTTTTGTCATTTTTAAGAGGATTTAGTCATTAGTCAGAAGTTCATCTAAACCATATACGTGTGCTTTTCAAAAATAACCAAATAAAAAAAATGGCATGGATTTATGTGGTATGGAGATAAAGGATCAGCTGCAGCTCCATGAGTTACCTGATAGACTGTCTCTAAGAGTACCATTTGGAATGAACTCATACACAAGCATTTGCTCGCCTCGCTCAAAGCAGAATCCCAGAAGGCTCACAAGGTTTTTATGATGAACTCTTGATAGCAGTTCGATCTCAGTTTTGAATTCCACGGCACCCTGCATTGATCCATGTTGAGCCCGTTTTATGGCAATCAATTGCCCATTGGCCAGAACTCCCCTGTAAACCTGTGAAATTCATTGCATAAGAAATCCTCCTGCTTCTCCCATTATCAGATTAAAGATACATGAATGTCAACATGAGCTCCCAAAATTAGAGTTTTTCTTCTTCTGTTCGTTGCAAAGGATTTTGGTGTTATATTTTGAGTAAATGTTTCAATCTATCAAGATTTATGAAGTACTAGGAAAGTAATCATTTTCTCCACATACGAGTCTTTCTTTAGACTTAAGCCAAATTGAGATCTGTGTCAAGGGAAAGAAACTTCCCAAATATGATGGAATCCACAAGATGTACGCAAAATTGTGTTATCTCTCCTGTTGGCTATTTCATCTGAAATACTTGAGTTGCAATTAAAGCAGAGAGAGAGAGAGAGAGAGAGAGAGAGAGACCTTCCCATATCCACCGGATCCAATGTCATTGGTGTCTGAAAAGTTATATGTGTATTTCCTAAGTTCTCCAAAAGTGAAGCGCCTAGCTCCCTTTAATTGAGGAACATCACCACTGTTTTTAATTTCATTCCAATGCACTGCATTGTAGAAGTTTAGAAGCATAAAGCAACAATTGAACCCAAAACTTTGAATAGTGAAAAGACAAAATACTTGACTTTAAAACACAAAAAAAGAACAATGACAATAATAATAAAAAGGAAGAGTCTCATTCTTATGGTACCAAAAGGATTGATCTCTTCGGTAGCTCTTTTGGCTCTCTTTTTCTGACGAAAACCATAAAGCCCTGCAAGAAGCAATAGCAGCAGAAGGACACAACCCCCAACAGCAGCCCCGATGACAATGCCAGTGCTGGATGACTTGCTTGATCTTGCCAGTTCTGCTTGATTAGAAAGACAAGAGTCATTATATACTCTTTAGAGGAAAGGAAACAACAAAAACAATTGCATCTACTAGTGAGCTTTTGAATAGAATGGCAAAAATACCAGCAAAATACAGATATGTATCACCACTAAAATAGAAAGGGCCAAATTCGTCTGGAGGCTCGAATGTTTGGTTGCTTAGCACAAAACCAATAGCTGCAATCCCTGTTCTATTGAAACGATCCTGGCCAGATGGAAAGACTTGAAGGTTTACATCAAGGTAATCAAAGGAATCCTTCCTAGGATTACTTAAAGAAACTGAATCCACAGCAAGTTGAAGGGACTTAAAGGAATCCATCAGAGACTTCTGGAGAGATGTATAGAGAGCTGAAGTTCCCAAGTCAGAGAAGGCACGAGCTCTGAAGACTAGTAGTCCTGTGTATGGATATGCACAGTTGCAGTTTGGGCTGGAAACCTGTTTTTCAGTGCAGAAAGCTGCCACACAGTTATTTGACCGGGTAAAATAAGAATATTTCGGTTGGGTATCAGTGCAGTAACTTATTGTCGTTCCTGTTTCCTGACAAACTGGATTTCCCGTAAGTCTGTAAAATTCAAGACATCGAACAATCTTAATCTTAAGCTGGAGAAAAGAAACAAGCACGAGGCCTAGCGATTGACCAACATCAGAGTTATATATTTTCTCTTGTTCTGCCCCACGTAATCAACAGAGAGGAAAGCAAAACTAAAACAACGCCACTTACATTACGTCAACTCGGTTTACTTCTGTATATTCAGAAATGAAATTATTTTGCAAATCAATGAGTTGCAGCTGCTGACTGGGGTTTGATCCAAGGTCTAGCGAGCGATTGAGTCGGTTGTTCCCTAGTAGCCTGTTAGTGCAACCAAAATCAACAATCAAACAATCTAGAATCCATTATATTGAATCCAAAATTACAACAGGGGGTAACCATTTTGTTTTCTTTGGTCCATGGATACTCGTGTCAATAAAAGTGAAGCTGTGCTGACTAGAGCCAGTTTGACACTCACACAGTCTGCAAGTTGGATAGACTGAAGAGGCTAGATGGAACCTGTCCTTGAAGTTGTGTGCGCTCCATCATTCTGCCACACAACATTAGAGACAGGTGAGGAATATCCCTTTATGACTTAACAAATCAATATTCATAAATTCACAAGGAGCAATTGAGGTGAAGGATAACTATGTAGATTATCAACAAAACCAAAGAAAAAACACACTTGTTGTAAGACTACGACTGCCTCCAAATATTAGAACCTTAGGACAGGCAAATCCATATAGGCAGTCCAATTGAGAAAGGATGAGAAGTAGCACAAAACAGAATACTATGCAGCAAGCAGGTCTAAGTGGCAGGAAATCACTGAACATTAAGCCCAAAACACGTGCTGAGCAAAGGATTATGCTATGGCCAAGGATGATGACAAAAAAATAGCTATTAATGGTCAGCAGACATGCCGGGAGAACAAGGACAACTTGCTTGAGTTTTGCTCAAACTGTGCAAAAGGAAATAAACAAAAAATGATTGGGCTACATGGTAGCAAAAGTTGAGAACACATTAACAAGGATACAATTAGGTATGATCAGAACAATGGTTAAAGCTTAGCTTTAAACAATGCTACGAGCACTATGCAAAGTAGGATGGGAAAGCATTTGAGTAGGCACACCTTGAAAAAATCTTTTCAGAATTGAAATATGTGATGGTAGAGCAGACGAAGTTCATTTTGGAAGCTATATAAGGATTGTGTTTCCCAAAAAACCATGTTGTTTGTATAGTCACAGCTAATTAGAGTAATAAGAAATGTGACTTAAATGAACAGATTCCCAGATATATGGCTCCTTGATAATTCATCGAAAGAAACGTTCAAGAATTTTAGTCAAAGGATCCGTGGTTACTGGACAAACTTCTTTTCTATTTCTGCCTTTGGTTTTTATCTCAATATAGCAAATGATGGAGCAAGGGTTGTGTTCCTTGTTCGGCTCGGTTCAAACATTGGTATTCCAATTTTAAAAGATCAACAGCCTTATCTAGAGCTAGAAAATAATGGATTTCTGTACTACCAGCTCTATTTAAATAAATACTTGCACCAGAATAACTAAAATGTTTCAAAATGTCCCCAGGTTAGGGAGACCTGGTCACTTTTGTGAACTCCAATATGGTTGACAAACACTGAGAGAGAGAGAGAGAGAGAGCTGTACAATGTTGTCAAAGATTGTAATCCTGATAACCAGGAGGGGAAATCTGATGCATCAAAGCTATTGTTGCTCATGTCCCTGCAGATGACATTTGTCAAGGAATGCATATAAAAATGATAAAACTGTGAACTTGAAGAAATTGTAAAGGGCTATGCTAATAGGTTCCATAAATCTTACAAATAGGTGAGAACAGCCAGGCTACTAAGATTCGGAACAGGCCCCGAAAATTGGTTGTTGGACAAAATCCTGAAAATTAACCAGCAAGAGGCATTAACATTATGAAAACTCTGATGCATTAAAATATCACCCAATATTTTTCTTGATTATACTTACAACTCGCTGACACTGACAAGATTATTGAGTTTTGAAGGGACAGATCCAGTTAACAAGTTCCTGTCAAGGCGTCTGTGGCCAAGGCAAAAAGTTATAATAGAACCTCTAACAGCAGGAAGCTCAGCATGAAATTGCTCAGGTTTATGGTGTTGATACTTACACAACTTCCAAAGATTTGACAAGGCCAAGGGTAGGAGGAATGCTGCCATTGAGGTTGTTGCTGTCAAAGAGGCTGCCGAGAAGAAGAAGAAGAAGAAGAGTCAAATAGAAGAGATTATTTTATTTGCAGTTGTAGGTACAGAAAATTCAACTGTAGAAAGATCAACAATGCCAAGATAGTTCATTAAAAGACAATGCATGACCTGAAAGCACATTTTTGTGTCTGATTCAGGCATGCAGTGACACTAAATTCTGAAATCGATAAAAGTACTTACTAGTTAATGAAAGTAGTATCCATGAAAAAGGATGAGAACATAAAGCAAACGATACAATGAATGAACTCTGAAGAGACTGTTAGACACATATTCTTCACAAATTTTATCCTTCCTAAATCTCAACAATACTCCTCTACTAAATTCAACGTGTGTACTTATCCAATAAGTGATAGCTTCAAAATTGTGTATTTATCAACTTGTGAAACTTACACGTGTATGAGGCTCATGCTTGAGCTGAAAAGTTGAGGTGGGATTGTGCCTGAAAGATGGTTCTTACCAAAATGACTGCGTAAGATTTTTACACAAATATTAACATACAAAAAATAAATTCCATCGTACCAAGGAAAGAAAATAAAGCACAAATCAGATGGATATCATGAACAAATTAGACATACAAGTGTTTTGTATCAACTAGCATATCAAGGCCCGGTGTGGTGCCTGTGGAGACTGGGATGGATCCTGTAAGTTGGTTGTCAGCTAGATCCAACCAATAAAGATTGGATAGTTTGCCAATTGAAGGAGGAATTGGCCCAGTGAAGCCATTGGAATTTAGAGATCTGCAGTCCATCAAGAAAACAGGAAAAATGACAAAGATTTAATAGGTCATAGTAAACGTAGACATTCAGATATTTTCGCCCCATAATTGATCATCTTTGGGATCTTCCAACACTTAAAATCCAAGGAAAATTGTAACTTCTGTTGACATTGGAGTAAAGAGGTAAAATTGTAAGCTGAAATCCTTACAAATAGATTAGGCTGCGCAGAGATCCAATGGAGTCCGGGATAGGACCAGAGAAACTACAACCAACCAAAACTCTACAATGCAAGAGAAAAGCATCAATTTGATCAGAGACTGCAACCAAACAAGAAATCGTGTACCAACATTCAACTAATGCTTGAACAATCTATGCCCTTACAAGTTTGTAAGCTTTTTCAGATTCCCAATTGATGCTGGAAGAGGTCCTCTTAAGCCCTTGTTGTATGATAAATCTCTACACGAGGAAGCTAGTAATCAGAGATGAATCATAACAATCTTAGGTATGCAAAGGACCCCAAAATTTTATATTATTATTGATATAGTAGTCCATAACCAGTGATGCTCTTCTCAATTGCAAATGGTGTCAAGGACTATCCTTAAAATATTTAATTAGTGTAGTGCTGTAAATCTACCTGAGAGGGCACAAGATATAGGAGCAGTGCAATCTAAACATAACAAATATGACAAAGCAGTAGGTGAAGTACTTCAATAGTAAGTTGAATCATAGCAAAAGATAAGTGAATTGCCAAGTGAAGACGTACAGAATCTGCAATTCTGATAAAAATGATATGTCCCCAGACAGCACACCTTTCAATCCCATGCTTGACAGTGTTCTGTAGTTGTGAACATTCAGGAAAATATCATAGATCAGCAGGGAGAATGTTAAAAGTCTCGGTTACAATATTTTTTCTTGTTCGTTTTTTTTTTTTTTTTTTTTGAGAAGGTGGAACTTTATTCGCGTGGAAAGTCTCAATTACAGTGTTAGAACATGAAATATTAGGGCAATTTTCCAGTGGCTTACATGGAAGTTACACGTGAATTGGTGCACTGAATGCCTGCCCAATTGCTTCCACAAGGGTCAGAACCCACCCAATCAGGTGGTGTGTTTTGCCAGACATCCTTGAGAGCATTCAACTTACTAACTGTATCACCAGAGTCAAAAGATACACGATGAAGTCGCTCCACAGTCCACATTCTCAGAACTTTTAAATTACTTGAAATAGTCGGACAGATAGATGATGAATGATTTACAGCAGTTAGTAACTTTTGGCCGCCAGACCCCATGGAATTTATGCAACAAGCAAAAAAAGAAATGGAAAACAAGCTGCTGGATGAAGTGGGAACCCAGACCCATCCTGATTCCACAGTATGACATAAAAATGAAATCTTTATTTTCTGCCAAATCAAATACAACAAGGTAACTGTCCCTGCATTTTGCAGGGTCTAAAGTTGAACAAACGCATGTTACCCCTCACCAAAAACAAAATCACCTTTACGCAATTAATTGCACAGCAGATACACAAATACCCCATCCTTAAAGCAGCGACCCTAAATCTTGGTTCATACCAAGAAAAAGTTGAGAAGGGTTGTAAGCTGCCATTAAACGCTCAGATACTAAAAATGCATCAGTGTATACAGAAGCTAGAGAACGCACGACGGAGTCAAAGAAAGAAAGAACCCGTTGACCTGCAATGAACCAAACAACGAAACTCAAGAACACCATATTTATTACTGAACTTACGGTCATCACCACTTGTCAAAGCTGCAACTACACAAATCCGGATGAAAGAAACGAGCATGAATACCAAGGAAGCTGAACCCATTTTGTTTGTCAACCAAAGTTCAAGAAGCTATCTTCTATCTTCTATCTTGTTTCCCCACGTAACATGTTGCAAAACTGAAAACCCAGTTCATGTCGGCCATCAAAAGCTTGCAACCAACACAACTGTTCCTACTTATTGGGTTGCAAAGGACTTTTTTTTTTTTTCAATTATTTTTAATAAGTATTCTGACCAAGTCAAGTCCACGACTGTATGTTGATTTCCTTGGTTTATCCATTTCCCTAATAATCAAGTAAGATGGTCAGTGACAACGCATTCCCATCAAACAGTATCACTATCCAAAGTTTGAAACTTTCGTAGGTACCCAACAAGTTCCCGTTAAGTGACGGCACAGCCCTGAATACAGCTCGGTAAAATATAGCTTTTTCTTCAGAACTGTTACATTATTTGAAGAAAAATTATTATTTAAATCCCTATCAAAAAAACAGTTGATGAAATGCCGCGAATATGCATAATTACAGTTTTAGTTAGTTACCCTCTTGACCTATGAGTACGTTCCTCTAATGAAGTTGAGTTGAAATTTAATTTTTTTTATATCAAAAATATGAGCATCAATGATATATTTTTTGAATCGTAAATTATATATTGTTAGAAATACATTATATTTTAATTTTGTAAAAATACATAGATACTATATCTAGATTTTTTACTTAAAAAAATTGAAGTAAATTTCACTTTGAAAAAACAAAGAGAATGTTAACTGATAAAATATATTTTTTGTTTTAAAAAAAAAGGGTATTTCTTTGGAAAATTATATCACATTTTCTTCCAAATACAGTATGCTATTTATTTTATTTTATTATTATTATTATTGTTTTTTTTTTTTTATAAAAGAAAAACAATCGGCCCTATAACTGGACCATCCGCCGCTGCCCCAGCAGCTGGACGAGACCTTTTTTTCGTTTTTTTTTTCTTTTCTACCACGGCATGTTCTGATCGAAACATTATTTGTTTCGTCGTTCAAGTCAAAACTGATGTACCATTGATTTACAGAGTGTCAAAGCCATATATTATATAATTACGAGAGAGTTGACCTTCCCAGCAGGCACAGTATAATTACCAATTTTCAATAAATAAAACAAGAGTTTTTTTTTTTTTTTTTTTTTTTTGTGTTCTTGTGGGATGGGGGCCAAGTGCAGCCTACCAACCGCCGACTTTGTCCCATATTAAATATAAGAAGTCCCGCTTGGGGTGATTTAAATAATAATTGTTGTTTTTAAAAGATTCATTTTTAAACAACAACAAAAAAAAAAAAATTATATGATTGCGTATGAAGAATAACAAAATGTTCATATAAATCCAGCAAAATATATAAAACAAATTTGAAAAAAATGTGTAACGAGAAATCACAGTTCACACGTAGCAGAGCTGGAAACAATCTCCGTGGCCACTCCACGTTCTTGTCAAACCTATCCTCCCCACCTGTCCTTATATTTCTTCGGCTTCTTTCAACGGCCGCGTCCTTCTCCCGACTGCTTCTCCGGTGTCCTTTCCTTCCATTTATGCTCGTAAATATAAATTTGCAAAGTAAATTTCTTTTTCCGATTTTCCCGAGCAACATGTGTTCCAAATAAGAATATTTCAAAAAAATTAAATTTTATATTAAAGGTAAATATTTTATTTTTTTATTTTTATTTTTTATTAAATAATATTTATTTTATAATTTATAAAAATATAAACAAAAAAAAGTCGCATCATACCCAAATTTCAAACTTAATATAAGAAACTCAATACCACTAAATTATATCATAATGTTATATTATCTTTTATTTTTATTTATAAAATTTTAAATAAAAATGAGTATAAATGAATTATTTCTTTTTGTTTCTTAAACACTTAAATATTCTCTTATTCTTACAAACATTTAAATGAGTTTATATTATTTTCATTATTTCACTTGCTAGATACATATCAATGAAAAAATTTATTATATCATGAGAAATAATAATCATAATTTATTATATTGTAATAATTTACTTACAAAAAAATCAAATTATTCTTAAAAAAAAGTGTATATACATGTTTTTAAATTTTTTATTTTTTATTTACTTATTTCTTCTATAAATATATTTCTCTAACAATTTGCACAATAAATGGATAAGTAAAAATTTATCTTTTTGATGGAGCAAACAGTTATTGTTCCTGGGCAGTGGGGGTATTCGCTAATTGAATTGGATGGTTTGAAAAAAAAAAAATTACATCCAAACCACTAATGGCAATTTTTCAAAATTTTAATTTGCAATCAAACCATAAACTTTCTTAAACGGTCCAAATTAATCAAGCCATTGCAGATTGATTGTAAGCAGTTTGGGCTGTTTAAGTTTTTTTTTTTTTTTTTCACCTAAATAAAATTCTACATGGTAATGAGAGACAATGGACAAATGAAATCTACTAATTCATACATATAGCATTAAAAAAAAAAAAACCCTAAACTAATTGAAGAACAAAATAGCATTTCAATAGTCATAACAACTAAATTATAATAACAAAAACTACCTTTATAGTTTTTTATCCTTAACAAAAATAGGTTTCTTTCCCATTATTTCTAGAAAATAAATAATAAAAACAAAATGTGTCACAAATTATTAGTCCTACTCTTTTTAGGATGGCTAACATAAATCTAATTATAGTAGTTACAATATATTTTAGGATTATTAGGGCCATTGTTTCTTATAAAATAATATCATGTAACACTCTTTTATGTAGAGTTAATGTTTTTTTTGCCTTAACTCTTTTAAATTCTTTAGGGATTAGAGACTTAAAGGCTTTATTGTTACCTCCATCAATTAAGCTAGGAGCAGCGCTCTTTGGTTTTTTGGCATTAGGATCATCATCTTTTGTTCCCTTCCAACTTGATTTCCATCATTACATCTGCTATAGTTGGTTCATTGGACATGTGTGCAAAATCAACATAGAAATAAATAAACAATAATAATTATTAATAGTAGTCACCAATTTCTTTATTTTTAGGCTTTTATATTATAAAATTAAAATTTCAATGATTTTTTATAATCCAAAAATAGAAGTCTATAAAACAATTATTAATAAAACCCTCTGACATTGAAAAATGAAAATATGAATAAGGCCACTCTCATCGAGGAAGAAAAATGTCATATATCCTATGACTAGTTGGACGCACCAGATGTTCTCAACTACTATTTTTACCATTGATTTCCAAGATCATGTGCCAACATTGTGAACATTAAAGACCAAGACAGACATGAAATTGATGAACGATTATAATGCCCATTTTGCCCAAACTGGTAGCAAGACCATTGCCCATGAAAAATAGCTTTGCTCGTGTACTTTACCGGGTGAATCGGACTTTTGATCTTCAAAAAAATAAACGAGGAAGAAAAGCGGAGACACTTAGCGTAGGAGAGAGGTCACTTTTGGTTGAAGACTACATATATAGAAATGATCATGAGTGTTGCACAAGAAAAAAAAAAAATTTGCACAAGAAAATTTAATAATATAAAAATTAATTATATTCACTTTTACCTGTGCCTAATTATATCCAAACTAAGAACCCCACCAATCTATCACTAATTCATTATTATATAGCTTCTGTGGAACCCAACGATCACCCCGGTGTGATAATACACAACCCTTTCGAAAGCTTTATTTACAAGCTCGATGGTGATTAACCTATGCTGCAATCTTGATTATTGGAAATTTGAGCTGAAATGTAAAACGAATCAAAGGAGAAATTAGTAACAGCAACAATGACTGGAAAGATACCTTATAAATCGGCGGGCAAAGTGACAGATGGACGACAACCGAGTACAAATACAATAAGAATCACGAAATGGCAACAACACCAATAATAATAATAATAATAATAATAATAATAATAAAATTCGGAATTTATTTTGTCTTTCCCCGTGCCCAAAATAGTCGACGATGCACATGCAGAAGATGCGTCAGGAGGACTTGACAAACAACTTAATGCTGGAAGCACATTTGTCACCACAGCTTAAACAAAAAGAACTAACTAGAACAGTAGGACCGGAGCTTGCAGTACTATATTGTGAGAGCATCATGCTTTATCGATGTAGCTTGAGGACCCTTTAATCTTTTAACTAGTGCTGGATGAAGGGCTGTCCGGCTGACTCTCAGGCATAGCATTCTGGAATGCTGGTAGCTCACTATATGCCTCGTGCAACCTCAGTAGAAGAGGAAACTCGGTCTGAAAAAACAACAGAGGGAGATCCTTGTCAGAGGCTCTAAGTAGAGAAAATAACTAAAACTCTAGCATAAAACCAGGGAAGCAACTTGAATAAAATGTAATCATGATTTATACATGTGGCAGACAAGCACAGACAAGCAGTACGAAATAGATAAAGTTATTAAAATTACAACATAATTAACAAGGGAAAAAAATATGTCAAGACAAGTGCAAGACATTCTTTGAATGAAGCAGCAGTTGCCCTTTGTCATTTTAATTGTATACTGTATCTTCTGATGCAATGCAATTTTAAAATCAGAATATGTAAATACAAGTTCTCTGCGGAAAAGGTGGATGTAATCATTAAATAAATTCAAGGAATGAATATTACCATGTCAATATTAGTTGCTCCATAAATCTGTGGTGCTAGAAATAAATCTGCCTGCAAGGATGACACAACAGTTCAGGAAATGCCACACCACTTAATAATCAGACAGAAATGGCTGCTGCATTATGAATTCAGTACATTGTGCCTCATGAAACTTAAAATGAAGCATTTTATCTAAAAGTCGATTAGCCAGAGCCCTACGTACTATTAATTCTTCTCAAAACTCAGGGATCTAGAGAGCAGAGCATTGAGATTGGTGTCCTCAACCATACTGTAAGCCAGATTGTACATGTTGGATTTCTCCAAAAGTTATCAACCCCAGAACCTAGACTAGACCGAACTGTTAAGTAAGCTAGTTAGGAAATTACATTTTTCCTTTCCGATGAGTAAAGTCTGGTAACGAGTAATCTTTGCTGGTTGACTTAGCTTATAAGAGGAACCTTCTAGGAAAAATAGCATGAGTAAGACAGAAGGATGACATGAACACGTGGTTATCAGAAATATAAGATCCCTCACAAGGTGTCTTGATCATGCTTTTTTATCCACACAGAAAGCATTAACCTCAACAACTCTTCAGCCTTAATTCTCTCGTAGTATAGAAGTAGAGTACGGTGGGAGGCAGTTTGGGAGCCTTAAAAAACACTCCACATAACTATGCAGATTCTTCCAAGTTCCGGCCCAAAAGATGCATGTCCCGACAGTTTGTTGTATAATTATATGTGAAATCACAGGCAAAAAGAAATAAGCAGACCACACAAACCAGGCAAACTTCATCTCCAGTTGCATATCTTCCAGCATGGCCCTTTAGCAGCTTCTCAAGTGCTGATAGAGATATTAATAACAATAAAATGTTTATCCTTTCAAGCGATTAAATTATCTTTCAATTATAGGTAGAAACCATCTTCTTGTTATCAAATAAAAAATTGAAAAGTCATCTCACTAACTATATTATTTTTCTTGTTTCATTTTATCCTCCCAAACAATTAGGTTATAGCAAAGTTCTCAATGATGACTTGATAGAACTTACCCATAAAGCCTCTTCTGAGATGATATTGAACCCAAGGAATTTTCTGGTCAGGACTAACTTTTTCCTCAATATACTTCTGTAGATAGAATGTGTAGGGTGTAAAAGGCATATAAGCATATTATGTCAAAAACACAAAGGATACTTAGCTGTAATATGTATGTTCAAATACTGACCAGTACAGCTAAGTTCTGAAAAGGTTGTATGTTACAGGCAACAATGTTTGCAACCTACAAATGAGGTGATCAAAGAAATTTAATAATTTTTTGGCAGCCAGATTCATAACATTGAAACATAAGAAAACAAATCCTATAGAAAAGGCACACGAAATATCCTACAGAGCACACGTTAGATCAGGAAACTCAGTTCTATAACTACTTTACATGGTATGCTTTACAATAATATGGAACATCAATAGTGATGACAGAGCTTGCAGAGCCAAACACTAGTCCTTTAGTCATATCTGTTCAAGTTACGTAAATCCATAAAATTTCCGTGAGCAGGTAAAATTTCTAGGATCATATCAGATAATCACGGAGATTTGGGCTGTGGGCCAAGGATAGCAAAAAACCCCTATGAACTTGCTTCACAACAAGCACACAAGTTTATGAAGAAGTCACCTTTAGCTAGTTTTTTCTTCTTTTTTTTATTAGTATGCAGCCGTGAATTAATCTTATGCCCTTCTTTTGGACAGAAGGATTTCAGTCCTCCTCACATAATTACTGGCAGAAAAAGTTTTGATTCATAGGATCACAAGAATAAGACAAATGATAACGTGAAATGCACAAAGGAAACAGCAAGATCTAACCCAACACAAATACCCCAAGGTAAACCCAAGTCCAACTACATATCTAAGACGGATACATCTAGAAGAAGTCTCAAACATACAGAAGATAAGATATAAATTCTTGTTTAAATACCAGGAAGAGAGAAGAAGAAAGCATTTAAATTTAACCTGGTAATTAATAGCTCTTTTCTGAAGATCACGAGGCAATAGTGGATGCTGAACAAACTTCTCTTCCAAATACTGCACAACATATTTCAAAACCATCACGGAATGAAATAGAAAATCAAAAATCGAAGTTCAAAAGGAAAGGGGAAAGAATGCCAGTTCGCACCATCAAAATGGCAAACGAGTCGGAGACTACAATGTCTCCATCAATCAGCACCGGTACAAAGCCAAGAGGATTCAACTTCAAAAACTCTATAACAACAAAAGGAACCAAATGAAAAATAATAATAATAATAATAACTACAATAAACATCCAGCACTTCCAAATAGCAAATCCAAAGCAGGAGGCAATAAACCTAAATAAGGAAAAGAAATAAAGCACCCCAAAAAAGATGCAAGAGATTGATTGATACCAGGACTGAATTGCTCCCCTTTGACCAAATTAACAGGTACATAATCGTAACGGATCCCTGTAAATGGAATGAAACAACGATAATAATATTTTAAATAATACTTCCAGATGCAATCTAATCAATTCAAACAAGAAAACCCCAATAACCTTTCAAGTTAAGAGCAATCCGGACACGATAGGAGCAAGAGCTTTTCCAATAGGAATAGAGTTTCAGCTTATTAGGCTCATCAACAGCAACATCGCGATCGCCACTGCCGCCTGCCTTTTTTTCCCACCAAAAGCATCAAAACCCATATCAGTTTCACTAATCACTATCATTATTTCCACTTTTCTTCTGTTTTTTCCTTTTTTTCTGTTCGATAAACAAGTTCAATTATTTATTTCAAAGAACAAGAGAAAGACTTCATTTTAGTCTCATTGGATAGTAACCACAGCTTAAATTAAGTAAGGAGTTCAATTAAATAAAGGAAGAAAGAGGAGATGCGTGATTTTACCATGAAAAATAACAAAGACGAATGATATCTTCTTGCAGTCTCCACTCGACTAACTACTGGCTCCTGCACACTCGTCCTCCGTTTATTCAAAGGGCATCTTTGAATGTTCTCAGTTTCCACTCCTGCACACTTCACTAATCCATTTTTTCAAGAGGACGGTGCTACACGTCCCGTAGCACAAGATCGTCACCTAATCTCTTCTAACTTTTCCAACTCTTTGATTTCCTTCTCAACTTTTACTTCAGTACTTCATATGACACCTAACGTTTGACAAAACGAAGAAAACAACTAATTTTATCTTCAAAACAAAAAAGCAAAAAATTGGTATTAAATTACAAACGTGTCAGAACATTATGACATTTTAACTATTCTTTTTAATTCGCCACCCATTCGATCGTTTTTTCTTTTCTTTTCTTTTGGCATTGTAATTGAGAAAATTGAAGCTAGTTTCGGTGAAGGAATTTATGAAAGTTCCTAAAAATTTATACAAAATTTGGTGAGTGCATTTTGATCAACGCCAACAGATGCTCTTTTGACCCATGCAAATTCTTCATTTACTTCAGAGCTTCAATAGAAAGGCGAACACTAATCGATTCGACCAAAATGGCATTTTTGCTTTGCAACTTGGCCACCACATCGCGGATATATATATTTCAAGCACCTGGTCGATCGTATCACGAATGATCGTTAATAGCCCCATAACAGTGAGAGCTCTAGTGCTTCTCACACTACTGAAAGCCATAAGACCTCAAAAGAGCACATGACGACAGTTCTGCTTGGGGTCTTCTTCTGCTACAAAGATCTGATCGTAATCAAAGCGATTTTAATCATTAACAACAGCTCAAATAACTGGAAAGAAACCTCGACGACAATCCAGGACAAATGTAACAAGAATCATGAAATGCCAACAACACAATAATCATAATAATAATAATAATAATAATAACAATGCTTCGAATTTACTTTGTCTTTCACTGTGCCTGACATGGTCGATGCGCAGGCAAAACATACGTCAGGAGGACTTGACAAACAACTTAATGCTGGAAGCACATTTGTCACGACAGCTTAAACAAAAAAAAAACTAACTAGAACAGTAGGACCGGAGAGGACCCTTTAATCTTTTAACTAGTGCTGGATGAAGGGCTGTCCGGCTGACTCTCAGGCATAGCATTCTGGAATGCTGGTAGCTCACTATATGCCTCGTACAACCTCAGTAGAAGAGGAAACTCGGTCTGAAAAAACAACAGAGGGAGATCCTTGTCAGAGGCTCTAAGTAGAGAAAATAACTAAAACTCTAGCATAAAACCAGGGAAGCAACTTGAATAAAATGTAATCATGAGTTTATACACGTGGCAGACAAGCACAGACAAGCAGTATGAAATAGATGAAGTTATTAAAATTAACAAGGGGAAAAAATGTCAGGACGAGTGCAAGACATTCTTTGAATGATGCAGCAGTTGCCCTTTGTCATTTCAATTGTATACTGTTATTTTCTGATGCAATGCAAGTTTAAAATCAGAATATGTACATATAAGTTCTGTGCCGAAATGGTGGATGTAATCATCAAATAAATTCAAGGAATGAACATTACCCTGTCAATATTAAATCTTTTAATTGCTCCATAAATCTGGGGTGCTAGAAATAAATCTGCCTGCAAGGATGACACAACAGTTCAGGAAATGCCACACAACACAATAATCAGTCAGAAAATGCTGCTACACCATGAATTCAGTAAATTGTGCCTCACGAAACTTAAAATGAATCAATTTATCTCAAAATTGATTAGCCAGAGCGCTACTTACCATTACTTCATCTCAAAACTCAAGGATCTAGAGAGTAAAGCATCAAGGTTGGTGTCCTCAAACATGCTGAATGAATCAATTTATCTCGAGATTGATTAGCCAGAGCGCTACTTACTATTACTTCATCTCAAAACTCAAGGATCTAGAGAGTAAAGCATCAAGGTTGCTGTCCTCAAACATACAGTAAGCCAGATTGCAAGTGTTGAATTTAATTTTTCAGAAAGATATCAACCCCAGAACCTAGACTAGACTCAACTGTTAAGTAAGCTAGTTAGGAAATTACATTTTTTCTTTCTGAGGAGTAAAGTCTGGTAACGAGTAATCTTTGTTGGTTGACTAGCTTATAAGAGGAAAACTAGCATGAGTAAGACAAAAGGATGACATGAACATGTGGTTATCAGACATATGTGATCCCTCACAAGGTGTCTTGGCCATGCTTTTCTATCCATGCAGAAAGCATTAACCTCAACAACTCTCCAGCCTTAATTCTCATAGTATAGAAGTAGAGTAGGGTGGGAGGCAGTTTGGGAGCCATAAAAAACACTCCGCATAACTATGCAGATTCTTCCAAGTTCCAGCCCAAAAGATGTGTGTCGTGATGGTCTGTTGTATAATTATATGTGAAATCACAGGCAACAAGAGATAAGCAGACCACACAAACCAGGTAAACTTCATCTCCAGTTGCATATCTTCCAGCATGGCCTTTTAGCAGCTCCTCAAGTGCTGATAGAGATATTAAGAACAATAAAATGTTTATCCTTTCAAGTGATTTAAATTCCAGTTCAATTATAGGTAGCAACCATCTTCTTTGTTATCAAATAAAAAATTGAAAAATCATCTCACTAACTATATTATTTTTCTTGTTTCATTTTATCCTCCCAAACATTTAGGTTATGGCAAAGTTCTGAATGGTGACTTGGTAGAACTTACCCGTAAAGCCTCTTCTGAGATGATATTGAACCCAAGGAATTTTCTGATCCGGACTAACTTTTTCCTCAATATACTTCTGTAGATAGAATGTGTAGGGTGTAAAATGCATATAAGCCCATGATGTCAAAAATGCAACAGGTACTTAGATGTATTATGTATGTTCAAATACTAACCAGTACAGCTAAGTTCTGAAAAGGTTGTATGTTACAGGAAACAATGTTTGCAACCTACAAATGAGGTGATCAAAGAATTTTAATAATCTTTTGGCAGCCAGATTCATAACATTGCATCATAAGAAAACAGATCCTATAGAAAAGGCACATGAAATATCTTACAGGGCACAGGTAATATCAGGAAGCTCACTTCTATAACTACTTTACATGCTACGCTCTACAATACTATGGAACATCAATAGTGATGACAGAGCTCGCAGAGCAAAACACCAGTCTTTTAGTCATATCTGTTCAAGTTACATAAATGCATAACACTTCAGAGAGCAGGTACAATTTCTAGGATCATGTCAGACAATCGTGGACGTTTGGGCCATGGGCCAACGATAGAAAAAAGCCCCTCCAAACTCACTTCACAACAAGCAGATGAATTTATGGAGTCACCTTTTCCTTGTTTTTTTTTTTTTTTAACTAGTATGTAGCTGTGAATTAATCATATAACCTTCTTTTGGACAAAATGATTTCAGTCCTACTCACATAATTACTGGCAGAAAAAGTTTTAATTCATAGGATCACAATAGTAAGGCAAATGATAACGTGATATGCACACAGCAAGATCTAACCCAACAAATACCCCAAGGCAAACCCAAGTCCAACTACATATCTAAGATGGATACATCAAGAAGAAGTGCCAAACATACAGAAAATAAGATATCAATTCTTGTTTAAACACCAGAAAGAGAGAAGGAAAAAGCATTTAAATTTAACCTGGTAATTGAGAGCTCTTTTCTCAAGATCACGAGGCAATAGCGGACACTGAACAAACTTCTCTTCCAGATACTGCAAAACATATTTCAAAACCGTCACAGAATGAAATAGACAATAAAAAATCGAAATTCAAAAATTAGGAAAGGGGAAAGAATGCCAGTTGGCACCATCAAAATGGCAAATGAGTCGGAAACTATGATGTCTCCATCAATCAGCACCGGCACGTAGCCAAGAGGATTCAGCTTCAAAAACTCTATCACAAAAAAAAGGAACCAAAATAATAATAATAATAACAACTAGAAATGATCCAGCAGTTCCAATGAGCAAATCCAAATCAGGAGGCACTAAACCTAAACAAAGAAAATAAATAAAGCACCCAGAAAGGATGCAAGAGATTGATTGATACCAGGACTGTATTGCTCCCCTTTGGCCAGATTAACGGGTACGTAATCGTAACAAAGCCCTGTAAATGGAATGAAACAAGGATAATAATCTTTGAAATAATTCTTCCAGATGCAATCTAATCAATTCAAACAGGAAAACCCCAATAACCTTTCAAGTTGAGAGCAATCCGGACACGATGGGAGCATGAGCTCCTCCAATAGGAATAGAGTTTCAGTTTACTGGGCTCGTCAACAGCAACATCGCCATCGCCACCGCCGCCTGCCTTTTGTTCCCACCAAAGGCATCAAAACCCAGATCAGTTTCACTAATCACTATCACTATTTCCACTTTTCTTCTGTTTTTTTTTTTTTTAATGATAAACAAGTTCAATTATTTATTTCAAAGAACAAAAGAGAAACTTCATTTTAATCTCATTAATATCGGATACCAACCACAGCTTCAATTAAGTAACGAGTTCAATTAAATAAAGGAAGGAAAGAGGAGATGTTTGATCTTACCATGAAAAATAACAAAGACGAATGATTTTTTGCAGTCTCCACTCGACTAGCTACTGCTCCCTGCACGCTCCTCCTCCGTTTATTCAAAGGGCATCTTCGAATAGTCTCAGTTTCCACTAGAATGACCATTGGGCCCTCCAACAGTCACTTCACTAATCCGTTTATTCAGAGGACAGTGCTACACGTCTCGTAGCTTAAGATACACGTTCAAAACATTAAAGTTATTTCCTGTGAATCAAAGTATATGAAATTTATGAAAGTTCCTTTTAAATATAAAAATTTATACGAAATTTGGTAAGTGCATTTTGATCAACGCTAACAGATTTTTGTTTTTTTTCATGCCAATTCTTCATTTACTTGGAGCTTCAATAGATAGTTTTTTTTTATATATATATAATTTATTTTACATGGGTCTTCTTCTGCTGTAAAGATCTGATTGTAATCAAGGTGAATGTCTATAAAACTGAAGAATCGATTTCGATTGGCCTGAGTGCACCAGCATATTTTTGTTGATCAAGCGCAGAAGAATTGCAGTAGAGAATGTAAACACCACAATCTTCTTATTGTTACTTTGTATCTATTTATTGGTTTTGGAGCAAGAACAGAGAGAGACTTGCAAGTTTTCCAGCATAACTCCATTTCATTGATCTTTCTCACATATATATATATATATATATATATCAGATTGATAATTACAAATTTAAAAATACAAAGATGTGATACATCACCAGCTTGTACAACAAGCAACCTTTTAAATTTTGAATGATAAATTTCTAATTTAAACTCAAGCACAAGTTTGCTTGCCAGGGAAGTTAACAACAAAGACTTCAAATCATTACTGCTGCTCCCTAATTAACCAACTTAACAGAAATTTGAAGTTTTAGTGGGAAACTTGACAAAAATTCTGGAATCTCACACTTGGGATAGAAAAAAGCAGCATCAACTTTAACTTCACACGTCACCTTAGGTGTTGTAGAGTTGAGGTTCTTGAAATCGATGCCAACTTTGATCTTCTCATTCTTTTAGACCGCGTGGACCATGTTGCAGAAACATTCGACATACCTATATACTCTCATGAATCCAGTCTACAGCAATCTTCGAATTTCTTGCATACCATCACTTCCGGTGACTCCTCCGTGGTGGTGATTGCTAATAGGGTTGAAAGTTTGGTTTGATTAGCAGCATGTATTTGGCACAACCAGGCATCTCTGAATATTCTCGTACAAAACCAATCCCTATATTGATTTAGGATGGAGATGAAGCTTTTTCTGGATCATTCTTCTTTGAATTTGCGAATATAAGTTGATCGAGAGAATGGATAGAATGAGTGAATATCCTGCGAGGCATCTGTAATGGGGTCTAACCCCGGACTTGAATTTGGTTAATTATCCTTCAGACGTCACATTTGCAGATTGAGCTTAAGTTACTATAGTTGATGACCCTGCGGATTATACCAATAAGACATCTGGGTGTGTGGATGCAAAACTAGGTGTAGGATGCAGATTATACATCTAATGGTGATCTTTCTTAGTTATTGAAAGATGCTAATAGCTCCCTTTTAATCAAGACATAGGCATCGCTAAATGTCAGCTTTTGTTTGGGTTTCAGGTCGCCCTTACACTGGAGCAATCTACCAAATCTTAAGGAGTGGGCTTTTCCTTCGCTTGAGCTTTTCCTCGTTCCTAACTGAAGATACTTGGAAAAAGCCTTTTGATTATCTTGCAAAAACTTCTTTGTTTTCTGCCAGCAAAAGCTTAACAACACCAGCGAGGTTACCGGTTTTTATCTGAACAACCTTCTCAAAAATGTCGATAATCTTAGAGGCCAGTTGGCTGGTCAAAAATTAGGGGAAACAATACCCGATGGTGGGGTGGCACTGGATCGATCCTGTATAGACAGTCATGGTAAGAGAAACAAGCAACGTCAAGTTCGCTTTGAATCAGTAATGGTTTCCTGAAGTTCTCGTTGGCTTCTCGTTGCTGACATGACTATCCCGGCGTACTCACTCTGATCAATTGTTTCTGTATTGTTTTTGGGACTAAAATTAAATTGTTGATAGACAGTGAGAAGACGATTTATACCAGAGACCAAGTTCTATGCAAATTAATTTAGCAAACAAGAAGATTAAAACGACAACATATTGTTAAGCTTAAACAACAAGAAGCTATTGATTTAGATGCTCTAAAATCTTTTTTATTAATACAAGGAAAAGAACAACTTAGCAAGCACAAGACGATGGAAACAATAGTCCCCACAAAAATTACTGTTCGCAAACTCAGGTAAACGAGCAATTTTGACTAGCAAACATAACGACGAGAAACGATTTCTAAAAGAAAAAAAGAAAAAAAAGTGGGTTTCAATCAAACAAGTATCATACATAATGGATGAATTCTTGCTTTGTGCCCCCCCCCCAAAAAAAAAGAGTTTTGATATTTCTCAATTAATACAAGCTAATCAAATTCTTGACAAAAAGCAATTTGTCTTCTCTTTTTATGCAAATTACTGATTTTTTGTTGGAATATGTGGAAGGCACGACGTGCCTATTGAATGAAACCAAAAAAAAAAGAGAGAGAAAAGGGGTTAATCCAACTCTAATGTTAAAACGTTCCTACAAGGATTGCAGGGACATTATGTTATTAAAGCTCCCAATGACCGTAGCAATTGGAACGACCGAATGGGGAAGCCATCAAGAGTAACTGTGATGCTGTGTTTGTTGCAAAGGGAGAACGGGCAAGAGTGAGAGTCTTGTGTATGAATGATCAAGAAAGGATCATTGAAGAGGTTGACACGAGAAAGAGGGTCTATCTTCTATGATACTTTATCTGGGGTAGCGCTGTGATGGTGTTTAGAGTGGGGCTACGAAAGCAGGATGAAGTAGAGTATTATCCTAATCCTGGAAACTGATTGCGAAGTTCTATTCAAAACTTGGACGAACAGTCACTGCACTTTGTCTCCCGAGATTATAGCACTACTTGTGTTTAGAGTGTGGCTTTCTCAAGTGAATGAGGCAGAGCTAAGTTTAATCAATAGAAAGGCGAATTGTGCAGCAGATTGGATCGCTAAGCAAACTAGAGAAAAGAAGCTGTTGGCAGGCCCCATGTATCCCTGGCCCGTGTTTTTTTTTTTTCTTTTTGCCTCTTGGCTTGTGTTACACGTAACTTGATTTCTACTAATGAAGGTCGTGGAGCAGGTGGGGTGAGACTTGTCCATCCGAACCAGCGTTAGTCAGACTGTCATTGTCCGTTAATGGATTGGTTACCAGTCGGTGGTTAGTGTCAACTTATTTTTGCCAAATGATTTATGCAAGAAAGCGAAAGAAACTGGTTTTAAAAAATAAATTATTAAATCTTATAAAGAAAAGAGAAAACATAAATAAATAAATAAATAAATAAAGAAAAGAAGATGAGAGCAACATCCATCCATCCATCCATCCATCCATCCATCCATCCATCCTCCATGTTCATTGCGGGTTTCCAAAGTTTCACTGCCAACCAAACTTACCAAACCCATATGCCATCCCCACGCCATGATCGGATGCCATGTCACGCCAATGTCATCAACAAATAATTTTTTTTAACATAAAAAAAAAATCCATCTCAATCATGTTTTTTTTTCAATAATTAAAAAATTTTAAATTTAATATTATATTTTTAATATAAATTTGTATTTATTAAAAAAAATGAATAACGACGTACAACAACAATCAAAATTTAAATTCTAACTGATAAAAATATATTCGTTGACTCATTGACAGTGCCACACGTCATGGTCTTTCAGTCATTTAATTTTAATTTAAAAAATGAGACTAGAAAAAGAAAAAGAAAAAGAAAGAAAAACCCAACTGGCAGTGGCACTGGCACGCAATAAGAAAATGCTGCTTACATTGAATAAATAATAAAATAAACCCAGCGATCCTCAGCCGACACAACACACCGCACAGCACTGTCCTCCATAACTCCATCTCCTCAACTGCGTTTTCCTTTCTATTATTTCTCCATCTCTTCCAGATCTAGAGAGAGAGATAGAGAGGGAGGGGGGCGCGCATCTGCGTGTGTGAGTGCAGTAATCGGAAGAAGAGAATTTTATTTTATTTTATTTTTCTGCCCGTAATTCGACGATTAAAGAGAGGAAAGAATGAGCATGTACGGGAGGGATCCGTGGGGAGGGCCGCTGGAGATAAATGCGGCGGACTCGGCGACGGACGACGACAGGAGCAGGAACCTTCAGGATCTGGACAGGGCGGCGCTGTCGAGGCCGTTGGACGAGACCCAGCAGAGCTGGTTGCTGGGCCCGACCGAGCAGAAGAAGAAGAAGAAGTACGTAGATCTCGGCTGCATCATCGTCAGCCGCAAGATCTTCGTGTGGACTGTCGGCACTCTTCTGGCGTCCGCCTTGTTGGCTGGCTTCATCACCTTGATCGTCAAGACCGTCCCTCGCCACCACCATTCCAAACCTCCTCCCGATAACTACACCCTCGCTCTTCACAAGGCTCTCATGTTCTTCAATGCCCAGCGCTGTAAGCCCCCCTCCTTCTTCATCTCATCTCATCTCATCTCTCTGAGTGCTCAGCTTTCTATTGTCGCTTTCGCTTCCCTACTTTTAATTATTTAATAAGTATACAAGATTATGCAAGTGTATCCATATCATTAATGGATCGTCGTCATATGAAGAGAATAAATTTAAGGATTGAATTAACTAAGATTGATCTCTCTCTCTCTCTCTCTCTCTCTCTCTCGGGATGATGGGATCTGTTAAGCTATTATTGAACCGGTCGGACGCAGAGAGAGATGGGAGATCTAGGCATTCTCCTTCCGCTTTGACTTTGTCCTTGCCCCCATCGAGCAATTCAATCTGGTGAACCCAGAATTTACACTCATTACATAGCTGTTAGCAGCCATGGATATGGTGCCAATAACTGGTGCTGTGACTGTGCCTTGCCTTCCCCATAACTGGAGTGGAAGGGTAACTGAGTAACTTCGGGTTAAGATCCCATTTACTCACTTATTTTTTGATGGCTCCGGTTTGTTTTTTTTTCTTTTAGGGTTGCTAAATCGGGTAAACATCATTATTTAGCGATTTCAAAATTATAATGAGCTGGATTAGATTGTCAGTTAATTATAGTGCAAACATTTAATTGAATTTGAGTGAATTTGGGCTTGATTTTGGTTTGTCCAATTAGGCCTAAAGGTCTGAGTAAGTATCTCAGAGGATACATAGTAGTTAAAAACTTACACTTTTAGGTTCTGAGTAGTGGGAGTTACTCTCATTGTATAACTCATAGCCTAATGAGCCTCTTATTGAACAAAAAAAGATCCAAGTAAAGTCACCAATCCTAGTTATTATGTTTCTTTCTTTCTTTTTATTTTTTTGGGTTTGAGTGGCTTGACACTTGATAGTATTGTAGATTTTTTACCAAATGTCACCAAAAAAGTACCAACATGTTTTGTTAACTCCTAGGTTTATGCTAGATTTGTAAAAATGCACATAGTTTGGGATATTGTAGTATATTAACCATTTTTCCTATGCATCTATTTCAGCAGCAATTCTCCATTTCTCTTTCTCTGTTTTTTTTTTTTTTAAATTTTTTCGGGTACATTTCCTAGCATCTGCTAGTTGATATTGCAATTGTTGTTGGAATGTTGGTGTAACTACAAGGCAAATTAAATTGCAGCTGGAAAACTCCCGAGGCATAACAATGTGTCATGGCGGGGTAACTCCTGTTTGAATGATGGCAAATCTGATTCTGCTACTGTTTACAAAGATCTTGTTGGTGGCTATTATGATGCTGGAGATGCTATTAAGTTCAACTTCCCTGCTTCCTTTGCCATGACCATGCTGAGCTGGAGTGTTATTGAATACAGTGCAAAGTATGAAGCAGCTGGGGAGCTCACCCATGTCAAGGATGTTATTAAGTGGGGCACTGACTACTTTCTCAAGACGTTCAACCATTCTGCTGATACAATAGACAGCATTGCTGCGCAGGTAAACTAGAAAAACATCAGATTATGTATTTTTAAACTTTTACTGAAACTCTTTGTGACGTCTGCTCATGCCTTACCATGGAATTTCCGCATTTTCCATAGTATTTTTGTTTTCTATGCCTCTGTCATTTCCCAAGAAACATACAAGTTGATTGCCTTTTATGATCCTGTTTAACTCCAATATGACTGAATCCTATCATTTTCTGTTTTGCTTGATGATAGTAAAAGCATGGACTATCTTGTCAGCTGTTTATCAGAATAAGTATTGTTACCTTTTTTTCTGTACATTCATACTTTTACTTTGTCCATGGATCATTGTTGGGTCATGTAGCCTGAATATTAGTTTCTTTGCTCTCAAAAGGTTGGGGTAGGGGATACTTCTGGAGGCAGCACAACTCCCAATGATCATTATTGCTGGATGCGCCCTGAGGACATTGATTATGCTCGTCCTGTATATGATTGTCACAGTTGCTCGGACCTGGCAGCTGAAATGGCTGCTTCCTTAGCTGCTGCCTCTATTGTCTTCAAAGATAACAAGGCTTACTCTCAGAAACTTGTCCATGGTGCCAGAACTTTATTTAAATTCTCAAGGGACCAAAGAGGAAGATACAGTGCAGCAGCATCAGATGCTTCCCATTTTTACAATTCATCTATGTACTGGGATGAATTTATTTGGGGTGGAGCTTGGCTATACTATGCAACTGGCAATTCGTCCTATCTTCAGCTTGCTACTACTCATGGTCTGGCTAGGCATGCTGGTGCATTCTGGGGAGGACCAGACTATGGTGTACTTAGCTGGGACAACAAGCTTGCTGGTGCTCAGGTTAGTTAGTTAAGCTTATTGTTGCTTGATTTACCTCCCCTGTGTAGCTATTGGTTTAGCTTTTCTGTCCCATGTCCCCAATCAAAGATTTTTCTGATGTTATTCCAAGAAGTAACATGACTAGTTTTTTTTTCAGTGTGTTGATTGTCTGCAAGAAATGTGTTGCAACTCGCAATCATTTGATAAATGATTTAGCCTATTATGTGGACTAGATGGATTAGTGTCTTTCTTTTCCTTTTTCTATCTTTCTTTTTGCTTTTCAGTTTCATATCTTGATAAATTTTAATGGGCTTCTTTGCATTTTGGACTGTAGACATACATTCAATTCTATCTCCCATGATCTTTTCCTTCCTATAAAAGGTTCTTGAATTTCTTCGTGGTTCCTGTTACTTATGTCTTCTTTGAAAAGGGGGGTAAAAAAAAAGAGAGAGAATTTTCTGCTACTAATTTGATGCTGTGTTATGCATCATCTGCCTTTATCCAAGTGATTATCAAATTGTGTAGATTTTGATGTGTGAAACTATTCATTTTTTCATTTGCAAATATGATATTCTTTTTGGATAAGTTTATTGGTTGGTTTCTTTATGCTATCATTTGTACATATAAGTATTCCAATCAGAATTTGGGTCCTGGATGATACTGAAATCACATTGGAGTTATCTAGCAAAACTAATTGTCTTTGTTCCTGTATGATTAGGTGTTGCTGAGCCGTCTCAGATTGTTCTTGAGCCCTGGGTATCCATTCGAAGATATGCTAAGGACATTTCACAACCAGACAGATATAATAATGTGTTCATACCTACCATATTTCAGAAGCTTTAATAGAACCAAAGGTAAAAAGTCCATCTTTAACTGACCTTGTGACAGTGCTCAAAATTTAAAGTTGGAGGTGCCAATAAGGGATTCTAACTGTCCAAGTTAAAATAGGAAAGCATTTTGCTTTTCTTTTCCAGGGAATTTTTGTTGGGGAGGGCGAGAGGGAGGGGGGGAGGTGATGACTTCCTAGATTAGTGGTAAATCAGAGTAGTACTTATTAGATGCAATGCTGTCCCTCTGTCTGGTCCATTGTCAGTCACCTAGAATTAATTTTTTGATTCCTGCTGTACTAATTTATTACATACTACAGGAGGTTTGATCCAGTTAAACCACGGAAGGCCCCAGCCTCTTCAATATGTTGTTAACGCAGCCTTCTTAGCTACCCTATACAGTGATTATCTAGAAGCTGCAGATACACCTGGATGGTACTGTGGACCAAATTTCTACTCTGTCGACACCTTGCGTGAATTTGCAAGGACACAGGTATGGCATGTTTGCTTCCTTTAATAAGATCTGGAGTTGAATCTTATATTCTTATCAAACCTTGGCTAATTGAGGATTTAAATTTTTTCCATCTGTTGGCTCAACAGATTGATTATATCCTGGGTAAAAATCCTAGGAAAATGAGCTACATTGTGGGTTTTGGCAAACACTATCCAAGACATGTTCACCATAGAGGTGCATCTATCCCCCACAACAAGATCAAGTACAACTGTAAGGGAGGATGGAAGTGGAGGGACAGTTCAAAGCCAAACCCAAATACAATAGTGGGAGCCATGGTTGCTGGCCCTGACAAGAATGATCATTTCCATGATGTTCGTACCAACTATAATTATACAGAGCCGACATTGGCTGGGAATGCAGGTTTGGTTGCAGCACTCGTGGCATTGTCAGGAGACAGTACTACTGGGATTGACAAGAATACCATTTTCTCCGCAGTCCCCCCAATGTTTCCGACTCCCCCACCACCTCCGGCGCCATGGAAGCCTTGAGAATTTTGTGTTAAAAAGTATTGGTGTCTGACTTAATGGCTAGATGATTTTGATGCAGCAGTGGACTGTTATTCGGCCGCCTTGGATGATATACATAAATGCATCGAACGAGAACAGAAATTGTAGGAAGTTTCAGAAGATGTGTATGGTGGGCACTTAAGGCCAACAGTAATAAACTGATGATCTGTATGTAATCCGAAGATGTCCTCTTGTTTGGAATTTGTGAAATTACATGGTATAATTGTATGATACCAGTCTTGTATTCTTTAAAACGAGAACTCAAAAGAGTTGAAAACTAAATACCAAGTAAAGCTTCCATTTGAGGTCTGAAAGATATAACAGGTTGCCGATTGAATGAAGATGTCCCTTTCTCTAGCAGTCCTTTTCCCCGGGGGGTGCCAGAGCGCATGAAACAGTAACCGTGCTAAGGGCTTTGTCATTCTCTTACCATAACAACTGTTCTTACATACTTTTCCCTTGTGCTTACCGACATAATGCTCCCAGTCAAGGCGTGTTTGTTTCAGATTAGTTCTAGATTCTGATTCTTATTCCCTTGTGTTTGAAATAAATAAGCTTTTCTAAACAAATTGAACACAATTTGAACATGTGACAGAATAAACTTTAATGTTATTTTTAGCCCAAAGTTATCTTTCTGACATCAAACATTCTGTCGGTGAACTATTGAGGATGGAAACTACACAACTCTTTTGATTTAGTCGGCGAAGAGGGTGATGTTATAAAAAGACAGTGTCAATTATTTTCGTATTATTATTATTTTTTTATAAAAAAAATAATATTAGATAGGTGGATTTTTTAAAAGTTTTGTTTTAATTTTATTAAAATAATAATTTATTACAAATTTATTAATAATTATTTATTTATTTAGAAACAAAATAGCAGTAAGCTTATTCTTCCATAAATAAATAAAGATCTTTGTATGGTCTTTGCATTCAAACATCTTTGAAGATTTAAGAAACCGGGTCCCTGGTGCACGTCTCGGAATCCACTCCGGCGAGCTCACCGGTGGCTTCCCTCTCTCTCTCTCTCTCTCTCTCTCTCTCTCTCTGTGTTCTATTGATTGCTGATTTCTTTCAATAAATTTTTGAGTTTCTGCGTTTACAATGTTCGGTTGGTTCTCCGGCTGATTGATATCCGGATTTGTTTTTTTGTTTTTTTTTTGTTTGTTTTTGATGTTGTGGGTTAGGAGTTGGTCAAGTTTCTCTGGATCTCACGGGTACCATCATGTATACAACTTATCTTTTTCGTTGTGCTCTCACTCTCACACACCTCCACTCCTTCAACTCACATAACATCGAATGTATTTGGGAGGAAGTGGAGATGGAAATTGTCATCCAGGAACTTTGAAAATTCGGATTTCGTGAAGTTCATGTTATCTGGCTTAAAGATTGGCAAGCTTACGGTAGCTAATGATCTTAGCGCATATTTTCAAATTAGATATATTGATGAAGCAAGATGGCTCTTTTCAACAGGTGACATCTCCAGAAGGATTCTACGGTCCTTTGGGTCGTTCCAGCTTCTGGCCATTCGCTTCAAACCTCCCACGGTAATGAGCATGGGGCTTCTTATATTGTGCTGCTTTCTGGGGCCTGTTTACTTTGCTGGAGAATCATCTGACTTCGTTGAGGTAACTCTTTTTCCCTTCTTCATTGCATCTTTTATTTGTGCCTATTACTTGAATTTATGGAGATTAAAATTATATGCTTTCTGATTTTTGAATTTTAATACTCTTCTCTTGCTGAATCTACTGATCTTTGTGGTTCTGGGTTGACTGATGCATGCCATTTTCAGTTTTTCTCATTGGCAATGCATACATGTTTCAATATAGGGTGGGATGTCTTTTCTTGCTTATCGGAGGCTTTCAACATCTATCTTGACTCCTGAATCAAGTGGTGATGCATTTTCCTCCAATTTATTGAGCACAAAGTCTGTGGTCAAGCCAGACCATGAGATAGGTATGCAGCAAGTGAATCTTTGTTTACAATGAATGTTATGGGGCTGTGGATACATATATATTTATGTCTACTAATATAATGTTCTGAAAATTTTAACATCTGTGGAAGCATGTTAATGACATAATGATGTGATGCAGGCCTTTATCAGGACTAAGTGATTTCAGTGACAAATTTCCACAACAAGGACATGGTATTCAAGGTTTTGACTGGTGATGTTTTTGATTTACCTATCTGGAAAGATATTATTTATCATGTTGTTTGATGGCAGCTTGCAAAATGATAACAGGTATTTATCACCCATTAGAATGGAGCTTGAAAACATGTATTTCATGGGCTTATGAGAGACAAAAAAAAGGTGGCAAATATTGTTAGGGCATACTTCTGAAAATATTGCTATCATCACTCCTATGGACTGTTCTTTTTATACTTCCAGCACAGCAGATTCCATATTTTGATATTCTTTGTTGGAGAACAAAAGGGAATGGATGCATTCCTATTGTGATTCATTTACACAGAACAAGTGAGAGAGGGAAATTATCTGGGGTCTGTTAACTGAGAAGTAAAAGAGGGAAGAGGGTGGCTGTTGGGGAGCATTTGTTACTAATTTGCTTAGTGTTAGGCCATGGTTCTGCTGTTTCAGGTAGTCTGATGAATTCCTCTCAGTTATTGTCTATCATGTGTCATATGTCATTTAAAATCTTGGGCATTTCTTTAAAATTTCATATCAGTAAAACTAATGCAAATTGAGTTGTCCTTAGGGTGCACATTCAACAAAAAATATCCGTGAAGTCAGTGGGATAGGGAGAAAACCATAGAGAGAAAAGGGCACCGGTTGGGCAAGGCATGGGATGTTGCGTGGACCCCAGGTGTATATATATACATTTTCCGTTGTTGATTATCAGGGCTAGTTAACTTTGCATGCTATTGATGCCATTAAGAAAATTCCCGGAGATCCTTGCATCTCTCAAATGATAAAAGTTTAGAGGTGTCGCTACCATGCATTGTACTAAACCACGAAATCATGCTATTAAATTAAATAAGGTTAGGCACTGGGATTTGAGGATTGCTTTGATGGCTCATGTGGCAGAAGGCATGTCCCTTATATTTCTCTTTCTATTATCCTCTTGGGGGCCGTGCACAAAATGAGATTCATGGGTGCTTTAGAAAGATTATATATGGGTGTCTCTAAGTTGTCACCGCTATATGAGATGCATGTTTATGGCACTGCAAGCGAATTTTTATGAAATTGCAATATGTGCAAACACCAGAGATTTCCTCTCTTGCTCTCTCTCTGGATCTGCATGTTGGTGCGTGTCTTTGTGTGCATGTGTATGTAAATTTAACTTTTTAAAAATTGATCCTAAAGTTTTAGTTTCAATCTGACCTGCACGGGAATCAATGCTGTTGCTGAGTTTTTTTGCCCAGCTGCCTACGGCTCAGACTCTTTTTATGTTGTGAAATAGGAGATTCAAGATTCTGTAGTATGTTATACTTTTGATTCCATAACACGTACGCTACTTTTGTTTGTTTTTTTTTTTTTTTTTTGGGGGGTGATACCAGGCCAACCTTGCATCGGTTAAGGAAAAGTTTGGGTAAGATCCTGGCGTTCTTGAAACCTCATCTCTCTTCAACACCAAGTAAGTTTCCAATGAGCGTAAAAAGTTTAAAAAGTTTTTGAAATAATGTTTCACGGTACCATAAGCTTGAGATTTCACACATATTTTCCTTAAAGAAAATTTGTAGAGAACTAATGCATACACTCAATAATAATTTTATCATTAAGATTGTTGTTTTCGTTTTAAAATACTTATATTATGATAAAAATTTTAAAAAAGAAACAGAGACTTTGTGCTGACGTTTCTTTTCATTTTTATTTCTCTTTTTCAAAGATACAACTTAACATATGAAAAAACCAGGACGGAGAAAGCTAAGATGAACAAGAAATCTGAAAATCAGAACTTGCTTTGTTTTTTTATTTACAAGATATACTTCAATTATCCCCTTGTTTGTATAAAGGATGAGAATGAAAAGGACACATGAAACCTGAGTCTTTCAAGTGGAGGCTTTCCCCATCTCATACATGCGTTCGTTGGAAGCACTGACATCTCCAGAACTCTCCCTCCTTTCAAGCTCCTTCAGTGCTCTTTTTGCATAAATGGTGAAAGCGACTATGGTCAAAATAGCAATTATTAAGGAGATGACATTGTATATGATTTCTACTGTAGTCAGATGGTAGTTGCGATACTGCACTTCAGCTAAAGTCCTTATCAACCGGCCACTGCACAAAAATAAGACAGAGCAGTTATGATCAGAGATGAGGAAAAAGAGGGGACAAGCAAACAAAAGAAATTTTACCCACCCAGGCTAACCTGGGTGGTTAGCTGCTTTCCCCCTTCCTCCAATCCTCTCACAGAAATGTGAGATTTGGGGATAGATCGAGAGATGCTTCGCACCTCTTGTGGTGTCCTTGGAACCGCCACTCTCATCCCCTTTAACAGGCTAATTATGGACTATTTCTATGTTACAAAAAAAGGGAAAACAAGAGAAGTTTTTGCAATCACATGCTTGAAGGTCAAAACCAATCACCAGAAAATGACTTCCTTAAAATGTTAAGATAAAAAATAAAAATATTTGTATGCTTGTTAACTATTTGCATTGTCCCCAAATGGACACAGTCCATAAAACGTAGCATGCGCATAAAAGAAAGAAGAAACCTATTCTTTCTTCAACAATAACTTGGTCAAATCCGAGACAGGTAATCAAACGTGCAGACCTATAGATGTAGATAAAAGCTTCTGGTACCATGCCAGCAACTGAACCGTACAGATAAGGCCAGAACCTCAAACTTGTTACCACTACTGCATAGTTGAAAATAGTGTATGGAAAAGGCGAAACTCTAAAGAGTGCAACCATGCGAAATTGATGAAACAAACTCCCTTCTGCAGCAAGTTGAAGAATAGCAGCTTTCTGGGGCCATCGCTGTAACCATTGCTGCGCGTTCAACAGGAGAATATTCACAGGTACACCAGTGGAAGTACAGAGAAGTTCAAGCAAATATAGATCAAGATGTCTAATTCATCGTCATTGAAAAAAATATACTTTAGTCTTACATGGATGCGGTCACGAAATAGTAGTCCAATCCAGTAGGGCAGCACCATCCCCACGGTTGTACCAACCATTATTATTATGAATCCAATACCATATCCAAATATCATCCCAGCCAGCCACATGGAAGGGCCAGAAGGAATTAAGAACACGGGGAATAAGGCAAGAGAAGCAATGAGTACAAGGGCAAGGACTGGACGACCAAAAGCAGTTGCTTCCCATTCCATTATTGGCAAGAGAACCTACATGAAATTTAATTGAAATTCGTTGAGACAAATTAAGCCAAGGGTTTGGTCAACTACAAAGAAAATATGCCTGTGTGCAAGCTTACAAGCAGGTTTGAGGCCAGCCATAAAATAATTGAATGGATATGAACATGACAGATGCTGCAAGCTTTGCTAGATAGTAGTCTCATGATAGCTTTGCAAGATTAAGTTTCAGGATGTCAATCACATGTAACCCACTGTGGTGCAGTTAAATGTGACACATCAAGCTTTGTCTAAACCATGTGCTAAACTAACAAAGCAGAAAGAAGGCAGCTCTCTTCTATTGTCCCCGTCCTGCTCATCAAACCCTAGAGCTTAAGCTTACACCCTGACTGCCCCAACAATCCTAAGGGTAACTATTCCAGAATTAATTTTTTTCCCAGAATTTTAGGGTTTTGCTTTTGGGCAGGACTTTCGATGGAGACATTACAAGCCGTAACTCTGTCCCCCACTTTGATTTGTTCACTATATTCTAACATTAAGAGAGTTGGAGATGTGATTGGACAAAACAGAATTCAAAACATATGTGTGTACACATGTGCTCATATTTGAAGTTGATGCCAAAGATTGCTCTGCAAACATGCCAGCAAAAAAATAAAATAGGAAAAGGGAAGAAGAAAGTTGAAAATGATGAAATTAAGATGTCATAGAGACAGTTATGACCTTGTCAACTTATCAATGATGGAGTTGGATGCCAAAGATTACTCCCTGAAACTGCCGGACAAATAAAACCAGAAAAACAAAGAAGAAAGAATTGAAGAGTCTGTGATGCAGATCTATCATGTACCATTCAAAACAAGGCACAGAGCAACTTATTTTCCAATAATTACATACCCAATTTGACCCATGGATGAATATGCAAAATGTTACCATAGATAATTTTAAATACAAGCTACAGTAGAAGGGTGTGCCAAGGAAAGAAAATACCTTCTCGAAAAGAAATGGCATTCCCCATTTCAAGAAAATGAGAAGAAATATGGTGAGAACAATGCATAACACTAAGGCTTTGCACCACCAAATGAAAGATTTAGTCCTTCCCTTCACTTCATGTTCTGTGCTGTGAGTTTCAGCGTGTATGACAAGCCTAACATATTCACTATCATCCCTTGCAGGTTGCTTAGAGTTTGATCTATAATCTTCTTTCACAGAAGAGTCTGGCATCACCATCAAGACCCACTCAGGCTGTACATAAAGAGAAAATACATGTTTACGCACCGAGGGATGAAAGAATACTTTAGAAAATAGAAAGGACTGCAGTTAAGTGAAATGCAGCTCATCTAAAGCCCACCCTTTAGAAAAGAAGGAAAATGAGCTGCTATCCATGCAAAGTCGTGTACCCATTACAGTGAAAACAGGTGATGAGAAAGATTGATGAGTGGATCTAGTTGATCATATATCAAGAGAGATAACTTTCAAAATGTGCATCCAGTTTTTACATGCAAATGGAGGTACCAACTAGGGTCCATTTGGATGTGTCGACAAAATCCCCAATGTTAACAGCAATGTAGCAATTACATATATAGGGCAAGTCAAACCCCCGTGGTTATGCTAATGAAATTCATGAAACACTAAAACATCCCATTACCACTAAAAAAATAAATAAATAAAGATAAGACCAACTTTTTCAGCGAAAAAGCATATCGAGAAAGATAGTTTACTCAAGGAACAACTTCACGATTAAATGAACAATTGAGAACCAACACAGCACTAAGTGACTATCTACTAAATGATCACAAGAGTCACAGGTAACTTCAGATGAGTTAACAAGTTTTTTATACCACAACTATGAAAATCAAAGCGATTTTGCAAAATTCTTCTCATTTGGTTTGAGCTTAGATTATTATACCCGCCCCAACAACATAGTATTGAATTGTTTGTAGGCCAAAACTTGAGATCAGAAATTGTAATTTAACATCCCTTAACCAACCGGTCAATAAATGAATAAGCTACTCGATTCGTCTATTGCAATGAACTCAGAACTACATCCCACAACTAATCCTCAAAATGGAATTCCCTTAAAAATAAAAAAAAAAGCAAATAGAAAAAAAATAGCAGTCATTAAGGGGAAAACATTAAAAAAGAAGAAGAAGAAGAAGAAAAAAAAAAGCATAGCACTGCAAATTGCAGACTTGATTTAGGGTTTTTAGTTTTCTGATCGTGCGTGTGGGAAGGGAGTAGAGGGAGACAGAGAGAGCAGACTTACCGGCGTACAGCTTAACTTACGTATTATGTACGTATAATATGGCGGCGAGAGACGGGGGAGTTGGGCCGCCGTCGGTGAGATGTCGCCGACGACCTCTTCAGCCTGCGGTCGGAAGCAAGGAAATACGAAGGACGGAGGAGTAATCCTGACTCGAAATTTTTCTTACTTTTTGCTTTCAAATTCAAATCTAGACTTTACTGTCTGCGCTGCTGTTTGCTCCTCTTAAATCGTATTGTGTTATCATTGGTTCACATTAGTAAAAGTCAAACACGTGCCTTGGATTTATAAAACTGGACATCATTTATAATTTTTCTAAAGTTTGGGGGTTAGGGGGAACTAAAACCAACCCAACTACTTTTGGCTCGGTTCTGAATTCTGTTATTAATTATGAGACCGTTCTCGATTCAATTTCCAATTATAGTTCCAGCCTTTTTATGTTTTTGAAATTTGATATGATTGTTTTGTAATTTTTGTGAAAAAATTAATCTGAATCGCTTAAAATTATTAATGTTAATATTATACAAAAATTTATAATTAAAGATAAGAAAGTACAACAAAATTTAAATGAATAAAAACTTAAAACTTAGTTCTTATTTAATTATATAAACAAATTATATTTTGTATACTAAATTTATGAGATAATTATCATTTATACTAATTTTTTTAAATTACAACAAAAAAATATTATAATTGACTTAAGTTGGTCAATGTCCACAAAAATCATAAAAAAAACCATATTATTCATATACGGATATATAAAAACTTAAACTTATTTTTGAAATCTTTTGATATCTCATTTTCAAATTTTAATATTTTTTGTCTCTTGAAAAAGGAAAATAAAAAGAAAATTTTGATTACTCTAAATGATATATTGTTAATGAAATTTTAAGTCTTAATGATCTTTTGATGTTACCCATATCATGAGAAAGTGAAAGTCTATAAAGAGATAGAGAAAGGGCATTGAAATGTGGTGTCATAAAAGGTATATGTGGTGGTGTTTTAAGAAATGTTGATGGAGGCAGTAGTTTTGGTAGGGAGGGAAAAGGTGGTATTTGAGGCAAAGTAAGTCATGTTGAAGGATTTGATCTTAAAGGGGGAGTACATGATAAAGCTAGGGGAGGAGATAGAGGAGCTAGGCTTCAATGGTGGTGGTAGAGGTGATGTTGGGGCCATATCAAAGAGTAACAAAGATCTCAGACTTAAATAGGGAATAAGAGGTAGAGTTAGAAGTGTTGGAGCTAATGGTCGTGGTGGAAAAGGAGGTGGCAATGATATTGGTGATGGTTTGAGTCACAGTGGAGAGGCTTTGCAACTAAAGGTGGCATAGGTGATGGTTTTAGAGGTAGCATTGATGGAAGAAATAGAGGTAGAGGTGATCGTGGTGATAGAGGAGGAGGAGGAGGTAATAGTTTAGGTGGTAGAACAAGGTATGAAGGTGAATTTGTTACTAGTAGTGGGGTAAGAACTTAGTATTTGAAGCATTTAGGAGAAAAAAAATCTAAGACAACAAAAATCATTTGAATGTGCACGAAAAGGATAATTAACCAATTTAATGTAGCTTAATTCTTTTTTTTTTTTTTAAATGAAATCCTAAGTTAGTATTAAAAGATTAGTAAAAACTAATTAAAATTAGAAAGGATGGTATTTTGGTGACTTTTTAATAGCAATATTGTAATATATTCTTTCACTAATGACAAACAATGAAAGATATTTTTTGTTATTACATTTAAGTTATTGCGTATGTTTTTTATTATAATTTTTCAAAAGGTTAATATATAATTTTATTCATAATTTTTCATATTATACCAAATCTAGTTTGGCCTTCAAAAAGTTATAGTTAAGTAATATAAGAATTTTTTTTATAACAATTATAGCCAAGTGTTAAATTGAGTTGAAGAAAAACACTTAAATTGCTAATATGACATTTTGACATAGAAAGAAAGCTTAGGTGTATAAAAGACAAAGTAGTGACAAGAATACACATAATCTCAATTAGACTTAGGCTAAATCCAAATGACTTTAAGCTTAAATGGTGATGATATATTAATCTAATATTATTAAACATAAAAGATAAAAAAAATAGCAAAAATATGTAGTTTTGATAAAAAAATTATTTTTACCACAATATGATAAAAGAAAAGACAAAGCCCTATAAACTTAATTGCAAGCTATTTTGAAAGAGAAAATAAGTATACGAGATTGTGATTAAATGAAATAACTAATTAAGGAAGCATCTTTAAGTGTGAGAGCAAGTAATTAAAAGAAAAAAAAAAGTGAGAAAGACAAAAGATTGAGGGAGTATGTGGTTTATAAAAGTTAAAAGGAGACAAAAAGTGACAAAAGCATTATAATTCCTTAAGACTTGTTTCATAGATAATAGTAACCCATAATTTTTAAACATTAAAGGAAAAGACTTATGACAAAAGTATCGAATAAGGTATCTTCAATTTTTGTAAAAAATATACTATTTAACGTATTTTTTATTTAGATTTATGGATTAGTAGGGATTATTAAATCCAATTGATGGGTTAATGAGATTAGGTTTTCAAGGTTATGAATTTTAAATTTGAGTAATAGGTTAATAGGATTAAGGTTAATCAAATTATGGGTTAATCTATTATCACCCAAAGCTATATTAGGTATTATTTTATTTTATTTCTAATTTTTTAAATATTTATTCTAATTCCTTTAACTTTTGAAATTATACCATTTATATTTTTTAAAACTCAAATTTTGTCTCCTATAATAATGATTTTAGTTAGAGTTTTGTTTTAAAATATATTAATTTATGATTAAAAGAAATCAATTAATTAATATTGATTGTGAAATTAGAATTGCAAAATAAATAATTACTATTAATAATAAACTTAGTTGTAATGTTATAAAATATAAATTTGATGAATAATTTCTATTTATTATTGTGAAATTAAGATTGTAAAATAAATAATTTTTATTTGTGATAAATTAAGTTATGATGTTATGAGATAACAAATTTAATAAACTAGGCTGAAACTTTGTCACTTCTTAATTGTTTATTAATCAAAAGCAACTTGTTGTCCATATATAAAACTTTATTTTATATTATTTTATATGAAAATGATAATTAACTAAATATTAATATAACTAATAATATCTGATGTTAATCACTATAATATTTCATCATAGTGGTACCATAATGTTGCAACCTGAGATTACATTTAAGGAGGGAGAAGTGGAAGTCCAAGAAGCCATCACAGCATATATCTTATTGATACTTAGCTTAAATGCAGAAGTTAAAAGGTTTGGATACATGTTTTGTAACCAATCATATGAATTAATGAAGTATCTTAGTAGGACAAGTAACAAGCTCAGGCTTGATATGTTGAATTAGATAATAGAGAAAAGAGAGTATGTTGTACACATTTATGTTTTATATACGTTTGATGAACTTATGATAGCTATTGCTAAGGATATTTCAAATGTAGATGGTGTTGAGGAAGACGAGCCTAATGGTGCAATTAAGAATGTGGGAGACAATGTTGGAAATACAGAAAATGAAGTTGAGGGGGGGGGGGAATGATCCTATTGATTGAGTGGTGACACAATCATTTGTTTGTTATATAACTAGTGAATAGTTGGGCCACTATTCAAGTCAAACTATTTATTATGAATAATAATGTACAAATGCTACTAAAAATGCAAAAGACTAAGAATAACATTATTATAATGTTAATGTATTGAAATAGCACCTTAAGAACCAATATGATAGTGACATTAAAAGGGTTTCTACAATAGATATAAGTTTAGACGGAGAAGACTCTAACTATATTATAGGTAAGGAGAATGAAATTAATGATGAGAATCTTTTGATTGATAATAAAGAATATATGAATGCAAGGAAAAAAGGACTACTAATATGTCCATGGATGAGGCCGAGAAAATTTCTGATCATGGTAGATGGCATAGTGAGTATGAGGATTTTAATACCAAGGTTGACACACTAAAAAACAGTGATAAATATAATTTGGAAACTTATAATAGATGAATGAGAAGAAGAAAAAAGTTTAAAGCCATTCTCAATACAACCATTCTCACGGTACGCCCATAGGTCCAACGACAATCACAATGAGCTTCTTCGAAGTCCGTCTCCAGTAAGCCCAATAAAAGGTCATGGTAGGTTACTTCAACAAGTCTTTGTCTCTTAAGGAGGCTTTTGCCGCCCGATAGACCCATCAAAGGTTAACAGTCCTCCCCTTAAGTCAATAGACATCGTTAATAAGAACCATTGTCTAAATTAAGTGGTAGCTAACCATTTTCTTTTATAGAAAAAGCAAAGAAACTATCTAATCAACTTGGCTAAGCTAAACTAAGGCCAAAAACATACGCAAAAGGAATAATGATCATAAAAGTTAAAAATGATTTTTGATTTTTGCAGATGGTGTGTTTATGATTAAGTGTGTCTCTTCCCAATTCTTCCTTCTACCTTTAATGATTATATATATATATAATTGATTTGCTTTGATGTAGCTTAAAGTATATAAATATTCCATGTCACCAAAGACAAAATATGCTGAGTAGGACATTACTTCTGTTAAGTGGAAATTTCCTGGTTTGTGCCAGCATTTGGATAATGTTCCGCTTTTTGTCGTGTACCTAGGCTGCACTCCTTTTGCTGTTCTATTGAATATTTTCCCTAAGGAAAACAAAAAACAAAAAAAAAAAAAAAAGAACTAGAAAAGTGAAAGAAACGCTTCAAGCCTTCTTTGTTACGCGACTTGACTATTCTTCATGTTCATAGATCCGTTTTAAATTGAGTTTGCTATTTATTATCCTGTTTAAATTTTAAAAATTAATATTTAATTATTTTAAGATCGAGATGCACATTGAACTACAAAATGCACAACATGGAGTAAATAAAAATAAAACTGAAGAGAAAGTGGACATAGTTTATCTTTTCATTAAGTATCCTTAATTTATTTGGTAACTTTTTGAAAATTTTCAACTAAAATTGCTCTAACACTAAGTGGTAAAATTTATAATAATAGAAAAAAAAAACAAAATGAATTCATTTTTACAATTAAGTTATTCTTAGTATATAAAAATTTATTTTTCTAGAAGGTTAAGATAATTTATACTTTCTAGACTACTCTTATTAAATAAAAAATCATTTAATTTGTTTCCATATAATTTGATAAATCTTAATTGAATATTGGATTCAAGTTGTTAGTTTCTATTCTCGAATTTGCTCCTCTTTTGATAGTTGAAATTCCATTAATTTCATTTTAATAGTGTATTTCTTTCATCATTTATATTAATTTTCTTTTCAATTTAGTCAACTAAATATGAAAATGAATTTAGAGGCCTATCTTAAAGTGTGTGTGTGTATATATATATATATTTGTACGACCATACATAAAGGATAAAAGAAAGCGTAAATGAATGAAAGGAGCCATTGTAAAGAAGAGAGTATTCGCAATGATGCAGAGAGAAATAGAGACAGCGCAAGCCACCAAAGGAGGACGCGTTAACATTACGGACAAAAGGAGTCGTCCCACCCAATCTTTTTATAATTAAAAATTTTAAAATTGGAACGATCCAATCATTCAGATTAATACAATTTAAAATTAAATTTTAATTTAATCTAATTTTATTATATATATATATATATATATATATATATATATATAAAATAATGTGTTATTTATTCAATAAATTTTTTAAAGATTATTATTTATTAATAAATCTTTTCAAAAGTAATAGATTAAAAATGAAAAAAGACTTTAAACTACTATTTAGATGTAATAATAACTTATAAATATTATTAAATTTAAAAATATTTAATAATATTATTTTAATTACTTAAATATTTTCTTCTTTTATTTATGATAAACAAATGTCATAATTAGTTATTTTAATAATTAACATTAAAAAATAATATTAATATAACTAAATATTATTATTTTATTTTATTCTCTAATAACAATAATAAACAATCAATAATAGAAGGAAATACGAATAACAACAGAGTCACACAAAGACAAAAAAATGTCAAGTCAATTTCCTCTCTGTATTCCCGTCACTATCCCTAATGAAAGGAGAGTTTAATATCTCATCTCATCTTTACTTGTTTCTATTTTTTTAGTAATAAATAATAATTTTAATAATATGTTCTTAAATTTTAGAATATTAAATTAGTTATTAATTTAAATAAAAAATAATTATTATATCAAAGTTTAATTCACTTTTTCACATTTATTTTTAAATAAAAGACAAATATAAAGAATAAGAAGAATAGAAATTATCTTTTTCTAGAAACAAAAAGTTTTCTTAATAGAGAATATGAAAAAAAAAAAAAGAAAAAATCTCTGATCAATTATACTTAACTCTGCTCCTGGTAGGATGGAGTTGGGTCTCTGCAGAAACGATGACCATTGTCATCCCTTCAAGAAACTAAAAGAAATTAAAACTTTTAAGATAATGAATATATTTTAAAAATACATATTTAAAATAATTATTTTATAAATTTTATATTAAGAGAGAAAAAAAATTATAAATTATATATTTTCTATTTTTTTTCTTATATATGTATGAGATATATAATTTTATGTTCAAACAAAACAAGACAAAAAAAAACTCTAAATTAAGAAGATCAAGTACAAAATATAAGGTATTATATAACTTTATAAATAATTATTGTTGTATTTCTGATTCGACCGACTAGTCGGGTCAAATTTTAAAGACGCTGGTCCATCCACGAGGCCCCAGCTGAAAGAGAAGCGTCGCAAATTCAAAGGACCCAATTAAATTGAAAAAACATAAAAGGTAAAAATAAAATAAAGACAATAACAATAAAAATAAAGGCGAGACCTTCTAAATATATATATATATATATATATAAAATAATAATAAGGTGAGACCGCCACCAGTAGTTAGCGAAACCAATAGAAATGATTGAGAGTAGAACAGATACATTGAACCTGGACAGTCTTGATTCATACTACAAAAATGAACCCAGCGGGTGACATACGGCGAAAAGCATCTTAGTGTTTCCGGATTGGGCTCTCAAAAGCAGAGAAGAAAAGGTGAGATTTAGAGCGTGAGGGGAAAAGCAGCAGAATAATCATATAACAAATGGCGAGAGCGGAGGAAGAGCAGCAGCGGCTGAGGAAGAGAAACGAGGAGCTGGAGAGAGCGCTGAAGGAGAGCCGACAGAGGGAGGAGGAGATGAGAATCAAGCTGGAGAGGGCGTGGGAGCGGCTGAGATTGGCAGAGGAGGGGGAGGAAAGGCTGTGCCACCAGCTGGGAGAGCTGGAGGCTGAGTCCGTCAATCAGGCTCGTGCCTATCATGCCCGGATCCTCTCTCTCATGGACCAGCTCTCTCTCCGTTACAGCGTGCCTACTGAGTCCCTCCACCAATCTCATCTTTAACGGACTCTTGATCATCATCATCATCAATCCATCGCCGTCCGTCCATCTTCATTTCCCCCCAGATATTGCAATTCTCCAATTTTGTTTATCTTTATTATTTATTAAATTGTGAAATTCTCTTCTTCTTCTTCTTCTTCTTCTTCTTCTTCTTCTTCTTTTTACTGTTGTTGTTGATAAATAGTCCTCTGAGTTCCTTCTCAAACTAGTTAGTTACAAGCACGGGAATGTTAACCGACTGTCGCTGTATTAATTGTGATTGTATCCCATCAGCTTCTCAATTTTTCTTTAAATTATGTTCCACAATTTTTTTTTCTCCCTTCAAAAAAATTATTATTCTGCACTTACTAACTGAAAATTGACATTTATCATTGCTAGATCAAAACTCAATAATTCGAATTTATTTTGCCACCTTAGTGGGTATAATTGCAGTTTATTGGCGATGTCGTTCTTACCCAACAAATATATAAACAAGTTTCTCAAATATCATACAAGGCATATATATAAACCATCAATTACTAATTCAGTTTTTTTTTTATTATTTATTCTTGCAAGCAAAAATTTAAAAAAAAAAAGAAAAGAAAGGGAAGGACGATTCCAGCTAATTCATTCTGCTCAGGCGAAACAATGGTGATTTTGAACAAACTTTACATCACCAAGAAAGAACTCCCTCAATAATGAAGAATCCAAAAAAGTATTTTTGGGAGGTGCACATTTATTTGTGAAAACATAAATGAATTGAATTAAATCAAATTTTAACATATTTAAATTTAATTTATTTAATAAACAAGCCTAAAAATGAAGTTTGATATTGATATTATTTAATATACATTGTAAGTTTTTCACAAATTCGTTTAATTTTATGATATTAACAAAAGTAATTAAAATTATAAAAATTTATTATTATAAGTAAAGTTAAAGTGACAAAAAATTTTATTTTAATAAAATTAATTGATTAAGAAATAAATATTTATTTTTAATATATAAATATAAATATATATAATATATAATTTTAAATACGATTATAATAAATTTACTCTAATAATATAATATATAATTTTGTTAATAATTATATAAATAAATTATTTTTGAGTTTAGACAAGATGAGCTTATACTTATTTATATTGATCTCATTTAGCAAACAAGATTTAATATTAGATTGGAGTATTGTTCATGAATAAACGAATTGAACAAATTATTATCAAATTGAATTTAACTCTATTTTTATTTTAAATGTTTTTTTAAATGAAAAATTACCAATTTTTGAAAAAAATTTAAATAGATTTATGACACTCATTTACCTTAAATGACTTCTAAGGTGGAAACAAGGAAAGAAAATGATTTTCCTTCCAATTTTTACATAAATTTCTTACATAAATCTACAATCTTTGATATATTTGGTCTATTTTAGTAATTGGCAAAAAACCAACCAAAATATAAAACAATGGCTTTATATTTATTGGCGGTGGAACAAAAGGTAGTGGCAATACTACATATCTAAGGTGAGGAGGGAGGCAATGTTAAACAAAAAAAAAAAGGAATATACATGTATATTTCGGTGGGGCTAAAGAGTAAAATGGATCTTTCATTGTCCCTCAATTTTTATAAAAAAATTATTATCATAACTTAAATAAATTTATTAAATATATAATAATAATAATATATTAAATAAATATTTCAATAATTTTATAAAATGACTCTTAAATAATCTTTAATCAAAATTTTTTATCGAATCAAATTTATTATTATTCAAACTTGATTTTTTTATTAAATAAATTTTAATATTAAGTTCCGAATGAACTTTTATTGAGTTTTTAACTAACATATTGTTTCGTTTGTAACTCTAATCACATGCATCTGAGCTAAGTTTCTAATACTAATATTCCTCCCCCTCATCCTTAATAAAACCTTTACTGACTTAACCATTACCACAAACCCTCCATAGAAAACCACCATTAAAATCAAAGAAAGAGTCTGAATGAATGAAGCGAAGGGTGCGTTCAATTATTCAAGAACATCCTTGGACTTTCATGTTGTCTATATTTTCACATTTTTAGTCATTTTCATTGGCAACCTTTTCTCCAAACCCCCTCCACAGGAACTCTAGCCTCTGTCAAACCTGCAGGCTGTCACTCTTCAACAACAAGAAGTCTTTCGCACCATCGAAATCCACTGCTCCAACCTGTAAAATTTCTTTACACATTGCAAAATATTGCTTTATACATCGCGGCCGCATTCTCAACTTTTGATTATCGGAATCCCCATATCATGATTTTTCCTCTTAAGCTCAAAAATTATTTCTTTGTACTATTATATTTTCATCTCCTCCTCAATAATTGGATTCTTACCTCTAAAATCTATAAATTCCTGCACTTGATATCACTATCAATTTGAAAACTACAATTTATCGATTTTGTAGGTCTCTTCCAAGTTCCAACATATCCGGCTTTGAGATTTTGTGATTTTCCTTTAAATATACGTGACAAGCTAGAAAGATGGACACAGTGGTAGTAACATGGACATCGTACGACACAAATACACGATACACCGATGGTGATGAAAAGTTAAACTATGCTGTGCAAACAAAGTCACCCAAACTATAGCCGACGTGACATTTGTTTTTCAATTTATTCTATTTTTCACGAATTCTTATTGCGTAAGGTTTACTTTCTCACTGTTTTTTTTTTTTTTTCCCAATAATGCGAACTCTCAACAATCCTTTTATGGCCCACATCTGCAATGGAAAATTCTTAACTCTCAAGAGAAGCAGATACGAGGCACACTCACAATATGGTCATCGAGAAGAAGAGAATCGAAGGTACAAAGCCTCGGCATGATTTTGACCCATCAAGCAAAGGCACAATTTCAGGGATAAAAACACGAACACAAAGACAAAGAACGAAAATCAGAGGAGCGACTGATATGAAATATCTAAAATTTTAACTTGGTTTTTTTTAACTTTTTGGTCAAAACTATAAAAATATAACATTCGACATATGTGTCATTCTTGTATTTTATTATTATTATTATTATTTTTGTAAAAAAATATGTTTCCTAAATGTATTGAACGAGTATGTGTGTCTTGCCAAAAACACGATTTAAGGAGAATCACATGATTTGTTTCTTTTTTTTTTTCTAATTCAGGCAGAGTAAATATTATATATATATATATATATTTTTTTTTTTTTTTTTTTTTTTGGGTGCAAATCTATACATTCATGTATATGGCCATATGCAGACACGAAATTTCAATAAAAAAAGTGAATTTCGAAATGCAACCTCAAACTGTCTAGTAATTTGTTACTGCATCATTGTTAAGACCAATCCGATATGAGAACCAAACGCTTAATAAATCACCCGCAACCTGCCATCCAACCTATGGGCATAAAATTTTCGATTCTATTATCGTGCAAGCAATGGAAATATCCTTACCAAGATAATAGGGGCGACGATTAAAAAAAAAAAAAAACTTGGGCAAAATTTGAAGCTAGCCAACCGTCTAAACGTTTGCTTGAGAGACTGACACAACAGCAATTTTATAGGCACATAAATTACTAACCCATTTATAACAAAAGCTAGCGCCGCTCCACACAGGCATTAACTCCCTCGCATTTTTTTCAGCTCAGGGTCCCTAAGCCCAAGAAAAAACAAAAAAGGGAAATTTAATGGCCAGATGGCAGGACAATGGAGAGGCAGCAGAACTAATTTAGCATTCATAAATTACAAGCATACCTTTGAATGTGATCCAAAATAAGAAGCCTCGGTCCAGGAGGGATTCCCACTTCTCTAAGAGCACTGAAATCGAATTATGGCATCCGTGTACCAATTGACAATCAATGAGAAAAAAAAGAAAAAAAAAATCCAATTGTAGATGCATTAGGATTTGAAGATTAATCTAAACTAGATGATTCATGTGATCAATGACCCACCTATTTGTCAACAAAGGCAGAGTGCTATCAGTTAGCATGCCGGTCTTGAACTTCTCCTCATACTGTTCGAAGCCAAGTTTATGAAGCATGGATCTAGTTCTGGCATAATATGTATCTTTAGGCTGGTTTGCTGGAGAGAATTTTTCACCCAACTGCAAAAACAAAAGAGAATGTCTTTCAACAGGTATGTAAGAATCAGCATGGTGCTCTCACAGATCATGGTAGTTAAAGACCAGAATAGTTCAACTACATGGTAAAAACATACACTCAGATGATAGATTTTGGAAAGTTTCATTAAAGATCCATCACATGCAAGTGTAATTTTAGCAAATATGCAGCAAAATTTACATCCTTGAAAGGGGGAAAAAGCATAAATATTCTAGCATTTACATAACTACAATAAAGACAATGAATCATTCAATTCAAGCATACCTTCAAGATTCCACCTTGAGCAAGGGCGAAAAAAAAGCCAGAGCCAAGTGCAGCTGGGATATTATTTTGGCCACCCATGCCACTAACCAATGAATAGATGATTCCAGAGCCAAAAGCTGCTACCATGCTGCAACAGTAGTTTTATAAATTTTAAGAAGTCTAACGACAATAACTTTAATTCTTTAACTAAATATTAACCTAAAAGGGATATACACTTCGCATACCAGTGTTCTGCACCTATTTGCTATTGATGCATGTGATACGCCTCAATACAACCAGATGCAGCTCAAAGGCATCGACAAACAATAATGGATGAAGGCAATAAAGGATGCTACACGTAGGCTACAGCACAAGAAATTCTTGATAAGCTCTTCTACATGCCATCGATGTATTTTGTATTTTGTTTGGTTTCTTGTTTTCAATTTTTCATTGCAAAACCACAAATGAAAGAACAGTTGAAAATTCCTTGGGTTAAGTTTGGTGTGAAATCTAATTTTTCTAAATCCTTCCTAACCAAATATCTCCATGTCAACCAAGGTCCCTCTCTCTCTCTCTCTTCTCTCATCAATCAACTTAGATTTGGTCACCCCTCTGAATTGAAACATTTGTAGCTATGTTGGATTTGTCCAAACCAATACAAACACTACTCTACCAATTTATCTCCAATCGGTGATACACCTAGTTTACCATAAATATCTAGGGCTGGAACTTATTTTCAAGCATGAACAAAAATGTCACCCATATTCCAACGATAGCATCAATATTTAGCTTGGATCTTTAGGATCAGACAACTACAACATGGAAGCCTTGACATATTAGTGAAAATTTACTTGAGTAGTACATGGAGAGGTGAAGATGAGGACAGTGATAAACTTTTGAGAACAATATTCCATTGCAAACTTTTTGAGGACAACATAAAAAAACTGGATGCTGATGACTAGAAGTTGTTCCCAAGTAGACAACTGAACGCAATTGAATGAAAATATCAATGAAAAAGCCAACCTAGATTGGATGTCCTCCTTGCCTCTCAATCTTTTCATCACACAGGTTATGCCAGCATTGACACCGGTAATGACAGCAAAGTTACGAGCTTGTACCAACGGTCCCCCAGCTAAAGCCTGCAGGCAAGATAACCCGTTTGCAATAACTCGGAAAAACCCTTTGCAACAATTAGTCAGTCTCAACACTCAAGTAAATGTTCTTTAGAACCTAACTAAATGTTCTTAGAACGCTACATTTTTTTTTTTTTTAATTCATATCATACGGTTCCAAACACCACAAACAGCGCTGAACCTAACCATCTCAGTCAAGTTAGAAGATAACTGAAGTCGAATTAAACAGAAAAAACAATGAAAGTTTACAACTCCTCAATTTCGTTTAATTACAATTGAACCTAATGTTTCATCAAAAAACAAAGAAATGAAGCCTAATGGTTCCAATTACTCCCCCCTTCTAAAATTTTAATTTGACTTGTTTTCATTTCCTTTATTTTATTTTATTTTTTTGTAATTGCACTATCAGTGTCGCAGAAAAAAGAGCAAACTTGAAGTCGAATGCTTTGTAGAAGACAAGGAAAGCCAAGACATATTAATTATGACGAAAAAAAAGAGAGAAAGAAAGATGAGGTGAGAAAAGGGGGACAGAGGAGGGACCTGGGCTTGCTTGAAAGAGGCCCCGGCGTTGGAATTGAGGGTCGAGGGAGGGGTTTGGAGTGGGGAAGAAAGGTCATTGGTGAGGGTTCCCATGAGGGCTCCAATAGCGGCACCCTGAACGGCGCTGGTGGCGGTGACGACGGTGGCCTCCACGGCCAAGCACTGCCGGGACAACCAAGACTTGTAGCCGTTCTCCAATTCCTTTAACTTGACCTGCAGCTGCGCAACGGGTTTCTTCTTCAGGTTGGCCACAATCCATCCCTCCTTCCTCTGCTCCATATCTCCGCCCACCTACCCGATGTACTTACTACGTCTCTCTCCTTCCTTCTCTTTCTTTATTTTTTTTCGGCTGCGGCCTGCCCTAATGCTTTGCGGACGGAAAGTAGATTATATTACTGTTAGGATAGGACGCTGTCAGATTTTCCTTCTGCCTAAATGAGTGAAATAATGATAATTATTTAAAATAATAATTTTATTTATTTATTTATTTTTATACTTATATATACTCAAATATAATTTTTTATTATTTGTTTTTAAATATTTAAATTTATAAATATAATAAATAATATAATATAAAAAATAATAATGATAAAATAAAAATAACAAAAATTAAAATTAAAATTAATTTCATCCTCCATTTTACTTTCGCATGTATTTATTTTATTTATTTACGGTTTTTTATTTTTATTTTTTTGCATAATCAAAATTAATTAAGGAAAATATCTAAATAAGTCCAAAACTAGAGACACAATTAAATTAATTTAAGAAAAAATCTTACTTCATCGTCGTGCGGCTTCTCTCTCTATCGCCCTCTCTCTCTCTCTCTCTCTCTCTCTCTATCTCTCTCTATCTCTCTCTCTACTTTGGAAAAGGCCACGTGACGAATGACAACAGACAAATCCGGGTCGGAAGTGAAGCAGCTATTTTCGTTACCGTAACCTTTTAAATCCCTCTCCATCCCGTGAATATTGGTATTTTCCTTAAAACAAAATGGTAGTTTACACCGTCACAAACGCCCAAGTATTATAAATAATTAGATATAATTAATAACATAATATAATGTATTTTTTATACACAGTATCTAAAGTCTCCTACTTTAGATATCATGTTAGGTCTGAATGGCCAGTGGTGCAACCCAGCAATTTCCTTTGGAAAACACATTAGATTGTAAATTGTTTAGAAAAATATTATTTTAATAAACTTATCTTTCAATGCATTATTTTTGGAAACAATCCTTCATAAACAACTCCTGTGATTTTAATTTAAATTTACAGGTTGTTGTCCTTTTTGACTTTGGTTCTAATCTGGTTTTAGAGGTCAAATTTAATTTTCACAAACTATTGTCAATTTGTCACAAAATAAAAGTCTCTGGATAGAAGAAAGCTTCTCGTTTGGACCCAGTTCAAACTACGAGATATGTCTAAATCTACTTCTTCTTCTTCTTCTTTTTTTCTTTTTTTTTTATATTTTTTTTTTATTTTTAGACTATAGAAATAGCTTGGCCCTTACATTAATCATAAGACGCACATTCTTATATTTTTTGTAACATGTTGTACTCTGTAATTAACAAGAGCCAGTCAACACAAGCAAAAATTATAACAAGACTTTTTTTTTTTATATATACTTTATTATTTCTTTCTACGTGCAATCTAAAATTATAAAACTCTTATATATTATGATTAGAATGTTTAAAGTTACTTTCTTTTAACATATTTGGATTACCATTGGGAAGTCTTGTCTTTTATATTATTTTAAATTATATGATATTACATAATATATATTTTTTAAAATATTTTTACAATTTTGATTATTTTAAAATTTTAAATATTTTTATAATTAAATTATCTCACACAAAAGAGCGGTAAAATAAGCTAGTTTGTATGTAAACGATTTGGTATTCATTGATAAAAAATGGGTAAAATATTGGTAACGCCATAAGTAGCGAAGGTCATACAGGCTCGAGGGCGGAACCAGCAGGCTGATCCCTCACATAACGTTAGCGGTCTGGTCGGGTCTGGATTGGCTTTTGATTTGGGCATTTTGAGGTCTCTTGTCGCGTTCCTTTCCACCTTGGCTCGCCCAAATGCTGTGCTCGATCCGGGCCGGCAAGTCCGCCGCCAACTGGCTGGACCGGCTTCGCTCCAACAAGGGCTTCCCCGCCGCCGACCAGAGCCTCGACCTCGACCATTTCCTCAACAACAACGACGACGACGACGACGACCACCGCCACCACCATAATTCTGGACCTAACTCCTCCGGTTCTCCGAACGCAAACGTTTCCGTTAATTCCGTCGAGTCGGCTCGGTCCCACAATAAGGGAGCCACCGACGGGAGACAAGCGAGTGAAATCTCGAGCGTCAACAGAGACAAAGAACGGTTGAGCCGCGTAATGACCAATGTCCTCTCCGACCTCTTCAACGTGGGTGACAATTCCAGGAGATTGTCCCAGAAGAAGTGTTCCAGGAAGCAGGCAAACCCCAAGTTCTGCGACGTTTCAACGCCTGCCATTGCTAGTGCTAGTAGTCATGAAGACATCCAATTCCGAGTGACTTCGCCCGAATGCGATTACCTCCTCAGAGACGAAAACGTCCTCCCCGATAACAAAGACGACGACGAGGAGGAGAAGGAGGAGGCAGAGAAAGTTACTGTGAATTCAGATTGCAGGGATGGCTACGGCGGCCTAGAGGAAGAGGAAGAGGAAGAGGCAAGGGATAGCGGTGGTGGTGGCGGCGTTGATAGGGCGCTGAAAAGGTACTCGAAAAGTGAGGTGACGGTGATCGACACCAGCTGCGAGGTGTGGAAGTTTGACAAATTAGTGTTTAGAAAAAAGAACGTCTGGAAAGTTCGAGACAAGAAAGGAAGGCCGTGGACTGGTGGGAGCAAGAAGAGGACGAAAAATGACCTGCCATTGCGCTTTGGTGATGCAAAAGCAAATGCTCTTGTTTCCAACAAGAAAGCCAAGTTGCTCTTCGACTCCCAATCCCAGTTGGGCGCCTCCAAGGATATAGCAAATGGAGGGTACTCATCACCCTCCGTTAATGTAAGTATATATATGTGTGTGTATGTGTGCATGAGCGTTCGCTTACTGCCTTTGCTGCCGCAACCTTTTATTGTCCATTGTATGGTCTTGCATGTCTAGGACTTGTTGATACTCTTTGGTTCAACAAAATCATTATTGAGTTGCATTTTGCTGTTACACTATTTGTATCTTCTCGGATCTGCAGCGGATGATTGAGTAAGATTGCATGTGCATACGATCAAATGGGGAAGAAGAGCTGATACACAATGTTGAATTTGGCCTCTGTGTTAGATTAGGCACTCAGGCATTCAATTAATAATACACTTAAGGAATGCTAACAAAACTAACCCTTTGATTTCAATGTTAACGAAGTTCTCTTTTTGAAGCTTTCCATATAAAGCTCTATATTTCCACGATCCATGCAAATATCAAGATATATGCTTGTTTAAATACAAATCAGTCCATTATTTTCATCTTCATGGGTCCATCTTTGGTCTAACCATGCATAGGAATGTTCCAATTTCGTACTTAAATTATGCGCTGTTTAATTTTTTCCAGTTTAAATGACTGTTCATGCTGCATTAAGTGTACTGCTTGCCATGGTTTTAAGCCTGTAACTTCATGCTTATTTCAAGAAAAATGCCTTATTATTAAGCTTTATACTCCTGCAACTTTCTGTGCTATAGAGTTCTTGCAAGAGGCAAAGTCAATTATATTGTCTAAGCTTGAATTGTCTATGTCTTTAAAGCTTTGATTTTCAAGTAGTTGGTCGTGCAACAAGTCAAAAGATATGATTTATGTTAAGTTACACATCTACTGTTTGAAATTTGAACCACATATTGAAATGTGACAACTGATGATAGCACCCCATTTGCTTGTGTATGTGACTCCCAATGTAATGAAGAGTATATAGGTGGCTTGAGTCAAGTCACTACAATAAATCACCTCAGTAGCTGATCAAAGTAGCTATATGTGTGATCGTGGAACATGGGCTGCTTGTGCCTATTGCTGCATTAATATAGTTAACCTATGAGATGATTGTGAATACTTGCTCAAGGGACCTAGATAACAGTAATTTTCCTTCACTTAATCTAGCAATACAGAAGTAGACATAAGTGGTTGCAAAATTTGTGTTGTTCACAGATTCAAACATATGTGCAATGTTCAATGACCTCTTATTGAATAAGTGATTGTGAAATTTTTAAATGGAGAAGTTTCAGCACTCATTTCTTGACATTGTTCTATTAATAAATATCCACATTGTTTTCCCAAGGTTGTCACTGCAAATGCAGATTGGAGAAATATCCTTTGCTTTCTGCTAGTTTGAAATTGTATTGCGAGAACTGCATTCCAATTGCTGTAGAGAAACTGCCTTCCACTAATTTTCCATACATTAGGAGATCATTTATAGACATAACTTGAGAGTTTGCAGCTATTTCTTGTATTCTTTTGCATCTTGTCCTCTGTGATGGTTAACAGGTTCTTCTTACTATTTTCTTTCTGCCTGTTTGGATTGTGGACACTAACATGGAATATTTCATTTAAAACCAAATTAGAAGCAAGGGGTTTTTTTATTATCAGTATGCATTTTGCATTTGGCTATTAAGTTAATTAAAATTTTCTCATGTTATTAACCCAATTCAGAACCACACTGAAAGAATTGATCACTTAACAATGAATCTCTTTTTACCCCCTTACTCAACGACTCAGTTGATCTGTCCAATCTGAGACGTTTACTACATCAATGGCAGCATGCCCTTGGTGGTTGGACTTTGAAAATCAGAGATGAAGTATTGGCATTTGTGTTTAAATAATAATTTGAGAGGTGCAGATGTATCCATGGTTACGTTTGCTTTCTTATGCAGGTTCAGAAGCTACATGAGAATGTGGAAATTGGTAAAGAAAGACCAGATGATCTTAGCCAAGTTGCCAAAAAAAGGCAAGTATATGAGCAATTTCAATGTAGTGATTTGTATTCTTCTGCATGTTCCTTGCTGCTTCAATTTGCCTCATTCAATGCATCATTGATATTTTTTTGCAGATCACCCAGAAAAATAAGAAAAGGTCGGTCATCAGCTATTCTTATTAAAGATATACCCACAAGCAAGAAAAGTGGGAGGAAGGACAGTCAAAGGCAGTAGAAAGCTTGGTAGGTAGATCTCATCATTATAAGCAGTAAGTTGTCTGGGATACACCATTACATTCTCAGGCCCCCTTTAGGACCAACAACTGGTTTAATTTGGTAGCATTATCTAGAGAAGGTGGAAGGATTTTATGATTGAAACATAGAGTGCGTGGTCCCTTAAATCCATTGACTTCACAAATCAGTGATTCACCTTAAAAATGTGGAATCATGAACTTTCTTCGTAGGATATGAAACCATTTTAGCAACACTAATTATTTTTTTCCAAGAGAAAAGTTGATTGTTACGTTTCCTTTCCTTTTCTAACCAATGCAAAGAAACTCAGTGATTCAAGCACTATGTGGTTTCATGAATGATTTAGTTTCTTGTTCAGGTGAAGCGCCAGTACTCATACTGCTATAGTTATTGCAATAGGTAACTGGACTAAAGGAAAGCTATTAAATTGTTCAGATAACTGTAGCAGACAATTGAATCACATATTATATGCTTGGTCTTTCCATACTAGATAAAATGTTCACCTATGTTTTGATTATTGTTAAGGCAGAATTTACTGTATTTGAAATAAATTATACTTCGTTTTTTCAAAAGAAAGAAAAAAAAAAACAAAAAGGAAGAGCATTGTTGAGAGAATGTACTGCATATTTCCAGTTGCAAAAGAAAAGGTTATTGTTCTTCATTGCGTACGCATAGTGCTTCTTTTCTTTTACAGGATAAAGTCATAGCGTGATCTTTGAATAGGATTTATGGGAAGATTTTTTTGGATATATTTTTCCCTCATTCTGACCAATATTTGAGATTTTAGCCTTTTTATGGTCAAAGTTCGTCATTCAAACAACAGTCAAAACAAAATTCATGAAAAAAAGGTAAAATAAAATGTAATATCTAGATATTTCATGTGGGTTTGTTATAAAAAATAAAAAAAAGGTAAAACTGTAAATAAATTGGTCAAGTCGAATCTTATTACAGTATTAGGTTATTTTTTAAATGAAAATGAAAATTAAGCTCAATAGTGGGGTAAGTATTATTTGGTTAATAATTTAATATATAGTCTAAAACATATAATTAAAGTGTTTTTTTATTAAACGGAAACGCTCAAAAATGGAGGGTGGGCCATAAAAATGTACTACATTCGAAACAAGGTAAACAGCCCATTTTCAAAGAAATGCAGTACATTGTAAAATAAATAAATAAATAATAAATGGCATACACTTTTTAATTCTAAAAGAAAATGTTATTGTTCATGAACATGATCACGCCCATCTGCGCCCCTTAATGTGAAGCCGCGTCCTTATTTAACAAGCCTTTATAAGTGTAACATTGATATGCTTTCAATGAATCAAACAAGGGAGATTCAAGTATAGCTCTTTGGTACTTATAACTAAAAAATTATGAGAATTTATCATTATATATATATATATATATATAAAGAAATATAATTAATGAAAAATTTAAACATATTTAATATTAGTATATAGTTGCAAAACAAAGAAATCTAAATAAGCTTAACTAGCATTAACATAATTTAAAATGAATGTCATATAAGTATAATTCACTTCTGATATAATTTCTTTAGTTATCAAATACAAAGACCAACTTGGGTGTTATGTATAACTAGGAAATTTTTTTTTTTTTACATTTTAAGTCTTAACTTATTTTACAAATGATTTTTAGTATACAAAATGGACATTCAACATATGAAACAATAATGTAGTACATCCTCTAAAAATTGAATCAACGTGCTTTATTTTCTTGATACTATATTATTATCTATCTATTTATGCATTTCATTAACTTGAATTTCATTTTCAAACGATATAATTTTGAAAATTTCAAATATATATATTGAATTCTTGATTGATTTGCATAAAAATTAAAAGGAATGTAAGTGCTGTTGGGAGGATAGGTAGGCCAGAAGAGAGCTGAGGCCCAATACCGAAAAGACCAAACCGCATTCCTAAGACGAAGTCGAATGTGCTCTTCATTCCAATTCGAATTCTAACGTTGGCGACCTTTGAGCTGAAATGAACTGAATTGAACCCACGGCCACTGTCTGGTGACTCCAACACGGCAAGCTATGTTTTCATGCTCCATCCCTTCCTTATCTTCTTGTTGTGGTGGATGGCTATCACAGCCAACAGACCACCCGTTCACAGCTCTCTGTTCCCATGGGGCAGAACCATTCTCGCCCCCCAATTTCACTGATGAACTATCGAGAGCTGAATTGGGACCAAGACCATTGCCGTTGCCCCCCGCCAATTCGGTCTTTCGATTTCCCAAACATCATCACCATCTTGTTGTCCACTGCAAAGCTCCCGACTCGCCCTTCACCCTGCAGATTCAGAATGAAACCCGCGACCGTCAGTAATTAACTTCTCGTTCTCACAGACCATTTCTCGAACACATTATCTACATTTAATTATTTGTATTTACGCGTTTGATTATGTCGCTTGTTGTTTCAGGATTGATGATTTGTTCGTTTCTGGGGGAGATTGGGCTCAATGAGCGAGAAACTGAATTACTTTTGGAGCGGAGCCCGGCTCTGAACTCAGCATCTTATGAGTCTGTAAGAACCCGAGTTTGCTCTTTACAGGCTGTTGGAATTGTAGGTGTTGAACTGTACCGTGTAGTTTCTAAATGCCCAAATGTATTAGTTGCTGAGGAGGTCGATTCGCTAGTACGGTTTATTCTCAACGATTTACCAGAAAAGATTGAGCCTCTGCAGCTCATACGCCTTTTGACTACCACAGAACTGAGATTCTTGGGTGGTTTTGGTCAAAAGGTTAGACTGCTTCTTGATCACGGGCTTCCCCAGGAACATATTGTTTGTGTACTCAACAAGGTCAATTTATCTAAGGCTCTATGCATGAAGCCAGTTGAAGAAATTGACAGAACCATTGCTTACTTGAACCGCTTTGGTGGGATAGAAATAGTTCTTAGACGCCCACAAATCCTGAATTTTGATTTGAATTCTCAGCTGGTTCCCAGGATAGAGTTTTTCAAGCTGCTTAGTGGAGTAAATGAGGGTGCCACTAGGACTTTGTTATGTAAACTTCCCGCAATTTTGAGTTATAGTGTCCATCATGTGAAGGGTCATGTAGAGTTGTTGAGGTCATTTGCTGGCTTAAGTGACCCCGCAATATTCAAGATTTTGCTCATCTTCCCCAACATGATTAGCGTCAGCAAGACAAGAAAGCTGCATCCTAGAATAGACTTTCTCAAGCAATGTGGCTTGAACCCTGAGGAAATATTCAAGTTCTTGACCAAAGCTCCCCTGTTTCTTGCCCTCTCCTTTGAAGATAACCTGTCGCATAAACTTGTGTTCTTGTTGAAGATTGGGTACAAACATAGAACAAAGGAATTGGCTGTGGCACTAGGAGCTGTAACACGAACAAGCAGTGAGAATTTGCAGAAGGTGATTGGAGTGTATTTGAGTTACGGGCTTTCTTGTTCAGATATACTTGCCATGAGCCATAAGCACCCTCAAATTTTGCAGTACAGGTGCAGTTCTTTGGAAGAGAAGATGAACTACTTGATTGAGGGAATGGGTCGCCAAGTTGCAGAGTTGTTGTCTTTCCCTGCATTTCTCGGCTACAAACTTGATGATAGAATCAAGCATAGGTATGAAGTTAAGAAGAAGACTCTTGGAGAAGGAATGTCCATCAATAAGCTCTTGAGTGTGTCAGCCAAAAGCTTTTCAGCGAAGGAAAAAAGAAAAAGCCTGTCCTCGATTGTCAACCTAAGGAGGGGTTGAGGTAAGATGAGCTGGATACGATTGCTCAACCATGCACCAAATTACCTAATACTCCACTTGGTTTTTAAGGGTTTCTGCCATAAGCTCTTCGTTGAACCAATTGGACAGCAATTGCTCCACTTGATTAAGCTTCAAAGAAGATCTCTAGGATAAATTTTGTCTAAATAGTTTTAAAGGCTTTTTCCTGGATAGTTGCATTGAGTATTATAGGTTACCAAAACTAGAGATTGGTCTCAGTTCATCATCATTCCTAACCATTTTGGCTATGCTACATAAGTTGAATCGCTGAATCAGGCGTTTAATGCAGATCGGAGGGGCTATTTATTGGAAGTGGTGATGACACTTGTCATCATCATCATGGAACAAAATTGTTATCATGGACCTTACAGGTTACGACAAGCGGGCTCCAAACACGTTGCAAGCCACTTTCAGGAATATTTCTCATCTGCAAGACACGGCTCTAATGCCTTAAAATTCTCGAGGGCGTATCCATGCCTCCGCTAGCCATGGATATTTGCACTTACACCAGAATGTTTTTTTGGCAATTTCCATTAACTGAAAGGTCGCTCATAATGAAAGCTCAAACTGAAATTCGCTTAGAATTTTGCATATTTAGATATTTTTAAGGGAGAAACCAAGGAGATCGCTGATCCATTCGGGGGTTGCATCCTTGAAACCAAATGGTGCTATTGATCGTGCACTTGTCTGATATGAATGCAGGGATTTTTTTCTGTAATATCTATAGCCACACAACATTGCCATTTCTTAGTTCATAAAACACTCCACATCTTTTGTCGGAGGCAGAACTAGCAAGTTTTGAGTTGAGGAAGCTAGGATGAAAGATAACTACAACGCAAGTGAAAATTGATATAAAATTAAAGGGGCAAAAGCTAAGATACAAGTTTTTTATATTTCCCATTCTGATGATAATCTACTGTGTGTAGTCCTTGCAGCTAAGCTTGATATGCGGATCTTCAATATGCGTTCGAGATTTATCTTTTGCACCAAGTTATCTTCCTGTTATAGGCTGAATACAGGAAATATTGTTCCAAGGGATGCACACAAGCAGATACACAGTACGCAGAGTGGGGTGGGGATAGATAACAAGAACAACAATCAAAGCACACAACACTGCAGTCACAACCTCAAGCAACCTTAGCAAGTAAAGTTAAGGGTGAAAGCAGAGTAAGCTGAAGCTCACAAAGAAGGGTGAAAGAGAAGCAATGTAATTAACATATAAATTTTACAGTGATTACATCTTCTGTTTCTCATCTGTTCCTCCAACTGAAGACAGAACGTTGAGTTTCTAATGTTCCAAAAGCTAATTACAGATACAAAAATGTTAACGCATATCGTTAATTGGTGCTCATATCTCGACTCTGATATCTGCACTTCTGCATTCCTTGGCCTTTTATATGCAATTGCCAGAAGCACAATTTGCAGAATCTATAGGATCTTCCATTGCTAGCCTGGTTATTCTGCCAAGGATGGCTCCCTAGCTGGTTCCACCACCACAGGCTCTACTTTGTCAGCTTCACCATTTTCCTTTGGTATAATAAGACCATATCCTCCAGCTTTTCTTTTATAAACAATATTTACCTCGCCTAGATCCATGAACATGACAATGCAACCCTCTGTCAAACAGATATAGATGACTAATGGAAAAGAAATTGAAATAAGTGTACAATTCATACCAGTTTCTTCGTTCCGGAAACCATAAAAGTCATGATCAACGTTTTCCAGCTGCTCAATTGCATCAGAGATTGTCAATGGCGGCATATCAAAATACTTCGTGCGAACAACCTGAAAAGTTTTTGATAGAATGAAATTGTGGAATAGATATTGTAAGACATGGCTAATGATGTAACAAGAGAACTCTAAACACAAATACACATAAAGTCCATTCCTTTTAATGACTGTTGATGCAGTTGCAATCACACCCAGATATACTGGGGAAGGTCAAGCGCCAGGCCACAATTTGAGAGGATAACAGTTAAATGCAAAGACTATAATAATAAGACTATAACAATGCCAGCCACAGTATTAATCTGGACTCAGCAAACTAAACAGATCAAACAGAAATGCTAGGACTTGGGAGACAAACCTCACGGACAGTGGAGTCATCATTATCATCAACATCTTGTTGAGGGAATGCATAGGCAACATAATCATCGTTAGCAACAGGTTCAGCCATTGGCTCTCGAACCTTGGACCTATTGAAGCCCTTCATGTGGCGACCATGGTCAGACTCCTTCTCCTTGATCTTTCTCAGCTTTCGTTGTATAATTGAGGACACCAAATCTATGCTGGCATAAATGGTCTCCGCGTCTTCCTCTGCCCTAACCACTCCATGTCTCTTCGTAAACAAGGTCACCTAGACATCAAAAGTCAGTGCGCACACAAACACACATACACACACACAAACATAAAATCTCGAAACAAGAACAAAGGGCGATTTGAATTGTTTGGATTCAACAAAAATAGAGAAAAAGGCAGGGACACCTCGCATCTACGAATCCTGGGGCCTCTGCCGAGCTCCCCTCCGCGGACGGACAACCTAACATCGACTTCCCGCACAAGATGACTGTGCTTCTGAACCGCCTTCCCGACCTTGTCTTCCACGTGCTTCTTAACCGTATCAGTGAGCTGCATCATTCACAATATCCCCCACCAAACAAAGAAACAGATAACCATTGATGCTCACCAACACTACTGCCGAAATTAAAGTTATGCATAAAATCCAATGCAACAAAACAAGTGAAAAGGACGAAAATGGAGAGAGAGAGAGAGAAAGAGAGAGAACCTCCAAGTTCTTTCCCTGGATAATCAATTTGACGGAGGAGAGCGGGCCGTCCCACGACATCCGAGCCGCCCCGAACGATGAGCCCGCGTGGCGTCTCATTTCATTCTCGCCTGACAACGGGTTCAAGAAACTGGATTTGAGACACAGTAATGACGAGGATGGGATTTGGAGGTTTGATGAGGCAATGGCAGCGGTTGTCTTGGAAGGTAATGCCGTCGCGCAGATGTAATGGCTTGCTTGCAAGCAGCCAGTTAGAGAGTGCGCCGCCATCGAGGAGCCAAAAGAAACTTTCCCAGAATAGAAAAACCGAAAAAAAAAAAAGAAAGATTATATTGAAAAGGAAGAGGTGCGTTGTTTGGACGGAGGGAAAGCGAACGGGAAAATCGACTGGGTTTTGGGGGCCAGGAGCTTCTACTATCTTGAGCTTTGAGTTTGAAGAAATCGGACAGAGAGATTGGATAAGGACACGTCATCGGATCGAAGGTTGCATTATTGGACAAGTTGGTCCTCCCCAAAGCCGCTCTAGCCTCTTATCTTATTTATTTTTATTTTATTTTATTTAAAAAATATGCATTTTAAAAATATTTTTAATGAATTAATTCATTTAATTTATTATATTAGAATTATTAATTTATTAATTACATACAACTTTGTCCCGCTGACTATAATTTCTGGATCCGCCCCGGGAGGAATGGAGGCTGCTTGGTTTGGCTGACAACCTGCAGTAGAAAAAAATGATTTGTGACTGTGAAGCTTGGCTCGACTGTGACTTTTGCTATGGGGACAGCAAGCAGGGGGACGGAGCTGTGAACCTGGTGAGCAAGTTAGTGAACAAGTACTTGATATACGAGGAAAGAAATGGAGTTTCTTTCTTTGAACGAGGTCTCGCTCTGGATTCTAGTGCACGTATTCTTTTAATCTTTTCACAAATTTCATCTCCTTTGATTAATACATGTTAGTGTGTATATATATATTCTAATTTTTTTAAAGTTATTGTATTATATTTTTTGTATCATATTTTATTTATATTATTATGTCCATATTTTATAATTATATATTTTTAAAAATAAAAAATAATGTAAAAAAAATTGAAAAGACAAGGTTGTTATTTACAAATTTTGTTATATATATATTTTTTGACTAAAATATGTACCAACTATTTTTAATTTAAAAAAAAAACTCAAGAAGAAAAATTTATCATACAAAATATGTTAGAAAAATAACATTATTATTACTATTATTAATAAATAATAAAGTTAAAACAAATTAAGTTTTATGGATACATATTTGATTTAAAATACTCGATAAAAAGATAAATAGTTTAGTTTTTGAATAAAAATAATTGCCAATGATATATGAATATTGATAAAGAATGGTCAAAAAGTTGAGTTTATATATATACTTTTTTTTATTAATAATGAATTCTTTTTGTTTTTAATTTTGAAATTAATTAGGGATAGGATTTATTTTTGAGTAGGGCACAATAATAATTTTTTAGTGAGATAATTTCAAAAATTGTATACTAATCATTAAATATTTTAAGATGTCAATGGGACAGTTGTCCCAATTAGAACATACAAGGACGTGACTATTGGAGGGGGTGGTAGGTTTTATATGGAGAATCAAACAGCTGTGATGTTTGGTTTTTTTTCTGTCCACTCATATATATACATTTATTTATTTATATATATATATATCTGAAAGGAATACAAAGCTTCGTGCTATCAGCATTTGCACGATAACAACATCTCGAATTCGAAAGATGATGCCGCCGAAAGCTCAATATAAAGGCAGGGTTTTTGCCAACTATCGTTGGAGATAATGCTTTCGTTAATTCACAGTGCTCTGGCGACAAAAAGACTTGTGTGTGAAGGAAAGTTGCTCGCAAGTTTAGAGCCGCCACATGAACAGTTGGGCCAAGATTCACGTGCGAGATTTAAAACCTTATAATATAATTTTATTTAAAAAAAAGGTGTAATATGTAAATATTTAAGATAAATATGAATATAGAATATGAATTATGTGAACACAAATAATGATAATAATAATAATAATAAAAAAGAGGAAAATAAGATTCGAGCGGACTCCATGCCGCCACCTCAAACCAGTGCTTCTTAAATAATTACTAAAAGGAGGAGTTTTGGGGGGGGGGGGGATGGCATCAGAAGTGTCCAAATGGATGGAGAGAGAGCCTGCTCCTCCTCCACACGCGTCGAAGTCCCATCCACGAGACTAAAATTGCAAAAAATAAATTGTGAAGTGTCAGTGTCAGGGGGTATACTCTGGACGCCACTCGCAGAAATATCTCACAGGTGGGACCTTTCAAGACCAGGCAGGCAGGCGGCAGAGAATATCTAGAAAAATATCTGAAGAAAAACACTGTTCACTCGTGGCTGGTAACAGTTGACCTTTAAATGCGCACCACCAGTTTAGCCACCACCACCACCACCACCACCCAAGCGGGCCACGACCCTCCCTCCCCCCCCCCCCGGGGATTGGTGCGAATAATAATAATAATAATTGAATATATTAAAAAAAAAAGGGAAAAACGATTGGACGAGGGTGACGTGGCATCCGGGGACCCGTACAGGGTGAGCGAGAAGAGAAGAAGAAAGCAATCTGTCGGGGTAGCTAGATATTTTTTGGCCAGCTCTGTCATTGGGGACCGTAGGATCAGAGCTGGTGGGGGCAATGGACTCGGTGTCAACGCCGTCCGATCTCAGCTAAAGATTTATGGGGTTGAGATATTTTGGCATCTTGCTTTCGCTTGTGTGTTTCTCAGTCTTCCTGCTTGTGAGAGAGCAGGTGAGATTTCTTTGTTAAAGTTTCCTTCTTTCTTTCTTTCTTTAATTCTTTAAGTACACCGAACACCAAACACCAGAAACCACCATCGGGAGAGAGAGAGAGAGAGAGAGGAAGAGGATGGGAGAGGCGGCAGTGAATAGTTTTGAAGAAGAGTTGGAGGAGAGAACAGAGAGTGAAACAGGGGGAGTGAATACAGATAGTAATGAGAATAGTATCGAGAAGAAGAGGAAGGAAATGGAAGGTGACGGTTCGGGTAACGGTGGTGGTGCTGCAAGTGGGTTGCTGAGATTGTTTCCTAAGATGGCATTGAGGGTATTGCTGGTTGAATCTGATGATTCTACCAGGCAGATTATTGCTGCTCTTCTCAGGAAATGCGGTTACAGAGGTCTGTTACTTGTTTACTTTGTGAATCCACTTTTCTTAATTTTCCTTGGTTTTCTTTCCTCTTTTTTTTTTTTTTTTTGGTGTGTGTTCTGTGTGAACCGATGGAATTTCTGTGTGGTTTGGTGAAATGGGGTCTGGTAGTTTTCGCCTTTTATGCTATCTGACGGGGTCCTCATGAAGTTGCGATCGCCTTTAATTGTCCGATGGAGAAAGAAATGAAGTCGGCTTTTGAGCAACGCCATTGTGTTTAAGCCTCTAAGTTCAGAAACCTCTGGTTCCATTTTTATCTTTTGAGATCTTGTAGCAAGGCCTCTCTCTTCTACTTCAATTTGATGGCAAATTGGAATCACGATGTTTCAATCTTTTTTCTTCTTCTTCTTCATTTTAATAATATTCGTTTTGTGGTAACAGAACAATCACATCTCCGGTAAAACACTCTGTCATGAGTCTACTGAGATTTATGGTAGATATGGTAAGCTTGGAGTCCATAAGCAAGAGATTGATTCTGTTTGCTTTGCTCCCCAACATCTAATTCCGAAACAATTTTTTTTTTCTTCTTTTTGATTTGTTGATGTAGATATGTTATATTCTGAAAATAAAAATACAGATACGTATACGCATTAAATTTGCATAGAGAAATCATGCTTCAAGAAACAAAATTTTTTTTCTTCATTTTGATTGGCTGATGTGGATCCATTATGTTCTAAAAATAAAAATACGGATACAATATTATATGTATGAGAGTTTTATACTTGCGAGTAAAAAGAGATTTTGCTTTCTGCTTTGGCAGTTTCTGCTGTTCCAGACGGCTTAAAAGCATGGGAAATACTCAAAGGAAGACCCCACAATGTAGACCTCATTCTGGCAGAAGTGGATTTGCCCTCCATATCTGGCTATGCTCTTCTGACTCTAATCATGGAGCATGAGACTTGCAAGAACGTACCAGTTATAAGTATGACATGAAGAATGAGAATTGAATGTGGTTTATGAATGATTCAGTTTCCCCATATGACGAAGAATTAATTAACGTTTTTGCTTGGCTTTGCAGTGATGTCCTCGGAGGACTCAATTAGTACAGTTTATAAATGCATGTTGAGAGGTGCTGCTGACTATCTTGTCAAGCCTATAAGGAGGAATGAGCTGAGAAATTTGTGGCAGCACGTATGGAGAAGACAATCGGTATGCCATTGCCTGCACTTAGTTCTTTTTTTTTATATTATTAATTCCATTCTTGATTGTACACGAAAGTTGTGATCTTCCTTTCTAACTGGACCTGGTCCTCATTAGTTCACACTTTTCTATCAGTCACTTGTCTCAGGAAACTGTCCCCAAGACGAAAGTGTTGGACAAGATAACATTGAAGCCACTTCCGGAAATAATGGAATCAATAATCACTCAAGTGGTGACATAGCGTGTAGTCAAATAAGCAAGAGATACATTGAAAAAGGAAGTGATGACGAGGTTAGTGCTTCTTTTGTAAGTGAGGGAGCAAATTATTTACTTGTAGCTTTCCTTCAAGTGTCTGCAATGGCAAGTTACCCATACCCACTGTAGCATGAGCATGCCCTTTTTGAAAAGAGTTTCCTACTGTACACTTAGATTTCAATCTAGTTGTAAACCACATAAGCAATTCTCTAGGCTTGTTGTTATTTGAATGTATCTGGGATGAAATGGAAATTGGTCATTCCTTGTGCTTTCATCATGAACATTATTGTGGAGTTGTTGGAAAAACTGAGTTCTGAATTGACACAATATCAAAAATGCAGGAACAAACACAATAAGTTAGTGCTAGGTTGGAGTCAAATTAATAAGTTTGGTGCATGCCTATCAAGGGTTTTGATGATCCAGTGGTGCATTTTGGCCATGGGATAACTAATATTTCCACTACTGTGTAGTAGAGATTGTCTTGCTGCTCTTTCAGAGCTCTTGCTCAAAAACCCAGACATGGAAGCTGAGACTGTCTGCATGGAATATTTGCAGGACTCCGTGCGATCTGGACGGGGAGAATTAAGGTCAAAGGACTTGAAAATGCAGAGAGAGAATGTACACTTCAAGGTTCATAAAAAATTGCTCATGCATGAGAGAGGAACTGAAGGTGAGACATTTGTCCACCTAACAAGTTCATCTAGCTTTTACATGCCTATTATCCTTTTTGAGGAACTGAATTTCTACTTATTCTGCTTGAATTAGGCTCAGCTATGGCCGTCTGCAACGATGTTAACAAAATAGCTGTTGGCAAGGGTATTGAAGAAGGGAATCAAAGAAGCAATGCTAATGTTGCCCACGAAGCTGTTGGTGACAATGGCATCCTTGTTCACTCTTGCAGAGAAGCTATTGACTTCATGGGAACATACATGAACCAAAATGTTTTTTCATATCCCGATAAAAGCAAGTTGGATTCTTCTTCACAATTGAACCTTTCCTTGAATAGATGTCACCCTGGTGGGTTTGACGTTGAACTTACGGAGGAGAGACATAATATTGGGCATTCTCATGCCTCAGCCTTTACGCCGTCAGTTCCCTTTTCCCTATTTGATTTATTTGCAATTATTGGCTGAACTCATCTATTAAGCTGGAAAAAAAATGTTTTGACATGTGCCCATGCACTTACATTGTTTTGCTTCTGTGATCATTTAATCATTTTCAAAACATAATGGAATATCCAAATTTACCTAAAAGACCAACTGGTGTCAGTCCATCACTGCTCTAATTCTTTTTCAAGGATTCACAAGTTTCTGTCACTAGACAATTTGAAATTCCATACTGCATTGTATTAACAAGTATATTCAATTGGGTTTCATGCAGGTACTCTAGCAGGACATTAGAGCCCCAATGCTCAGCAATGGCAAGTGTTTGTAATCAGAAAGAACTTGATGCCGAATCTGAGAGAAACTTTTTCAATAATGTTAGTTTTGGCCACTCTAACTATCCTGGTTCAGCACTTGGAACCCAAAGAAAAGTGGTCTCTCTAGCTACTGGTCAAACCAAAGAAAATGCTGCTTCATACCATCAACAAAGAGTATTTGAATTTCCAATGCAAGGTCTGACATTCAACACTCTTCACACCAGCTATGGTTCTGTGCATTCTCCTCTTTCTTGTAAACAATCAAGTTCGTCACAGATGCTGACCCCAGGTTCAGCCAGCCAGCAAGACCCCCTGTTCGAAGCGAATTCATTTCGTCAGTCCAATTTTGAAAGTGATCCTGCAAAGCCACATGATCAAATTAGCCAAAATGCAAATGATATCACCAACTGTACTTCGCAAAAGCAGGACTACAAGTTGGACTGTTTGGAGAATCAGGGACATATTTCTCCTGCAACTGATCAGAGTGCTACTAACAGTTTCTGTAATGGTGCCACAAGTCATCTTAAAAGCAGGGGCTATGGAAGCACTTTTGGAAGTAATAGCAATGTTGATCAAGCTGCCGTCATCAGGGCTGTCGCAGAGAGCAAAAATGGTCTCACAGATGCCACAAACACTCATCGATCTATCCAAAGAGAAGCAGCTTTAACCAAGTTTCGCTTGAAGCGTAAAGAAAGATGCTATGAGAAGAAGGTGCATTACGTCAGTTCAATTTCTGCCATCAATTTTGCTGTCATTTTCACCATGTTTTATGCGATTGCTGTCATGTCCACTTTTATTACGAGTGTATACGTGCATGTCTGTCTGGGGAAGGAGGGAATAGGGGGATTGAGTACCAATACTTTGGCTATTACAACACCATTGTTACATTATGGTAAGGGCAAAACTTTGGATTGCGTGGGATAGATGTGCGGCCTTGGGCTCGAATCACCCCTAGATACGTTCCCCAAAGCAAAGGGAGTTGTGGTGGTAGAAACCATGCTAGCAGCACAAGATTTACCCAAATGGCTTGTTATCAAAAGACATTATTATTACCTATAGCAAACTTATTGTTTATCTTTATTTGGAAGACAACTGGACCTTATTGTAAGGATTTGGCATATTGCTGGGTGTGCATATTGTACATTGTGCTAACAAAATTTACTTGTGCAGGTACGATACGAGAGTAGAAAAAAACTTGCCGAGCAGCGTCTTCGAGTAAAAGGACAATTTGTTCGTCAAGCACGTATTGATCCAGCACCTGCTGAAACTGGATAGCTGTATGGTCAAGTCTATCGGTTCTAAGACGCGGATCCATTGGTATCTGAGGCCTTTATGCCTTCACTTCGTGGCATGTGCAGAGAGAGGTGCAAAGCTGTGTCAAAAATCCAAGGTGATTGCCACTAGCCTTGTGGTTTAATGGTAAGAGTTTCTGGGCTATCAGCTTCCGTACCGGGGTTTGAGCCTGGGCTCCAATGAACCGAGAAAAAAATAATCCGAGTTGATTCTGACATTCCACCATTTGGTTGTCTTATTCGTGGATATTGATGAGGATTTATCACGTATCCTCTGTAAAGTAGTATAGCAGCCTTTTACTTCACAGGTCTTTCTTTTGTATATTCCAGATGGGTTGTGGAGATTAATTTTCTTTTGATTGTGGTCTCTGGTTGGATCGCCTAAAAGTTCAAGACGGATGCACATAAAACATATATACGAGACTCACCATCTTCCTGTCACACAAATTGCTTGCTATAAAGTTTATCAAGATCAACCAGCTAACCCATATATGGGTTTTCGGCCCACCTTCAACCCGTTCGCTAGCGCCCGCTGAGATCGACAAGCAGATGATGGTATTGGAGCTGTAGAAGGAACAGACAGAATATGTGCAATAGCTATAAGGTATTATTCATTGAACTGTGAGCATGCGGATGCCCCAGGACCCTGAACTATGCTCGCTGTACCCTGCGCCTGAGATAAAATTATTCCAAGATTTTAGATATGTTACAATTATAATTACTCGCTTCTGTCAATGCCTACGCTAAGAATTTCCCTATTTTGCTTGCCATTTTGCATAATATCTATACTTCCAACACGATTTCAGCTTTATCTGAACCGCGGTATCTAGAGGCCAGTGTCATCCGGCGATGCTTTGCAAGAAGTCTTGCACTTTGTCTTAAGATGTGTGTCTCCGCAAGTCATCTTATGAGAAGCAATAAAAAACGTAGCAAATGCAGCCGGGGAAATAACGGGATGACTGGCAGTGGGAGAGACGGGGGCGTAACTTTAATAGAAAATTTCTCCCTTCTCAATTCGCATCATCGAACTCTAAATACAAAATTAATTATTAAATTTTGTGATAAAAAGTTACCAAGATTCCAACTTTAAATTTAAAATTAACTCTTAAATTCTGTGATAGAAAGTTTTTGGAAAGGAGATCCGAGGGATCACTTGTAATGTCCACGCGGCTTAGAATAAGGTAGGAGGAGGCTCCATGGTGGCTGGATTGGAATATATATATATGTTTTTTTTTTCTTTTAAATTTCAGTGAACATGTAAATTTTTGCTCTGAACTAGTGAACGAGGACCACTATTGTCAGCACCATGTATCTGAACATGATTTTCTCTACAATATCAATGAAGTGAAAAGCCAGACTTGTTTTTTACCCAATACGAAACTATCAAAGAAATAACGGACCTGGGTGAGGTCCAGAAGCAAAGAAAACGATGCAAGGTTTAGTGAGTAAGAAAAGAGCAGATATGAAATCACTAAGGTCCCGTGGCCCTTCTAGCCTTTTTCCCTTTGATTGAAGGGCAGGAAACAAAAAGCTTCCAAAAAGCAAACCCCACAAAAAGCCAAAACCCACTCTTTAATCCTCCACCCGATTTCAAGCGTACGTCGCCTCACACACGGTAATATTCTTACCAAGACCCTAGTTTGGAGGGTCCCGTTAGCTTTTTTAACACCAGTGTCCATGAGCACTGGGCTGAGACTACCTCGCGAAGGCTGCTTCTGTGGCAGACATCGAATGGCAGGGTCCCATCAGAGCAGGTTATGGAGGCCTGAGATTTTCTAACAGATCTATCCGAACTGTCAATCAACCAACAAACATTCAATCAACCAATACCTGTCGCCCATCGGTATTTCCGTATATATATAGTCTCTTTTCTTAACCTAAAAGTAACTGCCGCATGTCGTGAGGATGATTCCCAACAACTTAAAGCATTGTTACCGACTCTTCACGTCTCCTCCATCTATGTTTTGAACACATTTCTGTGTACGGTTCAATAAAATAGAAGGCACCCGAGATTTCAAAACACTCATGGCATTAATTTAATGGACTATCATCGCTGCTATTTCTTCTTCTTCTTCTTCTTTTTTTATAATATTTTTCAGAAATGTTTATTGCCTTATCCATTTTCAACGTCAGATCTTCAGCTTCCAATCAAACGAAGTGAGTTGAAAGGGTGGTTGGTGCCACTAGCTAGTGGCCACCATTACTGATTTTCACTTGACAAGAAAGGCTAATCTAGGATACTTCTGACAAGTAAAAACTTGTTTAGCTCGCCTTGCTTTCCTTCCAATTATTTACAATAGCCTTTCACGTCCTTTATTTTCAGCTGGTAAGAGATATGCCTTCGCATCCTTTCGTTGTCAGTTCTCAATTGGTCATGTTAAATGTACAATACAAATATACAGTACTCCCTTGCAAAGCATGCAATACAATGAAACTGCTCCTGCTGCAGGGGCCCCCGGAGTGAGGGATGATGGTCAGCTGGTGCATGAAACATTGGATGTGTAATAATGCATACCAAAAGATGGGGAGACGGGAGATTGGTGAAAGGGATGATCCGGACACGATTTAAACCGTCGGTGGTAGTTCTAATTGATAATATTATCCCGAGGTCCCTTAATCAGGGATGCTCGGACCGATAGACATAGGGCGTCCCTAGTTGGATGACATTTTATGGTTTGCTGTTGCAGCTGGAAATCAGCACCGCCATGCAAATCCAACCCCTTCACAATTAGATAGCACTTTTTGCTTTTAGATCTTCTTTGGAATTAGTTTTTTCATAGACTTCATATAAATTGAATTGAATTCTCTTGTTGCCTAATGATTATTCTTAAGTAATAGAATTCAATTCATTTTGTTGATGAATCATAACATCCATTTGTGTGATATTATAATGTTTCACTTCTTATTAAAATAGGATAAAGGCATTTTTGAGAATTTATCTAAAATATTTCTAATTAATAGACAAAAATTAAAAAAAAAAATTCTAGAATAGAATATGAGATTTGAATATCAAGAATTACCCTTAGTTAAATGCCCTCCTCAATTCAGTTGAACCAAAAAAAAAAACTCACCGATCTCCCTCGCTTTATCATAGGAAAAAAAAAACAAGGTGAAAGTCTAGCCTTGTCCCAGTTCAACTAGCTGTTCGTAGTGCATTTGCAGACTAGTGGCTCTGTAACGTTATGGGAAAGCTGTGAACAAATTTTCCTTTTGGAGGATCCAACGGCTAGAGATGCAAATTTCACCATATTAATTGAAAATCTTACCTTGGATCAAGAGGTGCATTGGAATTGGAAAGGCCAATACCTGAAAAGTAAAGAGGAAAAAAGAAAGCAAAATATCAGAATTAGTGTCCCACCAGAGGCGCCAGTCAAAAGCAAGATAGCAACAAAAACAAAATGATTGCTGCTTTCTGTTTGCTCAGTGCCCCCTCCCCCTTTATTAAACCCACTCACCACTTCTTCCTTAGCATTGTAAACGACCTCCTCTTTCACCTTCTTTTACTCTCTGTGGCTCCACTGCAAATGTCTCAAATTCTAATAGAGTCTCCCAAACACTGTGCCCAGAAAGGAATAAACGTCAACAAGCTATACAAGAAGCTCATTTTTGCCGCCTCCACTCTTTTCACCATAACCCTGTCATTAGTATTGATCATCTGGCTAATTCTGCGGCCTACCAAGCCTCAGTTTTCCCTCAAAGAAGTTGATATCTACCAACTTAACCTCTCGGGCCATAATCTGCTCAACTCCTCTATCCAAGTCACCCTGCAATCCAAGAACCCCAATCAGAAAGTTGGTGTTTACTACGATGAGCTGCTAGTTTATGCGGTGTACAAGAGTCAGCAGATAACAGCTGACACTTCTCTTCCTCCTTTCTACCAAGGACATGAAGACAGCAACCTCCTAACAGCTTATCTGATTGGGACTGGGTTGCCGGTGGCCTCTTCCTTTAGTTACGAAGTGGGGCGTGACCAGAACGCCGGAAAACTTGTGGTCAGTTTGAAAGTGAATGGACGGCTCAGGTGGAAGGTTGGGACTTGGGTGTCCGGGAAACACAGGTTCGTTGTTAATTGTTTTGCTGTTCTGCCTCTTGGTCCTACTCTTCCAACAGGCCCGCTCAGCTCAAAGCAAGGGACTCAGTGTTCCACCTCAGTCTGAATCAAGGTTTCCTATATATTGCACTATAGTATACTTGCGAGTTCTGTTTTTGTGCTTGCTGCGAAGTTATCAGCTGAGTGTTTTACTTGTTCTCCCTGCTCGTGTTGTTGTAGATTATGTACTGTACATGGCAAGGCCGAAAGCCTACTTGACGGCATTAGTGGGAAGCCTGCTTTGATTGTACAAATATTGTCTCCTCATCATCCTATTCCTTAACCTTCTTAAATTACTTTTTTTCTTGTTTATTCGATTCAACTGGGGAGCAGATTTTATCTAAGAGTGAAATTTTATATCTCACTCTAAATTTTATAATTAATCACTAGACAATACCTAGCAGTTTTTAAATTATCTACTTGTATGTGGCTGTTAAAAAGAAGAAAAGATGGATCTTTATAGCTTCCTCTGACGTGGGTTTTTTGGATTCCTGAATTCTGGACGTGAGTGGAAATTGACTAGGAGACATCTACATAAACATGCATACTTGTTTCAGCCTTGCTGCTTTGACTGTTCTCTGTGAAGGCAGAAAAGAGAGAAAGAATGATGCCGCTGATGAGAGATGAGATTCCAAAGAGAAAGGGTGAAGAAAAAAGGGAAATTAGTTGCTTCTTTTGCCAAGAATGCAAGTTCGACGTCAACCTCTTTGCCTTTAAGGTTTACAGATAACATTCCTCAAAAAAAAAAAGGGGGGGGGGGATTACAGGATAGAGATTCCTCCATAGCCACGACTTCTGGGTCCCCGTGAGCATCAGATTTCTGGCATCTTTTGCCTCAAAGCCCTTCAAACCCCTTCTCGCTTTCATCTCAATAATTCGACGATTTGTGTGGAGATGAATATACTAAATGAAATGCAAATTCCAGGATATGGATTTGGCTGTCTCAGTATCTTAGTACACAAGAATCAGTCTCGGACCGATGCTCTAAGCGGGAAGTCCAATTTAAGGTTCCATCTTTTTCCCAATATGCTCCTTGTTCGTCTACAACACATACAAATTAAGACACCGAAAGATTTTTGCAGCTCTAAAACTATTTAAAAAGCTAAACAGTAAAATAAAAAATATGGGACCTCATAGATTTTCACAACCTTCTGAAATGGAGGGAAAACTGGTCACCCATTTCAGGAAGGAAGAAGGTCGAAAGCAACGCTCCCGTTGGCAAGCTGCGAACTTCATTGGCTTCTACGACCAATCATTCATGAAAAATAAAAAAATTGTAATTATTTTAATACAATTGCGGATTTGCTTTGCTCTTAGAACTCTTAGAAAATAAAAATAATGATCTGCCACAAATTCAAAAGTGGTAGAGCTTTTCGAGTTCTTAAAAGAACGATAATTTTTTACATTGTACGACTCGAGAACTTTCTGATAGAGTAGCATGCCCCCTCCCCTCCTAAACCAAACCAATTACCGTATATTTCAAACAGACATTTCCACTGTGGACAAGGCCTAAGCAGGGGCCATAGAAAGTTGAGGGAGTATAGGGTGGACTCACTTTGAACGCAGCACATCAAACTTTTGTTGATTTTCTGATTCATTAGGTTGCGTTATTAACCCATGCCGAACTTTTCATAGAATAAGTGTCAAAAATTGTAAAAGCCAGAATACTCTTGGAGTAGCTAAGTAAACTATCTGAGTTGCCGAACCCTATTTGAGCAGCAGCATCTCAATATTGCCACTCATTGCAAGCCCTCAAAAGCGAAAGAAAGCTTACTCCAAGATATCAAAATTGGCGACCACAAAAACCAGGGCCTTAAAAATCCGTAAACAAGGTTTTGCAGAAGAAGAAAAGGTACTGCATACTAAAATTCAATGCTACAAAGTTGTTGCAAAGATACAAGATTCCAAGAACTAGGAACATTGTACAAATATGAACATAAGAAAGAATATGATATATGGTGAAGTTACCTTCTCTAGTGCACAAAATCCAATTTCTGAATGGTATGGCACTATCAGCTCTATATATATATATTTTTTTTTTCAAAAAGAAGAAAAATAAAGAATGAGATGGAATATTGTTTTGAGAAATGGACAACTCAACAAAAATTTAGCTTCTACTTATCTAATCCCAATTCTTACAGGTTATCTTTACTAATTTAGTCTGCCATCGTTAAGAGTGAAGAAGAATGGGAAAAATCACTAATCATTCTAGAATCTCTACTCTTCATTTATACTTGCAGTTAAACAGCCAGCAGGTCACATATTATATAGCATAAGCTCCCTTTGATAATATGCATAATGTGCACATTTGTCCATGTCAAAAAATGGAGGACCAAATTGACAGACACACACAATTACCTTAAAACGGAATGCATTTCATCCAAGGAGAATTTAGTTTATTGAACCCCAAAGCAAATGGAGAGTGTGGTTTCCTACATGGCATAGTTTAAGTGTGACTAGGCAGTAGTTCTGTATGATGGCTCATCAGAACAAATGAGCAAGCATAGAAACTTTCATGGGCTGTACCTGTTATTCCTTACTGGGTAAGATATGCATTGGCCTTAAAAACCAAACCAGGATTATTGAGGATCACTTATACTCAATGTAAAAGGGATAGGATATTGAACCCACCAAGAAGAAAAAAAAAAAAAAAGTAGTGCATCTATCTTAGCCAACAAAGGAAGACATCCAGAAAATTGCACATGAAACAGAAGCAAATCTCAGCAAGTCAGCTCAGTGACACAACATCCCAAAAATGTCACCAGAATGGGACAAAAAGACTCTCCAAATCATTAAATTCTTCCTAAGAAATGTTGCATTAAGGTACCATACACTGGCACAAGAAAAGAACCTGCAACAGAGGAGGTTAGAAGAAGGGCAGAAGCAAAAGATGGTGGAAAACTCAAAGTTAGCCATCAAAGAAGGGATTTTCAATACATCTTTTGATCTTAAGATTGGAAATCAAATATATCCTGACATTACAAAGCTGTTGTACAGTTGCAACCCTGAGTCCTTTAGACGGACAGCCAACTTCAGAGTATATAGACAGATAGGCGACAATCACCACAGAAAGGTAACTATTAAATAGAGGCCCTGAAACTTCAACTATATACTTTGCAGCTCTGCTGGATAGGTTGCCAAGGGAAACAAAAAAAAAAAAAAAAACAGCTAGTCCCCAATCCATCAAAATCTTAGCCAAGACCAACTCCTTTTTGCTCAAACACAAAAGGCCTTAAACTAAATCGGCGATTTGTTTGCAGAATTTTAAATGGAATTGTAGGGTGGTTTGTGAGCTTGATTTAGGTGAGGGATGAAAGGGAAACAGAACAGATTTCTAGATGGCTAATAATCACTGATATTGCATACAGAACAATGAAGAGAATAAAAACTTCATGCGAATAGCATTGCTCGAGACTCAAATTTTACTTGTAAGAAATGAAACACAATTAGCATTGAACAAAGATGAAGCAAGAAGTTTTACATTCCGTGTCAAACTTAGTAATCTTATTCAGAATGTTATGATTATTAATATTACTCTTAGATCATTAAGTCTCCGAAGACCCAAAAAAATAAACTCAGAGAGCCAATGGCCCATGCGGGGCATATCAAGAAGATTGAATCAATTCGGGACTAACCCATTTCCAGAAATGCCTTTTCACTGACACCGCTCTGTCTGCAGCTCTTTTCTCCTCAGAATCCGCATACTCCTCTGCTTCTTCCGTACAAAAGTCGCCCTCAGGCAATCCATCAACCACAACATCTACCGAATGCAGAAGATAACGAGCAGGCAAACCCGGATACGACTCCGAATTGCGCTCCTCCAATTTCTCCTTATACGAACCCGGCACGATGGTCACAGCGCCCGCGTCGTTTAAGATGGACCCGAGCTCTTCTTTGATAGCACGAAAGACGGCAGCTTGAGGGGTCTCGTTGGGCTTCATTTTCTCCGACAAGGGTCTGCACCGATCCCTGACGCTTCCGTCGGACAATTGTTGATGCGATTCGACCAGAATCAGATTGTTTTTACCGATGACACGGACGGTGACGACGTTGACGGTGCGGATTGGAGGGGTGGAGTCAGCGAGGGAGGTCTCGCCCTCGGAGAGCTCGAGCCAGAGGTTATGGACGTTCTTGGTGCCGGGCGCGACACCCCACGAGGCGAAAGAATCGGAAGGCAGGCGTGGCCTGAGCCAGTCGGAAAGTGACTGCGGAGTGGCAAACCGGTGATTGTTGGAGTTGGAGACGGACATAGCGGGGTTTTCCAGGAGGAAGCGGCGGCGAAGTGGGCTCTTGGAAATCGGGAAGGAGAGGAATGGGAATTTGGGGCGGTTGGGCTTGGGGGAGGAAGGGCCGAGGAAGAGAACAGAGAGTGCTGTTAAGAGGATGTCTGCAGGGCAATCACTGGTGGCTCTCTGGTGGTGCCGTGGGTTTAGGTTGTTGTTGTTGTTGTTGTCGTTGTTGCTGTTTGTGATTGGACTCCAGGGCCTCGCTGACATCTCAAATTACACACTACACTTAAAATTACGACATTACTGTTGTGGCTGCCGGACGAGGAATGACAAGCTCGAGGATCAGGGACATTCTGATAACAGAAAAACACAACAGAAAACCAACAACGAAGAAGCTCTGCCTGAGGAGGGTTTTGTGAACCGAGTCGAGGCAGCTCTACCCTTTTTATCCTTTTTGTCCCCTTTTTTTTTTTTTTTTCAGTCTTTTACATGTCAAATTACAATGAAGTTCATTTTTACAGTTATTTTATTTTATTTTTATTTTTATTTTTTTATGTAATTAGAATATGTTTGGTAATTTTATTCGAATTATCAAAATATATTTTTTTTTATGAAAATAAAGGTAAATTTATATATATTTAATTTTTTTAGATTATATAAGTGTAAAAATTTTGTGTATTAATACACTATTTTATATTTTAATTACATATTATAATTAAATATTATTTTTAAATTAGTTAGTTTTATTAAGTGAATCTTTTTTTTTAATTTAATTTTATTTATAATTTTAATTTTAGTTTAATTATATACCATAAAGTTTACATGAGCTGTATATGAAAAGTTTCAATATCGACTTCACGAAAGATAAATTTGACTTGACTTGACTTGACTTGACTTCTTAATTAAAGAACTAAACATGAACATGGCTAAAGTTAATTAGGCTCGGCCCGTTCACTGTTAGAGAGTCAGTACACTGTATGCGCTTTGTTTGATTTGTTAGTGACTTTTATCTACATTAAATACGTATTATTGTTAATTGGTTGTATCGTGATTATTTTTTCTTTAAAAAAATAATTTATCAGAATATATAGTGTTAATATTTATATAATTTAAAATTTATCTTTTTCTATTTAACATGAGATACAAATCGTATTTAACAAGTTATCGATTACTCTGATATACTTGTCCTCTTCAACTTGTGTGCATTTTCTATAACAGTTTTGGAAACTTTAATTAAAAGATTCGAGCATTTGAGCCGCGCAATGACCTTTCTACTAAAGAATGACCTTTCTAATATTGGTATCATATTAGGCATGGGTGGATTTCTCATTTCAGTTTGGACACTCCTAATTTTCACAAACAAGTCATACAAAGTAATTTTCCACAAATAACAGTCATACGAAATAAATATCATTGATATCATACGTGTCTTTTGAGTTTAATTTGCAAAATTCATTTGCAAGTTTCGGAAGGACACCTTAATAAGTAAGTGTTAGATGGGTTATCTTTCCCGGATCAAATTTAATAATTTGTAAAATTAGAGTTATTAACTACAAAATTTAATATTAACGTCCCTTAAACTCTAAATTTCAAGTCAATATTTGATCCATAGTTCCTATAAAACAAAGACGCAATAAAAAGGATCGAGTTTAATTCATGAAAGCCTGCGCCTTAACCCCATGACCTTGAACCTGGCTGAGCCTATGCATAATCCCGGGCTTCAGAGAAAAAGAATTGGATGGGTAAAGGCCTACCTACAGATTGTCCAAAAACAATTTTCGAAATTCTTTTTGTGTATAATATTCACGCACAGAATTGCCATCATCTAACTGGCATTTTCGGTATCAAGTCTGTCTATTCTCTTATTAGAGCTGAAGGATTTTATAACCGAAGAAGCCAAAATTCGGAGGCTTCAAGTTCCACAGCAGATTGGAACATTTTTTAGGTAAACAAAAATGACTCACATTCAAACAAAACAAAAGAGAAGACAAACACACACGCACACGCACCGAGCATGTGCACGTGCACGCACATCGCACGCACGCACGCACGTGCAGGCACACACACACACAGAAGCCAATTAACACAATTCATGCAGATCTGCGTGAAAGTGCCCATAAGTCAGTCATATAAATATAAAATCACCATTAACCTCTGAAAAATCAAAATTGTGGGGTCCCAATCCAGACAGGCTTGAAAGTACAAATAAACTTAACCATAACCACGGGACAAATTAATGTCACCATAAAATAAAGCAAACACCAAAAGAAGGAACTGATAGCTCTCCTATTGCTTGATCAATTAATCCTCCTCAAGAATGGTTCCCTTCTCGCTAACATAGATGCCATCAAGGAACTTCCGGATATCTTTATTCTTGACATGGCATTTCTGTCCAGCAAAAAGTAGAGCAACTTAGCATAAGCTACCATCCCAATTAAATTAAAGTGTGGCACAACCAAGAAAGAGAGAGAGCATGTGATAATACCTGACTTATCAGGGCAGCAGACCGTGAAACTAGCTCAATATCACTACCATCCAATATCAGCTCATCCTTGACCTTCTCAGACCGAACAACAGTAACACCATCAAGCATATCCACTTTTCTCACCTAAAGAAACAAATCAGAGTTTGTATTAGCATTGAATTAGGAATTTGGAACTTCTCAACATAAATAAACAATAAACCTCTTCAAAGTACGGCACAACCAATCACCATTAGACAGGCATGTTTCATCTAGAACACTACCCTTCATCAAAAACACCATAATTGCATACGGTTAAACTGCCAACATAAATCATTCACAACCAAGATTACATTGTGTGAATGTCATTGAATAGAATTTGCTTCAATGATGCCATCGTGAGCATTCCTTCTCCAAAAGTTTTCAAGAACAAAAGCCAACTCAACTCCAGTGAAAATAATGTAGCAATAGAACTCTACTTGGCATTACCATTAGAGATCTATCTTTTAGGAAAAATGAACAATGTACAGAAAACAAGAGTTCTCAACGAAACAAATTTAGTATAAGGCAAAACCCACTATCAAAGTATTGCTATGATGAAGGAAACTTGATTACACTAAATCATAGAAAAGACACATAACACTTAACAGCTTGAACCTAGTATAAGAAAAAGAAAATGTTAATCTGATTAGAGCATCAAGGAACAGCCAAAAATTGATCATGGCACCCATTGCAATATTTACACAAAATGCACAAACAAATTTACAAATTACCTTCAGGGACTAAATACATGTTAACAATTAACCAATAAACAATACATCATATGTAAACTTTAAACCGTCATCATACCCAAAAGGTTTGAAAATGAGTATCAGACATACATTGCAGATAGCATGTAGCAATATAGAGTACCGTTTATGTAGGTTATTCATAAAATCATGGCAATACTGTAACCAAGAAAAACAAACGCAATTGAAAGCTGCTCTGCATAAACGGCTATATACAGAAAATGAACAGTTTGGCCTTCCAAGTAAATTTTGGCTACGCGAAGCTATCAAAACTCAATGCAACTCAATGCAACTCAACTAAATCAACTAAGACAAAATGGGTATTACACTCACAAGAAGATCTATCTAGGTGGTCAACAAAAATGAACTCGCAAAACCAATCGAAAAAAGAAGATAATTCATTGACTGAATGATTTATATAAAGGATAAAAAAAGAAAATGAAGAAAAGATGGGGACCTTCTTTTCACCGAGAAAGTTGCGGATCTCGATGGAGCGATTGGTGTTAATGATGGATGCGTTGATGGGGAAATGGGCGTAGACGAAGCGCATCTTGTAGCGGTAGCCCTTGGTGACGCCGGTGATGAGGTTCTCGACGTGGCTGAGGGCGGTCCGGATGGCGGCGCTGGTCTTGCGAGAACCGAACCAGGCGTCGATCTTGAGCTTGCGCTGGCCGGTTTCCTGGTCCTTCATCAAGTGGAAGTCGAGATTCAGGTGCTTGAAGTCCCGGGTCAGCTTCCCCCTTGGGCCCTCCACCTCTATCACCTTGGCGTTCACCTTTATCTTAATGCCGTCTGGTATGTTCATCGTTTCCGATGATAGTATCGTCTTCATTTTCTCTCTCTTCTAATTCCGGCGGGCAGGCAGCAACGGCGGAGATGTTCTTTCCCAAACCCGACTCGAGAGATGGAGGAGGCACTTCGAACCGGCGAAACCCTAGTAGGGTTAAGAATATGAGTTACATTGCATATATATAGAGAATGCATAACGCTGCTGCCGCTGCACGGTCGTTTAACGTCTTAGGATTTTTTTTCTTTCACTTTTCTGCCCCTTTTAAACAATATAATTCCCATTCTGTGCTCGTTTTTTCTTCTTTTTATTTCAACCTAAGAGTCTCTAATTTGCACAATTTATTACAGTATCACTTATTTTTATTTTAATTTGTCACTCAATTAGAATATCATAAAATTTATCTTCAAAAAAATACATTATTATACAACTAAGTCAATTAAATTTGCTTTTGTTCAAATAATATTTTTATACACTAAAACTATTTCAATCATTTTAAATTATAAAATGCAAAGATGATGACCACTATCTAGACAAAAAAAAAAAAAAACTGAACTTATAAAGCTTTTTTTATTATCTAATTTTCATCACCACATATTTTGAGATAATTTTTATAATTTAATAAATTAAATGTTAATTGAATAAAAGCAAACATGATAGATTTAATTAAATAAAATTTATTCTTTAGGGACGGATTTGAAAGCTTTTCATCTAATCTTTTAATATAAAATTACATAATGATTAACTTGAAATAAATCGAATGATTTAATTACAAAAAAATTGGAATTAAGTGATGAAAACAAAAATATACGATAAATTTACTGATAAATAATGTAATTTACCCACTCTTCCATGCTTGTATTCTTTCACTTTTTGATCCCAGTCATTTCAGCACCTAGAATCGTGACAATGATTCATGAATATTAATAGTAAAAAGTAATTTGTTATTTGTCAATTTAAGTATATTGAAAATAATCGAATTTAGCTGAAAGATTGTTGGAAAAAATATACATTTATTTTTTACACCTATTTTGTCAATAAACCTAAATATATACAACTAAAGCTATTATTGTCACATTATTTCCAATCAAATCTTAAAAATTAAAAAAAAAAAAAGTCAAATACAATGTATCCGCTGATTGTTCTTTCCATGTCTTGCATTAGAAGTAAACAATAGTAAAAGAGAATTTTATTTTCCAGACTAATTTAAATCCTAGTAGTATTTTGTAAATTATATTATCTACTCGGTGTTGGGCCGTGCTGAAAAGTTTTCAAAATTTTTAGAGTAACTATGTGATATTTGAAATTATAAGAACTAAGATGCAATTTACTAAAAATTAAAACTTGTACTTAGATATGATTCGTGACAATCTGTTAAAAATGTCAAAAGAAGGAGTTAATGAATGTGATTTCATTGCTAATAATCGTATCTTCTTAATTAAAATGTGATTATATTTAATAAGTGGATATGTAAAATGGATAGGCTCACACCGGCTCGATATGGTATGGGCCTTGTTGCGGTGCGACCCCTGATGAATGATGTCGAACCGTGTCGAGTATGATCTGCTATCTGTATCTGAACTGGACATGGAACCCTCGGTCCATGGTTTGTATCAGGCACGACACGAAATGGGCTCATGGTCCTATATGCATGTATGTACCTATATGCATATAACGTACATTCACATATATAATAAAAGCAAAATAAATGCAAAAAATGAAAAATAATATAATAAGATATATATATGTGTGTGTGTATATATATGTATATATATAAAAAAAAAAAAGAAAACAAAAAATGTAATTGCCATGCTCTCCACTCATAGTTAATTTATACAATAATACTAAATAAACTATTAGCTTAAGAAGAAAGAAATAAGGATGATCGTTTATGCTATGACCTACTCATGTGCTTGACAGCTGGGGAGAGATAGCGGAAGTCCAAGAGGAGCTTTGGTGAAGTCCCGGAGGGGTGGGGGGGGGGGATCGAACAGGAACATCAATTGCAGAGTGTGAGTGCAGACAAACAATCTTATACCAATGGAGCAACAGGAGCAGCAACAACAACAGCAGCAGCAGCAGCAGCAGCAGCAGCAGCAACAGCAGCAGCAGCAGCAGCAGCAGCAGCAGCAACAGCAGCAGCAGCAGCAGCAGCAGCAGCAGCAGCAGCACAGACAACATTCGTCGTCGTCTGAAGAGACGGGTGCTGTCGAAATGCGAGGTAGGCTGTCTCACAACCTTAGCAGCAACATCGCTGCTACTCTCGGCCTTGTTATCATCGATTGCAGTAATTGTAATGAAAATGGTAACGGACCAATTGCTAATGTAACAGCTACTGCTACTGCCACAACTGGTAGCCACATCTTCTCAGTCTCAGACTGCGAGGTTGCAAGTGGATCGGCTCCTGATCGTAGCCTCAACACAGAAACAGTAATGGAAGAGGAAGAGGAAGAAGAGGGTCCTTCTCCTACTGCTACATCGCCCGAGGACAGCCTTTATTTTGACAAACAGCAACTTGAAGGCACTTTCTCACTCTTTCTCTGCAACTCCTTTTGGTTCCTTAGTCAATGCGCCACAATCAGTCAATCCTTGTTTATTGCCAGCACTTCTGTCTATCTGTTTAGTTATCTTATTTGTAATACCTCCTTGGCTGGTTGCTCTGATGTTATCTGTAGCTGTAGACTGCTGCTCCTCTTCTTCTTGTTCTAACATGGCCGCATAATTACGGGATCTCTATATGGAAACTAACAAATTAAGTTGCTGATCTTGCCAAATATATATATATATATATTAATTATGGGACCTCTATAAGCAACGTCAGCTATATTAGTTTACTAGTCCAACCTGCTCGGCATATATGGAGACTGGTGTGTTACAAGCTCCTCAGCTAACTGGGAAATCAGGGGAGGAGAACTTGTTAGGTTTGTGATCTATGCTGGGCAATTTAGAGATCAGGCGAGCTACACACAAAGGATCATTAATCAATGCCATGCACATACTGCTATTTCATCAAGTTATAGTGTATGTGTAACATACCTGTAGGGATTTTCAGAATCCATAAATTTCCATCCTTTTCTATCTGCTGAATTGATAAGAAAAGCCCTTGAGTGTTTGAATCATGTACCTGCTTAGTAGCTCTAACTCCTGGTAAATGGGGACCACTGGCATATGATGTATTCACGGTAAGCGGCCTCCTGTAGGTGCCAAGCTGTTAGGTGTTAGATACTCTCTGCAAGTATTGATCTTATGGGCAGACCATGCTTGTGATCCGCAACATATGTAGAGTCTGAAACCAAAAAGATTCCAGAAAAACAATTTGTCAGAAGTAATCTACAGTTTGAAGATTCTTGAAAGTATCAGGATTTAGTGGTCCATTGAGCTCCTTTTGATGTAGTTAATGCTTTTATTAGATGCAGTAATTCTTCCACATAATTGTTTTTAGTAATGAGAGTTTACTCTCAGTTTTATGGACTATCTGATTTACTATTTTCTAGTCTCATATCAGTAAAAGCAACGGGTAATTATGTATAGGTTGTCTCTTCAACTTTACTCATATGGTGAATCTTTTCCCTTTTCTTTCCATCTACTATTTTCTGAAAATGACTTTATTCATAAGTAAAGCTAACCAGTATTCCTAATGGGTTGCCTAGATATGGACCAAGAACAGCAGCAGCAGTATGAACATCAACGTCCTACATTAATATTGTTAAAGGATGAGGAAGAGGAGGAAGATGTAGCTTTTCAACTGCGAGGCAGGAATGCTCGTCTTGGTAATAACAACCACTCTGCTCCTGTGGTTATCAGTTCTGGTGACGCTGCTTCTAATGTTATTGACAATAGCAACATTAACTCAAAGATTGCAAATGGAGCTCATGGTAATAGTGAAGATATGTTGAAAGATGAAGGTGCTACATTACACAACAGTGTTCACTATGACAAAGAGCAAGGTACTTCCTTTGCATTCGTTTTTCTCTCCTTTTGATATCCTTATATCAATTCTACTAAATTATTACATAGTGATAACTGTTTACTACTAGTCCATAAATCTTTGATAGCTATTTACATAGTGATTGCTATTTACTAATAATTATTATGGTCCTTAAATCTTCTATATGTTTGGTTACACTTCTTTCTTAAGCACTTGAATATCACCTTTATTTTCAAATCACCATTTTCTTCTTCTTCCTCTTCCTCCTACTCTCCCTGCTCCTCTTACAAGGTAAATCCTAGTACCTGACATGTTCACAGAGGCTAAATAATTAAAATGCTGATACTTCTTCTACCAAGGTTTGGATGGGCTGGCTATACCAATACCTCTTCTGCCCCAGCATTGCTGTTGCCAAGAATAATTTGTGGTGTTACCAATTTCATGCCATGTAGTCATTTGAGAGGCAGCATCATCTCTGATTTAAGTCAAAAGAGTTTCATTTTTGAAAAAGGACAAAAGAAAAATTAAGCATCCTTGGAATCATTTGAAAAAAAGGAATCAAAATTTCTCTCTTTTTTCTCCCACCATGTGACTCTAGATATTCATGTGTGATCCAGTTTGTTGTAATTGTGCTATCATTTCTTTTTCATTTTCATAACTGAAGGAATATGGAAATGTCATCACTGCAACTGGGCCTACTGTGTTACGAGATTTTGGAGTGATCATATTTCCAATCTTATCAGTTACACAAACACGCTAACAAATGTGGGAAATTTCAATCAACAGGGACCCTGTTTCATTTTTGAAACTAAAGATCAATTGATGATTATATCTAGGAAATTTCAGGATTGCATTAGTGAAAATGCAGTTTACAGAATTTTTAAGTAACTCCCGACTGCTACATTTAAGGCTGTACTCCTTAGCATGCTTGATATTGCTAGATTACCACTTTGGTGTAATTTATGTTTCCTGTGTTTGAGAGGTTTTATCAATTGGGGATATGAGTAATAATTTATCGCATTTGCTGTATTTCATATTTACTTTGTTGACATAATCCCAAAATCACTTTCTGATATTGTTTTGTGTGTACTAGAGTTATACTGTTCCTGTTGCCTTTTCTTTTCTGATGAAAGGCTTCAATGCATGGTTGCAGCTATTGGGACAAACCCAGGAAACATGGAAATTCCTGAAACGAATTTTGATACTCAAAATAGTCTAATTGAGAAAGTTAACCATGAAAATAGGAAAATTTTGGCCAATGAAGGGTTTTCAAGTTCTAGTTTGACACCTTGTATAGAGTCATCCGGAGTGAAGGGAGTAGAATCCAATAGTATTGACAATGACGCTAGATTAGTTGGAGATTTTGATGTAATAGAGGAAATAGACCAGGAAGGGGCAAATTTTGATGTTGAGAAGGTATTGGAGAAGCAGAATACGCATGATTTGTATTGCCCTAATTGTAATTCATGTATTACCAGAAGGGTTATCCTTCGCAGAAGAAAAAGGAAAGTTCGAAGTGCAAGGCATAAACCAAAGCACGATAAGTTTGGGACAATCATTCACTCTCAGTTGGGTTCTACAAGTGCAACCAATGATCAAGATCATGATACAGATAACACTGTTTTAAGGACAAGTCTAGCACTTGATGATGACAACCATGGTGGGGAACCCGATGCATTTAGATGCTTATCATGCTTCAGCATTTTCATTCCTACAGGTATAGTTGGTCCCTGCTTATTGAGGCACTTTACCTCTTTTGTTACTGTTCCTAATACTTAAGTGTTGTGGCTACTTATAGATGGTATAAATTTATATGCAAGCTTCACATGTGCAGAAATGTAGATTTCCTGCTGTGAAAGTATTTTCTGCTTGCTTGCTAGACTTTATGGTACTCTTCTTAAATTGTTTTTCATGATACCTTCATGCAAGGACGATGATCAACTCTTGTGTATGCTTCATGATTTGTAAATATGTAGATTTCCTGTTGTTAATGTATTTTCTCTTCTCCTCACTATTGGCCTTCATTTTCTCATAAGTGTTTGGTTACTCAGTGATTTGTGACTAATATCATTCAAGCTTAGTCTACAATATCATACTATCAGTCATTCAATCTGCTATACTATTTGGTAAACTAAAGCTAGTTGTATGGGCAGAGTTTGAGCATGCCCATGGGATTTTGCAACAGAGCACTTCAGCTCACTTTACAAATTCCCACCCCCTACTTCAATGGAATTTGAATGAAATTGCTGGAAATTTCTAATTTCTTTAGTTATATCTTATACTTCATTAAGAGTAACAAATTTATTCTTTTTTTTTGTTTTTTTTTTTTCTTCTACGTAGTTTACAGAGCATATGAACATTACTACTACCTTATCAGCTGTTGATGTGAAGACTACAAATTCTACTAAAGCATCATGCGACAACAAAATACAGCCAATAAGATGCATAGTGCAATTAAAAATATCAAAAGGCTAAAATAAACTTGGAAATATAGTCCAAATCTTTGTTTCTTTTCCCCAACTCATTAGCCTATAATAGGTTTACAATTGAAATTCTCTCCCTCTCTCTCTCTCTCTCTCTCAAAATGTGGACTTATTTATGTTGTTACATTTTGCAGGGAATGGATTTAAGTTGTTTCACTTTTTTGGAGGTAGCACCGAGAATGAAAATGTGCAAAATCTTCATAGGATACCTCAAAGCAATACAAACTGGTTCTTCTCTATGTTTACAATGGATAAAAGGAAAGCTATAATTGAACAAGGTGGTATTTTGTATGCAATTCTTGGATGATTGACTCTTTTTCTAACATAGCTGTCATAATGTTCATGTTAGTTACCTATACTTGTGCCTGCAACTACCACTAATTCTACATGTGTAACTGCTTTCATATGAGTTTCATGTTCTTCTTTGTCCTGTACCTTTGGGCGCTTGATGTTGTTATGCGTGGCAGGGATGATTATGATGATGACTGCTATCATCTTATGATACTTTTTAGTTGAGGAGTCTACAATATACGAAATCCAGTCTTGCCTTCTGGTCTTTTTGCACGTATAGTGTAGCCTGGTCTAATTTAGCAGAATTATTTTTTGAATGACATTACCTTTATAGTAGCAAGCACTTTAACCATGAATGTAAGGATTGAGATAACATAATAGTACACAGAAGAAGTGAATCTTGCCAATATGAAAGTTTATTATTAGGATGAAAAGTCCATTAGTTTCAAGAAAGTGCAGGAAAGCCACATATGTGTAAGAATGATAATTTTATGTAGAAATCTACTTATTTGCAAAAAGAATTGTATAACTGTGTCCCGCATACCTTGGAAAATTTCTTTTGTGCCCCCTGATTGTCAAATTTGTAGTGAACTGGAGGAATCCCATTCCTTGTCTGTTTATATGCCATTCATTGTGTGCATATGTTCAAATGTCTCTCAATGCAATTTTGTCATGTTGCAGAAGTCTAGTATAATAATCATTTGCATTTGATGCTACAGTAGGCTGCCTGATGTACATGAAATGAATCAGTACAACTCATTGCACTTTTCTGAGGATGTGCCACGCTAATATATTATTGATGATTCTGTGATGCTGCCTGCAGAAGATGCTCATGCTAACCTTCATAAAAAAGGAGTGGAATCAACAAGTTCTCCCAATACAGAGTGTTTGAAGGATGAAAAGTCCCCAGTAGAAATAGACCTTAAGTTCAATTTGACTGTAGGGACTGAGACAGAGGTTGATAAAATTGTTTCCATTTCTCCTATTCCTCCACCACCGGGCGAGTCTATCTGTGTTGACATAAACAATATGGGGAGTTTATCAAAAAAAGCTGGAAGAGAGACTACCAGTTCTTCAACAGAAGGAGAAAAACAGTTTGAGAACTTATCAAATGGACTGGGAATAATATCAGACCTTACAATCAAAAATTCCAACCAAGGTATGAGGAAATAATTTGAGGTCTTATATGAAAGGGACTAGTAGCTGTATCCTGAAAAATGGGATACATGCTTCGCAGTTTTTTAAGCACTTTTTTTTTCCTTGCAACTTTTCCTTATCTGAATATCTGATCTACATATGTTCTTAACCTTGGCACAACATTTTCCAACAATTGCATCACTTTTTTGGTTTGCAAATTTCTTTTTACTGGATCTCCAGTAAATAGGAACACCCCCATTCATTTTCTGTTTTCTAGGAACCAGGACAGAGTTCAATCATTTTGTTATTCAAGTTGTTGAATGACACGGATGACCACCTGTACCTGCAAATTTCATGTTGTCTAACTGGGAAAGTAGCATTATGTTTCTTGACAAATTGGTTTTTGAGGAATGATAAGAAAACTACTTTAAGCATAGTTCTCAGTTTACCTGATGGCTACCTCACAGGTGGGAACCTTCGCCTACCCTTTATGTTGTGGTCTTTTCAATTGGATGACTACTCTTTGATATCTCAAATATTGTAGTGATAATGTTGTCACTTTTTTTGTTTTTCTCTGAACACCCTAACACTTCCTCATCTGTTATGAAAACAACGTTTCACAATACATGTCTTGCTTTGCAATTTTGTGCAGGTGGGGATGCACTGCATCGTTCTATAGTGGACTCTTTCCAACCTGAAAATGGAATATGTGATTCTCCAACACCACTTGTTGATATTGTGGTTGATTCTGGAAAAGATGTAGAAAATGCCACATTGGGACCTCATCCAGGTGGAATAGATTCACTAGAAGCTTTGACTCGTGAATCTTCGACACTTGGGCAGTCAAAGATAGATGTAGACAAAATTAATGATGCAGAAGTAGGGGATGATCATTCCACTCATAATGATCAGGCATCAAACATGCAAGGCAGACCATTGCCCACCCAATTGCCTTCTGAAGGAAGATCCTCAAATATGTTGTCTATCAATGCTATAAAAGATGTCCTTTTTTGTTGGATCCAACGAACACCAATGCTTGAAAATGGGAAACCTGAGGTCAAAGACAAGGCATTTGATTTGATGAAAGACAAGAATAAAGGTACACAAAAGTTTGAGGGTCTTACATGGAAATAATTTTCGTGGAATGTACTTAAATTATTAGGCAACCTGTTTCAAGAAATTGCTTTTCTGAGCTATTGAAAAATAAAACTGATTTTTGTGCTTAATTAATTTTGTTTGATTTACAAATTATACTTTCATTAAGATGTATGTAAGTGACAATATTTATTTCGGTGCAATGGATTCATACACTTTATGCTTCCTTTACACACTTGGGACAAAAAGTACATGCATTGCACCCATCTCTGCAATTTAACCGATTCTTTCTTCTGCTTGGAAATGTGATTATTTTGATGTTTACTGCAGTAGCAGTTTGGAAGAGTGTGTTCATCTGTTATCAGTGATTGGTTTTTCTAAGCATGTTGATTTGCAACATCTTTGCATACACATTTCCTAAATTTTTAACCAGTTGGATTGTTGTGGTATGTCAAGATGAGGTAGGGAATGGTGTGATGCTGACAGTTGAAGCAGGGGAGCTGCAACGTGAATCTTCTCAGAGCTCACAAAATGTTTCTGTTTCAGTAGATGAAAGGAGTTTATTGGAAAGTGGAACACAAGCATATATAGGTGAAGAGGGCAATGTTGGAATCAGCATTGATATTTTGAAAAGCATTGTATATGGTGGTTTAATAGAATCAATCACATGCCTAGTTGTTGTTTCATCTGCAGCTGGTGCTGGTGCCGAGACATGTAAGCAACAACTTTGGTGCAAATCAATATGAATCTATTGTCATGTTTCAGAATCTATTACTGTTTCACATGGTATCAGCAGTCCCTGCAGTGTTTAGTAACATGTGAGAGAAAGCTTCCTATCAGTAGACCATTTGGAATGGCGTTCTCTAAAGAACAATATTCTTGACCTTTAGATATCAACATGGCGGGCTTCTAGTAATATATCTTGGCATTGAATAAAGATCAACTGTATTCCAAGTTGAAAAATATTCATCACAATAATTACTAAGACGTAGATCCATGTGATAATTGGCACATTTGATACTTAACAAAAACTTTCACTTCCACAGCTGATGCTCTTCTTAGAAATTCTGGATGCTTTTTGAACCAAATTTTTGTTCTATAACTAACTTTCTCAAGAGAGTACACCTTTTTTGTGTATCAACTTAACTTTGTTCCTTTTCATTTTGTTTTTTCTCTCCTCCCATTAATCATCTCTGGTATTATTGATTGAGTAGACAATTTATATATTATTAGTGAGAGCAAGTTATGACTCGGTTGAACTTGGATTTTGCAGTGGAGATTTTGGCTCTGGGATTGGCAAACGTGATTGGTGGACTTTTCATCATTGTGCATAATGTGAGTGATCTTTTGTGTCTGCATCTATTCTTAGATGAAAAGCATGTTGTCCATTTCCTTGTAATCTGTTTTTTTTATCAGTTGTTTTCTATTTTTCTTTCTTTTCTGGTCCTTTTCTTCTGGTTTTTCCTTCATTTATGATAGGAGTGCTTGAAAACGGAGTCAGTTCATCGAGCTAAAGAGTTAACTCCATGTCATTATTTCCAATTTCTATTACTACTACTATGTGATGTTTACGTTGAGGTCAATTTTGTATGTCAAATTTGAAACCGTATGTCATTCCCTACTCTGCTCAATGCACCTAATGTAGTGGGTCTGAACTACAACTAGTTGTTTGCATTATGAAAATTGGATTCTCTCTCCACTCTTGTTTGTGTGGCATGCATCTTAACTAACATTTTAAATTTTACAGCTTATTGATCTGAAAAATGATCATCCTAGAGAGGCGTCCGGTCCAGTGAATGAGCAAGTGGACCGTTACCAAGAAATGCTAGGACGAAGGGAGAATTTATTACTCCACATGACAGTAGTTCTTATATCTTACCTCTTTTTTGGTCTGCTGCCTCCTGTCATCTATGGTTCCTTGTTTCGTAAGAGTAGCAATAAAGATCTCAAGCTTGCAGCAGCAGGGGGTGCTTCTCTTGCATGTATCATTCTACTTGCCATTAGTAAAGCTCACGTCCAGAGGCAACCCAAGTCTTATCTCCGCACCGTATTGTACTATGTCATCATGGGGCTGATGGCCTCAGCCGCTTCTTTTGTAGTCGGCGATCTAATCAGCAAGCTCTTGCAGAAAGTTGTTTTGTTGGAGTCAAGTTCAGCTGTGACAATGCTGACACAATCAACTAAGCCGGCACGGGCATCCTTCTGATTCTTGTGATCCTGAGGCATAGAATATGAACCAAATCGGAACTATGAATTTCAAACAGCAATGGGATAGAATGTAGAACCGTTCTGTTGGCAAAAGGGCAAAATTGTTCACTTATTGCATCTGTGTTCAAGCCACCAACTTTTTCATTCTCCTCTTTGGCATACACCTGACGTTTAAAGCTCTTACATAGAATGTAGAACTCCTGAGGCAAGCCAATGGACTTGCAGACAAAACTGGGGTGAGAATGCTTCCACCATGAAAAATGGAAATAATGGGAATAATAGTCTATTTTTACAACTTGTGAATGCCTTGGATCATTAACAACTCTTAAAATGTCATTTGGGTTGGGATGAGAGACGCTTCTCTAATTATCAATGGCAAGATTACACCTTAATAAAGGTACAAAGACTGAGCCAAAATTTAAAGAGGGGGTGATTATATAATAATACAGTAAAAAATACCATAAATTTAATAAAATTAATTATATATATATATATATGTATTTTTTTGTGGCAATTTTTATTCTGTGGCCTTACCATAAATTTCAACCCTTTCAACCCAAATCAGTAAAATAGATTATGACTGCGGCTGAACTCTCAATGGTTCGCTGGCTGTTTGTCCAAACTCCTTGCTTGATTTAAGATTCAGTTCGTTGATTCCTTTGTAGCGGGTGTTAATGATGGTGTATACCAGTAACTAATTGATTGGTTACCGTTCATGTTTTTCTTTTTTTTTTCATGCATATTATTTAATAAAAACGTATCCTATGTATTTAATTTGTTTATATATTTATTATTCAATTGTAAGGATAAATATTACGAAATTAATATATTTGGTAAAAATAATTATAATAAAATTACAATTATAAGATTTTTATTGCATTAGACTATTATTGTTCAATTATTCATTATTAATACACTATTAAAATTAAATATAAATAGACTTGTAAGATTAACACATATTATATATTTTTTATTATTAAACAATTAAAAGAAGAATCATATATTAAATTTTAACATTTACCAAAAAAGAAAAGCAACAATATGAAGATAATTTAAACAAAAAGGTAGACAACTTCACCAAATTTATCCATTACGAGGATTCCCCAAAACAACATTACTTGTGTGTCCATTATATTGTTCATGTATCAATTGTGTTAGTAACTCTCAAACTCAAGATTATCGAAGTATCTTATCTTAAAATTGTTATACATTAATCTTGCTTTGCCTAAGATTAAATAGCTTAATGAAGTGAATTTGGGTATAACAAGAACTATATGAAAATTATTAAGTCATCCATTACTTATAGTAATTACCATAGGGAGAATGTTATATTATTCTTGATTAGTATTAATTCGTGAAATTCTTAAGTGAAATGAATGTTTGAGAAAATGTTTTTAAATCATATTCATCGAATCAATGACTAAAAATTATAATTACAATAATTAAACAATAAACATAATAAATACTAATTTAATATTTTATATTTAATTAAAATATTTGAATGATGAGAGGAGTAAATTACATTAATAAACATCTAAGAAAAAATTAGTTGAATTATTTTGAGATTCTTAATATTCAGATCATTATGATAAATTGATAAAAGGAAATTTTGGTAAGTATAGAATTATTAACATATTTGGTTATGTTAAGCCCACGAACGTAGGGAAGACGTGCTTGACAATTTGACAAGTCAGATACAATTGAAAGGCAAAGAGGAAATGTAATTATGAAATTACATGCAAATATGTAAACATAAATAAATAAATAATAATGATAAAAAAAAAAAAAAAGGCAGCTCCTAGGCAGGCTGCATTATGGCTGCAAGCTGATGGCGACACAGACATTGCGAGCCGCAAATGGTGGCATAGACATTTATGTTGTCACGAAACGTCTATTAGCAAAAACAGCATTTGGCAAGAACGCACCCAAAACAGCATTTCACTCAAAATATAAATACAATTTCACGTCAAGAAAAATGGGAACACAGCTTTTCCTTGTTCAATTCAACTCAACTAAAACTTCGTCCCCAATTTAATTGAAATCACAACTACCCTGTTGGAGCCTAAAAAAAAAACAGAAAGGTTATGAACAACAGATGATTTGAAGCATTGTCAATTTGAAGTTTCTGTCATTCATATTTGCTAAAAAATGTAAATAGAACATGGGAATTGAGATAGGATATTAATTCCTGCTTTCACAAAGTTTTACCAACCACAAGACAAGTGAAATTCAAAACAAGCACAGAAGGGTCTTGATGTTTAACTATCAGCAATCCAGAGGAAGCACAGCACGCAGAAATTGCAATCCAAATCAAAATTCTCAGTGTTTGAGATGTTTGAAGTGAGACCACCTGTCATAAAGAACAAATTCCACATCAAAACTTTCGTCTGTTGAAGCAGGGTGAACCCTGCATGGGTTGACATCATTTTTCCGTTAATGCACTTCCTGTTCTGCTGGTATGTTCACCTAAACATCGAGAAGAAAAGTTGAAAGTCTCTATTGTACCTTCATGGTGCATTAGGACTGCAACTTGCGAGAATGCCTAACAACGTATTTAAAGAGAAACAGAAACACTTGTAGCAGTAGAACTGAGTGCAGGATAAAAAAAATATCAATCATTTTATTTGCATCAAGTGTAATACAATCTTCCTGGCACAATAGAAGCAACATTAAATTTCCTAGATGCATACACCTGCCCGTATTACTAGCCAAGACACATTGCCATAACAACTAAGTATTTTTTTATTGCAGTAACAATATAGGAAGGGCAACATAATGTCATTGCTATTGATCATTGTAAATGTGGAATTATCTATAAGCAAAACATTGACCAAACATATCCATTATTGGTGATGATGTAGCTTATAATACACCAATTAACAAAACAATTTTCAAAAGCATGATAACAGACCACATAAGTATATAATGTTTAGATATATGCAATGACACTATGCTTCTCAGTTACTACCATTTATGCAAAAATTAAACACGAGTAATCTAGCACAGGCAATGAATTCTCACTCTACTCACCTTAAGAAGCAGAAGATGGTTCTCCAGATCTACTATTTGAACCAGCAGGATTACCTGCAGATGGAGGCACATATTCTCGTGCTTTCTTCAGAATTTCTGCAACAATCCAACGCTTGCGCTTGCTCAGCGGCCTAGAAGGATCCAATCTAACCTGTACACACAATTTCACAAGATAAAACACTCTGCTCTAGAGATTTCCAGCTAAAAGTGATACTGGGACTGTACTGCATCACCAATCAAAGGTGCATTTCCCTATTGAATCAATCCTTTTCGTAAACAGACAAAACTTAAAAATTAAAAATTGAAAGAAAAAAAAAAGAAGCAAGGCAGAAAATGGAAAGAGCTCAAATGACAACCTACTTCCAATCTCTTTAACATCAAGAACTCCTCAACCAGGTGAAGTACTTACAGTTTCCACCAGGCACTCAACTCACAGACCAGATTGTGAAAAATGACACGAATCAACAACGACTGGTGCACATTTCAGTTTTGATCCAAGTCTAAAGAAAAAGGAAGTTTTGCGACCTGTTTCAAATACTTGATTGTGATGGGATAGAATTTTGAATGAAATTGATTACAAGCTGATTGAAATATACAGATGATATCAAGTATTTTACTTTCCATGGCCACTGACATCCCTTACCTGACATGAATGTCCATTGTACTTAAGAAATTCTCTGGTAATTTCTTTATGTAATTTTATGTTGTATATATGCAAAAAATATTTCAACCCCTAGTTATGCTTTAGTACATCACCTTTTTCCCTTCGCGCTCCAATGATATCAACTACATGACAAATACACACAATGCTCCAGGTTTTGCAAAACTTGTGTACCATTTTTCTACCCCAAACTTGCGCTTGATGTATGACACTTTTCAACTTGGGCCACATAAATTGTTAAAGGACCGGTAAACCAGTGACTAAAGAAAATTACTGCAGGGAGGGGGAAGAAAATTCCAGAGCTTTGACTAACATTCCAGGGAGTGGAGATGATCAGTAGCTTTCACTGTAAATGGTTACCCAGACTAGTTGGTTAGTAACTCTGGACTTGAAAATGGAAATAGTAGGAACAAGGGTCCCATTGAAGAGAGACACATGATAGTCTTTGCAGTTAGACACTTGCAAATGAAATGAAGAACGGAATTCCTGTGTCTGTATGGTAACCATAAGTCAGTGCATCTGACTCCCATGGTTATGAAGGGGTATGACATCACATATTTGTGTTAAAAGTACAGAAATGTTACTAAAGCATAATCCAGACCAGAGGCCTAGCATGCACATCTTTGTGCCATTTGAACATACATCAATTTTGTACAGGCAGCAAAGATGTCTTTTACAAGTCAACCTTTAGGAAAAGAGATGTGAACAAAGTTAAAAAATATAAAAAGAAGAACCAAAGGAGCGCCCCAGGCCTTTTCAGTTTAGCTTCATTACAATTGTGATCCTAACTAGTTCAAAAAACTGATTATGCTAGGATAGCAAAGGATCAGGCTAATGCAAGAAAAAGAGATAGATTGCAACACTTAAGTCCGACATTATGAATGTCCTTGATTACATAAGCCCAAAAGACAGATTACTTGGGGAAGGCAGGGTGGAAATGAATAAGATAACTTATAAAACCAGTAAGCAAATAGTTAAGCTAGATAATGCACTGAAAAAGCCAATGGTTCAATTTTAGCCATGATGGCAGAAACCCAAAACTACAAAATGGCCAAACATGCACACTCGCACCCACACATGCATGTGCATGCACAAAAGCACCAGCATGCCAACACAAAAAAAGCCTAACAGACAAATGAAGAAGAACATTCTTGATTGCAGACTCTCGTGACAAAAGCCTATGGGAATAAAAGCAACACAAAAGTCGCATGATACTTTTAACGGAGGATTAGGAACTCTAATGTCCAATGCAGAGTATTTTTTAACATAGGAAATAAATGGGAAAGCAGATGAAGTGAAAACAAATAATAATGAAAGAAGAAGAGATATATTGCGTACAAGGTCTCCAATGCTACAGGAGTTGTGCTCATCGTGGGCCATGAACTTGGAGGTGCGCTTGATGTAGCGGTTGTAGAGCTTGTGGTGGAACATCCGTTCCACCGCCACCACCACCGATTTCTGCATCTTATTAGACACCACCATTCCCACCACTTTGCTTATCTTACTCATTTCCCCGCTTAAAATAACTGATTCCACAGACCACCCGCGACAGCAATTCTTGACCTGATTTGAGGCTTAAACCCTAAACCCTACTCTCCCCCACGAGCCTTTAACACCCTTCTACACAGCACACATGATAAAAAGACCCAATTCAGCCTTAATTCACATCAGCGGAAACCCAAAAAAAAAGAGATTCATTTTTTTTTTCTGAACTAAAAATTGTTCTATTAGGAGTTCACTGCTTATATTTGTTTACTTTCAGAAACACAATTTAGAAAGTTAAATAATAATAAATAAAAAAAAACAAGGGTGAAGAAGTGGCACCTGCTGCCAGAAATTGCTTTTGCATAAATTTAGGTGTAAAGAAAGACACCCCAGATGATATGCGTAGACAAAAACACCTTTTAAGATGAGATAGTCTACTCTGCCCTGGGAATTGGAGGACTGAGGTGAGAAACCCCGGAGGAGGAGGAGGCGGAGGGCCGGTGGCTGGTCCTGGGGTTAACATCTATGTGTGTATATATATATCTAAATGTGTATTTTAACTAACGTTTAAATTAAAATTAAAAAACATAAACGAGGTAAAAAAATATAAATTAATTATATATTTTTTTATAAATAAATAAAATTATGTTTCAAAAAAAATTTTTATTGTTCTTTTATATTTATCTTTATAACTATTTTAATAAATGTTACGATATATTAAGGCTCTTAAAAAAATAAAAATGTAATTAAATTCAAGCCCATTCCTTCATTCTTAGGCCCGAATCTGATTTCATATTCGATTTTTAGGCTTTTCAGCTATATCTTGAGTGGCCCAATTAGTAATTTTTGGGTAATGGCCCGTCATCGAATATTTATGGGTCAAATTATAATGTTTACATATCAAACAATATTTTTTTTGTGACCAAAAAGAAAAAAAAAAATTTCCAAAAACCAAAAAAAAAAAAAAATCAGTCTAACTTAATGCGCTCTTTCAAAATAATAATAATAATAACAATAAATTTTTCATCTTTTCTGCAAAAAATTTCGAGAGCAAAATTCAAAGAAAACCCCCCAAAAAAAAAATCTCCAAAAATCAAAATTTGTGAATCCAATTACTTATTTTCAAAACCTCAAACAGAAAAAAAAAATCATAATCCTCAATCCTCCAAATAAAGTTCTAAAAATCTTTAAATTTTCCAAATGTCCAAAAATTTCCGAACATTCTCAAGTTTGTGCATATTTCATGAAAATAAATTCATTTGTCATTTTCGATGACAATTTCTGAAAAATTCAAATTATGCATGCTTCCCAAAAATAAATTCTCTTGCCACTTACAATTCACATTTCCAAAAAAAAAAAAACATTTAAAAATTAAATGAAAAAAATTTTCGAGTACAAGAGATCACCATTAAAAATATCCTAAATTTTTGGAAAATTAATCTAGTGCATTGGATTTCCTTTCCTGTCAAGCCCATTCATTCCCAGAGATGTGTCGTGACAATACAAATTATGAGTTCTTCATGCATTACATTTATCATAAGCGATAGTTTTAATTAAATGTAATTTATAATTTAATGAAAGATAAAATTAAAAAAAAAAAACTAATTTGTTCATACATTAATAGATGTAAACAATTTACAACAAATGAATTAAGAACAATGTAGATTGTAATTTAAGAATTTTTCAATGGTACAAACCCCAAATCCAAACCCATATGTTCCCAATCCCAATCAAAACCCTCAAAGAATGAAAGTGGTGAAACTGAGACATGATTGAAAAAGAAGATGTTGACAGGGGAAAAAGATGACATAACCCCCATCGTAAACCAAAATTGGTGATTTAATCTCCGGAAGAGCATTGACAAAGGGGAAGCTCACATTGATTAATTATTGAATGTCTGTAACCTAATTGGACAATTCAAAAAATTGGTGATTTAAATTAACAAAATTCCTAAACATAGCAATCTAAACACACACTTATCCCTTTAGAACTGGAGTATTGTGAAAACCTTGTTCTTCAAGGATTTGCCTTCAATCCTTGCACTAGATATAAAGACATGTTGGCCGGTTAAATTGGGGTTTCCCTTTTCTTTTTTCTTTTCTTTTTTTTTTGGTACGTCGGAATTAAATATTTGGTTTTTTTCTTGGAATTTAGTAGCTGAGATTTTTAAACCATACTTTTCAAGGGTTTCAAAGGTGCTGAGGGCTTATGTTGAGTCATTTCCACGTGGTTGGGTCTCCTTTTTTCACATAGGAACGATCTACTCTCTTCTTACTTGTTCAGAATCTTCTCCCTACTCTCATTAGTTCAAAGTTGTTTAGTACTAATGAGGATGTAACATTGTCGTCTTTAATTATATAAATGCGATCAATTTGATACATTTTACATGCATGTTGATATTGTATATATAATTTTTATTATTAATTGTAATTATATATTAAAATATTAAAAATAAATGACAAATAATTATAATAATATAATATTTAATCTTATATCTAAAATAAATCAATTTGAAGGTGTGCATGTTAAAACTGAAATGTGTTAAAGTGAATTGAATGGTGCATGTAACTTTGCCGTCGTCCTAAAGGCAAGTACTTCATCGGCAAGGTAGGCATTTTTGTGGGCTTTCGGGAAACGGAAAAGGAAAAGGAAAAGGGTGCTTTTTATCTCAAGGAGGGTAACTTAGCGGGTAAGTTTGCTATTGTCCTTTGGCGTGCGGTGTGAGTTAGTTGAGATTAAGTATAATATTAAAAATTTACTTGAAACGTTTCATCCTGTGACAATAATAACTCGAACAAATTGGATTGAGACTTAAAATTTTATGTGAGGACCTTCAATTTAAATGTATTTTGATAATTTTTTTTTGGCACCCATTTAAAAAATATCTCAGAAAAATGTACAGAGAAATCTAATAGCAGTTTTTGAAGTTAATTGAAGGAGATAGTCCAACATTCAGGAATTTAAGTATCCACACTGGAACGTTAGATTCAAGTAGTAGAGAATTTACCAGCGAAGAGCAGTTCATCGTTTGGGACAATTCGCCTTCTGGAATTAGTGAAATTTTGCAAGCGGACATGATTGGCGTAGCCACTCTTCGAGGTCGTTACTCGAGTTCTTGTTATTTGTCTTTTGATTTTGTTGCTCTCGTTGTAATGAAACCAAAAAAAAAAAAAAAAAAAAAACAGAGAGAGAGAGATTTTACAGAGATAGGAGAGGGCCTCCCCTTATTGTGCAAAGGAGCCTTATTAATCTGCAATCAAAAGAAACATATATGAACATTTATTCTATCATTTTGTTTAGTTGTAAAATCGAAAACAACCAAAATATTAATTTTATTGTAATATTAAATCCATAATGTTTCGAGTTAAATTTATAAAAATACATATTATTCATCATGAATTACACGAACATCTACGCATTGAACCAAAAAGCACCGATCTTTTAACAGTGTTCAACCCATTTTTTTTAAATTTTTTGAACAAATAATGTCTCGTAAATGGTTGAGCACTCCAAGGGCAAACTAGACACATAGTGATGCGGCCATCCTCAGCTAACATCCCCACACGAATCTGACTCATCTTTTGACTCAAAATGAATCTGACACCTTAGCAAATTGTCATCAGAAAGGCAAAAGGAAGGGCAGCCGGCAGCTGTAGGTATGGGCTCATTCCTCTCTGGCTCTCTCTCTCTCTCTCTCTCTCTCTACGTGCTCCATCAGTACTTTTTTTTATTTTTTTTTTTAACAAATGCTTCCCCGGGACTTCAGCTCCCATTTTCCGTTCTCCATAAATCCAGTATTAAACTAAACTAATTAACATAGCTTCTCAACTTGTATATCTACAGCGGCACTGCATGTGCCCATGAATCATACTAACACTATGTGCCATATTGTATTGGAGTGTACCTACCCTGCCGTCCAATCACTCCCTCATTCACTGTTGTCCACAGTGTCCGCTCCGACGTGTCAAATCAAATAATCTCTCCAAATCTCAAATTTATCTAAAATTTCAAATTTTTATATAAAAAAATTTATAAATATTATAAATCATACCATGTCTAATTCTATAGACTTCATACTCTAATAACGCGTGTATATAAAGTGCATCCGACCTCTTCCCGGTTCTTGTATATATCTCCTCTTCTCTCTCTTTTAGAATTCTTCACTCCCGAATTTCTGTAAAGACAAGTTCGTAAATTAGCTAGCTAGTTGTGAAAATGGGTGAAGAAGCTAACCAGGTGGGATTTCTATTTTTTGTTGCTTGCATTGAAATATTATTAATTCATGTCCTGACTCTCGTTGTTACATTCTAATCTTGTTTAGGCGATTTGGGGTCAACACGTTTTTTGTGATTTAACATATATTCACGTCTTATTGACGCGCAGGAACTGACTCAAACAGAGGTGGCTAAGCCAGAGCAGAAGAAGACAGAAGAAAAGAAAGAGGAGAAGCCAGCCGAAGAGAAGGTAGAGGAGCCAGAGCCTGTATCTCCGTTTGTGTTGTTTGTGGACCTGCATTGTGCGGGATGCGCCAAGAAGATTGAGAAGTCCATCATCGAGATTAGAGGTCATTTGATGCTTAATCCCCTCTCTCTTTCTCGAGAAAGAGGAGAACAATTTGGCAAGAAGTTTGAATTGAAGTACTTTGCTGCTGCATGTTGTTAACAGGTGTGGAGGGAGTAGCGATAGATATGGCTCAAAACCAAGTAACTATAAAAGGAATAGTGGAGCCTCAAGCAGTGTGTAACAGAATTATGAAAAAGACCAAGCGAAGAGCTAAAGTCTTGTCTCCACTCCCTGAAGCTGAGGGTGAACCAATGTCCCAAATTGTTACTTCAAAGGTCTTCTCCTCAGCCTTGATTTTGTTTTTCGTACTTGTAGATTCTCTTGAGTTCGATAGATATACATAACTTTTTTTAGCTCAAAAGAAAAGAATTGACGTTGCCATACAAAAACACAAGCATTAATAAAATGGAACGGTCTTTTTGTCTTATACTGCCATTTAATGGCGCTCTGGTTGCCAACGACATCAGGTTAGTGGCTCAATCACGGTGGAGCTTAACGTGAACATGCACTGCGAGGCCTGCGCTGAGCAGCTCAGAAACAAGATACTTAAAATGAGAGGTAAGCTCCCTCTTTAATTGCACATCTCTATTTTCACGGTTTTTTTTTTTTTCGTGTTATCGATCCAGTTGCTATCTCAAGATTCTCAGCTGTGATTGAGATTAGTTAGAATTTCATGATTCTGTATTCATTAAGCAGAGTATTTTATCTTTCTAATCATAATTCTCTCTGTTTTTTTTTTTTTTCTTTTTGACGGGTAATATATTTGTGGAGCTGAACTTGAATTTGCCATGATCACTGTTCACGGATGATTTGAGCGTACTTCTATTGTTTTTTTTTTCTTTCCCCCCTGCCTTCGAAATAATTTCAGGAGTGCAGACAGCTATAACAGAGCTAAACACAGGGAAAGTGACGGTGACAGGGACTATGGATGCAAACAAGTTGGTGGAATACATTTATAGACGCACCAAAAAGCAAGCCCAGATCGTGCCACAACCAGAGCCTGCCCCGGAGCCAGCTGGGAATCAAGAGGTGAAAAAGGAAGGAGAACATGATCAGAAAGCAGCTCCTGCTAATGAAGAAGCAAAACCTGGAGGAGGAGATGAGAAAAAACAAGATCCAGAGGCAAAATCACCCTCAGAAAATGAAGCAGCTGATTGCAAGCCCAATAAAGAAGAAGAAGAAGCTGGGGATCAAAATAATAATAAGGATGCTGCTGGTGGTGGCAACGTCCACGTCCCTGAGAATGAAGAAGAGGGAGGTGGTGGTGCCAAGAAAGAAGCAGGAGAAGGAGAGAACAGCAATGGCGTCATCACTGCGAATGCCATTAATATTAACGATGAGGAAAGCTTGAAAAGGGTAGTGTACTACTACGGGCACCAGCCGCTTTATTATGTAATTGAGAAAATCCCACCGCCTCCGCTATTCAGCGATGAGAATCCCAACGCGTGCACCATTTTATAAGATGGAACACATTAAATGACGATTGTTGGAGATTAGTTGGTGCCAAAAGAGTGCCAAAGCTGTTGAGTTCTGCTTCTTAATACATGACACTTGAAGAAGAAAAGGAAAAGAAAAAGGGAAAAACTTCAAGGAGAGTGACAAAAACAAAGCTGAAGAAACGAATAGTTGTTCTATTTGGCCTGCCAATCCATTCATAGTCTCGACGGCCGTTGCCCTTTCCGGGCAAGTGGCCACTGACCTAGTCGGCATTCTTATTGACAGCGCCGCCGTGGTCATGAAGTGCTGAATAATATTTTATTTTCACAAAATTCAGAGATACATTTGAAATTTTGAAACCAATGCACCATAACATTGGACTAAATATTTTGAGTGTTTTCTAACTAGAAAATAGGTTCTTGTTCGTGTCTTCGTGACGGCTGGCCCATGTGCCCCCAGCTACGCAGCTATGTAACCATGTCCATACATAAATTTTCATTCCTTTAACCGCTAGTAGTGGCGGATCTAAGAATTATGGCTAGTCAGGATTCCAGATTATGTGCAATGAATAAAATAGCCTTAACAATATTATAACACTAAAATAATGTAAAAATTATTTACATTTCTATTTTACATAAAATTTTTTGTGGTATTTATAAAAACCTCAAATAAGTATAATCAGCTGACACAAATTTACATATGTATTATACATGTCTAGTATATAAGAATTGGCTACAAAAGCTTTATTTCAATATTGGGAGTTGTCAGGCATCATAGCTGAAATGCTTACAATTTATTGTAACAATTCTATAACAATATTCTTATTCAAGATGACAAATACTAAAGGAGTGTCAAACATATGAAATTAAAGTTTTTTTTTTTAACTAATTTTGTTAAATAAGAAGTTTAGATATAAAAAGTGTTTATTGAGCACATCCTATTTGATTTAATGATGACAAATCATTTAACAAAAAGTTTACAACTAAAATTATTTAAAGTGCATATTCTCAACATGTAGGTATCTTGATTATAATGATAATTCATAACTTATGATTATTAAAATAATTTGAACTTATGATATAATTCTAACAAACATTATACATTTATTGTTTCTTATAATCATGTATGCATAATTTATTTCAAATTAATATGAAACTCTTTGTGATATTATTATGGATAATAGTGAGATTATGATTATATATGTCTTTCTTTTAAGTATTATTTATTAAATTGTAAGTAGTGTAATAAATAAAAAAAGGTATTATATATAAATTGCCTACAATTGTAGTAATTTATATTAAATTATTTATTATATTATATTATTATGATGAACAACACAAGAGATTTTGTACTATCATTATATTTATATAATAATTAATTTAATAAATTTTTAATTGAGTTAAAAAGAGAATGTTAAAAAATTTATGATAAATCAAATTAAATATACGGCGATCCCATTTTTATGAAAATAATATATATATATATTATTCTGCAATTAATCTGTTATGATTATGAAATTGTAGATACATAATTGGTGTTCTCTCTTTTAAATATACGGAAATTTTATGTAAATTGTGTAATTAAGGAAAAAGTATGGAGAAGTAAGTTTCTTGTCGGACAAAGTCAAAGTCATGACTTCATCTTTTGTACGTGTGTTATTTTTTTGTATTATACTCAAGAAGATATTCATTTTTACGACGGACATAAACGTTTGACAATGATGAGTTAATATACAAAAAAAAAAAAAAACTGACTTATACGTGTAGAAATTAGGAGATAGGCACGATCAGAAGATTGCATCTGCATATCGGATGCATCGGCAGTCTTCGAAATGTGGAAAAGTCATAAATCAGAGCACAAATTCGTGATGCATGCATTTCCTTTTGTGCTTTTAGCAAAAGCAAAAGCAAAAGCTTGACGTTGGATCCCACGTTATGGAAGGAAGAAAACGTTAAGATGTCCGACTTGTCAAAACCCCAATGAACTTCTTTCATCAGTTGAACAGCCCACATGGAAGCCACTGTATATTGGGCAATCAAAATGGACATACATACGTGCGTGATAAAAAAAAAACACAACTGCTGACATGTCTTTGCACTCACCCATGTCACAACCGTACTCTAGCTAGGCTCCAGGATCAAGATTATCTCTAATGGATGCATCTTTTTTGAACGTAATAAAGCTTGTAAAACTGACCAGCCACATGGCCATCATCATGTGTCTTAAAGCATGAAGAAGAACAAGTCTTCAGCAAAATGGAAATAAAAAATAACAAACTTTAATGTAAGGGCACTATCCTGATTATTCGGTTTAATATTCCAGGATTTGCCGACAGAAATATTCATCCATTAAAGACTAATAGATATATTCCTTAGAGGTCATCCATGAAGATGAAGTGATATAAATGGACCAGTTGTACTTTGAAGTTCGACGACAAGAACAATATTATTTCATAGTTGTCGGATGTTACTTACTAGCTAGCTTAATTGGACGATTATATGTTAGCCCAGATGGCGAACAAGCAACTTATTCCGGCCGCCAGGAAAGTGGAGGCGCAGTACGTGGAGATGATGGTCCCTCTCTATTCCTATGGTTGTGAAAAGAAAGTCAAGAAGGCTCTATCTCATCTCAAAGGTATGTATATTTACTAATGGGTGCTGCAAATATGTCGCCATTGGTGCTGTAGTAGCTGCAGTTAGTGTAGCCACTGGTGCCTTTGCCATTGGTACTGTGTGGCGCTGTGCATTGCTAGTTGCGGCCATTGCCCACAAAGAGCATTTTCCTAGACTATATATAGAGCATATAAGTAGCATCCATGTCTGAGCATTTTTATTTTTTCACATCTTCGCTAGACCACGGCAGATAAAATTTCCAAATAATATTGAACTATCCTAATTTCCCACCAATCAATATATTACTTGTTGTGGGAGCACTGGGGGAACCACACTGGTGAGATGGGGGGCAAGTGAACTTATTGAAAATTAGAATTTGGAAGGATTTTATTATTATTTTACATGTATGCCCCAACTTCCAAAAATTCTTGCTTCCGATCACCGTCTGGGAGGGTTATATCTTGGGATACAGGTATACGATAAAATTTTAGGTTTACTGAAGTATACATTTTTTTTGTTTTCTTTCCATAAGATATATGTTGTCACTAATCATGATTGTCATGTAAGCCCATATATGAAAACTATAAATACATTTACATCCTAAACATACTCGTCTGTTGTTTTTTTTTTTAAGCTCTAATGTTTAAGTTTAACTCTATGGCAGGAATTTACTCGGTAAACGTAGATTACAATCAACAGAAGGTGACAGTGTGGGGAATATGTAACAAATATGATGTGTTGGCAATCGTAAAGAGCAAGAGAAGTGAAGCTTGCTTTTGGAACCCGGAAGACAGCATTCATCAGGTTCAAATGGAAGAATCAGTTCCTGCAGATGATCCCCACAAGGACAACAATAACAAGCTTGCTTTGACTCGGATGAAGACTCGTTCTCTTAGTCTAAGCTGGAGTATTTGGAATTGCAAATGGAAAGCTTGGAAGAACAAGTTCACTAGATCTTATTCCTTCTAATTGTCAAAATGCTTGATGATTAAAACTGAAAAAACTGCTCACCTGGGCATTTAACAACGTAAATTATGACATTCACAGCCGCAGCTAGTCAGCTACTTATATTTCCCTTGTCAATATTGAACCTTGCAATAATATTTTGCCAGTATTATTGTTGTCTATTAGGTAGTTTCTTTTAAGACTTTCTAGTGCCCTGTATATTGTAATTGTCGTTATATATATTGTTAGGTAGGGATGATGGACGATTGCGTTTTTTTCTAATGAAGTTTATTTCAATTAATATTGACCTTCTTACGTGACTTTGAAATATAACTCTCACCATCATCTTTAACATCAACATTTGTATGTTTGATCACCTACAAAAGCAAAAAATGACTTATAATTAATTTTCATTTAGCTTGTATCAAAGTCTTAAAGAAATCACAAGCTACTTTTGATATTTTATTAAAATTTGAAATACTCATTGGTTTAGGAAAGATTGATAAAAAAAAAGACAAAATAATTATCAAATTTTATCTTTTTCTATAATAGTCAATAGATATTATAACTCAAAAAAAGAATAACTGAAGTTCAAAAGGATATTAGCTTAACACTATGTGATAAATGACAAAAACTAACAACTATTCCTTCTCTTTATCATGTTATCAAGGAGCTTAATTGCCTAAGCATTTTTTAAGACTAATGTAGAACAATTTTGAATCAACTTTCTAACATGAAAAAGGAATAATCAAAACATGAGTTACAGAATAAAAGACAATAATAAATTTTTTACCTAATCTTTTATTGAAATTCCTCCTTCAAACTATTCAAAATTTCTAAGACACAATTTAAAGGCTTCTTGTTCACTCTATGAGACCAAAATTACAAACAAGAACATAATCAATTATGAGAACTACAATTGCTTACATTTTCATTGTTGAACATGTCACTCTAAGCAAGATTATTAGTTGAATCACATTAAATGCATGATACCAAAACTTTTCACTTAAGCCTAAACACTAAATTATAAGGACTATAAGGCATGGACTTCATATATTATTGGTACAATTACTTAGAAGTTGAAATCTACACAAATAAGGATTATGGTTCATTAACAAGTGTGTCAAATGTTATAATTCGGCCTCAATACATGAAACATGGATGCTTATAAATGACTAAATTACATTAAACTTAGTAATGTCACATCTCTCAAGATCAAAAAGCTACTAATATTAGAAGAAAAGACCAAAACCATATAGGAAAAAAGGGCCATGGTCATTACAAATGGGGTTACTCTCCTTATTTAACTTATCAAGCCTCAAATGATATTTTTATAGTCTAATTTACAATTTTATATAATTAGAGTAATTATAGGTAATAATATCAAAAAAAGCTACAAGAGAATAAACAAAGTCCATGCACATAAGATAAACCTAATATAATTTTGCACCCATAGCTTAACCATTATTATGATTAAACATTATTAATGTTAAAAAAAAAAAAAGATCTCGATGATAAGATCTATTTTTAGCCAAACCTTGTTGTAGATCCAAAGTACCAGTAAAGACCAAAATGCAAAGAGTAAAACTATAGTTGAAAAAAAAATACAAACTTATTAAAGAAATGGTAGATAAATGTTAAAAAGTGTTAACCTTGAAGGATCAAGAACTAGAAAGAACGTCTTACTTTTTGCAGTAGAAAAAGGAGTTACTGTAAAGAGCTCTTTGAAATCAAATGACTTATTTAGGGTAAAAACAAAACTAAATGAGGAGAGAGAGAGAGTCAATGAGTGAAAGAAGTCAAAGTAAGGCTATAAATCCCCATAAAAGCATTAAACAAGACAAAGAAGAATAAAGACCAAAAAAACAGGGGCTTTTACCGTATACCAACCACAAAATTGACAATGATGAAGTAACTAGTGAGAGAAACTAGGTATACAGAGAAATAGAGGAAACATAACCAAAAAGAGATCTAAGAGACTAAAGGATGATATAATGAGTTTCAAAAAGTATGAATTTGAGAATTAGAAATTAGAAACTGGAAAGTATACTTTTGTGGTTTTGCCGAAGTGATTTTTTTTAAAGAAATTGCTTTCAATTTTTTGAAACAAAACATAATCACATATGACTTGCCAAACATGATTTCTAATATTCAAGAGGAAAAAATTGAAAATTAGAAATCGATAATCATACCAAACTAGCCTTAAAAGACCAAAGTAGTCATATGTGCTAAAAAGAAAAGGTTCAGAAATATTTTTATTTCTTCTTTTACCCAATGATCATAAAGCTTACTCCAATTTTCTTTAATAAGCATCTCTGGCTTATGCTCCTTTAATTTCTCTAGAGATTCATATTTCAAGAGTTTTTATTTAAGTATATATTGAAAATCTTCATGGTGACACTTCAATAAAAACTATATGTATTTATAGTTGTGCTCCTTATCTAAATCCTTAATGTTTAACCTCATTTATATAAGCTAACTTGTTAATAAGCAGTGGTCGAGATAGAGACTTCAAATTCTTTATCAGTTGAATGATAAAGGTAGTAAGTCATGCCAATTAAACAATTAATACCATACAATTTAAAGATGAAAAAAAAAAAAAAACCTAGGCCAAGAAAATATGCATCTTTTAGTTAGGTTGTTTTCTTTATCCAAAATGGTTGTTTAAAAGCCCATAATTTGACTATCTTTCCAACATAATGTTTTTATTCTTCCCTAGTAATTCAACTCCCTAATAATTCTTTATTCATTATGCAAAAGATCAATGTGTCCCCTAGTTATGAATTACTTTTTTGCATATAAGAGGCAAAAGTAAACAACCCAATATCATTTACTATTTTGATTGACTTCAAAAAGATAAAAGTTAAAGGGCTATATTGGATTATTAGTAGGTTAAAATAATAAAATTATAAACACGTAAAATGGGGTAAATAGCTAAGAAGAGCTTTGGTGAAATAGGAATTAAAACATTTTAAAATGGAAAAACATCATAAAACTAAACTTATATCAAGATAATCATACTTTGCTCTTAATAAAAGATATATATAATCATAACACAATGATAGTTTCTGTCAATCCATATTAGCTTTTGCTCTTCTTCCATTCTGAGTGGTACATATAGATAATAGTTTAACTTATAGGGAATTGTGACTAAAAAAGACAATGATGCCAAAAAATTAAATCAAGTCAAAGGAAGCTTATTGATTCCTAACCACAAAAATGATCTATGTTTGATGAAACATGAAAAAGAGAGGTTGAAGTTACTTATTGGTTGGTTGTTAAAGAGATTTAAAGGTTGGTTATGAGAAAAAAAAGGAAAATCGAAAAGAAATAACTTTAACTTAAGGATCTTAAACAGATAATTCAATGAATAAGCTATGACTCTTAATTAAAAGCCAAACAATTCAAAGTTGAAACCAAAGAGAATGGATAGTTTCTTACAAGTCAAAATTTATGGAAAAAAAACAAAAGAAAAGAAAAAAACAAAAAAACCTTAGCAATCACAATAGTAGATATAGACCAAATCTTTTAAATTCTCAATATTAGCAAAATAAAAATTACCAAAATAGATTATAATTTCATAACAAAATGAGATAAAGAGACAAAAAATGACATGGATAATGGTGAGAACAAGCGATACCTTAAAGAAGAGAGTTCGAGTATTTTATGATTCTGATTTTATGATATTGAGTAAGAGTTAAAGGAGAAGTAAAATCATTTAATTCTTTTGTGACTAATTAACTTAAATTAGTCAAAAATTATTAGGATTTTCCCTTTTACAATTGACCCACGCTAGTTGCCTAATATTTGAACAAATTTGTTTTGTAATTATTAATTGTAAATACTTGTTAATTATGAAATTAAAATATCTTTCCTAACTAAAATAGTAATTTAATCACCAAATCTTTTATTTATATTAGCATTTACAACATTTGTAGTCATAATCATTATCATTGCCAAAATTCTTTTGTGATAATTTTAATTTGGATGGTAGACAAATAGATTATTTTGTTCCCTTACCAAAACAAAATACATGGTGCTAATAATTTAAAATAATAGGTAACCATTTTTTTTTGAATAATTACTAAGCATTACATCTTTAGTAACTATTCATTAATTAGTCACACAAAAATTGTCACTTATTGTATGAATTCTTATAGTGATTATAGAAGTTGTTGATTTTCATGAAAAAATGCATATGAAAGTTTATTTGATTGGAAAGAGAGCCTGAAGAATTATTTTAAATGGAAGCTTACAATAGAAAATTGAACATTATGGTTTGCTAAACTCAAGACGAAAGATCTTACACTTCAATGGTAGAATAAATTAAAGAGCAATATAGTTAACGATAAGTCAAAAATCAATACTTGGAAGCATATAAAAGTAACGTTTTAAAAAGAATTTTTACTTGTTAATTATACAATAAAGTAGTATCAAAAATTGCATTTGTTAAAGCAATAAGGAATATATGTTAAGGAGTTTACTATAACCTTCAATAACATATCCATTGAAGTTAGTTTGAATAATACTAATGAATAACTAGCTTCTTGTTATCTTAATGGTTTAAATTAATTCATTAGAGATGAGAGGGAAGTTATCCATCTAATTAATCTAAAAAATGCCTGACAATATACTTTAATGACTAAGAATGAGTTAACTCACTAGAAGGCTAGAAGATCTGATTATGTCAAATAAGATGGCAACGTAAATTGAGGCTTTTAGAGTAATCAAACATGCTAAATAAAGTGGTTTGGGATGCTACGCAAAACACTAGGGTTGAGAATGTTGCCAGCATTGAGAATAATAAAAAAAGTAAACATTTGGCATGATTTAGTATGCAATGCAGTTTTTATTAGACTATTTTTAAAGTTTCTAGTAACTCATAACCTTGATATGTCATATTGGCGAGAAGGGACATTACTCTTATACATGTAATGAATGGTGACATTATATAAGTTTATAAATGATAAGGTAATACTAAAAGAGCTATCTATGATGAATATATTGATAAAGAGAAGGACATTAACATGGACCAAATCTAGGAAAAGTCTTTACTAGTGTGAAAAGTAATGATTACTATTATTAAGGATGAAAAGGAGATAGGTCAAAAAAAAAGAGTAAATACTGATTATTAATCATATTGTGATTGAACAAGTTAATTTCTTATATACTAATGAAGATTTTAATATGAATTAACCATGCAATCATGTATCATGGAAAATCATAGTGATAACAAAATCAATCTATTTGTGCATTTTATAACTCCAAAGTTTAACCTATAACTCATAAATCTAAGGATTTTATTGATCATTTACTCATAGTGTCAAATTATGTTGATTTGAAAATTTTAGTTTGTTCTTTTTGTTAGTTAATGTCATTAATCACATGATAGTTTATAACAAAAGTTATTAGTTAATATTGAATACCTTGATATATTTAAAGTATTTCATTTTATGGTTTGTAAGACTTTAATTTCTCATAAACTTGACCATGAGTTTCTTTTAACTAGAGACCATAAATCATTAAAGATGCATTAGATGTTAAAAAAGTAAAGTAAAAAAGGGTAATTAATATTGATGATTTTTTATCAAGTGGTTGAAAGATTAGATAGTTAAAGCACTTTGATAACAGAAAATAAATTGAAAAAGATTAAGCATGATGTCTAAGATAAGCCTCTTAAGATCTTTTTGTCTAAGACAAGTTTCTTCTCCACTTGTAAAAAGTGACACAAAAGCATCTTGCAATTTATTTTATCATTTTATTTTATACAATTATTAATTTTAAGTAGAAATCATATAACTCATATGTAATTATTTTAACTAGATAAATAACTAAGATTAGTTAAGGTTTTATATATTAAAAGTTAAGATTACTTCTTATTTTAGTTCTAGTATAAATAGAGTTATTTAGGAATTTGTTGAACAATTTTGCTATTTTCTAAAAAAAATCAACATTTGTTGAAAATTATGATTTTCTCTAAATTCTAATCTATCCAATTTAGTTATAGTTTTAATGTACTACTTAAATTTAGATTTGGTATTAATTTCTCTCTATTAAAATTTACTTTTACTTGTTGTGTTTTCTGCTTTAAATTGATCTCTTACAAAATAGAACTAAGGTTTTAGTTTAGTTAAATCTACTTTCTTTTTCATAAAACTTAAAACATTTTATTAAAATTGGAAAGAAGGTGAAATACCTTAAGCAATGCAAACATATTAAGAATTATGAAATTAATTGATGAGATTTAAGGCTATGAAATTTAATAAATGGCATAAAAAATTACTATTGCATTGAAAAATCATCGAAAGATTCATCTTGGCATCAAAGATTGAGCATTTAAATCTAATGGCTTTCTTAAAGCAAAATTCAAATGAAGGGAAAGAGAATTGTAACTTGTTGATTAATAAAATTGATAATAATATTCATTTTAGTTGTTTATTAATAAAATATAATGTAAGGGTATAATATTTAATTTGAATACCTAAAAGTTAAGACTCTTAATTAGAAGTACTTGATTCAAATGCAAAATTATGCTGCTTTTTTACAATAAACTTAAAGTTTGTTTTGTATATTGATTGTTAATTGGTGTCACTAATTATTTTATAGTAATAATTGTTGTTAAATTTAAAAATATTTTATTGTTTGGTTCTTTGTAACAATTAAAATATTGGTTTTCTTTTTTTTTCTTTTGTTTTAATGATACAAACAAAGCATTCTTAATATTAATTTTGCATATTACTTATTGTATACAAATTAAATCTGACACATAAATAATAAAAAATTAATACAAGAATAAAAAATTTCAAAAATTTTATAAAAAGTAAAAAAAAAATCTATATCTATAAATTATTAATATAGTCTAAAAAATCGCTTTTTTTAGGGAAAGAATGAAGAAAAAAAAAACTAATCCCAATGGCTTTTTTGTTTCTCCGATCAAATAATCTTGATAGCATAAAAATTTAGAATAATATATTTTAATATCTTTGGTAAGTCAAATAGTGCGTTAAGTTGCATGCACCTAATGGATCTAAGCTGATGAACCGTCTGTCTATTCACAAAGTGTTACGTATCTAAAATAACTGAAAATTACTTTTATGGCCATCCGACGTTTAATAAGTTTATCACTTATCAACAAACAAAAGAAGTTGTATCATTAAATAATTTTACCACCAAAAAAATGTTTAATGTGATTTAACATGTTTGTTTTTTTTTTTATGTATTCGAATTTAAATTTTGTTATTATTTTTCTATCTTATAAATAAAATATTTATATTAAATATATAATATTATATTTTAAATTTATTAATATTAAAATTAATTATAAAAAAGTTTATTTGAATAATAATATTTAAATAATAAATATCTTTTATTTTAATTTATAAATATAATAATTAATATATTTATCTCAATTTATAGGAATATACTCCTGAAATACCTTTATCCTGGTTTAAAAAATATATGATTGAATAATTTTTGATTGTCCTATCCAACAAATATTTTGGATTATTATTCGTTGACTAATTTTTGAAAATAAAAACACAGTTTTAAGGAAAAAAAAAAAAAAAAAAAGGCGATGGAACGCACCGGACCGAGGGAGTCGGAGTCCGACCCACTTTGTTTCAGCCCTTTCAAAAGGCTCAGTCAGTCTCCTCATCTCCGTACACTGCCATCCAATCTCCCTCTCTCTGCCTGGTGTTTGTTTCTTCATTCTGGTAAGAGTGGTTTTCTTCCTGTTTCTTTTTAAGTATTTCTATTATGATTACTGTTTTCTTCAACTGTTTTTTTTTTTATCTTTATCGCAGTCTTCTTCTCCTTCTTCTTCTTCTTCTTTATTTATTTATTTTTTATTTATTCTTCTGTGAAAAAAAGGACATCAATAATTCGAAGGATTAGCGCTTCAAAGCGATTTTCCCTTTTTTATTTTTTTTAATTCCTGCGAATTTTTCTGCCTTTTCTTTTCTTATTTCCTCCAGATTATTTTCCCGACGTGGGGATTGTTTATTTTCAGTAGCGAATTTTGGTGGGTTTTAATCAGCTGACTTTTTTTTTTTTTTCAAATTTTTGGTCTGTAAGACCCCCAAAAAAAGGAAAATATATATATATATATATATATTGGAATTGATTTGAGTTGAATTGAATTGACAGGACGATGATGATGATGGGTTACGAGTACTATGGTAATGGAGGATCATCTTCATCTTCATCCTTATCCGCGTATTCTTCTTCGAATTTATCAGCCTTAGCCACTCCCTTTTCCGTTGATCGGTCGTCAATGTCAACGACAGCTGCTGAATCGACTTATGCCACTGTTTCCCACGCTGCCTCTTTGCACAATTGGCTTCAGCCTCACCCTCCAGTTTCCGGAGCCGATTTCTTTTCTGTATCACCTGCTTGTAGTGGATTTGGGTACTTACCCTCCACTCCCCATATGCCTCCACTTCCTTATAACCCACTTGCTTCTGCTTCAACTGATGCTATTTCGTGTGGCCAAAGCCTTCCTGGTCCTGTTGATGCAAAACCATATTACCCATCTTATGTTTCGCCCCCAGTTGTTGGGGATGGCTCCTATGCGGTTCCTTACCATTTTGGGTATGACTTGTTGTCTTCTAGATCATCTACTGGATCTACTTATAATGATTACTCTCAAAGTATGTCCGCTTTGGCAGCCAATTTGAGTACTGCCTGGCGGGGATTTGAAGATTGTCAACAGGGGCAACTTGGTGGGAGTTTCTCTTCAAAGGAGAGTTATGGGGATCATGGTATTTCTTCACCTTTTTAATGTTCTTATTGAATCCACAGTGGGTTTTTTTTTTATTTTTTTGTCCTATTTTCTATTGCTTAACAAGGAGTTATGTATTGGGTTCTCTTTGTAAATCTTACTTTCTTGTATGTTGATTGTGTTCTCTTAGTTGCACTGACTGTTTAGAGAGGTTAATTGTTTGGGAAATGTTTTATGCAGATGTCAATTTGCCCATGTGAATCTTTAATTATTCTTTGCATAGCAACTAACATGTTCTTTCCATGGCTAATGACAACTTATGGAATGGATAAGTTCAAAAATATGTTCAGACTCTTTTCTTAGAGCAGATGTTGTTCAACTATCTCTAAATTTTTCACTTTTGAGCTACGGTTAAATCTTAGTTAATGGCAACTGCTTCCAGATTTATCTTGTCTTTCACCTCCTTGTATAGACCTTCTTTTGTTTGTACTTGTAGAAAGAAAGTCAAAAATGGAAATCAGATTGTTTATAGAGTAGAATTGAAAGAAAACGAGCGTGCACACACACACACAAAAAAAAGAGGCAGAATTTTTTTGTCAGCATTACAGATTCAAGCAATTGGTAATACTGTTTAGGAAAAGGTGCTTCTTAGGAACTATGAAAAAAAATAACCAGTTTGGTGGCAAACTAAATGTGAAGATTGTTTGGTTGACTTAACTTAAGTGTAGGATGTATTTCTGACAGGTTTGAAAATGATTTACTTGAATTCAATTCATAGAGTCTCTTTAAAGAGCTTTAAGTTACAAAGCACGGACTTTACCAAGCACTGACTTCACACTTGTTTCATAGGGTGCAGTCTACTTCACTTGATCCATTCATTCACGGGTATACAACTGTAATATATTCTTTTTTCTTTTATATTTTAGCAAGGTTATCTTGTAAAGCATGCCAATAAGGGAAAGGAAGCATAAAAATTGAGCAATCTTACTTAGGATGATTACTGGCATGTGATTTTTTTCTTTTCTTTTTGGATGGAACTTGTTGACTGATTCTTGATGGGCTACCTTCTGCAGGACTTTATTTATCTGAGGGGATGACCGATTATGAAAATGCTCCCTATGGACTTGATGTGGTTGCTAGCCAAAAACATTCTGAGTCTGCAAGGACAGGACGGTTGGATTCTGAAAACTTTTTGGTTGAAAATCCCAGGTCAATGCCTACTGACTATCCCATGATTTCAAACTTGGAATCCACTTCAGTATCTCCACAAGCATATCCTCAGGTGCAATTGGAGGGTGTAAATTCCAAGAAACAGCAAATGCTGAGTGGCACATCACCTGAAAGATGGTCAACAAAGTCTGATGCTAGTTCAGAAGACAGTACATCTGCCTTAAAGTCTCCTGCTGTTATAATAAGATATCCACGTCCAGATATGTGCTCATTCACAAATAATACTGGCAATGATGGACTGGATGAAGGTTTTGTTGGCTCTAATTCCTCAACAGTGAAAGAACCTCGCCTTTCTATAAGCTCTAAAGGCCAACTTTGTTTTGATACTGGCAATGATGGGCTAGATGAAGGTTTTGTTGGCTCTAATCCGCCTACAGTGAAAGAACCTCACTGTTCTATAAGCTCTAAAGGCCAACTCTGTTTTGATACTATTCATGTTGGGCTGCCTGGGCTGGAACAAAATGATCATCTGTTTGCAGAAATTTCTTCAAGTCAAAATGAAAAACTGCCTTGCAACAAAAATATCTACAATGATGACTTGGATCCTGTATTTGCAGAAAAACAGAGTACTCAGTCACCTCATATCAGTCCATATGGCTTCAATTTGACTGTTAGGAAAGAAGCCATAAATGCTGTGGAGAATTTTGCTGAGGGTATCGATTACTTCAACCCTGTTGTGGACTCACCATGCTGGAAAGGAGCTTCATTGTCTGGTTTATATCCATTTGAATTATCTGAAGTGCCCCCTCCACAAAATTTGGACACGCTAGATTCAGTAAAAACCTCCTCTGGCAAAGCAAATGGAAATGCGGTACATCATGACAAAGGGACTTGGGGAAATTTTTCAGTTCCTTCGCTGGCGCCTGCCATTGGTGATGCAGTGTTGGAAGGAGTTAATGATTGTGTAAAATCTGCATCTCTTCATACAACATTTAGCTATTGCCATGGGGTTCAAGTTTCTGATGACACTAATGAGTTGAGGACAGATAACAGAGAGTCTGGCAAATCAATTGACAATCATGATCACATGCCTCTTGGGACTGAGCAACAAGGGCTTGAAGAATGCAAGTATACGCCAAGAATTTGTGCACCAGATGCTGAGATGAAGACCAATGATGGCCCTAATGATAGTTCATCCCACTTGACATTCCCCACTACAGAAGGCATTCTACATTCACCACCTTCAGCAGAAGAAGATGCTACTGCTAAGCACACAGAATTACATCGTGGTGCATCAATGTCAAAGGTTAATGTTCGAATGGTGGTTGATACAATGCATAATCTATCAGAATTGCTTCTGTTCCATTGTCTAAATGATGCATCTGAGTTGGAGGAAGAAGACATGGAGGCTCTTAAAGATGTGATCAATAATCTTGGTTCATGTATGCTAAAAGATAAGGAACGATTGACTTCAGAACAAGACTCATTGATAACTGGGAGAGAAGCTTCTGTTTTCCATGGAGAGTCATCTAAGCATCAGAAGGTATTTAATTGTTCATTACAAGTGTATGCATTATTTGCTTGCAGGTAAATGGAGCAGAAGTCGTATATTTATTTAAAGGCAGGAATTGAAGATTGCCTAAGACAGATACCAATAAATGTTTTGGTCGCCAACATTTGAAATTAAAATTTGAATGGACGTTTTTCCAGAAAGATTTCTAAAGAAAAGTAAAACTAAAAATTGTCTCTAAAACTACCATCCTATTGTTTTTACCTATGCTTGCCTAATAAGACACAGTTTGAGAAGTTTCTTCTTTCAAACTTGACAACAAACATATGCAAACTGTTCTAGTGGCAAGAAAGTAGCGCATCAAATAAGGATTCTTGAAGCCTCTTTAGAGATCATAGGTATCAAGCTGATTGTTTTCATAGAAAGTGCCCGACCACTTTCATATATACTCATGTCCCATCATAAGCGACCAAATTCGAAAAGGTTTTCCTTTGAAAGTGCATGATGAGAACATGTCTGACTGGAAAATCTGTACCATCAATGCTCATGACACAAGCTAACAAACTCCAGAATACCTGGAAATCAGATGGTCTTGGATGTCTAAGATTCAGCTTTTAATATAATTTCCCACACAAGCGAGACAATAAAATTTACCACTTTTGTTGTTGGGTGATTATTCGGTGGGCAATGCATTCTATATTTAAACAATTGCAATATGGAAAGGTCATGTAATGGTTGTTTACCTTTATGAATCTTGCATAGTTATTTTTAGCATCTTTAACCATTCTGCATCATATCTTTAACCATTCTGCATCATACTTTTCAGGATGCAAATGAGATGAGGCCTCAGATATCCAAAGAATCTGCTGTCAACTTTCAGAGCCCACTGGAGTGTCAGCATGTCCAAAAGGACGATGATAATTTTCTTTCTAATAGAAAAGATGAGATGTTCAATTTCACCCCTGTGAGGGTTGGTGCAGACACAGGGAATGATGATAGCATGACCCAGGTACTTTCTTGGATATAATGTCCTAACACATGAAGCTGCAATGTATTTGAGTTTTTCCTTTACACCAATATAAGAGTATAGAAAAACAGCAAAAGTGAGCTGAATATCTTGGTTATGAATTTGGAGCTGCAGGCTATTAAGAAAATTCTCACCAAGAATTTTCATGTTGAAGAAGATCCATCTTTACAAGTTCATTTGTATAAGAATCTATGGCTTGAGGCAGAAGCTTCACTGTGTTCGGTTAACTATATGGCTCGCTTTAATCGAATGAAGATTGAGATGGAGAAAAACAAGTCGCAAAAAGCAATTGGTAAATCTTAAATGAAGAACAACTTTCTGTCACATAATTCACTTTATTGACCTGAAAAAATGATTTCTATCATGTAGCTCGCCAAGAGTAGCTTGCTTACTCAATCTAATGATCGTTTTCTTCAGATCATTATTTGGTTTCCCCAGTTCTACCAGAGAAGTCCAAATCTGGGCAGAGCATGGTTGACACATCGGCAGCAGAAATTGACAGCCGAACCACCGATGTGTCATTTCCAGATTTGCCTATATTGAGCACAAAGAGCAATGTAGATGATGTTATGACCAGATTTCATATCTTAAAATCACGAGATGACCACTCCAGTTCTGTGAATAGCCCAGCCGTGGAGAAACTGCCAAGTTCCGAAGTTTGTCCCGATGTAGAAAATGTTGACAAATCAATGCAGAAAGTGAAAGGTAGTTCAAAGCCACCTATATCCATCCAAGATTCTCCCATGTCAGGTAAAACCAGTCTTGCTGATGATCTGGAAACTTCTGTAATGGCCGAATTCCATGTCCTGAAAACCCAGGATGAGAACTCAGTTTCCATGGGTGTGGAAGGGCACCAGCCTGATTTGCAAGATAAAGCTGCCAAATCTACTAGAGACAAATCAAGCATCCAGGAGTTTCACCTATTTGTCAAAGATAATCCTGAATTTGATTCTTCCATTATAGATGGGCTTGGATATCAACCTCATGCAGGTTGGTATGATAATTCTACATCAGACTGGGAACACATACTGAAGGAGGAGCTTGGGGGTCAGAAATGTTGAAGCCAGTTGGGTTCTCAATGTTCCCGAACTGTGGGTAAGGCCTTTTCCTCTTTTTTTTTATTTTTTTTTATTTTTAACTTAACGCATGAACAGAAGGAGGGGATCCATGGCATAGGAGCCATTAGAACTGTGCATAGTCAGTAGTGATGGTATCTAGATCATCAGAAGGGACTGGTATACGTTCCCCATGGCACACTTGTTCAAAGTAACTAGCCAGTAGCAGTGATAATGGTGCTCAAAACATAGAGGAGACGGGCAAGTCTATATTATTGTCAGGAGGTGACGTAAAAATACTTGATTGTGCTGGTATATATGTAAAACAAAAATAGGATCCCTCATCTACTCAAGCCTGGTGCTTATACATTACCCTGAATTTAGACAGTTGTAACTTTGGTGGAGTAAGAGTCCATGTTTCTGCAGACATGGAAATGAGATTGGCTACTTTCTTTCAGCTTTCGTCATGTCCTTCCTTCCGCTAGACGTAGGTGCTGAGACTGCATCGCCTGTAGAGAGAAGTGTCTTTCCTGCTTGCTACACTCTATTACTCGGACGCTTTTGTCCACAAGAAGCTCGTCTTCTCAGGGACCGGACACTCCTGGCTTTTACTCTGAAATCAAATGCTCGCTCTATTTCGTATGTGTAAAATGCTTCTATACTTCTTTATTTTAACACTTTTTTTTTCTTGTCAGAATTGGGAACTCTGTAGTTTGAGTTGCTAAATTTCTTCTGCTTTAATATCTTGAATATTTGTAGTTAATGTACTTGATGTTCATCTTCTGTGTACATTATGGTTGATTGTCTTATCTCTGTTTTCTTGTTCATTGTTATGCAATGATCGTCACACGGATTCCATTGCTGCCATTGCTGCCATTGCTGCCATTGCTGCAGCAGCAGCTCTGGGAGCAATGGTCATTAGGGTCTCCGGATGTTCACAAGCTATTTTTAACCTGTTACAAAAATGCCCAACGCGAAGTGTCAGAACTCGCACCACCGAAAATGAAGGAAAAATGATAGACACCGAGCCTCGGTTAACGTATCAATTCATTTATCCTCCTACCTTCTAGTCTGTGATATAGCGCTAAAAATAACCCAAAAAATAAATAATAAAAATAAAAAATTGTAAGCATATTGTATATGACAAGGCCTATACTCTAAACGTGACCTGTAGTCACTTTTGCCACTTCAGAGAACACCTTAAATATCAATATTTGAAGAGTAACATAAAAATAATAAAAAACATAAATTAATCATATTTTATTTAATTTTATAAATAAATATAAATTATTTTACTTTTTTATCATATTTATTTTATTATACAATAAATATTACTACATAATAATATATCGGAGTTCAACGTACACTGGCCAAAACCCCTTCGCCACAGGTGAGCTTCAGGTCCGAAGGAGTTTGTGCTTATTTCTATCTAAAGACCATAAGGAATAATGGAACTTAATTGTTAGGTGGGAGGGGACATTCTGACTTGAAATTTGGCTACAAACAATTGGTTTGGTACACTAAATCATCCACTTTAATGCATATCCACAACATTATATAGAAGAAGTTAATATTAAAATTCATGAGAAATATCTAATGGAAACTAATAAGAATAATAATAATAATAAATATATTATTAGTGGGAGGTATGATGCGTGTGGTGTGCGGCACACTTAATCAAAATTCAACTGCTCTGGTTGCTTCTCGGGGATGCTCACATGCTGGGTACGATTGCATCATATCTATATACATGCACGCACATTCGCACACTGATAGATGAATGTGGCAATTTTCAAACACATCTTCTATATAATAATAAATTGTTTTCATCCATTCCACAAATTTCCTCGTCACCTTTCTATTGGTTTTAGGAGACCCCATAAAAAAATAACCCTCCCCCATCTTATAAATTACCTTCTCACCAGCCCCCTTCTCTGAATCTGAAACTTTCAATTTCGAAGCTGGAGTTACTAAATAATTACAAGGATTGCAAATCCTTGGAACTCTTGAAATACACGAGTGGAAAAAGACTCATCCCCATATCATCGGGGTCCACCATCTTTAGCTAAACATTTTGTCATTTTCTTTTTAAGGTTTTGCGCAATGCCTGACGTTTCCTTGAGTAAGGTGGTTGGACAGGCAGGGATAGATTAGTGGCCGAAACTGGATATTTTAGGTTTAGTGGAAAAAATAATGTATAAAAAATAAGTAATATAAACCAAAAAATACAAACAGTCTACGTATTAGATATGAACAAGTATAAAATTTTATTTGGTCTTTTTACTTTTCACTACAATTTTTTTAATGAAGATATCGATTAAGGATTTTCAAATCTAAAAATAAGTCCACGAAAAAAAATAAAAATACAAGATACATTAAAAATTTATTATTATTATTATTATTATTTTAAATAATAAATTCAAAAAAAATGAAAATACCATGAATACATATTTTATTTTAAATATTTGATGGAAAGATAACAATTCAATTTAAGAATAAAAGATATTACAAATAGTTTATGCATATTAATAAAAGGAATTCAAAAAATTGAGTTTATAAATCTTGGAAATCACATTTTTATTTAATAAAGAGATTTAATTTTATTTTCATTTTTAAATTAAGTAGGAGTAAAAGTTAATTTTTAGTGGACGTAAACAAAAGAGTTTTTTGTGATATAACTTCAAAATTTTCATATTGATTGCTAAATTTTTCTAAATTGCTGTTTTTTTTTTGGTGGGTGGGGGGGTGGGTGGGTTTGCCCTGCCGCACTCTACATGGCTCCGGGAAGGATTAAGAAAGACCGACTACTCCAAGTGGACAAAGCTTTCTTCTTTTTTTTTTTTCTAATTTATTTTCATTTTTCATTTCAGTCAACACATGTTGATCCATATGTGTGTCACCACGAATAAATCCAGCTTATCTTATTGAAGCAAAATCATAACGTAAGTCCAGGAGATATCACAACTCCATCTGTCGTTTCTTCCAGTTTTTCAACACTGCTCTGAATTTTATGTCCATATGTGACACATTATGGACATACAATGTTATTGGATCAACACATACTGTTCAGTTCAGATACATTTATTTATTTATTGTACATTTGTATTCAGTATGCGTGCATATTTATATATATATTTCTTCACATTTATTTATATTTATATTTCCGATCACCACTATTAGTTATATATTTTACTAAATATTCGAAATATTATCATATCCTACTTTCTTCCTCATGATTGGTTACATATTAAATGCATATTGTTGCGTGTTTGTGTTTGTGTAAATCTAGCATTTCTCGTATATCTCTGCCCGTCAGCTGCCACCGCATTCCAACCCTGTGCATTCACAACTTCGAGCTAATAAATTACAGTGCATAAGACAAAATTTAGCTGTACGTTCACATCAGTCCATACCCTCTTGACAGAACCACCAGCGGCAAGCCAGGTGAATCGGAATTCCTTGCTTTGGAACAACAAGTTTGCAGCTGCAATGGTGTAGATGGGCGGACTTGGCGTCTTGACCCGTCTTCTCGCGATTGTTGCCATATATACTACTTTGAAATTATGACTGTCAGCTGCAAATTACGATTATTGTCAATAATAATCGACGGATATTCATTTCGTATCCATCTTTCTAATATTCGTGAATGTGTTATTCTATACAATTGGACCTACTCAAGGATACGTGCAGAAACAGCATAACTTGCAAAGGGCTTGGGTGGGTGAGGCGAATCTGCTCTTCTTTTTACACAATCATTGTACCATAGAAAGTCAACCCCACTGGCTAGTTAAATATCTCTTCTTCTTTTTTTTTTCCTTTTTTTTTTCTTTTTTTATAAGAGAAAATTTTATTGCTAAAATAACAAAAGAATATAATGAGTTAGTGTACAAGAAATTAACCAACCACAATACTCAGTCTAATATCTGAGCGCCACTGAGACATAAATTAGCAACTTTAGTGCATAATTTACCACCAACTAAATTGCTCTTTAGGGGTTAAATTATGTGTAAATTTTATTTTAGGTTAAAATGTATTGACAATATTTTCAAAATTTGTATTTTCAATTAATCCCTCATCTTAAAATTGGATTTAGTTTTAATAAGTAAAATACAATATTTCGTTATGCTAGAATTGATATTATTATGATTGTTAAAAAAATTTAGAAATTTATGTTATGTGATTTTGTTGTTCTCCTTTTTACTAGAAAATCTTCTCAAAATTCCTTTTATTAGGCAAATCACTCAGTTCTGAATTTTTAAATAATGCACATTATATTAAATTATGTAACCAACTTTAAAATCGATGCCAGACAAAGAAATATCATTTAAAGAAAATAGAACAATAGAAATTTCCAACTCCAATTTGTAAGTACAATAACATTATCTGAACACAATATAGCCAGATTCCCACTAATGTCTTCAACTCTTTTGTATTATATTTAGCATATAATTTCACTCAATCCTTATTTAAATTTGTATAACCTACGTACACTATCAGATATTTGAGCGCAGCTATAAGGGAAGAAAGGTTCAGGTTCAGCCACTGGGGGAAAGGTCCAACCAACATGAAAGACTGTTGAGAAATTGCAACAGAAATATTCTAAATGCCCGGAAACAACTCTAGATTTCGGAACATAAAACTAGCAATGCAGCACGATCTAACTACTCAAACAAAAAAATAAAATAAACAAATAAAAACACAGAAATCGCAACAGAAATATTCTCAAATAGGAGAGTGGAGGTTAAAAAAGGCTAATAAGCTGCTAGATAGAGACTCATTCAACTCCACCATAAAAGTCAAAATTCCAACTCACCAATAGAGACCATAGGTAGAGAGACAGAAAAAGACCACCTAAGTAGTAAGTTCCATGATGGCACCAACAATGTCTCCATTGTGCGTCTTAAGAGCCTTGACAGCTTTGCTCCTTGACACCCCTGCCTGTGTCATAACCAGATCAATATCCCGAGGTTCAACCCCCGTCTCATCAACTTCCTCCTCGTCATCTGCTTGCGCCGCAGCAGCTGCTTCAGATATCTCGGATTTTGGAATCACAGATGACATATTTGGCATCTTAAACTGCCGTGCAGCTTGTGTTTGCAGCTGAGAGCTTAAATCCTCTATCTTAGCCTCTCCAAATATGACATACGTCTCAGAGTTTGGACTCTTGAATACATCTGGTTTCAAGATGAAAAACAGTATCTGAAATGCCAGAAACATTTTGGTTACAATATACCATAGAGCCAGATCAACCAAGTGAACATGAAATCAACAAAAAAACAGCTACATTTTTCGTTCTCTTGATTGTGACCCTGCTGACACCAGTAACAGGCTTCATACCCAACCTCAGCATTGCCTTGCGACTCTTCTTTTCACTTCTGCTCTGCTTTGAGCTCCCATTTGCACCTGCACCCCCCACCCCCAAAAAGTAAATAACATGAGGTGAAATTTTATCTCTTTTCTAAAACTGAATAAAGAAAAATTGGAATGCATGACACTGAAACTGTGTTTTAAACAAACAGGAGTGTTGCTGTGCTCACTGAACACCAAAGAGTTGTATCAACAACTCAAGATGCCTATGACGGCAAATAAAAAGTAAAAATAGCAAATACAGTGGGACAAGTACAACAAGAAGTCCCCTCACATAATATTGGAGAGAAATAAAAATACATAAAAACAGAAAGAAACTCAGAGTGAATAATGGTTATAGATATTGAGGGTGTTGAGGCAACTCTCTTTGGAAAAGGAGAAAACAATGGACTTCTGAACTTCTAAGCCATTTTCCAACTAGAATGGAAGATTACTATTATTACATTGAAATCAAAGATGAAGAACCATCTCAGAGCAAGACTGGTTGAGTAGATAAAAACCATGCCTAATGTCCTGAAATCAAATGGCCCTGCCACCTTAATAAATAAACAAACGAAAGAGTGCTCATGATTATGGCTACGGTTGATGTGACAAGAACAGTGTCAAGGCAATCGGATCCCTAATAGGACTTAAAAAATGGATTTCCCAATATAAATTTGCCAATAAAATTGAAATAACACTATGGTACCCTTCTTAACTGAGGTAACCAAGTCCCCAATAAGACAATTGTTCGGACAAGCAGTTTACAAAGCTCAGAACTTGTGTCCTTGTCACAGTCTCGGTTGGTCTCTTAAACAGAATAAATGAACCCCAGAACATTTAAACACTCCCCGAGGCAACCTTGCAGTGAAACGAAAACGAGAAACAAACTATAGAATAAAACCCGAGTTGGAAAAACTTCACAACTAACAAAGACGCGGGAACCCCAGATTCAAGGATCAATATTATAAGCCAAACAATGCACAATTACACAAATAACACATTCTTAGCACCTCCAAAACTAATGAAAAGAACAAAAAAGAGAAACAGAAGAAAAAGAAGAAAAAGAGACCTGGGGTGTCATCCTCCTTCTCATCGTCGTCTTCTTCTTTATCGTTCTCATCCTCCTTCACGTCCTCCACCACAGGTTCATCCTCTATCTGATAATAGTTTCGTTGAACAGAAAAACAGAAATGAAAAACACGGATAACTAGATGAATAAATGATTAAGGAAAGGCGCAATCACAAAATGGTTGGACTCGTCTGCTAAAGCAACCTGCTCGTCGTCGGCAGCGGCGTCGACCTCGACAACGGGACCTGGAGACATCTCTGTTGTAGCTGGGGAGAAAGATAGCAGAAGGGGATGGGGTGGAGAAGAAACTCTTTTTCGCTGCCCATGGTTAGCGCATTTTTTGGTTTAGCGGTTAAAGTTTCCGGATTTACTTTTACTTTTTACTTTTTAGTGTCAATTTTTATTGTATGTTTTGTCGATAATTATTTTTTAATGACATTTTCTAATAAATGGTACACGTTTTATTCACAAAATAGAGAGAAAATAAAGGTTTTAGGGGATAGAAAGAGGGAGACGACTATCCAAACAAAAACATCAAATGAGTAAGATTTGAACGAGTTAAGTTGAGGTCAAAATATTTTGAATTTATATTATTTTAAATTAAATTATTGTTACATTATGTCACTTTTCAAGTTAGTTTGAATCTAATTACTTTTAAAATCTAATTAATCCGTTAATTTTTAAGAAAATATTTTTTCCATTATTTTTTAGTTTTATTATATATAATAAGTAAAAATATATTATTATTTATTATATATATATATATATATATATTAATGTATATTAAAAATATATAAATATATTATACACATTACATATAATTATATTATTTATAAAAATATATATACACATCTAGAATAATACTTTAAAAATAACAAATTTTATAAACAAGAAAAAAAAATACATGGCATACTAAGATATCAAATCTAAAATTTAATCTAAGACTTAAAAAGAATAAAACTACTTTTTACCAATTACTGCTAAATTAAATTATAACTTATATATATTTTACCGCATATATATATATATATATATATATATATATATAATAAGAAATGGGTATTTAGGGGGCCTCCCTGGTTCTCTTTATAATTGTCTGCGGTATTTTTGTATATAAATAAAATAATAAATAAAAATATAAAAAAATCAAATAATAAATTTATTTTATTTCTTATTAAAAAAATTAACTTTAAAAAAATGATTTTTTGAGTTGGGTTAAATAGATTTAGATTTGAAATATTTCAACTCAAATTACTACCCAATCATATTATATTTTATTTTGAATTGAATTAGAGTATTTTATAAATAAATTAGAGTTATATTATGGGTCAAATAAACTTTTGAGAACTTTACTTGCAAAGTGAAGCAACTATCATTTGCTCCTATTCGATGGAAGTTTTGCTATTTTGATTTAAGATGCACTTTTCTTCTATGGAGAAAATAGCCTGTTTAATAAGAATAAAACCGAAAATTCAAGAAAGTAAGGTGAATAGTTGAGAATGCTCTCATGGTGACTGAGCAATAAGAAAGATAAGTTTAGCAATGAAGGTATGTTGAATGGAGCTGTTCGGTTGCAAGAAGAAGAGCGTGAGGCCTGGGATGCCTTCGGTGGTGAGAGGCGCCATAAAACCTCGTACAGCGATGCGTTTTTTGTCTTCTAATGTTACGAATTTGTGGAGAAATGAGACAAACCACGTTGTACCAAATGAGGACGCTAATGCTCAGTCTGATGATGAGAGTGACTTGGGGTCTAGGGATTGTCTAAAGATAGCTTTTACGGCTTCAGAGAAACTGGCTTTTAAGGAGCCATGGAAGAGAACCTTGATTGTGAAGTTGGTAGATCACAAACTGGGGTATACTTTTCTCTACCGGAGGTTAATTCAGCTCTGGTGGCCTAAAGGTTGTTTTTGGTTAATAGATTTGGGAAACAATATTTTTCTAATTAAGTTTAAGAATCCAAATGATTATGAATTCATTTTTCACGGTGGTCCCCGGGTAGTAGTGCCTGGGTATGATCTCACCGTGCAACGTTGGTAGCTTGACTTTGATTCGAAAGAGGCGAGTATTGATCGAGTAGCTGCATGGATTTGTTTCCCTCACTTATTGGTGGAATATTATTGTTCTCAATCCTTGTGGAAGCCTGTGGAAGGTTGGGAATCGAGTGGGACATGCGTTAAAAATTGACAAAACTATGAAGGATGTTGCGGGAGGAAACTTTGGCCGGCTTTGTGTAAAGATTGATTTAAGCAAGCCTCCAGTCAGTCAGTTATCTCGTGGGAGAAAAGGTTTGCCCGATAGAATACAAGGGAATCCATCTAGTTTGCTTCAAATGTGATCGGTATGGTCATAAGACTGGGCCTGTGAGACGATGGATGAGCAAGTGCAAGGTAATCATTAGAGGATGGACGACGGCAAGGCGAAGAAGCAAGAATGGGATTTGGGCTATGGACTGTGGATGTCAGCGTAGAGATAGGGTCGGTAAGGTGGTGGTGGTGGTAACAGGGAGTGACTGAATGCTCGTTCCTTGGGTGTCCATAATGGTCCTGAAGGTGGGATCCGAACTAAAAGGCTCTCACTTTGCTGCTTTGGATGGAGTTCATGACACTGAACCGGTGGGAGAAGGAGGGGTGGTGGCCGCTGAGGAGCGAGTTAAGTCTGTTATGGTTATTGGTAGGAGTGAATCTCGGGATCCCGTTACACGCAGTGGTCCGAGAATGTCGCCCAACAAAGGTGAAAAATAACTGGCAGGGCACAAAAAATTTGGAGATCAGACGATTGTAAAGGACGTCATACCTGAAGATCAGGAAATTATTGCTAGTGATTTTTCACAAAACGAGGTCGTTAGGGGTTGAGTGGATGTCACCAGCTGGCGAGTGCGACAAAGGTGAAGCCTTTAAAATCAAGATAACCAAAAGGATCCCTCTAGGACCAGCAACCATGGTGTTTTAGTGTTGTTTATGCTAGCTAGCCCTTAGGGAAATTGGCAGAAGCTACTCCATGAGGATCGCATGGCAAATACATATTGGCGTCTCTCTGCCCTCGTTACTAGCAGACGATTTCAATTCTATGCTGGCCCCAAAGAAGAAAGCGGGAGGGGGGACGCCTCCGTGACTGCAGGTAAATACCTTTTGCCTCGTGGCTCGACCAGCTTTCTTTCTTAGACTCAGGATTTTTCGGGCCTCGTTTTACTTCGGCGATAACTTTTCCAACAAGAAAAAATATTTATAATTTAATTTTTTTATTTAAATAAAATATAAATAAAAAATATTTTTAATAAATATGATAAATTTATACATTATATAAATTTAATAATAAAACACACACACACCCACACACACTATACATTACATCATATCTAATTACTTATTCACATATAAATTTCTCCTATCATACCAAAACACAACCAAGTGCATAATAAATAAATGTGACGCGCACATTGACTATTATATGATGTGTGAGTTGGGCATCCTGACATCATTTTTCAATGTAAATATGCATGCAAGGGTCAATTTATACAAACGTAACACATCATAACAAATAATTTTATTATTTTATTACCCAAATGTTTATTTTGATTATAAAAATATCTTTCTTTAAACATCATCTATTATCCCCAAAATTGAAAATAGGTCATCAAGATTCTCAATCCCATAAATCTAGAAACCAAATGCATGCTGACAAATAATCTTGTTCAAACAGAAACAAAGTTATTCTCATCTCATAATTGACGAAAAATACATTAGGATTTTCGTACTTTTAAAAGTCTCACCGATAACCAATGAAAAAATGATACAATAAAAATTAGTTTAATCATCACTTATCCTCCCAAAAATTCCAAAATCTCTTTGCTTTCTCTCTTTAAAATGAGCCTCAAAAGAAGATAAGGCATGCCAAGTGGCATCTTTATGTAAAAGGAATCGCATATTATACAATAAATATTTTTTTTTTGTGTTTACATTATTTTTTATATTTTTTAATTTAACTCACTTAAAAATTAAATCACATTATCTTGATTTTAAAAGTGAATGAAAATAAAAAACTTAAGTAGAATATTTTATTATCAACCATTATTTATCATATCGTGTAAATAAAAATATACACCCAAAATCTGGAAGAAGTATAAAAGTCATTGGCACACACAATTGATACAACGACTATTTAATTTCTTTAAATTGGTAAGTTACTTCACTTGTTTTCCTTAATAAATATAAACTTTATTTCAATGATTTGTGAGAAGATAAAACATGAGATTACTCTTCATTTTGAATGTCTTTATCATATTAAATATTGATTAAAGAAATCTACTTTTTCAAAGTTAAAAGTTCAAAAAAGTTTAGAAATGCCCAAGAAGCGAGTCTTGCTACGCACAAATTTCTTAGTAATTTAATATCATTGTTAGAATTAAATAATTTTATTATGATATTTTTTTAATATAATTGAATTCACTAATCACCTTATAAAAGAATGAACTAGTAAAAGAAAAAATAATTTTAAGGTTAGTAAACGTGGGATCCTTATGTGGTGAACGAATGTCGAAATGAAAATTCAAGCTAATAAGAGAAGTTCATTAATTGTGTATAATTTGTATATGTTTTGTTCGCTAAATATTCAATGATTTATTAGAACCAAAAAAATTCAACTATTTTTTTTTTTTTTACAAAAATCAAAGCAAATTTTTGAATCTAATGAAAATTGAATATTACATTTGAATACTTGACATTTAATTAAAATTTCTTCATTAAAGTAAAATTTATAAGAAACATTGAATAAAATACTCGACAAACTTACTTTTGTTTTAATTATTATGTTACAAAAAATTTAAATAAAATATAATTTTGTACATATAAGAAAAAAACAATTGACATAAAGAAAAAACCTATAATAAAACTGAAAGACAATAAAATGCACGAGGATCTACCTAAAATTGAAATAACAAATATTGAATTGAGCTTCAACAAGATGTATGGGTAAAAGAAGATGTAAGTGTTGTAAATTAATATATAAATCAACTCATAACATTATATAAATCAGTGCATGGCTTGAAATATTCGAAAGTAAATGACAGTCATGGTTGATTTGAAAACAAAATCAATAAAGCTAGTGCATCCTTGTTAAAACTTTATAGGTAAATATTGGATGGAAGCTCGAGGAGAGAAAAAAAAAGAAAGAAAGAAAGAAAGAAAGAAAGCATTATTGTGGTATTGCGAGATGTCTAGACCCTTTTTTTTTTTTTTCTTGACTTTTTTTTCGAAGGCAAGAACCTGATCGACAACCACGAAAGCCGGGTAGCCAGAAGACAAACAACGTTGCCCCTACCAAAAAATTTCCTTGCACGATCCCTAGGAAGACCAGTATAAGTCAAAGGTAATAAAACTTGTCATACGCCATAACAAAGACTCCCGTAACGTGAAAGCCTTTGCGGCCAACCAGTCAGAATTTCTGACCCCAATTGCCATCCAGTAAGGGCCACATAACGGATGGCGGAAAACGATGGAGCGGAGGTATGGAGGCAGTCTTATCCTGAGCCCTTCTTGTGCACCGACATCTTAGCCCTCCACCGGCCAGCATATTCATGTCCATGCCGGGCAGTCCCTGTTTCGAGTAGGCCCCGTCTCGACCCTTTTATACACCAAGAGCCATTGAACTCCTCCTCTTCCTCGAAGGATTGTTTATTATATATTTGAATAAAAACTGAACGTTTATGTTTATTATAGAAAACGAAGAATCGATGTAACTTTTATTCTCAACTTGGAATCCAAAAAGTTATAAGTCACTTATCCCTTTGCCTTCTTCGTAAGTTAATACACAAAAATTAAGGATTCCCAATAGATAGATATATAATGATTCGGACGGAAGATGGATGGTGTTAATGTACTAATAATTTAGAAAATAAATGGTTTTCACTCAAAATCAGCTAATATAAAAAGAGAGAGGTGTCACGTGGAAACCTTGTCTTACAAGAAAAGGTTTTAAAAATTTCATGAAATGGATCAGTTTAACGGAAAAAAATAAAAAAATTAATTTTAGTTCGGTCTAGTCATGTGTGAAAATGGCCAAGAGTGCCAACTAATTCGAGAACCCAGAAATTGACTGGTTCAATCAGTGACCGTTGAATCGGAGTCAAGTTTTTCGGATTCGTCACTTTGATCGATGGTGATGTGGGGGGGCGCTCTAGGGGTGCCCATTACCACCACAAAATGAAGGGGAAATTTGAATAGAAAAGAAAGGTCATTGCTAAAAGTCAAACTCTATCTAAGGTAGTTTGTCTTCTCTATTTTTTTTTAGACTCATTAATTTGAAAAAAACTTTATCTCATATACTTATTTATATTTCAAAGAAAATATAAAATATATTAAGTCATTATTTTAAAGTAAAATACCTTTTATTAATGTTTTTATCCTTAAAAAATGAAAATACATAAATTATTTTAAAATAAAATTAAATAATTTACAACTATTTTGTACTTAATTCATTTAAATAAAATTACTTACTTTTATTACTACATTATATTGATCAACTTTAACATATATAATATTATATTAAATTAATTTGTCCTTGGTCACCCACTTCTAAATAATATATTAACTAATTTTTTAATATTATTATGCATTAAATTATAAATTATATATAATTAAAAATATTAAATATAAGATTATAATATATATTATACTTATATTTTATATATTATCACATTTTATTTATTGATATTTTTATATAATATATATAAATATTAAATTTTTTATATATTTAATATTAAAGTTATATTATATCAGTTTAATTTTAATTAAATCAACTAAATTAAATTAAATTCTAAATCTTAAAACTTTTTTGTTCAACTGATTTGATTTTTAAAATTTTAGTTACGAGATATATATATATATATATAAACTAGTCAGAATTTTTTCATTCCCGCTAATCAAATGCTAAATCTGAATTGATTCGTATAATCACGAAAGGCTGACCCATTTCAGGAAACACTATAAAATTCAATTTAACACTAAAATAAAAATTTAAAATTTTCAAGATGTTGCCAAGGGTGTTTCTGAGTGAGAAATTATGGAAAAAGATGAGAGAGTACAGAGAAAATGTAAAGAAAGGAGATAGTATGTAAAAAATATTATATACTTGAAAAACCAAAAATAATTCAAAAAATATTGATTTTGTTATGTTTGCATCGACTTTCATATTTTAAAATAAAAAATAAAATAAACCAAATAATTTTTTAAATTACGTCAATACTTGAAAGTTAATACTTCATTTCTTGAAAATATATAAAGTCATTCTTCAGTTTTTTTTTTTAAAAAAAATTTAAGGCCTTTGCACTACAATATGGTTACTTTTTTGCTATATTAAATTCCATTGACTGTTCCGAGACGCCAGGCTGGGTTGCTGCGTAGTGGTTGCCGCGAACAAGAGCTGACTTCCAATCCGTGAGAGAAAGTGCCTGGTAACGTTGACCAGTCAAACTTTACCTGGCTTCTTTATTGACGAATTAATTTTTTTTCTTAGAAAAATGAAAATCACAATATTTTTGGTCAAGTTATTGACTTCTTTATTATTCAATGTGGTTTTCTAAAAGGGATAAGTATAAAATTGGTTATAATTTTTTTAATTTTTATAATGTAATTATCTGTTTTTTAAATTTTTTATTTTAATCTTAAATATTTATATTTTATTTATATTTAAAATAATTTTAGATTAAAAAAACTAATCAAATTATTAATTTTTTATATTAATTATATGAAATAAGTATAAATTAATAAAAATATGTATGTTTGACATATTTAAATTTTTAAATCAGTTTTTTATCTTAGAAAATTTTTTTGATTAAATTTTAAATTTTTGAAAGTTTTTTTAATTCTATATAATTAATATTCAAAGTTAACAGTTTGATTTTTATTTGTTCAAAATAATCTTAAATTGAAATAAAATATAAATGTTGAGATTAAAATTAAAAAAAAAACTTCAAATTATAAATTGAACCAGATATTTTGGTTAAGCATGTTTAATAAAACTAGTTAATTGGTTTTAAATTATTTAAATCAGTTTGAATGCAATCTTACAAACAAAATTTTGCTCACAATATTATATTTCAATTTTAATCTACCGAATATTGTGAATATTACGTTAGTAGATTGTGAAAATAATATATAAATTTTTAATATGCAGAAAAATTTTATTTGATTTATCAGTTTATTTATTTATTTTATAATATTTAAGTTTGAAATGATAGTGCATTGACCCACGGGGAAGTTGAAGTTGCAGTGTAGGCTAATTAAGGATATTTAGGCACTATGTTGAATGTACAATAAAAGTTCTCTGAGTTAAATCAATAAAGAATTCTTATAAGCACTTGTTATTCAATTGAATTTTCGTTTCAATAGATGCATACGAGTTAAAATGTCCAAAGATACAGTAAACATAAATGGGACATAAGAATATAAAATGCATATGCAAAACAAATAAGAATTTATGCTGACTATGACCTATTACTAGCTACTTAGTTTGTTGGTAGAGTAAAAAAAAACTTTTAATTCTAACAACAAGGATTTAAATTTTAGTAATGCTCTTATTTTTTTTTCACTTCGTTTGCCAAAAAAGAAATTTATATACCAAAAAACTAATAATTTGTACCAGATAATGAAAAGTCGTATTATATGTCAAAAATAATAATATCTATAGATACATGCGTATGCTTCCACACACACACACACACACACATATTCATAATAGTCATATACCTGCCTCAGTGCTCGGCATGCCTATTTTTAAAAACAAATTGACAAAGTTTCATTCTTAAATAAATTAAAAAATGTAGAATGGTTTTGAAGGATTTCTTTTTGTTTTTTCTACTCAGCTTATATTCCTATTATAGCCCAGATATCAAAATTATTAAAAATAATAAATCGGTTTGGTTGGATTATTATTTTTATCATTGTTTCTAGATTATAAATAAAAACAAATACTGCAGCTCGCGAAGTGAAACCACCATCTCTCACTAAATTGTTTAGAAATAAATTTTAGTGCGCCAAACAATTTTATGAGACGAATCAAGAAAAACATTGTTGCAAGCATCCCTGAATTAACGTATATATTATGATATTTAATGCATATCTTGCATCGAATTCAACTAGTAATATACAAGATGTTATTATCCTTTTTCCTAAATTATGTCCATAATATTTATTTATTTAAATTTATTTAACATGTATCATTTCTCTAATTTTGCCAATTTACACATACTCTTCGTCGTCCTGTAAAACCTTGACAAGTATTTCAACTTTGTTTTTTGGTCATATTCTCGAGTCAATGATAAAAGCATCCTATTCAATCTTTCGATTCTCCATCTTTCATGTGTTAGCAGACAAATGAAGTCGAGATATATGATGAGGTGATCATTATGCTATTAATACTCGTGTCTTGAGTTGTCATCCCATAAATTTATTACGTCATCTAAAAGCCAAACAAATGGACCCAGACCTGCTGCAAGACATTAGATAGATTGTGTTTTAGGTTTCCTACTCCTTGTTTTTCTTTTTTTCTTCTTTTCTTTTGGCTTGGTCATTTGGGTGCTTCTTCTTTTCTTCTTCTACTTACTTTTTTGGTGGTGTGTCCAGGGAAAATAATTAGGGACCGACGAAAGGCAAGCTTGGTAGGCGAAGTTGGTGAAGGTGCTTTGTCTGAACGCTTTTGGTGGCCTGTGTTGTAAGTTTCGTGAGGTGGTTTTCTCCTACCTAACATCATCAGTGATTGAAAATAATATTGGATTTAATACCACCTTTCATGGGGGCCTACCTTTCGATGGTCTCCAATGGCTGCAATCCTTTGTCCCCATTCACAGGTGGTAGGTGGGGAGGGGGGACACTTGCCTGTGGATGATTAGTGAACTTCAAAACTCACTAAACTTCAATGACGTGCTCCTCCTAGACTGTTTCCAACCCCGCCGATGCCGATGCCAGATGTACGTCTTTTCATCAATTACAGGTCCTCAATTTCGACATTTGATTTCTATGAGTGGACTTTCCACATTTTACAGCACATCAATTTCGACTATTGACCTCTACAGTAGTCCTTTCGACGCGTCGGGGGCCCACTCTTGTGGTTATAGTATTTGAAAAGTACGTTCTACTAGGTCCAGGTAGACAAAGGTTTTGGTTCAAATCATAAAATTTTATGAATTTATAATTATATATAAACATTAACAATTCGAACCACACTGAAATATTTTAAAGATAAGATCTTAGTAAAATTCGATCTAAATTGTAAGCTCTATCATGAGTTTTTAATTTTTGTTCCTTTACACTAAAATATATTATAGATATTATAACACAATAACTTTCTATATTTTTACTATTGTTATTTCACTTATTAACAATTATTCTTATATATATATATATATATTTGATGGTAAAGATTAGTTAGATTTTTAAATTTTGTGAAATTTATAATTATTATTAATAAAAAATAAAAAAAATTATCTTTTATCTAAACTTGAATATTGAGTATAAAAAAATAAATAGTTATATATAAAGATGATATTTAATTTATAAAAATTATTTTTTAACAATTATAAAAGGGAACAAGTTTTTTTTATACAAAAAAAAGTGTTATTAAAAAAATTGTTATTATTAAGTTGATATATACAAAATATTTAATTGTAAATTATATTTCATAATATTAGTTAATTTTTATTTTTTTTTATGTTTCATAGAATTTTATAAGTATATGATTTGATTTTTAATATCCTAAAGTAAATCCAGGTGAAATCCCAAATTTAAAAAACCTTGTATTAGACACAAATACCAAAACAAAAAAGAGTTTGGTACCCCTTAAAAATGAAGGGATATTTTGCCTATTTTGTAGCAGCATGGCCAAGTTGCAAGGAGGGGAACTGAAAATCCTTACACCCCAGTTCAAATTTGGGTGTCGCCTGATCAACGAAACAAAAAACGCGATTGTCTTTTACTAGCCCAACTAATTATTAAAAAAATATATATTATATTGTCTTTAGCAATAATTTCTTTCGTTCCTGATAATTATTTCTTTAATCGGCGACTGGAAGCATACTTTGAATTGGAATCGAGGAGAGTATGAAAATGCCACGAGGCACGTAGAAATGAAAATGATCAAAGTAGTACAAATTCAAACGTTGGAATAATCTCACTTAATTAATTAAAAATAGCTGTAAAGATATATAAATCAGTGCTTGAGATTACGATTTTCATTTTCTTATGTATCAACGTTTCGTAAGAATAACAGTCAAATTAATTGACAATCCTTTTTCTTAACTCGATCTTATTTTGACAACATCCCCCCGTGTCTACTAACCCATCACGACTAATAAACTAAATTCAGAAGTGTTGACAACGTGCAGCCCACTCGCAAAGATGTGAGGTTTTACTAAACAATATTTTAGTTGGCTGTTCGAAGCGTTCTCTCTTAGACCACTTCAGCACATTGTTTTTTTTTTATATATAATTTTAATATACATAACATAGATAACTTTAGGTGATAATTTTAGTAGGCATTTTTTATTTTAGTATTACGTGGTTTTTGTTAGTTCTTCGATTCATTCTCAACGGCCCATAATAAGGGAAGAGGCTAAAAAAGACAGAGACGTGCAAGTGAATAAAACTCTTATAATGTGGGGTCAGGAAAAAAAATAATAAATGCGTGTAATAGTACTATTATATTCACAAAAAGGTTATTTTTATAATTTAAACTTATGATTTTAGGTCATAATTCACATTCATGTTATTGTACCATCGCACTGTGGTTCTCTCTTTAGATAATGTTATTATACAACATTCTTTTTTTTTTAAAAAAAAAACAAGTTGGTATTTTTCTTTTAGGCCCTCGAAAAAAGAAAAAAAAGAAAGTTTTTAGTTTGTTAATTAGTAATATTAGTAATTGAAGCGTTGCGTTTGACAATTGGCATTCCGATGCCACGGACTTCAAGTATGGCCATCAATTTCCTCCCACGACAACAAAAACAATACATGTGATGTACAAAAACAAAGCATATATGGAATATAGCGGCAGCTAGGAGTGACGACTACGCTGAAGTGGGGTTCTGAGACCGTAGGACTGGAATCGAGCCTTCCTTGGAGGGTTCGGTTCCAATTTCACTTTCGAGGTGGTTTCCATGTCTACTTTTTCAGAGTTAATTTCAGTCCAGTTCCGAATTGGTTTCGTGGTCTTTTCAAATGTAAGGTGAAGCATAATGATTTTAGTCATTATTTGTTGCTTTCGTGTAACCGATAGTTTCGATTGTGTTGAAGTTACAGTTAAAATTACGATTTGATTTTTGGAGTGAACAAAACCGTGGTTCGACCAAAATGGTTCGGCCAGTTTTGAGTTGCTTTTGATACAACAACGCCATAGGACGCAGCGACTGCTCCCCTTCCGTCACGTTGACGCATGACTGTCGTCGTATTTGTAAATTGAAATTTGCAGTTATTTGTTTTTATTTATAAGAATAATTTATTATATAAATATTATTAAATTTAAATAAATATGTTAAATTATTAACTAAATTATTACTTTCTACTGTTCTCTGGAGCCGTTAGATTTACGAAATCGCATCTTGTCGAGTTGGTCCACATCTTCATCAATGCAGTGGGGACAGGAGCACCTAAACATCCTCGGGCCCGAAACCTGACATCGTGCAGAAGTCATGCCTGATTAGACTCTTGAATTTGACTTTAAGTCTATTTTTGTTAATGGATGCGTTTAACACATTAGATAAATATTTTACATTTTAAAAATAAAATTGTTTTAGAAATAATTGAAATAAAATGTTAAAAAACTTAAAATTCAAGGACGCCGTATCATTTTCCAGACATTTTTAAGAATTATTATAATGACATGGGTTTTGAAATTTGATGTCATCTTTAATTTCAAGCAATCGTGTCAAGTGTAGGACTCAAATTGAACATGATGTGTGGCTGAAACAGATCATTTTATTTTAATGATGCCCACAAAACAAAAAATTATTAATAATATAAACTTCTCTCAAAGTGTGTCACACTCATGTAACATTATGTACCCATGTAATTGCTTTCTTAGGAATTTTCATTGCTTTCTCAGTAATTTTCGTTGTTTAGTTTTTCAAGTTTCTTGATGCGTGTACTCTAAATTAAATCGAATCAAAATAATCTCCCGGTCCCAGTGCACGTTTTACGATTTAAATGCAGTCCTAATAAATGGTAGAAATGGCCCATCGTACCCAACTGAAAAAAGAAATTGGCAGAAATGGATGAAAAAATTTTAGAAAACAAACGGCATTTAGCTTTGGCCAAAAGAAAAAGAAACGGCGTTGGCCCTGTAGTCAACAAACTAAACGATAAAAAATAAAATAAAAAAGGTAAACCGTACCATATTATTTTAGTAAGATGGGAGAGCCAAATCTCATCTCATCTCAACCATTTCCGTATAAATAAGGCTACCTCCTTTTCCTAACTCCTCCATGTTGTCGCCGAATTTTAACTGGCTTCCGCCTTTTCTCGGTTGATATATACATACATATAGTTTTTGACATTTGGTTTCGAGATCATGGGCTCTGCAGGCGAAACCCAGATGACACCGACGGTGGTGTCCGATGAAGAAGCAAACCTCTTTGCCATGCAATTGACCTGTGCCTCAGTCCTGCCTATGGTCCTCAAATCAGCCATCGAGCTCGATTTGCTGGAAATCATAGCTAAGGCTGGCCCTGGCGCATACTTGTCGCCATCAGACATCGCTTCTCAGCTGCCCACCAAGAACCCAAACGCAGCCGTCCTGTTAGACCGTATCCTGCGCCTCCTCGCGAGCTACTCTATTGTCACTTGCTCTCTCAAAATGCTCCCAGGTGGCAAGGTTGGGAGACTCTATGGCCTTGCCCCTGTCTGCAAGTTCCTGACTAAGAATGAAGATGGCGTCTCTCTTGCCGCTCTTAGTCTCATGAACCAGGACAAGGTCCTCATGGAAAGCTGGTAAATTACCATACCCATTCATGGCTTATCCTTGCATACACATACGTGCTCCATTATTTAGGCAGTTATTCGTGGGCCATTACAAGGATGAATTATGAGGTACGGGTCACAGTCATCGTTGCGTCAACTAAATCGAGTTTGGCACAGTTTTTAACACACTATGATTGTTTGATACGAAATGAGTTATTTTCGATTCAATTAAACAATTAATAATCTCTAATCAAAACAAAAAAAAAATAATAAAAAATAACAATCAATAATCTCTGTAGAAAACACAATCTCTCCATCCCTCATCACCCGGGTACGACATCGAATCTAGCAATAGTCGTGTTTTTGTTTTTTTTTTTCTCTTTCTTGTGGTGGTAAATTTTTCTGATCAAATTCAAATTATAAGAGAAACAAATAGTAATTTTTGCTATTAGATTAATATTAATAATATAAATATTTTTTATATTTTAATTTTTTAATATATTATATTTATTAATATATTATATTAATTAATTTTTTAATTTTATTATATATAAATTACAAATATATAAAAAATTAAATGACTCAAAAAAAAATATATATATATATATATATATATATATACATATATATTAAAAAATTTATATGTTTAATATTAAATATCTACTCTATTGACTTAATTTCATTTAAATTAATTAAAATAGTTAATTCTTAAATCTTTAATATTTTTCGGTTTAACAATTAATGTAGTTGTTAAAACCTTGAATTCGGTGCGTCTGGTGGTTGGGAAGCTTCCAATTTAATGAAGTGTAGCAAAACATAAGAAAGGACGAATGAACGTAACAGATGAAAGTTTTCATTGTTGCCGATGATTCGACGCTCTTCAATTTTATTCTGATGTCAAACGTGTTATGACAACTAGTACTTGTAAGAAACGTGTGGTTGGTTAGTTGAGCCTGACGACTAATAGTGGGATGACAATTGACAACAGACAATTGCTGATGAATTGCCTCTGTCATGTTAGGTATTACGTGAAAGATGCAGTTCTGGAAGGGGGAATTCCGTTTAACAAGGCCCATGGAATGACTTCATTCGAATATCATGGAAAGGATCTCAGATTCAACAAGGTTTTCAACAAGGGAATGTCCGACCACTCCACAGTTACCATGAAGAAGATTCTTGAAACATACAACGGCTTTGAAGGCCTCAGTTCTGTGGTGGATGTTGGTGGTGGGACAGGAGCCGTGCTTAGCATGATAGTTTCCAAGTATCCCACCTTGAAAGGCATCAACTTTGATTTGCCCCATGTCATCGAGGATGCTCCATCTTACCCTGGTACACGACAATCAAACAAATAAAGAAATAAATTAATTGTCTAGTGCTTTGTCTTTTTTCTCTCTGTTTTTTTGGTTGAAAAAATGTCTAGTGGAGAGTGGAGACGTGGGGTGTGTGGTTGTAATTGGTTAACAAAACATGGAGGTATGTAATTGCCTGCAGGTGTGGAGCACGTTGGTGGGGACATGTTTGTTAGCATTCCAAAAGGGGATGCCATTTTCATGAAGGTGGGTTCTTCGTCACTCCCCATCCTTGGCCTTGCCTCGGATTCTCTTTATTGGTGTGATAATAATCAGTTGATTTGGTTATTGATTGCAGTGGATATGCCATGATTGGAGCGACGAACACTGCGTAAAATTTTTGAAGAATTGCTACGATGCCCTTCCGGCAAAAGGGAAAGTAATTGTTGCAGAATGCATTCTTCCAGAGGCCCCGGACGGCAGCCTTGCGACCAAGTGCGTGGTCCACATTGACCTCATAATGTTGGCTCACAATCCAGGCGGGAAAGAGAGGACCCAAAAGGATTTTGAGGCCTTGGCCATGGAAGCGGGCTTCCAAGGCTTCAGAGTGGTGTGCTCTGCCCTCAACACTTATGTCATGGAATTCCTAAAGATGGCCTGAAGAGGTTCTCTAGTTAAAATGGTTTCACCCTACTTGGCTTTTGTATACTCCAATTAATGTTTTGACTTCAGCCTTCTGAGATTGTAATATGATTGTCTCCCCAGGACGCTGGCCTTTCGGTCGCACCTCCTTTGTTTTTTTCTTTTTTTTGAATACATGAAAACAATAAGAGGTGATTGTGTGCATCTTTTTCTCTTGTTAACGTGATTTTGTGCATCTTCAATTGAACAATATAATAAAAAATGTTAATTAATGATGATGGAATGCTGACGCCCTTTAGTTTGAGTGTCTTTGATAATAAATCATGTTAGTGTATGTGCACTGATAGATAATTAGCTGAGTATTAATTATATATAAATTTAATATTTCATACATACAATTACAAATTAATTACTATAAAAATCACGAATTTTTTGAATTTAAAAAAATCTAGCATGAATTTCTTTTTTATTTTTTTCTTCCTTTTTTTTTTTTTTGGCAAATACATCGCGACCTTTACTTTTGAGTCTAAATTTAACATGTCACTCATCGAGTTAACAAAAGTTGTCGGCACGTCTACGTCGCGGTTCGACCTACCGCAAGATGGCACATGGGTGGACTTTACTTCTTAAAAAGATTATTTACTTCTTATTTAAAAAAAAAAAAAAAGAGAGAGAAAACAAAGAAAAATCAATATGGGCAAATGATGTCTGCTACATCGTTTGGTCTTTCATCCCGAAAATTAAATACCCAAAAATCATATTCCTTAAACCAAGTCTAAAGTCCACGATTGTTGCCTCCTTTTTTTTTCTCACTCGTGAACTACTAGAGCTATAAAACGAACTAAGTCAAACTTCAGTTTTGGTATGATTAAACTTATCTCATTTAGATAATAATTGAATTAAGACAAATCCATTTTTTTTATTGAATCACACATGAAACTTTTCATGAATAACTCATTTGATTTTATAGTATCAATAGAAATAATTAAAATTATAAAAATTATTATTATAAATAAAATTAAATTGATAAAAATATTTATTTTAATAAATTTAAGTAATTAAAAAAATTGATTATTGTCTAATTATAAATATAAAAAGTTATCCTAACATATAAGAATAACATATTTATAAGATTTGTGAAAGTCAAATATATTTACATTTATTTTTAGAGAGTGATTGTTTTTATGACTAGAATAAGCCTATTTAACATATTTTAATAATATACTAAACCAATTTTTAAATTACTCTATAAAATAATATTTAAATAAATTGTTTATGAATTTAAATGGCCTAAGTCAACCCTTGCTTAGGCTAGATTTGTTTATTAAATAAGGTTTGATATTAGGCTTTAGGCAAATTCTTATTTAACTGAGTTACTGAGTTTTTAGCAAACATGTTGGCTTCTTTATAACTATAGTCATTACTCCTCCTTTACTTTATAATGAAAATAGTGTTTTTTTTTTCTTTCTTATAACTCTTATGTAATTGTTACGACTCTAAAGGTGTATATTATGTTTTGATAATAATAAAGATATTAAGTTTATTAATGTGTTTAAGTGTGATTACTGAAAAAGTTAAATTACACAAATACACACACACACACACACACACACACACACACATATATAAACATCATAAGCAATATAAGAAAAGTGAACCAACTATCAATCAAATTTTAGAAATTATTATACTTAATTTGAGATAAATTAAGTAATAAGTCATAGATGTTTAACAAGTTAAACCTATTTAGTTTCCAATGTTATTAGTTATGCATGAATTAAAGATGTGTAAAAGAAGATATGACCTAGATATTAAAGCCTGAAATATGTCTAAATTGTCAAGATAAATTATATTAGTTAACTTTTAGAGGATATTACAAATAGGTGGAATTGAATTAGACGATGAGTTAAACATGGTTGGAAAAATATTTTAATTTAGTTTTTAATACAAAAGACAAAATATGATTTAATATTTCATGGAGAAATTTATGATTAATTTAATAAAGAAAGTAAGAGTTGTCTAAAGGAAGGAAAGAAGTTTGAATTTTAATATGATCATAGAAAAGAATATTAAAAGATTATGAAATAGAAAGAAAATGTTTTTAAATGGGATTAAAAGAGATGGTGCAAAGAAAGGAAAGAGGCTTTTTTCACAAAGAGGTTGTTTCAATGACTTAAATAAGCTTATCAAACATATTCTAATGATATACTAAACCACCTTTTTAATTACTCTACAAAACAAAATTTAAATAAACTATTTATAAACTTAAATGGCCTAAATCAACCTTTACTTAGACTCAATTTGTTTATTTAGTAAGGTTTGATTTTAGGCTTCAAGTGAAATTTTATCTAATTGAGTCACCGAGTTCTTAGTGAACATGTCAACATATTTACAATTATAATTACTACTTCTTTTATACTTTACAATGAAAATAATATTTTTCTTTTCTTTTCTTTTTGTTATAACTCTTATATAAGTGTTGTGATTCTAAGATTTCATATTATGTTTTAATAATAACAAAATATTAAGTGTTACTAATGTATTTTTTTTAGTGTGATTAATAGGAAGGTTGAATCACATAAACATATAAATATAAAAAAAGGCACAATAAGTAACATGAGAGAAGTAAGCCAATTATCAATCAAATTTAAAAAGTGTTATACTTAATTTAAGACGAATTAGATAATAAGTTAAATATGTTTGAAAAATTAAACATATTTAGTTTTTAATACCATCAGCTATGCATTAATTGAAGATATGTGGAGAAAGATATGACCCAAATATTAGAGCTGAGAGTATGTAAAAACTATTAAGATAAGTTACATAAGTAAACTTTAAGAGGATGTTATATGCAAGTGGAGCTAGATTAGATGATGAACTAAACATAGTTGAAAAGATATTATGGATTTTATAAAAAAAGTTATGATTGATTTACTAAAAGAAGTACGATCTATTAAGTTAAAAAGAAGGAAAGAACTTGAATAAGATTATGAGTAGAAAGAAAAAAAGCTTGAATTTGAATATAATCATGAAAAAGAATATCAAAAGAATATGGAATAAAAAGGAAATATTTTTGAATGAGATTGAAAAAGATTATAAAAAGAAAGGAAAGAAATCAAACATAAAAGGAAAGACTTGAAGGTGTTGAAAAGTTTCAAAAAATCTTGATTAATTAATCGACCTAGTTATTGTGGTCAACTGGAAGTACAAAAGAGTGTTATATTAAAAGTTGAAGAGTTACAAAGATTTTAAATAGATTGAGTGGATTGATTGTTGTGGTTGACCGATATAATAAAAGTATAAAAGTTAAAAAGTTCCATATAGTTTGAACTAGTCAATTAAAGTAATTTAGTGGTTAATCGATATCTCATAGATAAACTTTTCATATTTGGTTTAGATTTTGATTTACTCTTTATATAATAAAATATATTCAATCACAACTGCTAATAAAATTATTGGTGAGCTTAACACCAAATTAACAAGTAAAGTTGCTTGTAACCTTCATCCATTTCAGTTTAACTCAAATTACCATAAATAGTGTGCATGTTTTCCCTTTATTTAATTTATTTTTAGTTATTTATATTACTTGCATATTATTTGTAATTAATTATCTTATCATTACTCTTTGGAGTTGGAATTGAAGGTGGATTAAACGATAAAACCAAATAAACTTAGTTTATCCCTTTTTGAGTTACTTTAAAAACCAACAATAATCTTTGTGGGATTATTATGTCTTTCACTTTTAACATAAATGTAGCCCCAACCATTAATGATTGATCTCTATTCCATCTTTCTTCCTTTCCTTTCCATTTTATTTTTTGATTGATTTTAATTGACTAATATTGATTTTTTTTTCAAAAATAGTTTTACGAGGGTCTTAAAGAAAGAAAAGAAAGAATACTAATTACATATAGATATATATTAATTCCTAGTTTATCTTAAATATGGAAGGAAAAAAAAAGAATTAGAGAGAGAACAAGAAAGAAACATATCATGAAAGCAATATTAATGGTGTCTATAGGGAGAGGAATGAAATGACAATTTACAAACCATAAATCCATTATATTAAGGTAGCCATTTCCAACAATTCCTCCATTTTTAAAACCTCTATGTTGTAATAAACTATTTAATTTAAATTGATTATTTAAATAAAATAATACTCATGTTAAAAATAATGTTAATCTAAAAAATGAAGACATAAAAATTTAACCTATATTGATAGCAAAAATGATCGAATGTTTATTATAAAAATATCAAAAGATTTATAAATTACAGATGAGTATACCTTACTACCTAAAACCCAAATGCTTGTAGCTTCCACTTTGTCTCTAGGTAAATGGTCTCTTGCATTTTGTCAACATAATGCACAAATAGATAAACAAACATTCAAAAAGGGCATATGGATTTTGATAGTAGCATATGAGTCTTAACAAATCAAGCCACTAATACTTATACTCTAAAATAATCTTTCCTCTATCAACTATAATGTCTACTACGTTGAACTTGTCATGGACTTCTTCATGAGTTTATAGATAAAAAAATTAGGAATTTTAAAGGATAAGAGATTTTCACTTTTCAGAGGACTAATTAATTGTGAATTTTAAAGATAGATTCTTGAAGATGAAGGTTAAAATCTATTTGTTTCGTTTTCAGGGTTTTTTTTTTTGAACTATAACTTAGATTTTAAAAGGCCATATGACATACCTACTTGGCATTTTACATAGTAGGTTGAATCTCTACATAAACAAACTAGTGGAATTTATTAGGATATATCAATGATATACTAAATTTGGATTTGAAAAATAAATTTTGTGACATATTTTAAAAACATTATGTTAAATTTGTAAAAAAAAAAAGATGAAGTTTATGATTTTTTTTGGTAACTAACATACAATTAATTTTTAAAAGACATATTTTGTTTTTAATATTATTTATATTTAAGATATTGTCATCATAATTATGATAAGTCTATTGCGCTAATATATATTCCTAAATTTCAAGATCAATGTGTCATCGAGAAATTAACTTAGATGTAAGACTAACATATATTATGCTTTTTTTTTAAGATAATAATTGTTCTCATAAACTAAAGTATGTAGATACATAAACAAATATGCAAGTGTTTATTAAATGAATAAGTTTATTGAATTAATCCATTATAAAAATTATCAAACAAAATATTATTTATTTGTATAAGAAACTTTTCATGTAATAATTATTTGATTAATTTTTAAATATGAGATTATCAAAGTATATCGTATAGAAATTGTATGGTTTTCTTTACTTCTATATTGTCCTAATCAAGAATTATATATGTTATTATGATTTGGATATATCATATATTATACAAAAATAATTGAATGATTAATAAGGAATTCATCAACTTGAAATAATCATGAGAAAATATTTCATTGTTTTAATAAGTATTGGTTCTTAAAGCCTTAATCAAGATATAATAGAGATTTATAAGATGCTATAATCTCATTCATAAAATTAATGTCATATAATTATTAAAAATGATCATAATTAGAATAAATAAAGTATACTTTAGTTTTATATTTTATTTTTAATTAGAATATTAATATGATAAAGAGATTAAATTGTACTAGAAGATTATGTACTTAAAAATAAATTAAATCACTTTAACAATTTTAAAATTTGAGTTATCATAACATGTTGTTAGGAGTTAATCTTTATATATATAAATTAATTAGTTAAAAGTTAATGATAAATTAAAAGAAATTTATTATATATTCCTTTTACATTGATTATCAAACTTTTAGAATCCTACTGTGTCATATAAATAAAGATATTGGTTATAAAGAAATCAAGTCAAATTTAATTAAACACTTATTCCCAAATAAAGATTCAAAGTCAAAATGTTCTATAAATACCTTTAGTATGGATGACCATTGCGCTGATCACTAACATAATCTTTTGGCTTTTTTTTTTTCTTTCTCTTTTGAAGGGGGTTTACGATTTTTTACAGTTTTTTTTTTCATGTTACCTATGTGGATATTGTTAAAAATTAGGCAATTAAATAGTGGTAATTTGCAACAACTTACCTATTACAATGAGTTGGATCTAACATGCCTCAACTTTAGAATACATAGAGGTGATCATTTAAATAAGATGAAGATGAATGAATGAATGTTGTGTGTAAAATGTATCATTTTCAATTATGTGTTTTATTTGACTTTTTTAATATCTGAGTTGACTTAAAACTTTTTTATCCCATGTCAATTATCTTATTTGAAATTACAATCAATTTTTTTTTATGATTAGTAACTAATCAACTATTAGTCTAATAAACTCACTTGTCTCCTAAAATAACATGACTTTGTCTACATGCAAGAAATTGTATGTTTAAGGGTTCTCGAGAACAATACTAAATTTTTAGTAAGAAATTTCATTCACTACTTATCTTTTCCTTTAACTTGAATTATTGTTATTATTATTATTATTATTATTATTGTTATTATATTGCATGCCAATGACAATAAATGACTAGGCTCTTTTACGTAGCAAATTGTGAAATATAGATTAAGGTTCTCCAACCTATAATGATTAAAAAGAGAGTTATGTTATTAATGAAAAAGAGATGAAGGCAAATAATTAATAAAAAAGAAGATGATAAATAAGCTATATATGTAATATTAGCTTATATATTCTTAAGCTTTGAATGCAACCTAAGAACATTGACATAAGTATTATTAGATTATATCTCAAAGAGTTATGTGATGCACAACTCATAACTGAGAGGTATATGACTTTTAAGAAATTATTACGTTATAAGATGATAGAAGGATCTTTATTAAATATATATGTACAGGACATGGTTGCTAACATTAAAAAATTGGTCAAATAAGATTTTTCATGGATCATGAGTTAAGAGTTGACTTCATCATGCAATCATTGCTTTAAAGTCATTCATAATTTATAACGAATTTTTATATAAATTATTTGAAAGTTACATTGCTAAAATTGTTGAATATGCATAAAAACCTCTTAAACAAGTTAAGAAACTTATTATATTTGTTGATTCCATCAAGAGTAAGAAAAACAAACCTAAAAAGAAGAAAAAGAACAAGACAAAAAATACTTAGATAACCAATTAGGCATAGAGTAAGTATAAAGAAAGATAACAATAAAGAAACACATTATCATTATAATAAATAATGTTATTAAAAGAGAAATCACAAAATTATCTTACTAACCTATAAGAGAATAAATTTACTATTAAATTAGATTCAAAAATATTTTTGATACTAATTTATCTATTTTTAATAACTTTTTATGGATATTGAATATTAAATGTGATTTTTTTTATACATAAATTAATGGGTGATAAATCATTTCAAAAATATGAAATAAATCTATAAATTGTAAATAAAGTAAATATTATTTCATTATTTTTATGAACTAATTATTTATTATTGTCTTAAGCATTGCATTAAATATAATATAATAATTGTTATTATATCTTGTTGTACTCTTAAAAAATATTATTTTTATTTTTTTAACATTAAATGAAGTTACCCTTAATTTTAAAAATAAAATTTATTCCTCTTGAAAAAATAATATTTATTATAAATTTAATATTTAGTAAATAATTATGTAAGTTTAATTTAAATAAGTTATTTCTCAACATAAATAATAAAATTAAAAATTTTTAAATAATAAAATACTTAAAATAAATGCTCAAAATATTTGTATGATTACTGCTACAGGATATCAATCTAATAAAATAAATGACCCCACATAAATGCGATGGACATGACAGAGATACACTCCTGTAACACCTCTAAGAGGAAGCTACGTTTTTGTTTCGAATTTATTTCATCTTTTTTTTTTTTATCCCTCTTTACTCTGGACAAAAAAAATATTACAAAAAGAGAGAGATATTAAAAAGAAAAAAGAAAAAAACCTTGGAGCAAAAGCTGCGGCAGCGGAGGAAAGGTTTTAACTAGGGTTTTTCATTCCCAATCCGAAAACCCCGAACCCCATCCTTTTTTTTTTATTGTTTTTTGGGTTTTTTGTTCCTCTATTGCATATATAGTAGATCGTACCTGAAAAATTAAGAATTTTAAGAAGAAAAAGAGGGAAGAAGAATGTGGAGAAGCGCGAGGAATTTGACAATCTTGAGGAAGGGAGTGGAAGAGAGGTACCTTACTACCCATCTCCTCCGCCCGTCGGCCGCTGCCATTTGCTCGTCCTCCTCCTCTTCATCGCCGCCGTTTACAATCAACGGCCGATCTCTTGGAAAGTTTCAACTAAATCTCTCTGACTCTCCTTCTTCCATCTCTTCTCCGTTTTTTTCTACGACCCCAGTCCGCCATCTCCGCACCGGTCGAGACCCCACCTTCAGGTGATCTTCCTCTGCCTCGTGTTTCCTCTTCTGTTATTATTATTATTATTATTATTATTATTATTAGTTGCTTTGAAGTTCAAATCAAACGACGAACAGCTAATTGAGTAATTATAAATGTATTGTTTTTTTTTTCTTTTTTTTTGTTGGGCGGTGAAATGGAGAAGTTATGAGATAGCCCCACCGGTGAACTGGGGCATTCGGATTGTGCCAGAGAAGAAGGCTTATGTGATAGAGCGATTCGGGAAGTACGTGAAGACACTTCCCTCGGGTATCCACTTCTTGATTCCTATTGTGGATCGAATTGCCTATGTGCATTCCTTGAAGGAAGAGGCCATTCCCATCCCCGACCAGTCTGCTATCACCAAGGACAATGTCAGCATTCTCATCGACGGTGTTCTCTACGTCAAGGTCCCGCCCTCTTCTTCTCTCGTTCGTTTTGTGTTCTTTGTTTTTTTTTTTTTTTCCAGTTCTTTACAATGCATTTTGAAACACTAACAACATCATTATATCAAAATTTCCAGATTGTTGACCCCAAACTTGCGTCTTATGGTGTGGAGAATCCCATCTATGCTGTTATTCAGCTAGCGCAGACTACAATGCGCAGTGAGCTCGGTAAGATTACTCTTGACAAGACCTTCGAGGAAAGGGACACTCTTAATGAAAAGATTGTGGTGCGCTTCCCTTTCTTTTTGTCTTTTTTTCTTTCGCTTTTAGCTTTAACTTTCCCATTGCCTATTTTAATTACCCTTTTTCCACTTCAAGGATGGAGGAGAAGACTAGATAGTACTTTTCTCTTTTTGTTTTTTTGCCTTGTGACAATCCCACTTCTACGTACCCTTTTTATGCTCAGAAGTCCAAAGTTAGATGAAATGAAAATGAGACAACATTTTATGTTTTCTGCAGGAGGCCATCAATGTTGCTGCCAAAGACTGGGGCCTCCAGTGTCTCCGATATGAAATAAGTGAGCTTTGAATTATATTCTAGTTCCACTTCTTCCTGTGCTCTTATATTCCCGCTGCATTTGTTCTACTTGCTTTACTGCTTCTTCTTTCTCTAGGGGATATATCTCCACCACGTGGAGTAAGGGCAGCCATGGAGATGCAGGCAGAAGCAGAGCGTAAAAAGAGAGCCCAAGTTCTCGAGTCTGAAGGTCCTTACTATTGTTGATTTCTCATTTCTTTTCCAATACAACATAAATTTTCACTGTCTAGGCATCCTTTTTTGCCTAATGGGGATCTCTTTAATTAACAGGAGAAAGACAGGCCAACATCAATATTGCTGACGGTAAGAAGAATGCTGTGATCTTGGCATCTGAAGCTGCAAAAATGGATCAAGTTAACAGAGCACATGGTTAGTTATCTTTGCTCCTTCTTATAAGTAACTTAACTACATCAGATACATTTGATGGATATGATTTGTTTTCTTCAAAATGGCACTGACAAATTGAGAGCATGATATGCTAAGAGTGTTGTATAATAGGTCAATGTCCAATGTCCACTTGGGACCGCTTCATACTTGATATTACTCCCATTGTTCATTTCTAGGCCCCCAATCAAAAATAGTTAAACTACATTAATCCATTGATATTATGGTCATTTTGTTACTACTATATATTAGGCATTTAACAGTACTTATCCTATCAGGTGAAGCAGAAGCCATCCTTGCTAAAGCACAAGCAACAGCCAAAGGGCTTGCTATGGTGTCACAAGCCTTGAAGGATACTGGCGGGATGGAGGTAAGGTTCTTGAAAGATCTTCATTAGGTGGTATTTTGCATGCCACACAAAATTCATGTTGTGAAATATGATATTTTGGATGAAAGCCCCCCTCCCTGTGTGGCAATTGATTATAGTACAATTTTCCCAAAATTTGATGGCTGCTGTTGAATTAGAATTAGCATTGGATGTGGGGCCATAATCTTAAGATAGGCATGTGGGCTTTAGTTGGTTGGTAGTCCATTGGTATTATCATGGTCTCATTTTCGTCATGTTTATTTCAAAGGAACTGGTTACAATTAGGTGTTGGTTTTTTGTGATTTTAGAGCCAGCTCTATGGAGCTCAGCTCTGTATTTGAATGTTTGGTCTTGTTGTACATCTGATCAAGTGATATTAGGTCCAAGACTGGAGAATGAGTGTAACAGTAAGGTTACTTCATCCTGACCAAGAGATCACATGTTTGAATTGTGGGAACAACTTCTTTGCGTAAAAGATAGGTAGCATTGCTAATATATGACCTTTTCCCAGACTCACAGTAAAGACACTATTTACTTTAGGTCCAAAACTGTTTGTTTTAATAGTCTGGGTGCATTGCTGCATTTATACAATTAGCAGTTATGTTATGCCAATGAAAGGGATGGATGATGCTGAACATAGGTGCTGACTTGTTGCATAAGAATCTAAATTCTTACTTTTGGAACTTTTTGGCCCTTTTTTATCAGAATATCTTGTTACATAAGAGTGGAACTTTCTCTTCTCATCTCTTGTTTACAATGAGCAAGTGAGAATTTTCAAACAATTCTAAGGGCCTATTTGGTTATGTTATCAGTTTTTAGTTGTCGTTTTTTGTTGTTCTGTCATCTGTTTTTTGCAGTTTACTTTTGTTTTTTTATTACCAATTATTATTTTAACAAAAACTATTTTATTAATAATTTCTATTAGAATGTAACTTATTAATAAGAAATTGATGATGCGCTTGAAATAAAAATTATACTAATTAGTAAATTACACACAAAAAGAAATTATTAGTTCATACAACAAGAAAGTAGTCATAATAATACAATCAATGTTAACATGACTACATTAATTATTATATAGTTGTCATAAAGCTCGGGCAATGCCATCTTGAGCATGACTTGATGCATGGCGTTGATCAACCAAAAGATGTCATTCTTTAAATGTTTGCAGCCCCATTTAAAGTTATGTGGATGTTAACATCTTTGAGCTCATCACCGTCCTCATGGAACGGATTAGGAGAAAAAGTAAAACAGAAAAACTTTAATATGATCATGTTAGGAATGAAGACTAAAACAAACGAGTGATAATTATATTGAGTTATACATATATTCGGATATTTATATCAGACACAAAATTGCAGAACACAAAACTTATATTCAATTGAATCAATGTTTATGCTTTGCCTAGTATAAAGTTGTAAATTGCTTCTCTGTCTGCAAGACCTATGGTCTTTACAGGAAGCAAAACACATAAGAAATTTCAATCAATGTGTATGCTTTATCTATTTGCATTCTTCTCTAAATTAAGATGGGACTAAAGTTTACAATATATAGCAAGCAGTAAAAATGTACAACAATCAGAAATATAAATGCATCAGTAGAGTAAATCTGAAGCATAAATGTGAGTAATCAATTTTGTAATTGCAAATACACAACTAGAAATCAATGAAAGACTTCAATCTGAAAATTGGATTGACAATAACGTATAGTATTAAATTTGAGCTGAGGACCACCCACCACAGCAACACTGTTACTGGATCTGTCACTGCCACAAATGTTACAGAAATTAGTGTTGAAAGAAATGCTGTAGTTGTGTGCACATGCATGTGCAGGCTTGTGTAAGTGTGTGTTTGAGAGAGAGGGATTTGTGGAATATGGGGAAAGGGGAGGGAGAGAGAGAGAGAGAGTAAGAGGGACAAGCAGAGAGAGTGAGAAGCAGTGAAAGAGAAGGCATAGAGAGAGAGAGAGAAGCAGACTGATAGAAGGGAGAGAATGAAGTGAGAGAGTGAGTGGTACCTTGATGACAACTGATTTCCCTCAAAATTAGAGAGAGGAGTAGCAGTGGGAAAGGGGGGAGAGAGAGAATATGGGGAAAGGAGGGAGACAGTGAGAGGGATGTGAGTGAGAAGCAAAGATAGAGGAAGCTGCAGATCAATGAATGGAGAGAGAAGGCAGTGAGAGAGTGAAGAAGGGGTACCTGCTGGCTGCAGCTAAAATGCTCCTGGAAGCTGAAAACAGTAGCAGAATTGGGGTTTTCTTTAAACTAAAGTGTTTCCAATATTTCAATAGAAATTGACAACTCGCAACCCTGCTAAACACATTTTCTGTTTTTTTACCTGAAAAAAATAAAAAAAAGAAAGAAAATGGAAAACACATGGTGTGTTCCTTTTGAGGCTGTTTGCTAGATTCTGAGCAATGAAAACCCTCAAGTTAACTTGCCAGTGACAGGATATGTGGCTATTGCTTCGCTCTTTAGTGAACTGCTTGTGTTAATGTGCATGTATCTAGAAACGCCTAAAAACCCATCAATTATGCGGTTATCCCAGCGGGCATTAAGGCTTACAATTGTGTTGTGAGTTGCAGGCAGCAAGTATGAAAATTGCCGAGCTATACATTCAGGCTTTCGGTAACATTGCCAAGGAGGTAAAGGACTGCCAAAATATGACTGATTCTTTTTATCTTTTTGTGGCAACGGATTCATATCACTAAGACTTGTCTGACTTTTCTTCGATTAATTGCGTTACTTTCTTAGGGGACAACAATGCTGCTTCCTAGCAACAATTCCAATCCCGCTAACATGATGGCACAAGCTCTCACTATGTACAAAAGTTTGGTTGGCAGTGTCTCGAACCATGGTGGACACGAGTCTTTAAAAGAAGGCATGAAAGACATAGCTGACTCTGCAGAAGCCATGGGTGAGGAAGCAGAAGCAAGAGCAGTTGATACAAGTCATCGTGATGAACCGCAGTTCTCGCTTCAAAGACCCAAAAAAGGGGAATAGAGTTCTGTGGAAGAGGAAAATAGGGATAGGGTTTTATAGGAACATGGAGGCAGAAAAGGTTTCTGCTATTGAGTTGCCAGTTGAATGCGGGATTACATTGATTCTGTCAAGTTTGAGTCTTCAAACATCTTACGACCTCTTGTCTCCTGGTCTCATAGCAGCGAGGTTATCTTTTTGATTCAAGAGCAGCAGAATTTGAAGGTACAGAAATACTGATAATTCCAGTGTTGCCCTGTTGGGCTTTTACCCTTTTCTGATGTTGATGATAACCCAAATGGTTCGAGGATATGAAAGACTTAGAATAATTACAAGGTGAAGTACGAGAGAGAGAGAGAGAGAGAGAGAACGATTTAAACTGATTTGAAAATTTTTTGTTAAGAAAGGTTTTAGAATGATTGGATCTCATTTTAAAATTAGTCGATATAATGAAATATTAAAAATAAATTTATGTAATTAATTTTAATTAAATTTTAGTTAAAATTTTATCATGATAAGTTTTTTCTTTTCTCATTTAGTACTAAAATTTGTTTTTTGAAAAGTTAATCAAAAAATTTTTAATATTTTTATTTATAATAATGATTAATTTATTAAAATTTTTTTAATTATATTATTTAGATTTTATTTTATAATAATTGAAATTAAAAAATATTTTTTAACAATATAGTCAAATAATAAAAAGTAATTTATTTTTTTAATGAATATTTTTTATGAACAAAATATTTTCTAATAAAGAAATAGATTCTTAATTACTTGATAAAAAAATTCAAATAAAAAAACTAGAAGTTTGAAAAATAAACTTCAGGACCTTGTGGAGAAAAGCCCTACAAAATCTATAACCTATGGTCGCCTATTCTTTGCCTGCAAAAGATAGAAGTGATGTTCCTCAAGAATTACTAGATGGAAAAAATAAAAAATAATAATAAAAAAAAAAGACGAAACTTGGAGGAACCAAGTCTTTTAACTGGTTCCAAAGTTTGTGTAGCTATTGTCATTGAAAATCGTTAACTATGATTATATGCTCATTGCAGGCAAAGAGGGTATATAATAAGAAATGAAATTGATAAGAAAAAAAGAAAGTATAGATACCAAGAATTAGTATAGAGATCAAGCAAGAGAGACCAATGGCATTATACCAACTTATTCATGCCAGACTTAGATTCCCTCTACTTGGGTATTTTGATTTTAAAAATAGTTTGTGTAGCTAACAATGAATTATAGACAAACACAATAATGAAAATTGATCAGCAATGAAGAATTACTTGAAGAATTGATTTGAGCAAGATGAACGAATTAGTTTTCTCGGAAAAAAAACTTGGATTCATTTCGTCCAAGGCCTTAAACAAAATGAACCGAGTTGATGGAGGAGGAACGTTACAGAATTTAACATACTCAGAAAAAATATGCGAAACTATAACGGATATTTTCTTAAAAAAAAAAAAACCTGTTCTTGGCTCATGGGATTGCTGCAGCCTTTAAGGATTGGGAATGCATATTTAATTGCTTAAAAATCGTTGTTGAGTGAAGCAGCCAAATTGTGGGGAAGCAGAAAGCTTGCCTCCCTGGTGCAGGGGAGGAAGGGCCCCGCTTGCACCAGATTCTGGAGGTGTCAGCAGTTCCGCTGTGGGAGATTTCAGAATCTTTTTTGCAACAGGTAGTGCAATTTTTGAGCAAAATCCGAAGTTCAAAACTTCAGAACAACTCAAATTGACAACATTTGTTCTGCACGAGGTGCGAGTACACACGACATTTGTTTTGAGTATTGAATTTGACGGGAGAGTAGAACAATACAGAGTGACAGGACGCAGAGAGGAGTGAGACTTTGACTGAGAGGAGGGTGAAATGAAAATCAGAAAACGCATAAAAGCCAAAGGATGATTGAGCCATAGAGGAGGAACCGGGGGGTCCTAGCGGCAGTGCAAGTAAAAGCTGTAGAAAGCCACTTGCTGCCAACAGAATCCAAACAATTTTAACCATCCAAAAATTGCTCCAACGTGAAATTAGGCGCCAAAAGACAAGTATGATATGAGGTCCGCAGAAAAGGGTCAACACATATTGGCCAAATTAAGAAACAAATGCAATTTCTCAAAAATCCTAACCATAAAAAGCTGCAGCTTGTGTATTCATTAACCATTGCTACCGAGAGGCTGCTTATATCTCAGCCTCAAAATTGAATCCAAACCTCGTGTAGTAAAATTTGATATCCAAAGCGGATTGATATAGAGATAGGTGCGTTTATTTACCTCTGCCTGGAATCTTTAGTCACTCCCACCTACAAATTATTCCTAAGGACTTGCCCTTTAGCCCCATTGCAGATTGAAAGATCATGGGAGGCTGTGCCACCAAACCCAAGGAATTCGACGATTCCCATCCGGGGCCTCTCCCAAGCGACGCTCCTGTCAGTTCTAACGACAAGCAGCCTGCATTTGATGTCGATGTGACCCCTGCTGCTCATCTAGATCAGGTACTGTCATACTACTGAAAGTCTTGTCTTTAATTTATTGCCTGTATGTCTTCTTCAATTTCTGTATACAAAGTAACTAATATTGAATCAAGTTAGTCTGATTAATGACGAGCACTAGGCTGCAAGCAAAGCTCTCGGGAAAGGCTGGACTCAGATTTTAATTCTAAGATGCAAAAATTTTTAATCATGATCGCAGGAGAAGGATAATTCGGGTGAGAAACAGGACAAAACGCCTTTAGTAGATTTATCAGAGCCCAAGCAGCCAAAAGTACAGGAGTGTGAAAAGGAAACACCAGCTTTTGATGAGCCTGTTTCCGCTGAGTCTGCGGCTGCCGTGAATAAAGTTGAAACCAATGTCATCGCATCACGTGGTAAGATCGATGATCCTGACGCCAAGAAGCCTGATGCCAAAGAAAAACCAGCGTTTGAACAGCCTGTTTCCGCCGAGTCCGTGGCTGTTGTGGATAAAGTTGAAACCGATGCCCTGGCATTAGATGGTAAGATTGAGGCTGCTGACGCCCAGAAGCTTGAAGCCAAAGAAAAACCACCATCTGGCAAGCCTATTTCCGCCGAGTCCGCGGCTGCTGTGGATAAAGTTGCAACCAATGCCATCGCATCAGATGGTAAGATTGAGGATGCCGACGCCAAGAAGCCTGAAGCCGAAGTAAAAGACAAAGCTGATGAACACAATTTGTCGCACAAAGTTCTACAACATTTTCAGTGAGCGATCAATAGCTTTAATAGCTTCCTCCATTTAATGGCGGTGGAACTAACATGCGATAGGATTTCAAAAGATTCAAGCTCTGTTTATAACTGCGTTAGTATTTTTATTTATGTCCATTTGTACGTCTCTGCGTGTATAATCCCTTTATCTGAGGCTCTGAATAAATAAACAATTACGTATTTCTATTTCTTCTGTACGTTGGTCTGATTCATTTGACAGGCGAACTATACAAGGAAGACAATAGACACACTATGCAAAGTGATCAAAGTTCAACGAATAAATGCTATGAACGTCGATGGGGAAAAAGAGGAGAACAGAGAAGGAATTGAGTTTTGCGGTAAAAGAATGAGGATTGAAACAGAGAGAATTAGAGAACTTGAAAATAGAGAGATAATTTAAATATTGAATTACTAAATTCTGATTTTCCATAACTGATCACAAAACATACCTTCTCCCTAGTAAGATTCTCGACCCTTATCTTCGCAACAAGGATTTAAAAACCAAAAATAATTTGATCCTGATCCTAATCTAAACCCCAATCTTTATTCAAATTCTAACGCATAAAACACTCTACTCACCAAACGCGGGAAAATGAAAAAAATATTTTACCTGAAATATCCCAATGGTTCCCCCATCTCCTCTTCTTGGCCTTCAGGAAGATGAAGCTGTTTCGTTTGACATTGGTGGCCCCATGTACAGCTTTTGCCACAACAGTAACAATCGACCGATCGTCGCACTTCCTCCCATGATTTCATTTCAGGCTTGTGGACTGATTTAGTATTATTAACAAAAGGGTTGGCTGTCATTTGAGAGTTTTGTCCCGAGGAGGAGCAAATATGCTTTTTCCTCACGACAGCATCAAATGGTCAGCTCAAACGCTTGAGCCAATGTAGCCCGGCTTCAACATTTTGACAATATGCCTATTTTCATCGCCGTCCAGCCCACTCAGAAAGCTAGAGACATAGAAAGATTCATCTAGAACTGGGTTTCAAATCAAGGTGAGGGAGCGAAAGTTTTCGAATTGCTTCTGGTAATCTTGTATTGAATCCGTCGGATTGAGTCTTAGTTTCCTCGACAGTATTGTATAATCCGGATAACGATTGCATGTTCGGAGCCAGTCGCGAGGATTGTCGACATCGAAGATCATGAGTTTTGACTTTTGGTGCTTTTGCCGCCAATGCAGAACCCCGAGCTGTGGAGCTTGTTCCCTTAGCGCTGCCTTCACCGGAATCTAAGGGCCGAACGCACGTTGATGGCAGGATGCCTCAAACGGTTGCCATAAATGGCACTCCATTCACAGCGTCTTGGTCTCTGGGCTGGAGAGAGTTGTGAGAATGGAGAAGCTCCATGCGTTGCTCCAATGAAGCGTGGGTTTCTAACGGTTGAAGCTTCTCTCAAGCTTCCAGACTCGGTCGTCAGCCACGGAAACTCTACGTTTCAGTCATCGGGGGACGGCGGTTTAAGCCCACAAACGCTGGTAGGGCGCGCGCCCCCAACGTAGCCGTTTAAAAATTGCTAAGATATTTACCAAAATAACACGCAAACGAAAACTAAAATCTTAAAACTCAGTTCGTAAGACGATAAATATTATTTTGTTAAATATAATTATAAGACAATTGTTATTGAAATTAACCTCGATTTTTCTTGGTCTTCACCTTCTTGACCGGTTGTCGCATAGGAAAACTGTCCAAACATTTGTATTCTTGACCTCTATTATTATTATTATTATTATTATTATTATTTAGTGTTACTATTTAACTTTTATCAAATTTTATCTACGAAGAAGATATAAGAGTGAGCCTGCTTTTTGTTGTAAAGCAAAAGGGTAGAGTTATTTACAGTCAATTGTTGTGTAAGTTATTTATAATGAAACAAGTTTATTTGATTATGGTTTAATAACTTAAATTGAGAGTTTCTAACTCTCAAATTGCAATTTCACAACATTTGTAAATTTTAGAATGAAATTTGTACGGACACATATGAGATTCAGAGGTGTGGTGCGGATAAAAAGGCCCATTTTCAAAGGCTGCGTCTATGTGGACCGTTTGTGTTAAGGGTGCCCCAAATAAAAGAGCCTACTGCCCTGCGTGGGTAGAAACTAGAAAGAAAGCAGCGGGGCGCGGCAGCGTTAAAACGCAGGGTGAAATTGTAATTAACTGAAATGATTCATAGATAAAAGATAAAAGGAGGTGAGGGGGGCCAGAAGGCCGAAGAAGGTGAGCTGTGTGTGTGTGTGGTGATGGTGCTCGGAAATTCTTGTGTTATTCAGAGCCGACCAAAAGCGTTCCTGGCCATTGCTTCTGCTTCTTCCTCGAGCAGCAGCAGAAGTGCTAAAATTGGGTGGAGGAGGAGGAGGAGTGGTTGTTACGAGAAGGAGATTGTTATCAGATTCAAGAGACACAAACGCTTTCCTAAACAAAATGAAAGATGGTGCTGGTGCTGCTGCTGCTGCTCCTCCTCCTCCTCCTCCTCCTCCTCCCCCTCTTCCTCCTCCTCCTACGCCTTAGCCTCTGACAAGGGCCAGAGCACGAAGAAGAGGAGCGACACTCGCCGTCACAGTCTCAAGGTCTTGGAATGGGATAAGCTCTGTGATTTGGTCGCCTCCTTTGCCTCTACTCCCATGGCTCGTCAAGCTACCAAGGTAGATTCTCTCTCTCTCTCTCTCTCTCTCTCTCTCTCTCTTATTTATTTATTTATTTATTTTTTGTGTTAAACATAGCCATATGACAGTAGAATTGCAAATTCAGTTGAACTGATTCCTTTTTCTCTGTCTTTTTTTCTTCTTTTATTTTTTGTTTTTGTTTTTTAATTTAATTTTTTTTATGGGTTTGTATGGTGGGGAGTAGGCTCAGTTATGGTCACTCGATCAGAGCTATGAAGAGAGTTTGAGACTTTTGGAAGAAACCGACGCAGCTATCGAAATGCACAAGCACGGTGCTTGCCGCTTGGACTTTACCAGCGTCCACCCTCTTCTCGTCAGTTCTCCTTGATATTTAAAAAAAAAAAAATCCTAATTTATTTTGCTTTTGGCAGTTAAGATATTTAGTAATTCCTTGTGGAACAGCTGTAGACTGCAATTTTCATACTCTTTCTAGAACTCACCTTCTTCTGACACCATTGTCGAGAACGCATTCAACCCAAAAGCTTAAGCTATTGGATGAGTCCAACAATGGATCACATATTAAAATCGAACTACCACGACAAAACTTAGTTCTGTTTATGCTCTCAATCCATATTCCAAATTTCTGTTTCTTTGCCCTCGAAGGTCAAATCTGCTACCCAAAATGCTCGGAGGGGTTTGCCAGTCAATGCAAATGAAGCAATGGCTGTTGCAGCTATGCTGGAGTTTGCCCTTAATTTGCAGCTTAATCTCAAAGCCACAATCAAGGAAGATGCTGATTGGCACAACCGATTTATGCCTCTTTCACAACTGGTAGTTTCTCCTTCAAATTTCTTATGCCTCTACTATTTCTCTACATTCAAATCCTGCTCAATGACCCTGCCTCTTTCCTTTTCTCACTTCTTGAATTGTTTATATATCCATATGTATGCCTTGCAGATATCAGAAATGGTCGTTAATTCATCATTAGTTCGGATGATACAACGGTTTATAGATGAAGATGGCTCCGTGAAAGATTCTGCAGTTTGTGCCTTATCTAACTGGATTTCTGCAAATATTGGAAGTTATTCTATTATCCCCTGTTTGAAGTCATTCAGGCACATTCAATCCCTCCCAATTTGGTTACTTACACATTCCTCTAGTCTCATAGATATCTTGATTTCCCTTCCCAGAGTCCTACTCTCAGACGGTCACGTGGCCAAGTTCGGATGCTTGAGACAAAGGTAAAATCTATTTCTGCCTTCGTTTTTCACGGTGCAATTCATTCTCACAGTACAACAATCTTCCTTTCATGAAACATTGGAGCTAATAGTTCCTTGGAGGATTTTCCATTTCTGTTTTTAGTTGATGATGATGAAATAAACTTGGGTACATGCAATCTGCCCCAGGCACATGTACCCAGTATGTGATAACCAAAGTGCCATGTGTGTGGCCTTCATACCCTGTTTGAACCACACTAGCCCCCTGGTGTCAACCCTTTGGCCAACCCATGTGGATACTTCCTCGGTGAATCTCCTCCATTTTTGTGTGATTTTTTTTTTTTTTCATTTTGCCAGATATTTTTAATCCAAGTGATGTAGGAAAACTATTGAATAGGTGTGTTAGATTTCATAGAATGAGAGGAGGTATAAATTAGAGAGTGAGGACAGAGTTTAGAGGAAAGTGGCAGTGGAACTGAGGCAGAGAAGGAGAGGCAGAACAGGTAGAAGAGAAGAGATGGAAAGAGAGGCCATTCTTGATTCAATTCCAGTACACAATTCTCACTTAAACCAGTATGAATTTCATCCTTTTATAGGGTATTGAAATGCATAAGAAACAAACTCAGACACGACTTTTGACTTAAACATAGATTATTTTAAACACAAAAGCAAACTAAAAATATAATATTGTAATCAATTCTTCTTAGTTCCTCATCACCAAGGAGTAACAAAGTTAATCTTGAAAACATTAGTGTGAACCATTCCACCCAAGTACATATTCTTATTCTTTTTATTATTTTAAGGACTGCTATGTTGCCTCTGCTACCAGCCTGACCAACATGCACGTGCTTTAAGTTCCTATATATGTATTGAACCTATGCCTCATTTCTTCCCTTTATTACATCTCTATATATTTTGTGGTGAGAAGAGTATGACAGGTTTCATGCATGGAACCTCCAACTCCTTGCTTTGTTAAATTAGGCATTTTGACAGATGTTCTTGGCTCGAAGCTACAATGTTCATGAGCGTAGGCATGCCTCCTTGTATGAGGCATATCGGCCTACCCTATCCAAGGAGTGGGTGGCTTCTTGACATGGCATTCTGGTTGTCAAGTTCCTTATATCATTATTGAAATGCATGTTCAATAGAGATCCACCTCTCCATTGTTTATATGAAATTTGCTAGTATTTATAAATACTTCCAACACCCTTTGGGATAAGTACACATTTCACTGATTACTTGCTATTGTGAAAAAAGTGTCATAATTAATAATTTGAGTTGCTGACCATTCAGTACTGTCTCTTAGAGGTGGCACTATAATATTCAATTACAGTTTCTAGCTTTGGCCATTGTTTAAGTTATCTTTGTGTAAGTTTTCATCTACGCTTCATGTTAAAATCAAGCTCTTGTCCTCTTTATTCAGTTACATCAGTTGATGGACAGCCTAATTAGGAATGAAATGAAAGAGACATCATTTTTGGTAAGATTACCATCATAAACATGCATTCCTTCTGTGTTTTCATTGTTACGTCACATTTATTGTTATGAGTACTGGTTCAGGAAGTGAGTAAAGTTGATGGCAGATGGTGTATAAAATCAGGGACTCATCAGCTGACAGATGTTAAGGGTCTACTATTGTCAAGGTGCATGCATTCAGTATATTTGTTTGCCACCAATGTGTAATAAGAGATTATTGCTTGATGGCTCACAAGTATAAAGCAATATCAATGCTTCCTCCCTGCCTCCTCTCCAGGCCCCCCGCTGGTGGGGTGTCTCCCTATGCATCACATGGGTGTATTTTCTTTCTGGGGTTGGATTTTGTTTTTCCTGCAGGATTGGATGCTAACAATGTATATGTTACTTGTTATAAGCTAGCGGCCAATGCTCATCACCAAGGGTTTTTTCTTTCCTCAAAGAATCTGAATGTTAAATATATATTTTCTTTCTTCTGATTCTCCAAATTTTATCCGCACTATCAGATCTTCTGCTTTCAGATATTTGGGTCCTGAACAGTAATTTCATTGCTGCAGTAATTCAGGGACAGGAAACATTGTAGAGCCACTGTTGGCAGTTCCATTGAACGATGAGCTGCAACGAGCAAGAGCTTCAGTGGCACAGGCAGAGGCAGATGTGCTTATGATGTTGACAGAAGAGGTTTCAGTTCATCCAGTGAAATAGTCTCCAAAACCTTCTTTTCTCTTTATTAATAATATTATCACCATAGCATACTGTTGTCATCTGTGCAGATGCAAAAGGACCTTGATGACATCGGAAACATATTGGAAACTGTCATTCGACTTGATACAGTAGGTGTCTGCCACCACTATTTTAGAGCAAATGAACATCCATAGTTGTCCCTCTCTAATTAAATGAAATGCAATAAATCACTGGAACTTATTTGTTGGGGTAAATTGAACCAACCTTGAAAGGAACAGCTGTGAGATTATGAATCTGTGAATCTGAAGTTGCTGAGGAAACCTGCCTGGATGGCTTGCAGCCAGCACTCAAGTTATTTCCCACCAAATTTAACAGCCACTTGTGTTGTCATGCCGCCATTAAGTTTTTGATCACAATTGCCAAATGGCCAAAACCACAGTTTCTCTCTTATAGTGTCATCTTTCTAATTTCATTACCTTAGTTTCAATGTTTCCAATGTCTTCCTCACATTTTTATTTGAGGTTCTAAGATGATTCATAACCTAATGGGCACCCAATTTTGTCAATGAGAGATGGCACACACCACACCATGTTGTCAGACCTTGAAGGGGAAAGAGTTGATGTTGCTACTTCTTTTTCCCTCAATTTCATTTCGTCAATGAGGCAATTATGACACGTTTTGGGTTAGAGATCATTTTAGAACAAGTTTGAGGATGACATCACATACGTTGAGACTATAGGAATGAAGTTAGAGCAAAAAGTAAACATTTTAGAGACAAATTATGGTTTTAGCATTCACTGGCCCAAATTGTTGATAGGACCTTTTTATAACCAGATTTAAGGTGTAGAGCATAGAATACAATACAGATATAATTTCAAATGTTCGAAAAGTACAAGCAAAAAAAAAAAAAAAGAAAAAAAGAAAAAAAACAACAAAAAGGTATCATTTGAATGCGTCATCTGAAGAGTGTTTGCACCTTAAAAATGATTTTCTTTTTTTAAGAAACAACTCTTGGCAGATATCTGCATCTTAAAAATGTTTCTTTTTTCTGGCATAATTTTCATCCTCTCATATGTGGTTAACTGCAAGGTAATAAAAGAACTTTCTAGATTGTCCAAAAAAAATGATTCAAATTAAATAAATGGAAAACAAATGAAGAAATCGAGGGTAATGAGCTAATTAGGAATAGAGAGAAATTGTACAAAGTCAATGACTTAATTCCTTTACATAAGCTATTTCTTATTTTCTTTACCTTGTTCTTTATTTGTAGATTAATGCCCGGGCAACTTATAGTCTTTCTTTTGGTGGTGCATGTCCCAATTTGTATCTGCCAGAAGACATAAATGGATCGTCATTTAAGAGAGAGTGGATATTGTATATGCCCAAAGCTTATCATCCTTTATTGCTTCAACAGCACAGGGAAAATCTGCGGGATTTGCAAAAGGATGGCAAAAATGCTGCTATTGTATGTTATTCTTTGTTAAAAAGCCACGGTCTGGAATTTATGCTTCAGTAACTGTTCTCCTAATTGAGAATGCTCCTAGATTTGTTTCCCCTTCATTTCTCCAAAGTTGATGCTCAAAGCCTCAAAGCATTGTTATGAATTTCAGATGTAATTACTGACAGTAAGTAGGATACCTCCAATGGGAGTTGGTTTCAATAGGTATCATTTGAATGCCTTGTCCCTGCTTTAGGAAATTAAGAGAAAACTTGTGGTGATAACAATTTAAAAGGGGAAACAATGTATAATCTTTTGATTTTTATCAGTGGCTACGCTTCAATCTCTCTTTACACTGCTGGAAGTTGTTAAGTATTTCAGGGCAATGTATTTTTGGTGGCAGATTTCTGCACGGGAACTGGGTAAGCCTGTTCCATTTGACTTTTTTATTGCCCAAACAACAAAAGTCCTTGTTATAACTGGGCCTAACACTGGAGGTAAGACCATTTGCTTGAAGACAGTTGGACTGGCTGCTATGATGGCAAAATCAGGTTGGTTCAATGGTATTTTCCCTGATTCTGTTTCTTTTCCCGTATGCCTATGTGATATTGAATGAATGAACTAATGCAATCATTTAATGTTGCTGTTAGGATTCGCCTTTTTCTCAATCTTAGCCTCTGATCCTCCTGTATTCACATAACAGAGATGTACATATAAACCCAATATATTTCAACTAGGTGGCCTTTACAGTAAAGTTAAAATCATTTTAAGACTAAAAGCAACATGAATTCAATTTATAAAATCATATGCCAAGGTTCTGACATGGATCAGGTCAATTTTATATCCTTAAAACTATTATGGAGCAATTCTTCAACTCGATCTTCTATGTGGTTCTTGATAAAACCAAACAAGCTTAATATAGGAGGAACTTATTGTGTGTGTAGCCTCTATTTTATGATGAAACAAACTTATTAACATTGTTTAACATTCTACTGGTATTTGAATGCTGCAGGCCTTCATGTATTGTCATCTGAATCTGTACAAATTCCTTGGTTTGACTCTATTTTTGCGGATATTGGTGATGAGCAGTCCTTGTCCCAATCTTTATCCACCTTCTCTGGCCACCTGAAAAATATAATTGTAAGTAAAATATTCCTTTCAGAATTATCTCGTCTTCTGTGTCTCGATTGCCAGTGATAGTGAGTATGCTAAAGCACTGTAAGTAGCTGTACAATTTGCTTATCTAAAATTAGAAATTTTTGAGCAATCTGCGTCTTGCATCTATTCTGCCATCTTCATTGACTTTTCAAATGGATTGTGGACAATAATTAACAAGAATGGATATTTTGATCCTAGCATCCATTGAGATATTAATAGTCATGTTCACTTTGATACTGTTGGCCTATAAAAGGGAGTAGCTCAGTTATGTCAAGAGATACTGAATTGTTTTCCAGTTCTCTGCTATATTCCTTTTCACAGGATGTACAACAATTACTTGTCAGAGTTATCATCTGTTTATTAATAAAAAAATCTCTGCACAATTTCAACTCATTGTGCAGGACATTCAATCTCAGTCAACAAGTCAATCATTGGTGCTACTTGACGAAGTATGTTAAATTTTTTGTCCTTTTTGTACCTTTTCTCAATTGATATTGCACCAAGAGTTAATCAAACTATTGATTGAAGTTCTGCTGCTTATACAACCCAAATGATGTATTGATTTAAATGATATGCAAAGGTATAACTTTTTAGTGTTTATTGCTGGTTCTGATGCGTATCTGTTGCCTATTTTAGGTTGGTGCAGGGACAAATCCACTTGAAGGAGCTGCACTGGGGATGTCACTGCTGGAATCTTTTGCTGATAGTGGTGCTTTGTTGACAATAGCTACAACACATTATGGTGAACTCAAATCCATGAAATATAGGTACACACTAAATAACTAATTGTCATTAAGAATACCAAATTTTAGTCTATTCATACTTCTAGCTCAATGAAGTCACTTTACCTTTATCACTAGAAAAATATTGAGAAAAGGTCTTTGATCTACACAGTTTTTATTGATATAGAGAAAGCATATGATAGGATTCATTAGCAAGTATTGTGTGGGCAATGAATAGGAAGGAGACTCCCACATTATTTAGTATTCTATTCAGGGATATATGAAGGAGTAGTAACCCATGTGAGTACTGTGGAAGTTGAGACAGAGAACTTCCCTATCATGGTTGGTTTCCACCGGTGGTTGGCTCTAAGTCATTTTTTATGAAGGGACATGAAATATTCAAGATGCTTTTGCGTGTTGTATGTTTGCAGATGATATCATTCTGTTATATAAGATTGATAGGGCTAGACTGTAAATTAGCATTATGGAGATTTCTGCTAGAGTCTAGGGACATTAGGTTAAGTTTCACAAAAAATAAAATATATGTTGTAATTATAGTAATGCTAGGAGTGAGATAGAACATTTTATTAGACAAAATGATACAAAAGTTCATCATTGTGACCAATTTCATTATTTAGGCTCTATTATTTGAATGGATGAACATTTAGAGGATGATGTTTCTTGTAGGACAAAGGCTGGATGGCTAAATAGAAGTGTGTGAATAAGGTTTTGTGTGACCGTAAAATGCTTATTAAGTTGATGGGTAAATTCTATCGAGCAATGATTAGGCCAGCGATGTCGTATGGTTGTAACTAGTGAATGTTTGGTTTAGGAACCAATATGTCCAGAACAATGAGTGTGAGTAGGTGTGGACTGACTAAAAAATGAGGTATTTGTAGTAGAATAGGGGTGGCTCCAGCTGGATACAAGATAAGGGAGTGACATTTGTGTTGGGTTAGACATGTCCAATGTAAATCTAGAATGTGCTGATTAAGAGGGATCCAAATCAGGTGGATGGTGAGACAAGAGGAGAAGGCAATCTAAATTGATTTGGGAATTTTTGATTGGGAAATTAGAACTATTACACCTCACGGAGCTGTGTTTATAATAAAACAAAATGATGAGAAAGAATTCATGCATGCAGTTCCAATTAAATTTGGGACTAAGATTTTATTATTGTTATACTTTTAGTTCAAAGACATGTCTAGTCATCACCAATTCCTTAATTCTGTTCAAGTTAATTGAAGCTTAATTTTGCATCATCATGGAACAAGACTTTGTTGCCTTGTCCAGTTTTCCTGACCTCATGTTTTACAACTTGCTTCTTGACAGTAACAATGCCTTCGAAAATGCTTGTATGGAGTTTGATGAAGTGAATCTAAATCCAACTTACAAGATTATCTGGGGTGTGCCAGGTTTGCCCCCATCTTAGTAGAACCTTTTTGGTCCGGAATGAGATGTTTGAAGCAGCTGATCTTACTCTTCATTTCTTTAACCTCCTACGTGATGTTTTGCTTGGGTGTTGATGATGGAGTAAAGTTTTGGTGGGTCACACTAGGAAACAGAACCTTCAACCCTAGCCCAAAAGAGTTGAGGTGTAATTTATAACCAGGGGAGTAACTTGCCCATTACTATGGATTATAATTATAATGATGAGTTAAAATGTATTTAACACAAATTTTTGTTCTTTATATCCCTAAGTGTTACTTTTGCATTGCTCATATCTTTAATATCTTTACTTTCCATCTGCAGAGAAAACCTATTTTTGGAAATATTTTATTCTTCCAAGTACCTTGACATGTATAAATGCACAAGACAAGTAGTTGAATACCAATAAAATCACTGAAAATTTCAAATGAACATTTTTCTCTCCCAGTCTTAGTGAGAATAATAGCAATTACTGATGATGAGTTAGCTATGGGTTCCCATAAGGACTGAGTTAGAGTCGCTTACCTTAACTATATGCTAAAATTATCACCAAAATACATGTACTGTAAAAAAATACAGAGGCTTTGGCATGGCCAATGTAATTTTGATTTGTTTTCCTTACAATGTCGTAAACATAAAGCTACCTAATTTCAACATGGATGTGGATTTCCCTCACCGTTTTGTATACTCTTTGCTGCTAAAGTTGGTTTACATTTGATGAGACCAATTATCTTGTAACTCAACCTCGGATAATTTACCTTCTTATCTTCCCCTCATTCCTGATCAGCCACACCCAGCTAAAACAAAACAAAATAAAGCGAAGGCTTATTCATATAATTTTCATGTTCTTACTGATAGTATGCCAGGACTACAGCACAACATATCTTACAGTTATGACTCTGCAGGACGATCAAATGCCATAAATATATCTGAAAAATTGGGACTATGCAGCACAGTTGTTGGTCATGCTCGGGAACTTTATGGTTCTGATAGTGCAGAGATTAATGAGGTAATAGGCGCTATCCCAATCATCAAATTACCTTAGTGCATGACTCTATAGTGTCTACTTTTGTTATGGAATTTGTCATCCTCCACCTGCAATCTCATTAATACAAAAGCTTGTTTCTCAGTATTTGTTTCAAATGTCAACCATAATCCTTATATTTTCTTACAGGTAATATGTGCTATGGAAAAATTCAAGCAAATGTTTCGAGAGTCATTATATCAGACCCAACATCATCTACTGTGAGAAACCTTACCTTTGCAATGATGTATTATAGTGTTGATTCTTACCAGCAGTAAAATCAACCAAATCTGCAGGCGCGAGTCTTGAAACTAGTGAATGCTCTTTAGTTATTTGTTAATCTATTATGTTTTTAATTGTAGGCTCTCAAGAAATCTTTATGAAAAACTATTGCTTGCCAAAAGGAAGATAATGGAGCATGGCACTGTTCAAAGATACAGGAAGATGAAAGAAATATCTGAAGCTGCAGCAATGGCACGTTCTGCCCTTCACAAGAAAGTGATGCAGCTTCGGACATATAAAACACAATCATCTCAGCCCACTAGAGCCAATGAAAAATCATTATTGAATAGTGAGAGCAAGCAGTCTACAGGACAAAACAGTCCGCATCTTAATGCATCTAGGATTTCGTCTGGCATTGATATTGGAAAAGCATCAGTGTCAGGTATAATTCAAAACTCTGATACAGGCATTTTAGCCAAGTACAGTCTGCTAGTACTCGATAATTGTTTACAGGAAGAATTCATTATACAGAAGTTCTTAGTTCCCACATTATTCTTGTTTGATTTGTATTTATATCAGAAAGAGGGCCATGAAACTTTGTTGTATTTTCTCCCATTCACAGCAGTTTTGAAGAAGGCTGAGCTTCCTGACGTTGGTGAGAGGGTGCATGTTTCAACACTTAGAAGGGAAGCTACAGTTTTAAGAGTGGATCCAGCTAAAGAAGAAATAGTAGTTCAAGCCGGCAACATGAAGTTAAAGTTGAAATTTACAGATATTAACGCTTGAATAATAGGAATAACAACTTCACAAAAATCCTTGCTGTTTTCTTCTTGTCAGCATTCTGATATTTCATTACCTGTTCTTGCCTTTTTCTTTAAACATAGATGTATAATTATCTCAGTTACTAATGCTTCGCTAGGTAGGTAACTTGTCAGTTGATGCTCGGTAATTATTTCCATGTAAGGAAAGCAGACTAAGAGGTTCCCATAAAATGAATCAAAAAGGAGTCCTACCTCATATTTGAGCTCTTTGTATGCCTTGTGATCCTGAATAATTGGCACTACAAATGTGCAAATCACGTGATACATTGGAAATGGCAGAAGCAACATTGAGGTGTGCAGGAAAGAGCTGAATTTACTTCGTTGTGGCGGATGCATTGATGCAGCGAACGATCTATCAGCATGCCAGTTCAGAATTGAGGGGATGCAAACAAATCATCTGTTCTGGTCTTTGCCACTTAAAAGGTTTTTCATCCCTCGAAATGAGCAAAAAACGACTAGAAGGGTTGTAGTTGCCGACGATTTGAGGTTTCCAGCTAATGTAAATTTTTTCTCTTAGGTTTAACAGATGTGTGCGAAAGCACCCTCTGTTCTCTAGCGGTGGTTCAACCTGACCCATAGTGGCTTATTAAATTCTAACAAGTTATCCCATAATTCTGAACATTTAACAGCAAGAGGAAACAACAAAGATTACAGTCAAACGGCAGATTGTACGGTACAAATCTAATTCACTTCAACTTGCATTGAACGCTAATGGCATACTATTCATCAATGCATCTTCCAGGCACGGGAAACAGGGAAACGAAGTAAGAAAGCTAGCCAAACAAAAAAAGATAGAAATTAGCCAAGTTGGGCACGGTTGAGGTTCTGGATTCCCAGTTCAACGTCCTCCTCCTGATGCACAATCTCGTTGTCATCAGGCATGTTGGCAATGGCCCACCCAAATTCTCCGACGGCGTCCAGGGAGTAGAGCACGCAAACCAGGACAAAGCAACACATGAACATTGGAACAGGACCAAAGATCCAGAAAAATAGTGGGAATGAGAAGTAGAAGGCACGCAATCCCAGAGACCAAAAATAGCTACCCCGGTTGACGCACCTGGCCACGTAGTCGGCCGTTATGTGGTGGTGGTGGGGGTGGTCATCATTGCGGTGTTGGCGATGCAAGCAAAACTTGCTGTCCTTGAGCGGGACATTGATGAGAATGCTTGCGTGGCTGTAGTATCTGATGGACTGCACCGTGAGCAAGAATGCCAGCAAGAAACAGACGAGCATGGAGAAGAACTTGATGGAGACGCCAAGCTCACTCCTGTCCCCGTACACAAACTTCAGGGCCGACCCGCCCCTGCCGCCGCCACTGGTCATGAGCAACGCAATGAGTGAGCTGAGCATGATGGCCGTCGACGCCAGAAGGGTCGACGCCATTATGTTGTTGCGGAGTGTCTGCACCGGAAGAATTCCATTCTTGGGTGCGTCCTGCACTGGGCCCGCATATAATTCAATTATTTGCTTCACCAATGAATAAATTAACATTGTAGAATCCCATTTTTGCCTTCCTCAGATGACATCAGAACGAAAGATTGGCAACGACGACGACGATGATGAGTATAACAATTAATTAGAAGAGAGAGAGAGAGAGAGAGAGAGGGAGAGAGGTAAAAGGGAAGAGTACCTCCATCATGGAGAGGACCCAGAAGCGGCGATTGATGGCATTGACGCCAACGACGGTGCGGGTGGGATGCTTGAGGACTCGGTAGAGGAGCCATATGTGGTATGCCAACATCATTGCCAGTCCCAACGGAACCAAAGTGTAATCCAAAACAACTCTATTCTCCATTCAATTTTTCTTTTTTTTTTTAAGATAATAACAAGAATATTAATCAATTCTGCTCCCTTTCCTCTTCCACTCTCTCCCTCTTCTTCTTCTTCTTCTTCTTTTTGTTTTTCTGATTCCCTTTGCAATCTATAGCCGATGGCTGAGGCGTGAGACTGCGAGAGATGGCCGGAGCAGTCTAAGTGTCACACGGGTCCGTCGTGCAAATGAGACGACGTCAGGATAACCATCAGCAATCAATTATTTTCTCAAAATAGAATTATAAAAAAAAAATCCTTCGTTAGACTCAATAATAATAATAATATAGTTTAATAATTAAAATTTTATATTTTTATTCTTACAATTTTAAATTTAATTTAAAAAAATATATAAATTTATGAGTTTAAAAAATTTTATTTTTATTGTATAAATTGCAACACAATAAAATTTTTAACAAGAATAAATAATAATAATAATAATAATAATAAATATGCCTTTTTGCGGCATCAAATCACTTTACATTTACCATGAAAATGAGGTAATATAAGGATGCATAAATTGAAGAAAAGAAAACCGAGACAGTGGAAAAGAGAAGAAGAAATAAGAAAAAGATTTACATTTTTTTATATAAAAAATAAAATCTCCAAAAAAAAAAAAATTGTATATATATCTATTTCCTTTTCAGAATTTTTTGTAGCAAAATAATTTTACACCTTCCTAACATTCTTTGTTGTTTGCTTCAAAACTAACTAAATAAACAAAGCTATCATAAATACAAATAAATAAATAAATAAAAATAAATGAGTTGAGGAGTCGAATAGTTTAGCAATTATCTTTATAGTGGCTTAGGTATGAAAACAATATCCAAAAATCGATACAAAATAAAGCTAACATTCTGTTTTGTTTTTTTTTTTTTTTTGTTCTTTCTTTTTTTATTTACTTTTTATTTTAACTGAGTAAAATTGATCTTTTGTTTTCTTTTTTGTTTACTAAAAAGAAAACAATTAAGATGCCAAAAGGCGGAGAGAAGAGCATCGACGGGAGAGCGATTGATGAGCCAGGATGGGAGAAGGACAGCCCAGGAGATTTTTCTTTTTTTTTTTTTAGAAGAAAAAGGATAGACACAGCTAAAAAGTAAATAAATAAATAAAAGATTTTTATATGTTAATTAGAGGAGTTAATAATAATTATATTAACGTCTAACATGTTTTCTAATTAATAAAAAAATCTTTAGTAAATTCCAATAAATAAAATTAATATTTATATTATATTCAACATATTATACTTAATGATTCACTCCATCAATCTACGTATAAGATGTGGCCAATGAGAAACCTTTTTCCTAGCCTCGTCTCCACCTCGACGCTGAAATGATTTTGTGGATTTGGATTTGAATGATAAATGGCATGGACGTTAAATGACGACGACGACGACGACGATGATGATGATTATGATGATGATGATGATGACGACGACATGCCTCATTACGAGTTGTTTCAGAATTGCAATGATCAATGAAATCAGAAAATCTTAAGAAAGATGGTGCTTTACTTGTCTTTCTTTCCTTCGACTTGACTTGACTGTCGTTTGCAGGAGTTTGCTGGTGCCGATCGAGCTAGTGGTCTGTGGCTCCTGGAACTCTCAGTGTCTATGTAATGTTCATCGCTTGTGTTGCTGCTCGAGGAGGGTATTTATAAGGGCTTCTCTGCTACTGTTTCTGCCTTAGCCTCCAAACCTTTTTTCTTTTTTTTTAGTGTGACTTGCCCTCCAAGCCTTACCCTTTGTTTTTGACTTGCTCGTTTTTTATTCTTTATTATTATTATTTTTTTTTTTTTTACGCAAGTTCCAATGCCGTTCTGCCGTGTTTCTAGTTCACTTGAATTTGATCGAACGTCGGTTGATATATATATATATATATATATATATATATTTTTTTTTTTTTCTTTTTTCTTTTTTCTTTTTTACTGCATTCAGACGATTTACTGATCTTTTTTACTTGATGGTATGAGAGCATATTTGATTACTGTGCTGTCAATTTTTCTAGTTTGAGTGGCGAAATTGAATTTGATTGCTGAATGTTTTTTTTTACTGCATTATGGCTCGATTTGACGGGCTGCACATGTAATGAGTTAATATGGTTACGCTACCAAGAATAAACAAACCCGATACGGCGCACGTGTATTCACTTGGATCGCCATGCATGCCGCTTTACTAGCAATCTACGATTAGTATATTCTTCTTCGAGTGGGCCGATGAAAAACAAATAATTTAAACAAATTATAACAGCGCGATCTTGGAAAAAGGCATTCGATCTGACGCGCATGAGATGAACAAGAAGAGACCAAAAAAAAAAAAAAAAGTACCTAAATAATATAAGCAGTCTTCTATTGAGGAGCAGAGAGAGGGAATTTTAAAACGAAATTGCTGCCAAACGTAATCCCCCACCCAAGACAACCCATTTCTACATTCACAAGGCACGCGAGTGTTCGAAAGTTCTAAGAAGGGTTTGATTTAAGGCAAACGAGAACTTGATTTAAGTTAAAAATCTAGTGTCTAAACCAACTTTCGAAAATGGATTGTTGGAGGAGAGAGCCAGAAAGGTGCATGGCTGAGGGGGCCAGCGAGGTGAGAAAAATGAAAGGGTCTGAAGTCTGATAGGACGCGGGTCCTGCATTCCCTAACGAATGGTCGCATAAAAGAATTTAATTTTGCAGTTAACGAAAGATTCGATTTAGCAATTACTGGCCAAAATTAATAAATTATACAAGTTAATGATCTATTCATAAACTTATTCATTATCATTCCTTAAAAATTTATGTGATTGAAAATGACAACTGACTCCTGTGACCGTGATGGCTTTTACCCTCTCTTTTTCCCTTTTTCCTTTTCAGTCCATTGATAAAATTTGAATCAAAACCAATGAGTTACAAATTATTAACACTAGATTCATTTCTAATATTAAAAATTTCAAGTTTAAATCTCAATTAAAATTAATCAATTTAAAAAAATCAAAGTTCATTTGCCTAAATAACAGACACAACGGACCCAAAGCCCCACAAGCTAATAAAGTAAGAGGTTATAAATACTAGTGATAAAAGAGACTTGTAAGCCTCAAGTTTAAATTTCAGTGAATATTAACTAAAATAAAATAAAAGGGAACTGACGTAATGGTGTCTTCATATTCTTTTTTCAGTGATGTTGTATGCTAGCTAACTCATGTCAGTTACAATTACTTCAAATCCAATTCCAACAACAACGGTGCGCCATAATCTTAGCTCAATGTCGATTTACTTAAAAGCATTAACACACCGCTCATAAGGGATCTATTTGAAACATGCTGCACATATACAAATAGGCCTAATTTTTTATTCCCATCCCTCGTTGCCAGAAGAATTAGGAACCTCGAGACGGCCTCAATGCCTTGTTCTCCAACTTGAAGATTTCAGTTCTGGAGTCACATTAGCCTCAAAAGTAGAAGGGTTTCATGAAAGAAGACGGCTAACCATTCCTGGTGCCCAAGACCTGATGTTCCTTTTAATGAAGCCAAGGAGCACCACCCTCCACTTTTGAAGTCCACGACGGCATACCATTGCATTCAACGGACCCAATTCACAATCAACTATAAGAAAAAGGAAAAACGGAGGGCCGATAGTTCATGCACTCTGAAGCAAGAAATTTAGAATCAGCGATAAAATTTGGCCGAGAAGCATGATAAAAAAGCCAGGTACCAAAATTCCAAGACTCAATGCTCCAAAATTTTTATCTTTTCAATACGGTTTTGCATGTGCTGAGTAACATTAGCAGAAAGACGTGCTCCAACTACAAGCTTATATTGCTCAAATTTCATTTCTTCACACTTCAGCGCCATAGTTTTGCAGGCCTTGATACTTCCTGGTGCAAAACGAAAGCAAAAGAGATAGGAAATAAATATGCGAGAACACTGATCAAGTGGCAATCACATTAAAGTTAGAATCAAGGTTTTAAATAAAGATCAATATACCAGAAATATTTCATAAGAGTTTTCCATTCCCAGTTATTAAAACCAAATTTATGTCAGTGTTGAAAGTAATAAGTTATCATTGTTTGTTGTGGTGAAGTGGAATGATGAGAATAAGATGCAGGATTTAAACACACCAAGCTTCCTGTGTTTTAGACTCATAGATTATCGGCAACATGCCACTGTTCCATCAATTTATTTCTTCCAATGGAGCATGCTTTCCAACTATAAACGTAGGATTTTCAAGTTAATGACATGTACAAAAGAAACAAGAAGTGCGAATCAGGTTATTAATTACAATGAGAATTTTAGTAGACTATTTCACAGAACACGAAATTAAGCCAATTAATGCAAATCAGGTTATTAATTACAACATTTTATTCCCATTTCTCTCCCTGTTCATTTCTTTCTCCTTATCAACTAGAAGAGTGAGCTTTTGTGTAACCGTTAGAATACTCCGTTATGACCTAGAGATCAACCTCTATGTGAAAATAAGGTAGTGCTACGTAGATTTGTCCCTTCCCTAAACTACACAATGTAGGAGCCTTATGCCTTGAGACACCCTTATTACTTTGATGAGAATTTTAATAGAATTTTGACGAGAACATGACTTTCTGCCAAGATGACATGAATCGAATTAGTAATTACAACATTTGATTTCCATTTCTCCCTTTTCTCTTTTTACTTAGATCACTTTTTCCAGCACCAGCATTGCAATGCTTAAAGCACAGGATATCACTTTTTCTGGCATCTAAATTGCAATGCTTAAAGCAAATACTTGGTGATAGAAAGTCTTGGAAATAAAAAGTAAAGATCACTTCAAGATATCAATCCTTGCTGGAAGTTGACATATCAGAGAATGTACTAATAACCAATTACTTCTGTGCAACTGAACTATTTATATAATTCTGCTTATTTATGAATTCTTTGCATAAACATAGTACATAAAAAAATTTGCATGTTGAAGATCATTCTGAAGTGAGATAAATGAGTTTTGCCAACTTAAAGAAAAGTTTTGAACCTTGAAAATCAACAAAAATAGTAAAATGTTTGAATTGGTGCATTGAGCTGAAATGTTATGAGAAGTATGATGTAACCTACTAGCTTATTATCTATCCACTACGTTGCAATTCACCCTGCAAATTTTTATTTTTCAGATTTCTCTAGTCACTCCAAATCCAAATACTAATCCTCCTAATTGATAAATGCCTTAGTTTGAGTGTGTGAGAATGAGGGAGTGGGAAAGAGAGAGGCATAGCCATAGCTATTTTGTTTTGAGGGAAAAGAAGAAGATGTGTGCTTAGTTATATCTAATATCCAAGCTTGTCGGCAATTTCAATTGAGGTGACCAAAGTGTTCTAATTTGTATATCACCAAAATGTGAAGCAGCACGAAGTTGCTATGCCTCCCATAGATTGACCACATGGTAAAATGTTGGTCTTGCGGATGCCAACTCATAGCCACATGAGTTCCCACATTCATCACTGTAAGTCCTGTACTAGAACTTTATAGCTTGATCCAAATTGTAATGAACACGAATTTGAACAGCTTTAGGATGGCCTTAAGGGAAAAGAAAAGGTGTTAGGGTGCAAAAAGTGTAGATTTATTGTAACATCTTCTTACTTTTCTATTATTACATACAAAAACAAGTTAGGACAACTAGAAGACTATATCTTGAAATATCTCATAATAACCTGGTTCTGCTACAGTGAGATATATTGGTAGACAAGGACCCCAATAAAAATGAAAGAATTAGGACTTGGTTTCAAGTTTTGCATTCTATTAGAGAAATCTATTAAATATTTAAGAGCAGCCAAATAAACAACCTTAAACTTTAATGTCACAAGCCTTAGGAACAAATTGCAGGCACTAACACAGATGCCCAGGTAGTGCCCTTAGAGGGGGAAAAAATAATAAAGAAAGAAAAGCAGATTTTCTCATAAATGACAAGGAATAAGAGTTCATGCTCTTATTCTGAGGGAGCAAGTGCTGGAACGATTCACTTGCACATATTTATTCTTCATATTTTCTTTCCAATATTAGTACAGATGGAAACAAATATTCAAGACCTAAAATCAATTCATTTATATTTCGGTTTTCTTAGTTATCAGTATGCTATTAAAGTTTTCACAGACTCACCACTTAGATCCAATAAGTTGAATAATACTGGGCAGTTTGAAATACTCCTGACCATGGTAATTGCAGACCAAACCTTTTGATACTCCTCCCTTGATGCTCTGATGATGCATAGCTTTGTAACTGGATTCACATATTTGACTACAAAAACACAGAAAAAAAAAATGTAAGAGGAAAAGCCAGTTGGGAGGATTTATCGTGTAGGAAAGGAAAGAAAGCAAGCATATCACAAAAAGGAAACACAAAGAATTAGCAGACAGTTGCTTGCCTTGTAAAGAGCCAAGTGATGAAGCCAAACCGCACTCCCCAAAGTTCACAAGAATGCTGTCTTTTATTGCTTTTGAGACATTAAATTGAGTAAGAACAACAGGATCATCTCCCATCAAGTTTCGATTGGGATCCAAGAAAACTTCCATTACCATGTATCTATTTTTAAATCCCACCATCAGCCCTCTTTTCTGCAGTATCCATTTTGCCAGAGAAAGCAAATTAGCCATCCATAAGTGCTAAGCCCTCTTTTCCCCAAAACCCTTTTTGGGTGCTCTAATTAAAAATTTGCAGAGTCCTTCATCTCAAAAACAATCAGAAAGGAACCCATTATTTTTTTCTCTCTTGTTTCAAAAAATAAATTAATTTCCACTCCTATGAATTGCAAAACATTCAGAAACCAATAGACATCCGCTTGTAAGTGAACACCAGAAACAAAAACCCATCTACAGACTAGTGATTTTTTTTTTTTTTCCGTCTCTTATCCTGGTTTTCGAAACTCCCTCCAGTTAGTACACCTTTTTATTTCTTTCTCTAAGCAAACCATGGCTATACAAGTTGGGTCCAATATATATATTTCACTCTATTTCCGTCTAGTATGATTGCCAAAAACTGTAATGACTGATAAGAAGGCCTATTAGACAGATATAGATGATTGCTCACAATGTTCTTAATTCCCAGAGTTATGCAATAAACAGGACCGAACAAATCCAAAGGAAAAAAAAAAAAAAAATATATATATATATATATATATATATATATATACACACGGAGTCTTTGAACAACATCACTAGCAACCAAGGAAGGAACTAATTGCAAAAACAATCAGCTGAGATACATCTACCCCAAGTCATAGTAGCCTCTCACTCCCTCTCTCTGTCTACACTAGGATACTTTCTACACTAGGATACTTAACGCAAGCAGGTACTAAAAAACACAAAAGGAAAGGTGAGGAAATCCCCAATTTCCGATACGGTCAAACAGAGAGGATTGCAGCGATACGTACGAGGCACCACCACCGGACGGTAGCGATGGAAGCTGCAGACGGCGAGCGGCGGCGGCGGCGTCGAAGATTCCTTTCTCTGCCTGTTATCGCTTCTCTTTTTTGCTGGTATTGTTTTGAGAAGACACAAATTCGTTCTTTTACTCTCCCTGGTCTCTTAAAGTATATTTTTTATTTTCCTTTTTTTTTTTTACCATGCGCGTGCGAGTGCGCGTGTTTTGTATTTATTTTGACACTGACGTCAGCGTGGGCATTGAGGTGGGCCCATCAAACTACCGAGATGACTATTGCGTGACCTGGTGGTTCGTACACGTGCAAAGCGTCGATAATAGGATGACAAAGTCATGAGCAGGCCAACAACACCTCCTCCTCTTCTTTTCCATGTTCGAAGGGGGATTCTTCAAACAACAAAAACATAGAATAATTTCGAAATAAAATATGTTGAATTTTCTTGGAAGAATATGAATATAATATAATGAAACTAAATATACTATAAATTTTTTTTTAGAAAAATTAACATGCATTATATTATACAGATATCAAAAATAAAAAAAATATATATATATATTAGATACGAGTTCATATTATATTTAATTTTAATTATTAATTGATTATTTATTAAAAAAATATAAATTTATTATGTAACTTTTACGTTTAATTCTTTTTGGTCTCGTAACTTTTTTAATTTAGTATATCCTGAAAATAGCAATGTGACGACGGAAATAGGAGGAAGAGGGGAGCGTGATGGGAGAGAGAAGCGGTCAGACTGTAGCGAGCGAGCGTGGAGGCGCGGGCTCGTGTGTGGTCAACGACGCAATGAGCCACTTCCACGCACATTATTGTTATCCACTTTCGCAAGGCACAAGAATTTCGTGAGATGCTGCAATTTCGCCCGCATTTTCAACCGACCTTTTACTCTCCCTTCCCTTCCCTTCCCTTCCCTTCCTCCCTCTTCTGATCATTTTGATTATTCATATTTTATTATTAATATTAATCCAAGCAATTTGTTTTATCTGGAAACGCAGTTTTTTTTTTTTTTATTTTCTCCTCTGTTAAAATTAGATTAGCTTTGAATCCCTTTTTGGTTGCTTTCGAAATAACAATAATGATGATGAAAAAAGTTACATTTAGTTTTAATTTTAATTTTTTATAATAGTTTTTAGTTATTAAATTTTAATTAATATATTTTTAATAAATAATAAAGTAATTATGAAATATAATTTTGACGAGATTAAGAGGGGGAGAGCGACGGACCCAGACGAGGCGAGGCCCCCAAAGCCCAAACCCAAAGACGCAGAAGAAAAATGAAAAATGAGATCCCACCTTGACCCCCCCTCTCTTCCTCCATTTCTCTCTATAAAATACGCATGCCCCCTTCACACCTCTGTGCTCTATTCCTCGTCCTTTCCTTCTTTGTTTTTGGCTTCCTTTGAGTTATATTTATATTCCTTTCCTTTCCGGGCTCCCCTAGGTCCGCGTGTGCGTGCGTTCGTGCGCGCGTGTGTGTGCGTGTGTGTGTGTGTGCAGGTCTCGCGGGTGCTTGTTGGTTCGGTGTAATTTGTTAGACAGATTCAGGTATGCCAATTTCTTCCTTCATCTATCTATTTTACCTTTTCATTTTTATCAATACGGTTGGGTGATTTTTTTTTTTTTGGTCTTTTTGTTTTTTTTTTTGTTTTTGTTTCTCTGTATGTTGCTTTTGTTTGTGTGTGATGACTGCTGGATGGAAATGGCCTGGTGCTTGCTACTGTTTGTCTTATAACTCTCATCCTCAGATCTGTGTTTGCCCGTTCTTCATACTGTTCGCTCGTCGGCGTTGACCCTCTTCTTTTTGTCAATTAGGAATTTAAACATTCAGCTTCAATGCCACCTTCTCGTCTTTGTTTCTCTTTCCTCTTCTTCTTCCTCCTTGTTTTTGACCCGATTTTGGTTACCAAACGTAAACTTGCACACACACACACACACGCATATGTATGTATACATAACTAGAGAGAGGCAGACAGAGGCCAAATGGCTGGAGCTATTCTTTAATTTGTTTTTTGTAAAGATGGGAATGGAGGGCAGCTTATGAAATTTGCTGGCCTTTTTCCAGATTTGACAATGGAGGTACATGGCAAATCCATGGTATCCGCTCCCACCACCGGCGTGATTTATCTGTCCACCATTTTGGGTCGAGACGGGCCAGTTCCCGTCCACAAGTGCGATTGGAAGTGTGAAAATGAGCGCTTCTGCGGAAACATGTACCGCTGCAAACTAACCGGTCTTACGCACATCTGTGACAAGAACTGTGACCAGAGAATTTTGTATGATAACCATAGCTCCCTTTGTCGAGCTAGCAGGCAGATCTTCCCACTCTCTCCGTCTGAGGAACAGGCGGTCAAAGGGATTCGCCGGAAGCTTGATGCTGACAATTACCCCACCGATAACTGTGTTTCCAAACGCAGGCGGGATGCACAATTTCATGCTTCTCCTTTTGAGAAATCCTTCTCCGCTGTCAGTCCAATCTGTAGCCAAGTTGGAGATGGCATGGACATGAGCTAGATAGATTTATCGGATAACTGGAATAACTCTTATCTTCTCCTTCATCACACTATGTTTCTTCGGAAATTTCCCCTTTTTTTTTCCCTTCTCGTAGAATAATAAATTAAGTAACTGAACGTTCAGCGACTGATGATGGACTTGACGTGCCCTCTTGTCTGTAGGAACTCTATATTTCCTGTTCTGTTTAATTCAACATAGTACTTTCATTAGCTTGGCTTGACTTTTTGTAGGAGACATTAAGTAGCTTGATTCACTTTCTCTTCTTTTTCTTTTTCTTTTTTTCCTCTATTAAACTTGAGCGAAATTTAGTTCCATATTGGCCCTCAATTGTAGTTTATTTATGGTCTTTAGATGGTTGGATCACAATGCATTCTTAATTTTGAACAATCTACTTTTTCTTATTCCACTTACAGTTCTTCATCTATGTGGTTTGCTAATGTATTAGCCTACCATTTGACATGTATTGAAACTCAGTCAGTCTGTGCTTTACGGTTGGCCTTTGTATGTCCTGTTACACAGTTCCTTACCTTTCATCTATTTTTTTGGCTGCTGTTGACCATGCAGTACAGGATTTCTCAAGTTTCTTCTAGTGAAGGGAGTTTTTGTGTTTGTGATATGGTGGAAACTGTAAATCTTACTTCTTTGCTTTACTGTGATTGCAGGTTGATGGGGGTTTTATGGTTATTCGCTCCTTTTGTTTCTGTGCTGTTTACTGTAAATGTCATTTCTTTGTTGATTTAGGCGTGGTTCCCTGAGGTAAATGTTTTTATTTTAGAGGGCTTGAATTGTGTGTGCTGTCAGGAGCTTAGTTTTTGGCATGAGGAATAGCTTCTTATGTTCCAAATCCACAAAAAGTGTAAAATGGGTTCTTTTATCCTCGCAGGTAATATTATCGTTTCCTGGAGAATGGTGTGCGCTCAATCCCTTTAAGCGTGGACAACTGTTGTTTTGAGGATTTGCATCACAGACATCAACTGATTTGTAGAACACTCCAATGAACTTCCTTGAGCTGCCTGGCATGGTGACTTGTACAACACTGCCAATGCTTGATGTTAGGTGTGTTTAGTAGACTGATTCCTGATTTTTCAAAAATGTTGTGCAAGCAGGTATTTGTAGTTCTGGTAGCCACAATCTTATGGCCTGTTCATCAAATTATCTGGAAAGTGGAGATCTGTAGTTTGATATGAGTTTATTTTTCTGACAGATGGGAGATATTCAATTGATATGCAGCATAACTTCTGCCTGGTGAGCTTGAAGATCAGCTTAGTTTTCATTACAAAAGGCTACTAGAGGATGAGACCTGTAAGTGCATGGAGTTTCTTCCCAATCGTCACAACCCCTAATGGTGTTCAAGCATGTTGAACTTTGCAGGCAGCCTGATTTGTAAGCTCCTGAATATTATATGGCTGAATTGATACAACTGCATACATGTGGACTTCTTTTGGGAGTCTCGTGCACTAAGAACGACCTTTTAAATTGTAATTGTGTCCAGTTTTTATTGCCGGCCTAAAATGAATCTCTGATTGGAAGCGTAAGCTTTCCTTAGCTGATGCTGTACCATCATAAGTTTTACTGGTCCTACTTCATCTTTAAAGTTTGCATGTTCAAAGCCGAGCTGACCTTACTTTTCAATGGGCATTGGATTTGAAGAAATTTATGTCTGTTAGATTTCCATACTAATTTATACAAGTAGGCATGTGGTTAAGGTTTCCACGACAACGCCAGAACGTTGATGTTCTTTAATGTGATGCTCTCATGTTTTTCCATTGGATCTCTATGCTTAGACTTCATTTTCATTTGCCTAATTTCGAGCGTCTGTGGGTCAGGCTGCATGTCGCTATCATATACCAATTCCAAGATTCGGAATTCGCTGGCATTTTTAGAATTACCGTCATAACTTTCATCCCCAGCGAGCCTATTGATTTTTAGTGGGTCACCGTTGATAAAACTAAAGGGTCGCCTCTTCGCTGAATTGACCAGCAAAGTTCACAATCTTTGGATTTGTCACAACACTTCTCTCCTACATTCTTCATCACCCGACAAGTGCAAAATCTATATGTTGACACGCTACATACGAAAGCGCACGCACCCACCTGAGAATCAAGGAACTAAGTACGTCAAAGTTTCCTGCATATCCATTTTCCCAGATTTTCCTCTCATTTTCTTCTGTTTTCTGGTCTCTTAGTGCTACTCCCGCACTTTCCCCACAGCCATCAATTGTCCTGAGATCAGTCTGGTGTTCTACTCACAACTTTCAATTACCGGATTACCCTTGGACTCTGGTCCAAACTGCACATTCTAACTGGTAATTCTGGCTTGGCCAGGTTGATATATCCGAGGATACATTGCACACTTGACTGGCCTGAAGTTGAATCCTATTGCAGCTGGAATGTGATGGCAATGATGCGACTCGGCCTGTGTCACGTGAGATAATCCTTGGTAGTGGGCAACAGCTTGGTTTCCACCATATTTGCCCCATAGATGCCCATAATTTGCCGGTCATTTGCACCTGGTTAAGTCTATAATGCGTGCAGCATAATAAATGAGTCCTACTATCAGTCTATAAAAAAATATGTTCAGATTTTCGAATCACCATTAATGTCTAACACATGTCAACCGTCCTTATATTCAACACATTTCGGACGAGCCTAGCCCAGGGCTTATAGCTATGCTTTGATCAGGGCACAAGCAATTTCTACATACATTCAGCTGCATGTTACAAATCTGTGTTCATAGTGATTTTTTCATCACAAGTTAATGAAATAAATTAAACATGATTGTGACAGATTTAACCATCTTGTTGCAATTGAGTTCCAAACTGGATGATATTTGTCTCTATTAATGGTGCGGTAAAGTAGCACATTGATTCTAGATGAACCATCGTATAAAACATAACAACGAAAATGACACAGCCCTCGTTTACTTGTAAATTGCTTGCAGTCTCCATTTTGTTTCTGCAAACATAGCAGACTGAGAATAAAACTCTCATTAGGCAGCTATTGTTTTCATTTCTTTGTTTTGGCCCTTTTTGTCACCTGAGCTTTCTTTCTCGGTTTCTTTGCTGGCTGTGGATTTCTTAGACCCATTCCACCTTTTTTCCGTGTTCTCTGCATCCAGACTTTCATAAATAAGCATACATGAAATAACTACACATACATACCTATATATAAAGCTGGGTTTTATCAATTCACTAAGCCAAAAGCATACAGATATTTTCTCAGATTTTCCTTTAGGCTTCCCATTAGTTTGTTCTCCAGTGCCTTCATTCTGATTAGCTTGATGAGAAATAACTCTAGGCATAGTTTCGGCCTCTTCTTCAGAATCAAAAGAAAAACCCTCAAGTGTTCCTGCTCATGCAAATTAATTGTAATAGATGAAAACAAAAGTGGAAAAAATAAGTTTGAGGGGATAGTAGTGATCCCAATATTAAATTATTCCGAAAATAAATACATTATGGACAGACACCTCAGAAAAGGATACCAACCTTCAACCATGGTCTCAGCTTCATAAACATTTGACTGTGGTTTTAGCTGGATAAAGTTGTTCATGATTGCCTCTATCTGACCAAGGAAGATGCAATTTTATGGCTAAGAAAAAGCTTAGTTCATGAAAAATTAAGAAAACAATTATTGTATGACACATTTTCTCAATCCATGATGACGTCTGGAAAAATGTACAGCAGAAAAGAGGATAACCCTTGAGGCAGATAGTTTTGCAGGAGGGATGACAAAAAGTTGAAACCTATTTTGGATGATGCAGCACAATAACAAACACAAGAGACCAACAGCAAATGTGCAAAAAGTCAACTGACCTTAGCCTCCGATTGACCAAAGTTGACCTGAACAAGAAGAGATCTATGTCATATCACAGCAATCATCTTCTCTATGCATCAAATGCAGGGTGGTATATCACAAAAATATCATGAAATAAGGGGTTGACTGTTTTCAACAGAAAATATGAATTAGAAAGGATGGTCTAAAAAATCAAGGTGGAGATTGGTAACATACAACACAAAATGTCCTGGAAGGGACTATCGTTGTTCTGTATATTGTTCCTGAAACAGCCCAAGGTGAACCCAAATTAAACCAATCAAATGAAGGCCTATTAATGAAGCATTCAGTAGATATGCTGGTGACATTCAGTAAAGAGAAGGCATTCCAGGTGGAAATGGAAACTGAATAAAATTGAGTAGAACTGAAAATCAGAAAACATAAGAAAAGTAGAAAAGAATATTATACATTTTAAAAGCTAAAGCATTTGACAACATGTCAGCAAACTTTTTTGACGCACAACACTCTCAATAATTTAAAAAAAAAAAAAGTTGAAAATTTGATTTCTGAAAATTCAATGAGTCAATATTTTACCAACTACTGCGAGGACCTTAAGCTCTATTCCTTTTTTTTTGGGGGTCAAAATCTTAAACTCTATTCTTGCTCTATCCTACAAAGAGAAATATAAGGAAACTACAAATTCACGTACTGTAGGGAACACAGAAGTCATTATGTCAGAATGTAGGGTACCTTTCAAGTCTAGGTACATGTCACAATTTCCCGATGGTTTATCCGTAATCATTACCCGTCCAACAGCCCCCATATCACCGCTTAAATCTATGGAGTCACCTTCACACTCAACGAGTGCCTGCAAAAGCCATAAAGTTTGTGTAGTCACTAATATGCACAGTTATCAGAACTTGAATTTTGTTATCCACATATGCATATGCATATGCATATGCAAATGCCTGCGTGACAAAAATCCACAAAAAACAACCCCAACTGTCAAACAAGGAAAAAATAAAGCCCAGACTGTTATAAGCCTACAAGTCCAGAACCAGAGAAGTATTATTATAGGATCAAGGCTAACAATTTTATGGTCAAAAAAGCTCTGTGTTAATTATACATAAACACAACATTTTATTAGGTCACACACTTAAAATAATGTTTTATATGGGAATCCCATCAAAAGAAGGGGAGAAAAAGGGCACAGGAGTCTGCCTTATTCCCATCTATAAGAACTCACAAACCTCAATCCCCCAGAGCCCCCTTCAGCAGACAAACAAACACTATCCACAGAGATCAAATAACTTTTCTTTTTCACATTTAGAAAACTTAAACCACTTGTTCAACTTATAATGAGAATTCTCAGTTTCCTCTTTTTTCTTTAATAATTATCCTGAGTAGTTTAAATGAATAATGATAGGTGATGGAATATAAATGTTTTCTCCCAAATGTGCTTGCCTAAATAGCTGACTGCTTCGTTTTTGAGTCACACTGTGTTTTCTGTGCTGTGTAGAAACTGCCTAGTTCACTAAGACCATCGGTTTATTTTCATAAATGGTTTAGATACAGAATTGGACTGGCCAAATGCCCAGTTTTCCAGTTGACAAGGGGACCTGAGGGGAAGAAAAGCACTTATTGTGAAATGGTGCATGATCCAGCAAACACTAGGGGATGGGTTCACCTAAACACCAATATACCTGAGCAACCTATCATTTAGGGAACCTACAGTGCTCAATTTTCTTCATCCTAACTGCATCTTCACTTATTTCCAAATGAAATTATATTATTTTGTCCAAAATATTTAAGACAACAAGACAGCAGATGAAATCTAATAACATAAAAGCAGAAAGAAATAAGCTATGGACTAAGCTCACTTCATGGAATTCAAATGAAACATCTAAAATAAAGCAGCCAACAAGATGCAATAATTAACATGAATGAAGCCTACCTTTGTACGATGGACTTTCTCAGAGAGCACCAGAGGTAACCTTGATTTAGAAGCCTGCAAATTTAAGTTGCTATTACAGTTCACTGAGCTATAGAGTAGCAAAGGAGTTGGTGATTCTTACATGAGCACCATCATGATTCTCAGATATGTCTTCCTCTGCAACTTCTGCATCCTCCTGGTCCCCTGTAGCATTATCGAAGTAATTTACAATTCAAAGTCAATAAACTATTTATTTGGGCATATGTTCATGTATATACCGGCTTATACAGTCTATATGTTCCTTTGCAATGCATATACACACACACATTGCATATCTAACATATTACATGCAAACATGCACAGTAAAAAAAAAAAAATCTTATGCACATATGTATTATGGATATTTATGTATTGGATGTCATGCAAAAAGATAGAGAGGTTTGTCTTGGATTACAGGGCTGATGCTTTAAAAAAGCTTAAAATTAGCCACTGAAATTTTTGATTTTGAATTTGAGAAAAAAGGTTTTATTTCCTCATATTTCCACACAGAGGACAGAAGAAGCAGAGAGGAAACCTAGTTCTTATCAAGCAAAGATCTGTCACCAGAACTCACTTTGTACCTCTTTCCTTTGCACCTTATTCTGTGCATTATTCACTCTCTGCAGCGTATGACCTTCTAGTGTTAGACCCTTAATTAAGAGATTTCTTCTCTAAAGCCTTCTTTCCCTTTCAGGACTATTATCAGGACATGACTCAGAGTCTGATGACCAAAAACCAAAGGATTTGCTGACTGTTTAATGATATATGGCATTTTTCATCCACATAAACCAAGTGACAAAAAGCTAAACATTATCCTTGATGTTCCAGAGTAACTCAAATCACAGACATGCAGAACAAGACATAGAAGGGTCGGAAGCACAGTGATAACATTCATGGAACAGTTCACTCATCAGGAAACTGCAAGGAATGCAATGGTACTTAGACGCAATCATCAAAATAGAAGAAGGTCAAATAGACTCATACCCAAGCGACAAATTTTATTAGAACCAAATGGGAGAAAAGAAGTTGCAGGTGCTTATTGCATGTTATTTTCCACACGAACACCATTCCCCATGACATTATAAAGGAAAACAAAAGAAAAACAATAAGCAACCTCAGAATTAATGCAACAAACGTGGATCCTATATAAGGAAGCTAAAAGAAAACACTGACAGATCACAACAACGAGGTTTCACTAAGCACACAATAAGGGAATTTAGCTTCAGCTGCTGATACAAAGACTAAAATAGTTAGACTAACATGAAATTCTCATCCCAAAACCCAACCTCTCACCTCGTTGTTTCTTCTTCTTTGGCAGGGTGCGATCTACTTCTACTTCTGTGCCCTTAATTGGAGCCTTAGTTTCAGAAATCATACTGGATGAAGATTGTGCACCGCTTTGACCAAGAGCTGTCTTATGGTCGCCACCGCCGCCATCGTCATCGTCATCGTCTGCTGGAATAAGAGGATCAGTTCTATCATCCTTAGAAGGACTTGGACTTGGATTTGGACTTGGGGAAGAACCAGATTCATCTGATGATAAAGCCAGAACCGACTGATCCGGAACCTGTTCAGGAAACGCACGTTCATTCTTTTAGTTATAGAGCAAAGCTAACAGAGCAACAACACAAAAGGCATCAAGGAAATGTAACTAGCACGCACAAGTTCTATACAAAAAGCGAGAGAGAAGAAGAGCTCGAATATAAAGGCAATGAATCAAAAGAACGTGCGTTTCTCCAGTTCTTCATTGCAAAATCCAATTCAACATCATCGAAGTGTGACAGTTGAATGAAAACGAGCGGCGAGAATTACCTGGAAACAACGAAGCCAATCAGGGGAATCCTCCCTGGAGCTGCTCATCCCGTGTTCGGAAAATACTTTAATCAGATCAACCTATTTAGAAAGAGAGCATCCATTGTTTTTCTTTCAAAAAAAACAAAAAAAAAAGTTAAAAAAAAAATAAATCATCCATACAACGAGAGGAGGGTGTGATTTAGTTTAGAAATTTTCGTTGATAATATTTCGTAAAGTCAATGTAAAATTTGTTTTTCTTAACATAGTTGTAGACACTACCTTAACCTTTTGATCTCATTAAAAAAAAAATAAATATTTGAGTTACAATAACTAAAGGTAAAAAATTTAATTTTATTTATTATATTTTTTAATTATTTATTTTATTAAATAAATTAAATTTATATTAAAAAATTTATTAAATATTAATACATATTAGTTATGTATACACTATATGACAAATATAATTATATATTATTATTATATTATTAAAATTGTTAATGTTATATTAATTTTAATTTTTTAAAAATAAAAAAATTAAAATATTATAATTATATTTTTTAAAATATTTATTGAATATTTATTTTAAATATTATTTTGATATATTATATAATATTTTGTAATAAAAATTAAAAAATATTTATAAAGAAGTTTTTAAAATATTTAAATATATATATATATAATTATAATTTTTTATTTTTTTATTTTTAAATTTTCTCAAAAAATAAAAGTTAAAATTACATAATAATTTTAATAATATGATAATAATATAAATTTTTATTTATTATATAATAATAATTAATAATTTTTTTAATATAAATGGGATTTAATTAATTAACTAATTAATTAATATATTTAATAATTTTTTAAAATAATAAATAAATATGATAAATAAATTTATTTTTTATTATAATTAAGAATAATTTAAAATAATAAATAAACAAATAAGGCAGGAGAATACGAGTTAGCTGAGAGCGAGCAATCAAACTGGACTGGAAGGAGAAGGCTTGCCCCGGAGAGACCAGATTTTCTTTAATTAATTAATTAATTAATTAATGGCTTAAATGTAACTAAGTGTACAACGATTTCTCTTTTTTCTTTTTCTTTTTCTTTTCTTTTTCTTTTTTAAATCGGTCATCCCGTTTGATTGTTATTTGAATCAGCCAAATTGACCATTAATTTTGTTCAATTTATCATTGACTTTTTCCCACGTGTTAAAACAATTAGAGTGTCCATGTCAGCATGTATTTTATTTAAATTTTGAATTAACATAAAATATAATTTTATTTCAAATTTAAAATCTAAATTTCTTATAAATCCCTGCAACTAAAAAAAAAGAAAAAAAAAAGACAATTGTAGCTTCCGATATAAGGGAAATCATTCAATTCGCGTAATTCGATTAAAATCACGTTAATGTCAAAATCGTTTAAAATAGATTGAATATAATTTATAAGTTGAGTAAAGCACATTTGATGGTTTAGTTGTAATTTTAAGAATCTAAAAATTGTCATACCAAATTGAATTATCTTATCATCCGAAAACTCTAAAATATTTTATAGAAATAGGAACTTCAAAATACGTCTCTCCTTTCTGATGGCAAGGACATAGGGTTTTCCCAGACAGATTTGATAAATTGTACTGCAGATCAAAGGCACTCCATAGAGGTGTGAATGTCGGTGGTGATTGTAAGTGTCTTTAGGCATTAACATTATGTTTGAGAGAGACAGAAAAAGAGAGTGAAAATAGCTAATATTTATGTTTGGAAAATATTTTTAGAGAAAAATATGAGGTAGTTTTTTTACCTATCCACTAAATTTATTTCTCCTAAAATTAATAAAAAAAAAGAAGAAATTAATCATATAATAATACGATGAGAAATATGTGAAAAATACATAATTTATTTAACATATTTATATTTTATATTTTATGATTATTTTATTAAATTATTACGTGTTATTTTTATTATGTTATTATTTTTTTAAAAAAATTATTGATTATTCTAATATTTTTGTTAAAAAACTTTATGTTGTATAGTATAGTAATTTTATTATTGAGGTAAAATTTACATTTTCCAAGCATTAAAAAATAGGTTTTTATACATATTATTTTTCTTTTACTCACCTTTTACTCTTTTTTCCAGAAAAAAAAATTATTTTTTTCTCCCTTCTACAAGAGATATATAAAAAGAAAAAAAATTGCCCTTACTTTCATTTTTTTTTTCTTTTACTTTCCTTTTTCTCTTTCTTTCTTATCCAAATACATAGTAAAAAGCAAAGGAGAAAGGAACAGAGAAAGAACGAAGAAAGGAGCAGAGCTGTGTTGTTCACGGTAAAATTAGCTAGGAGTGAATTGGGTGCAACGAAAACAAAGACTAGGAGTGAAATTGGAGATTTAATGGTCCTCTAAAATTTTGAAATTTTGTTGGATTAGCATTTTATTTCATGCTCGTAAATATCAATTATTGGAAGCAACAGTTGACCACATATGACCTTTGTTATACTGGTTTTTATCGGCCATCCCAGCCATTTTATTTCACACTTAATTCTCGGAAGATCTTCAAGCTGGGTTGATTTCTTTTTTTACATAAATGAAAAGGTAAGCACAGTACCTAAAATTTTATTAAAAAGAATTACACATCACACCCTCTAAACAAACTCTTTATCCCATTATCATAGGACTTATAATATTTGTTCCTACTCAAAATTAATATTTGTGCGTCCACGTGCGCGTGCGTGTGTGTGCGCGTGTGCATGTGTGCGTGTGCGTGTGCGTGTGCGTGTGCGTGTGCGTGTGCGTGTGCGTGTGCGTGTGCGTGTGCGTGTGCGTGTGCGTGTGTGTGTGTGTGCGTGTGCTCAAAAAAATAAGGGCAGGAAAGAGATAAAAAAGAACAAAACACAGAGAGCCCTACATGTAGGAGTTAGTCCAATCTCATTTGTCATGATTTTGTCCCATCTTAAAATGAGTTGAGATTTGCAATGCATGTCCCGTATAAATAGAGCCAGTTCATATCCTCTGAAAATCCATCCAACTCTATAAGCTAGCAGCGAAAACATAAACAACCAACCCATTGCAGGTATCGATGTTTTCGGGCTTGGACGGAAGGACTAAACGGTAAGACATACATGCCATCGTTACCTTTAACAGTCTATATATGTATGTATAACAACATCTGTTGGCAACTGATCGGTCCACGGAGCATTCAGGAGGCTCTTTCAGTGCAAAGGTGAATGGGAAGTGCGAGGACGAACTGGGGTCTTTGATGGGCTCACCCTGCATACACAAAGCATAAAATTTAAATAAAAACCCCAAATGTGGGTGACAATGTGTGCGGGGGAGAGGGGACCGCTAAGATCTGCGAAAGCCACCTTATTGGCAGTGATCCCAAAATTGCACCGCTGCAGCTCAGAGCAACAATTGCACTCCCAGCCTGCAAAATTTGGAAGAAACAGGTAAACGCAATCAACAACAATGATAGAAACACAAAATCTAAGCGTATACTGCAATTGGATGATTACCAAAATAATTTCCAAACAGAATATATGGAAAAAAAAAAAAAACATATTATTAGCATCTGGATGATTCCTGATTCATAGTTTTATGCAGATATTTACTCTCATTTGATGCATTACAACACTATCAGACATGTTATCCAGTATGCACTCTCCAATTGAAACATCCTTATAACCTTTGACTATGCATGGCCAATATGAGGGTTTGTATTCAATAAACAACCATATCACCGAGTGACAGTTGTTTCATTGGAATAGGGAAAAAGAAGAAACCAGCAAAAAAAACTGCGAGTTAAGGTACACAGGTCATGTGTTTGATTTCCTCTGGGACCAAACCCTGAAGAAATCACGGGGGTCGCAGTTGGATGAACATGCTAGCTGATTTGGTTTACCTATAAGGGGCTCCTTGTCATCAAACACAAGAGAATAAGTAAACAAAAGAATAATTCAGGGATACAGGTAATAATCCAAGGATAAACAAATCCTCAAATCTGAAAGAAGAGCACAACCCCAGCACAATATAATCAATAACTGACTGATCAACTAGCCTGTGATCAATAACTAACTGAAACAACTAAGATTGGATCAAGACTTGAGCACAACCCAGCCTCGAAAACCCAAAATTGACATCTGCTATTTCACTTGTGCTACTGATGAAAACCCAAAAGGTTCTCCAATATTTGACATCAATTGTCTAAAGCATTAGATAGCACTGGAAAAGGATGGGCTAAGTGATGTAGGACAGATTGGTGGAAATTGGGGTGAGAAGGGTGAAAGGGGAGAATGCAGACAAAATTCAGAGTAAAAGATGCAAGACGAGCCACAGCTGATAAGTCTCAAAATAACTGAACCTAAATTTATCAACTATGTTAATTACAAAGATGATAATCTTAAGTATAGATCCTATCTATCTGTAACATAGTAAACTAGAAAAGAAACAACTAGACTCCTAATTAAACAAGATATCTAACCTCGCAATCAAATAGCAATGAAAAATAAGGGCATTCCCAAAAAGAGGACTTCTCCCCGACTCGAACCTGTGACCCTTTAATTACAAAGACGATAATCTTAATTATAGATCCTATCTATCTGTAACATAGTAAACTAGAAGATATCTAACCTCCCAATCAAATAACAATGCAAAATAAGGGCATTTCCAAAAAGAGGACTTCTCCCCAACTTGAAATAATAGAATTACCTTACTGTTACACCAATGACACTTAATCAATCAAATAACAAAGAAAAGATTCTCATAAATACAAATTATCTCAATAACTTTCTAGATAATAAAATATATCTTCTTCTAGATTCTTCATATATAAGGAAAGGGATTTATTTTTGAAAAGGTAAGTACTACTTCATTTCATTAGCATATGGGCTTGACTTTGACTTCATGGAACATATAAGGAAAGGGATTCTCTAAAGTGTAAGTGGCGTAGACTAACTTAAATCTGAGATCCCAAATCCAATCCTGCATGGGAAATTTATTGCCACTCTCATTTGTGTCAAGGCCACCAAAAATGCAATGGCTTTTGGTTCATAAACATCATTGCCTTAGAGCTACATCATCGGTTTGTTGGTGGCATTAAAAAACTGATGGTGGGCACTGCCCCTGCATACAAACCCGAAAACTTCACAATCCTTTACCACTGCAAGACTTAATTCAAATCACCCACATTCAAGCATATCTCTAACCGCCCTGTAGAGGCACGCTGCAAACTTTGAATGATGCCTAAGGTATATTCCAGATGCAGAATCACACACCCAACAGTGTGCCATACATAGACGCTAGTGCCCAGAGATTCAAAAAGGAAGTCATTTATCCTGTTCTTGCATAATAGACAAATATCTATAAAATCTATCATATGACACTAGGACAAAGTCAAATTTTATGATGTTTTCCAAGATGAAAGTATAATAATGTGAAAAGCAGAGGGTGCTTGGCTTGCCTTTTAGAAGCTTTGGATGGTCACTTTTGGGGCTTTGGTAGTCACTTTTTGGGCATTGAAATGAGAGATTTTGGTATAGTTTGGACGCCCCAAAGCTCTAAAAAGCTAAAATACAACTATTTTGCTACAGAGCCGGGAGAAGGTTTGCTATCTCCTGGGAGCCTCTAGATCCTCCAAAAGCTCCAACCATGTCATCTCTCAAATATTACTGTTGCACCTTTACTTCCATTTGACATTATTGTCAATAGAAGCAAAGAGTTATTTTTCATTGTAAACATGATTTTTATACCATCAACTTCAATTCTGCTAAAAATCTGCACATTACTATGTTTGAATGATATCCATTTATCAATTAGTTTATCTATAAAGCTCTCTCAGTGAGTACTATATGTTTCTCAACTAATATGGTATAACCATTTAAATGACAGTATAATTATGCCTCAATTTATATCATTTGGTATTTAAAAAACAACAGCTATTAGGTACTTTTATCAGTCAATTTAAATTTCATCAGCCAACTGTACATGGTATATCAATTGCTAACCTCCATACTTCATAGCATTTGCTAAAGACCCAGAAATCCTTTAACTGCTAACTTCCATATCATCAAGGATGAATGTTAGTAGGCACAAAGGATGCTTAAACTAAATGTTTTTTTTTGCTTGACTCACAAAGAAATGCATGCACTGGCATTTTTCAAAATAAAAAAGGATTTTGATTTTAAAGACCATATATAACCTCCAGTAGGCCAAAACTCCTCTTCCAACACTCCCACATCTAAATGTTCATGAATTTGGGACCCTCAGCTCACATCTGAGATCCTCCAGTGGATTTATCAGACTTTTATTTTGTTATTACCTTTGTATTTTAAAAATGTGGGAGCTTTTATGCTCTTAACATGATTGAAACAAGTAAAATTGCAAGCAGAAAACTTATTCATGCAAATTAAGACTAAACATTCTCATGCATGTGCAAGAAATTGCCTCCAAATTTTCAAAGATGAAAGCTCTAGTAAGCCAGAATAATGGACAGATATAAACAAACAGAGTAGAATTAGATGTGGATATGACATTGAGGAAAATTTGAAACACCACAAGAAAAACTTTGTGCACATGGTTGGAAGAAAGCACAACAGGGATGCCAAGAACAGGGATATTCAGGCAGTATGACAATGCAAGACATCCATCCTTCTAAATAGCTGGGTTCTGGAAATGCAATCTTGACCTTCAATTTGCCTGGAAGCTCAAGTTTCTCAAATGGAAGGCAAAAGAATCTTTCTAAGAGTGCTAAATCAAGCAACTATAAAATTCTGAATAAAACTCAGTAAGAAAAACAAGCTGATTTTATGTACATCTCACAAAGTACAAACCTGCAAATCCTCTACTGATAAGAAATAAAACTTTAAATCCCTAACATTCTTAATCAGCATAAAGCATCATCTGTGAAAAGAAACTATTAAATAAGATCCCACACATTCCAATGGACAAGACACACATGTATCACAAGGTGAAAAAAATGCAAACATCTTATAAGAAGAACTTTTCTGAATTTCTAATGCTCGGGGCAAACACGTATGGGCAATTACCGCTGCAAACTCAATGAAAGCAATACGAGTTGAATGATGATAGTCTCCAAGTATCCTCAAGCGTTGAACCTACAACCAGAAAGTTCCCAATAAGATATTGCTCATAATTAAAGGATAAGCTGTGTTTTTGAGCCATTAATTTTATGACAAACCTCTCCACAAATGGTTTCAAAGAAAAGTCTGACATCTGCTTGAGTAACCTATATTAATTGAAGAAAGCAATCAGGAAAAATATCCATACCAGATTTTTTATCAAAGTCAATCAAAAGATCATGCAATTTTAAATACCACCTCCTTATCAATATTTGTGCAATATACTGTTCTCAGACACATCTCCCTTTCATCTTCAGACTGATGAGTGAAGACAATAAGTGGCAATGTAAGGACCACGTTAACATTAGAAAGCCAAGCAATCAACTAAGAAAGAGGAAAAGATCTTAAAGTAAGCAAAGTTTCAATGCTGGCTGCATGTCCTCACCCTTGGCAAAAAGGTTGGGTTGACAGGAGCTATTGCTGTCTTGGAAGGCAACAGTCTTAATGGGTAATATCCAAGCACAGTTCCCGATAAATTCAATGCAGCCCTTGCACTTTCTGGGAGCACATTTATTTGTCAACTAAATGCAGCAATCAAAATCTATCAAAGCATTTAAAATAAATAAATTATTCATGGTACCTTCATTAGTAAACTCAATGAAAGCAAAGCGGAGAACAGAATTAGGATCACCGCATATACGACAATCAACAACCTTTGGGCCAAAGATAAAAGGAAAGAGATCAATCAAAAAAAGATCAGTCAGAAGTATAATCTATATCACCTATACCAAAAAAGACAGTTGACAAACTTCACCCTTAAAATAAAAGGAAAGAAATCACTAAGAACTTTAATCCACATAGTCAAAATGGAAAGGGCACAAGTGAGCAAGCCAAAAATGAATACCTGACCACAGTGACCAAAGAGGCCTGCAAGCTGCTCTTCAGTAACCTATAAACAAACATCAAGAAACGATAAATCCAGTATCAATGAACTAGCAACTACTAAGACATAAAGAAACGTAGTCAAAGAAAACTATTTTACCTGCTGATCGATGTCAGAAGCATACACGGTCCTCCGGATTATCTCCTCCTGTTGAGCCAAACTAGTCCTACTATTCATCCTTCGCCTTCCTTGATTGAAGTTGTTCCTCTTCTGGGACAACCAAAGAGATGTCAAATGTAAAGGAACTGAAAGATAAACCAAAAAGAACATGGACAAGACACCTAGATCATCAGTCTCTTCTCAATGCAAAGCTATACAACCAGATGCAAATAAAATGTCCATCATCATTTCTCCTGGTAAAGAAATGGGTAACATATAAATAAATAAGGAAAAGTCGAGAATACCTTTCTGTTGGAATGTCCATTGGCGTTCCCATGATTAGTTTGCACCGCAAACCCATTAGCCAAATGGCCATTTTTGTTAGCAAGTGAAGGAGGCACGAACTCTTCAGCCATGGGATTCAACTTGGATAATGTCTCCACCAAATCATTCATATCATTAATCCCAAAGCCACCAGACTTTGTCTGCATCTGATGCTGATTGATATCAAACCCAGTCCGCATCTGGGTCCCATAAGCCATGCCATTGCTTAAAGTGGCTGTCGCGGTTGCAGGTGTCTTCTCTTGGTGCTCACACTTGCTGTTAAAGCTCTGATCATTGTTTTGGCTCTGAGATATGGGCCCTTTAACACTGACCACCGATTCATTCCTGGGTTTTGATCTCTCGGGATTGTCTGGTCCGTCGCGCTCCGATGACACTAGAGTGTTGTCAAAATTCTTACCGGAGGACCCGTCTTTGGCCCCAGCATTCTCGGCAACCGCCATGATCAAACACAGACTATACCTCTCTTTTGTAACAAAAGATCGCGTTCTTGAGATTTTATCCGTAAATTTCTCTTCTTTTTTCCTGATGGGAACGAGAAGAGTGATGATTTTTTATCAAGAAATGAATATGTTGAACAAAACCCAGATAGATTATACAATCCAAAACACAGAAAATTACAAAAAAAATAAAAATAAAAATAAAAAGGAAAGAAAAATTTTTCAATAGAACATACCTGCTCTTTCTTAAACGATCTCCATTGATGAAAAGAAAGAGCAGAGCAGAACCAGTTGAGGATCGCTCGTAATACAAAGAAATGAACAAAAAAAAAAAAAACAACAATTTAAAGATAAAAACAGCTCCCCAGCGACTTCTGCTTTTCTAGATTGTATTTTTTTTCTTTAACACACACACACACACACATATAATTTTATTGATTTAGGCGATGATTCTTCTGTAGATAAGAAGAGCTTGGGACTAGAGAGAGAGAGAGAGAGAGAGAGAGAGAGAGAGAGACAGTTCCTGGGATCGCCCGTTTGTGCTGTTAGGACCTGGTCTCCCCTTTCTCGGAAGGCACAAACGATCCAATTAGACGTTATCTTACATTGCATTTATATTGTTGAAATGTAGGGCTACTACCTATGACCAAAGCCCCCCATGCTCTTATTTCTTTCCGCCTTCCACAATTGCCCCTCTTCGACCCCCCAAATCGAAGTGGCTTCTGACCATAACAACCTTGCTTTTAACCTTTTGTGGTCTTGCAGGTGGCCCAAGAAAAAAATTACATTTTATTTAGTATTTATTTATAATATATGTTTTTTTTTCTTGTCTTTTTGGTTAGTGTATTTATAATATTTTCGCTGCACAATGGATGGAATATATCAATATTTGGTAATTTCTAGCCGCCTTGACTCGATCTTTAAACCGAGATATTCTTAACGGAATGTCCCCATAATTATCCTACAAGCGCAGCATGAAAGGTCACTCACTCAATGGATTACATTGTATCGAAGTCACGCCTACAAAATTGCAGCGATTTCCAATTTTCCAGGAGTGTCGGCTCGCCAAACACAATTTGACATCACCTATTCTATCGAGCAATAAGCATCATGCAGAGATGACCCGAAAAAAATGTAATTAAGAAGAGGATGATGGCAAGGAGAACAGAAAATGCGACACACTCAACTGCGACTAATACCCCGAATGAGATCTCAAAACACGGAAGCAGTGCAGGACTCAAAAGTCTTGGTTCTGCTTCTGATTTTGTTCGATGAATGTTAAGGCATACTTTAATTGTCAATGTAGAAAAACACAACCCGAAGAGTATTATCAAATACTCAAAGTCGGGTATTTACAAGACGGATATGTGATCTGTAATTTTGCTTAAGCATCCTGTGGTCATATTAATACAGAATTCAGACTAAAACAGGTGCAATGATACTGCACCTTTATCTTAAAAGTCTACCACCTAGACTTTCCCTTTTACATCCTCAATAAAAATTTACCGAGGGGCACATAGAATTCAAAGTCGGGGGCGAACACCTGTAATCAATTCAATATCATATGTGTATGCTATGCTATCGATGATTCGTATTCAAGTTGTGTATGGTCACGCCATGCAAAAATTTGGTATATCCAAGCAAGCTCAATTTCCCATCAGAAGTTCTGATCCAATCATTGACTACCGAATGGGCAGCAGTGCCCAAATTCATTTCCTGCTGCACATATTTTTAGTTAAGTAAATTTGCCGAAGAAAAACATAGCTTAGTTTATCAACAACAAATGCACTTACCAATGCCAACTCCTCTACTGAAATGGCACGGTTTCCTTCTTGCTCAAAATACTCAAAAGCTGTACTAGCAATGTTCTCCCATCCTCCAAGAGCCTTAAGCTGATATGGACTGACTGCAGCAGCACAGAATTCCTCAAACCCCATAGTTCTGTAAGACAGCGGTTCCATCTGAAATTATAAAGTTAAAAGTTAAAATTAACCACTCGAGCCTATATCATAAGTATTCCCTTGAGCAAGTGCCACATAATAGAATTGGACAAATAGGGAAAAAAAAGAGTTCATTTTTCTAAAAACAAAGACCATTAAGTTCACTTTTATATTTAAATCACAATTAAGTATACATTCAAAAAGTTATTCCCCAAGAAGTTCAAAAGCATGTATACTCCCTAACTTACCCTTACTAGATTGAAATTGCTTCCCTTTTTAATCTATTTAAATTGACAAACTACAGATATACTATGCACACAGAGAAATTGGAGTTATTTTTGTGCAAGTAAATGACTAATAAAAAAAAGTCAAAGAAAGAAGAAACTGATAATAGTAGTACAATGAAAATCTCAAAAAATGTACTAATATAAAAAATAATCAAGTTAAAGTAATTTAGTTTTCTTTTCTTTTACACATTATATTTATAGGATGTAAGGCCAAGGGCCTTTCAGCATCAGTGTGACAGGATGGTGCCTCAGGGGTGCTTGGGCCATTGGTGTTCAGAGAGTTAGGAGGAAAGAAAAAACAAACAATATTAAATTAATAAAATTCTCAAAATTATATAAAAATATGAAATTAGGCAAACAATATTTATTAAGATACCAAAAAAAAAAAGTAGATGAATTTCCTTTAATGAGGATAGTTTTGGAAGTATATATAAATTTGAACATCTCGAGTAATAATTTTCTAAATTTGTACTTAGTGATCATTTACATGCATAAGTGGACTTATTGGTCTTAAGAAAAATGAATTTTTTGGTAATTTCCCAGAGAAAATTGATAGAGCAACTAAAAAATGACAACCCAATGGTCAATTCTATGATTGAGCCTAAGTTTCTCAATAGAGAAACAAAGAAGGCTGAGGGTAAGACATCTAAGATTCATGGCTCTCCAGAGTTTTTCTTTAAACAAAAAAACCAAAAGGCTTTTTTTCGGACAGTGTTTTGAGTGAAAGGAATTCTACACATTCGCAAAGAAAACAAGTTTCTAAGCAGAATGAGTTCTCTTTCCCATTCCATTTTCATATTTACTATCCAGCTTGGACATGCATGCCTTAAAACAATCTAACAAAAAAAATTCTCTGATTTTATAAATTTCCAGATTTGGATTCCCCATTCAATTTCTAGACATAGCATGAAAAGGACATGTAAAGAATAGGATTTAAAATCCCATTCAATATGTAAATGAAACCAGAAATTGTTAGAAACACATCCAGACATTCCCTCCAACAAATTAATGACAAGCTGACTTTTTGAGAAGGAACTTCAAGGATATTGCTAGGCCAAATGCTTCAAACAAGCTAAGCACTATGAACTATAAAGTACAAAAGATGGTAAAATCCGAGCTTACCATGGAAAGTGTGACAAACTTGGATAAAACAAGCTAACAGTGAAATGTCACATCACTTGCAAGTTAATATATATTGCTGAGAGATCAGCAAGAGACATTAAGAACCTTACCATATTTAAAAAATCAAGAACCTTCGACTCCTTCATGGCATCAGTAACATGTCTCATTAGGGCCTGCACTTCCGTAATTTATGGGTTGTAAGATGACTATACTAGTTAACCTTGATTATATGTGTCGAAATTGGTTTTCAGTCAAAATACAAATATCCCTATTTCTTTAAGTCAAATATTTACAAAAAGGAAACACTACTAACCTCTCTCAAATTATTGAGAGATACAAATCCATCTTTTGGATCCAAGAGTCTAAACTGAGCCCTAAGGTAGAAACGTTCATCTTCTGGAATAGCTTTTGAAAGAGCCTGGAAATCACAATCATATAGTAAATAAGAAAGAATAAAAATACCAAAGTAAAGATCAGCCTCATTGTGCCTATTTATTGTTTGGCAGAAGATCTGCTCAAATCAAATAGAGTGGATCATCTCACTTATAAATTCACTAAAAAGCAGGCTATAACATAGAAATCACTAATTTTAGTTGCATCCCTCAAATTACTGGACTACTGTCTTAATTAACTGGAAGAAAATTGTATTTGTTTGAAAAATGCCTGCTTGTTTAATTACCTTAAGTGCCGCTCGTCTGAAAGGTGTTGCACAAATATATGACTTGACTAACTTGTAGATGAAAATATCCAAAGGCACAGCTTTGTTTTCATTTCGTAACCATGGATGAGCTGCATACATTTTTGCATTTGTTATCATTCATGCACAAACAGATATAAGCCCCACCATCGGCAAACATAATGCAGAATCACCATAAGGGTGGGGGGAGAGAGAGAGAGAGAGAGGGAGACAGTGGGGAGCAAATGCATCCATATTTATAACAGTTGCCTGTTGAGGGGCAGGACACACCTAAATTTTCAACAAGCTACTTACTTAAAGCCTGGGCAGCGGTCATTCTTTTCCTAGGATCCTTGTTCAGGAGCCTTCTGACAAAATCTTTAGCTTCTGCTGATACTGCAGGCCAAGGTGAGTCATCAAGATTAGGATCAGCCCTTAGCACAGAACGGAAAATTCCGGATTCTGTATGAGCCCAGAAAGGTCTACTTCCACATAGCAATATGTATGTTATGACACCAATACTCCACATATCAGCTTCAACATTGTATGATCTGTGGAGAACTTCAGGGGCAACATAATATGCACTGCCAACAATATCACTGAGATGTTGATCTGCACATGTACAAGGCATTCAATTCTTGTTCACAAAGTTACATTCAACTAAAAAGAGACCATGATTTAAAGGGAAACTGGTTTCAAAAAGTTGATTACTGAAAGTAAATTGTTGCAGCCATTACTGGAAGCACAGATAATTTGTATGATTCAATCTCAAGGAAACAGTCTTTACTTCAGTCCGTTTTTGTTCTGTTTTTGTTTTGAAGCCCTCCATAATATGACTCAGACCTCCACAATTCGTGTGATGAGAGGCATGTCTCAAGCAAAAGTGTAAACCAGAAGGCAATAACTTGACTTAATGTCATAAATTCATCACAGAACAGCATCTCTCATTAGGTGCCAAAGTAAACACGATTTTAGAATTAGGCATGACAAATTTGCAAATAAATATGGATATTACAAATAAATATTTATTTATTTATATTAAAATGGCATGTATTTTTTAACTTAATTTATTATTTTTATTGATATGAGAGAGTGTAATGTTAATATTACTCCATTATAGTCTGAAGATCATAGGTTCTAGTTGCAAAAATAGCCTCCTTAAAAAAATAAAGGTAAGATTGTGTACATTTAACCTTGCTCTAGATGTCACAATACGGGAATCTCATACAATTGGAAATCATTTTATTGATATGAGATATTTTACAATTTTATTATTTTATCAAAATTTGAGACTTGTTTTCCAAGTGAGTCGGGTTTGAACAATATTGAGTTTGGCTCCTTTAAAACTCACGGGGTAATACATGTTTCTACCTATATTAATATTAAAGAATTCTGAAATCTGTGCCCAAAAACAAGATTTTTAAATCAATTAATTATTTTATTCAAATAGAAAACTCACTCCTTTTTCTGTTGTATTTGTAGCAACAAATTTTTAGAATTTCCATCATTTTGCTTAACATCCAAAACATATATTAACTACTAGTGAATAGCTCAAAGGCTCAGCTCAACAAGGGCTTAGCTTGTTAAGGCTCATTAATCAAATGAGCCCTTATTAAACAATGCTAAGCAGGCTCAGCTCAACCCAACTTGGCTTTGCTGGTCTGCAGCCCTACATTTTACCATCACTATACTTACTCATATTGCGACATAACAAAAAGGAATAGTCAGTAGATGAGAGGATGGTACCTGGCCTAATAAAATCAGATAGACCAAAGTCAATAATCTTCATTGGGGCATCCTCATCTTTTGTGCTGAAAAGAAAATTCTGCCAAGTGGTGGTACACGGTAAAGAGATTGACAAGACACCTCAGGAACTTGAAGATAAATTTTTTTTCCACAGAACACAGACTATGTGGGGAAAAAAGTACATGACTGTACTAAATAATGCAACAATACCTCTGGCTTTAGATCACGGTGCACTACACCTTGAAGATGACAAAAGCCAACCACACTTAATATTTGCAGAACAACAGTTTTTGCATCATCTTCTACATATCTTCCACCTCTGCAACAAATCATAAGGAATGGACAAATCTCAGCATTTCTAAACCATAATTAACTAACAGAGAAGAAAAGTCTTCCCCTTCATATTAGAGCAATACAAAGTATTCCTTTATTACCTTGCTAAGATTCTATCCAGCAGTTCTCCACCTTCACATAGCCTGGCAGCAAAGAACATCAAAACTTCAGAACAAGTTCTTAAGTCTTGCAAGGAATATAAGCAAGTGCACAACCAAAAAGCACACAAATTTCTAATACATAATTCCAGAGGAAGGAATGCAATGTTTGGTACTAGAGTTCAAAACATCCTCATTTTCTTTTAGGTAAAATAACATCCAACTTACCATAATTTGTCTTAGGTAACATTTCACATACAAAGAAATTCAAGAAAATCCTATGACTAACTTCCATTGGTCTTATATGATAGTCTGCAAAGAACAAAAATTCTTCAGTATCACCACCCTCCTCTACTTGTGCCACCGGCCTCCAGCATAGGTGCTCTTGCTGTTTCCAGCCATTTACGGCCGGGTCTTGCCAGTGGATGCAAATCATTACCCAACATTTTCTTGACCTCAAATCAAACATCAAGCTGCAATTTTAGTCCATCAAAAGGAGGAAATTGAAGGAATATTGAGCAAAAAGCAAAACACCAAATCATCAGCATCTCTACCAAGAATCACCTGGAAATTGCTTCTCACTAGGCTAGTCTCCATTACTGCCAAGAATTAAACCCAACCTTGACCAAATCCTTAAACACCAAGAATAAAACCCAACTTCGAGAAACATTAAATCCTTACTTCCAGAATTTGTCAGCCAAAGTACCATTGGATGCGACAACAAAGCCACTCAATGTCCAACACTAGTAATCAAGCCTCTAAGTCTGGCTTCCATCATTTCAAGTTCAAGGTAGCCCTTCTTCAATCGCCCTTTTTGTTTTTTGTTTGTTTTCCTTTTTTTATATATATATATTTTTTCCTTCATTCTAAAAATTATGAGTGATGAATGCTTAGGAAATAGATTCAAGTAAATTCACATATTTTGCAGAGAAATTTCCAAGTGCCCATGTACAAAATTCTCTTGACTATGAAATATTTGTTGGTCATAATAATAACCTCATTTTAATGGCATAGGGAGTGCTACTCAAAAAGGAGCTTGCATATTTGGTTTCGTCAAAGTCCTGATCTGGGAGCTAGCTTTAAACTTGATGACACTCAATTCTACTTTAGTTTCTGTTTTCAGTTTTTTTTTTTTTTTGTGACAAAATTAAGTTTCTGGTTTTTATTCAAATTTGTCTTGCCTCACTTATTTGCATGACAAAATGCATAAAGCTAAAAAATATATATTTGTTTGGGTATATGATACAATTCTGTGTATGCTACAGGACATTTTGGTCTCTTAAAACAAACTATAATGGTATTATTGTTACTATGATTTTCTTTGTTGTGAATATAGTAAATTAATATATTATTTTGTATATATAACAAATAAATATAATTACTTGATTATAAAGATGATCATTGGCGTGATTATGAGACTTGATTTTATGAGGAATTGATCCTCTATTAGTATGTATGTTAACAATTTGTACCATGAATGATGAAACACAGTGAAAGAGTTTTTCTTCTTCATGGTATCAGAGTTGGTTTAGAGAAATTACCTTAGAGAGAGGAAAGTCTCCTAAGAGAGACAAAAAATTCTCCAAAGAAAGAAGTCTATCTAGAGAGGGATAGAAAATTTTTCTAAAAGAGAGACAAAAAAGTTCTCCCAAGAGAGAGAAACCTTAGCCACGTTATAGTATTGTGCCATGCTACAGTACCACACTATAGCATTGCACTACAAAGACAAGCTACAGTACCGCACTGCAGTGCTGAGCTACAGTAACAAATTCTACCACTCTTATTTATTTCTCTGATTTAATTTGTCAATTTTTATTTTAACTATAATGACTAACAATAAAATGGTTAAGAGTACAGATGTGAAGATTGTAATTTCAAGTGTTCCTATGACAAAAAAGATTACAGAACACAAGCTTAGTGGCAAAACCCATTTGAATTGGAGTAAAACACTGCATGTAGCTCCATGGTGTTTATAAGGATGATCATTTTATTGATGAACTACCATCTGACTTTGAAGTAAAAAATGTTTGGTTGAGAGAAAATGTCAAAATATTTTTATAAATTTACAATTCTATTGATGTTGAGGTAATTAGATTAGTTAATCATTATAAATTGATTAAAGAACTTATCGATTATTTGACATTTTTTATATTCTAACAAAGGTAACTTGTCTCATGTATATGATGTGTGTGAGGAGTCTTATCGTTCAAGAAAACAAGAAAGGTCTCTTATTGAATATTTTATGAATTTTAAATAAGTGTATGAGGAGATGAATGGTCTTCTTCTTTTAGTTTTAATGTGAGAATTTAACAATTTCAACATGAGCAGATGACTTTCATGAGTTTCCTTATGGATTTGCCATTTGAATTTGATGCTGCTCAAACACAGATCCTTTATAACTTGGAGATTACTTATTTTCATGACATTTTTATTCGACTGAAACATGTAGAGAGATTTCAGGCTCTTTCTCCTAATACCACTAGAGCCCTTGTGAGTTGAGGTACTTGAAATGAGACTAGTCATGATAGTTGTGGTGGTAAAAGTGGTAGAGGCAGCAAAGATGGTGGTGGTCATGGTTTTGGTTAGAATGGTGGTCATGGACAAGAAGATCAAATTAAACCAACCTACTATCATTATGGTCAACTTGTTCATACAAGATGTAATTGTTAGAAGCTTTATAGCAAATGTCAGCAGCAGTCTCATGTCACTAATATTGTGACTCGAGAATGATCATGTAGTTACTATATCTTCTTCCAATAATAAGTCTATGCTTATTACTGCGGATGAATTTGCTCGCTTTACTAAGTACCAAGTCTCGCAATAGTCCTCTACTCCTAGCCCAATCACCAGTGATCAATCAAGTAAACCAACTATATGTTTTATGTCATCCTCTCAAAAATGGATCATCGATTTAAGTGCAATAGATCTTATAATAGGTAACATAGTATTCTTTCATTTTTTAACTCTCACAAAAATCTTTTAAGTGTCATTTTAGTTTATGTTTTTACTACTTTTGTTGCGGGTTTTGAAATTATTACTCTTACATCAGTCAACCCTTATTGTCATCCATCTTGTAGTTACCTAATTGTTCATTTAATTTAATTTTTATTAGTAAAATTACTCGAGTTTTAAAATATTCAGTCTCATTTTTTGCTAATCATTGTATTTTTCAGCATCTTATGACAGATAAGATTATTGGTAAACGATTTGAATCTAGAAGTTTGTACGTTCTAGACACCACAACCTTGATGGTACCGAAACCCATTACTTGTTTAAGTGTTCTAACCTCTCTTGAACTTCACTATCTATTAGGGCACCAATTTTTATTTATTTTAAAGAAATTATCTGGTACCAAAACTCATTACTTGTCTAAGTATTCTGACCTCTCTTGAACTTTACTATCTATTAGGGCACTCATTCTTATTTATTTTAGGGAAATTATCTCCTACTTTACGACATTTGTCATTTTTAGATTGTGAATTATGTCAATTTGCTAAAATCATTGTGCATTTTATTTGTCTAGGATTAATAAATAGACTACATTCCCTTTTGAGTTGCTACATTTTGATATTTAAGATCTGTATTCAATTATCTCTAAACCTAATTTTTGATACTTTGTTACCTTTACCAATGATTATTCTCGGGTTATTTGATTATATTTAATAAAAAATCATTTAGAGTTGTTTTTAATATTTTGTATCTTTTGTATTGAGATCAAAAATTTAACATTTCTGTATGTATTTTGTAAAGTGATAATGCTAAAGAATACTTTTTTGAGCCTTTCAATTCTTACATGTCCTAAAATGGGATACTTCCTCAATCTTCATGTGTTCACACTCAGAATCAAAATGGTGTTACAAAAAAATAAAAAATGGACATTTATTGAAATTGCTAGATCACTGAGTTAATGTTATTTCTGCAACTTGTTCCTTAATAATTGTTTACCCTCATTAATTCTTAATGAAGATATTATTTACTCTATTTTATTTTCTTTGAATTCATTATTTCCAATTAAACTAAAAATTTTTTGGTGTACCTATTTTGTTTAAGATATTTGTCCTCATATGTTTAAATTAAATTCCAAATCTCTTAAGTATATTTTTTTGGGGCATTCTCATCTTCAAGAAAAGTATAGGTGTTATTCTTTTAAATTGGGTCATTATTTGATCTCTGCTAATATTATATTTTTTAAGACTAGTTCATTCTTCCTTGACTCTCATAATTATGATAGTAAAGGGGAGGAAAATAATCTTTTGGTCTATAATGTAACTATTATTATTGATTCCATTGAACTCACTAAACCACCTATTACTCAAGTGTATTCTTGTCATATTTCATATCACGATTCTTATCCTTCACCAACTCCTCCGTCTACAGATCCTAGTATTGATTTTCTTATGGCTCTTTAAAAAGGTACATGGACATGTACTCACCCTATTTCTTCCTTTATGTCTTATGGACATTTGTTGTCTCTTTTGTGTTATTTCATGTCTTTTCTAAATTAATTCATGTTCCTAAGGCAATAGTTGAGGTCTTATCTCATCTTGGTTGGAGGGCAATAAATAGAGGAAGAGATGATGATTTTAAATTATTATGATATTTAGGAATTAACACACCTATCAAAAAGTAAATGAGTTATTAGTTGCAAATGAGTATTTGTTATGAAAACTAATTCTTCTGGCTTTGTAGATTGTCTCAAAGCCAAACTTGTTGTCAAAAAATATGTTCAAACATATGGGGTAAATTATTTTTAGATTTTTTTTTTTGTGGCTAGACTTGTTTCTATAAGATCGTTTATCTCTCTTATTGCTATTAATAATTGACTTTTATTCCAATTAAATGTTAAAAATATTTTTCTTCATGGTGATTTGTAAGAAGAAGTATATATGAAGCAACCATATAAGTTTATTACTTAGGAAGAGTTTGGTAAGGTTTCTTGATTTTGAAAATTTTCATATAAGTTGAAACAAAGTCCTTATTCCTAGTTTGACAGATTTAGTGATGCAGTTTAAGAGTTGGGTATAAAGGAGAGTAATTGTAATTACTTCATATTTTATCATCAATCTAAAATCGATTTTATTTTGTGAGTTGTTTATGTTGATGACATTATTATAATAGGAAGTAATAGTGTAAGTATCTCAACCATTAAGTCATTCCTTCAAACATGTTTCTATGTTTATTAAAATATTTCTTGGGAATTGAAATTGTAAAGAGTAAAAAGAGTATTTTTTTATCCTAAAGAAAGTATATCCTTAATTTATTGTAAGAAATTGGAAAGTTATAAGTCAAACCTTGTAGTACTCTTATGATTACTCACAATAGATGATGGGCAGGTTCTAGAGTTGACAAAATATCTACTACAGACTATTGTATTTTTATTAGAGGAAATTTGGTGATATTGGAAGAGTAAAAATTAATGTGTAATGTCTCAATTTAGTACAGAAACAGAATATAGAACTATGGCATAGTCCATGTGTGAATTGATGTAGACATATTAATTATTACGTAAGATTGGAATTGGAAATTTAACATCTATAAAACTACGATGTGACAAAAAAGTTGCTCTTCACATTGCATCAAATCTAGTTTTTCATAAGAGTATTAAATACATTGAAGTTGACTGTCACTCCATTTGAGAAAAGATTCAACATAATCTCATGTCCACTACCCATATCTTAACTAGAAAGTAGTTAGTTAATATTATCACAAAAATTTTAAGTAGTCCCAAGATTGATTATATTTGTAACAAACTGAATATAATTAACATCTAGACTCCACCTTGAGGAGTGTTATAAATATAATAAGTCAATTTATTATTATCTATGTATAGTAAATAAATATTATTACTTGATTATAAGGATGATCATATGATTGATTATGAAACTTGATTCTAGGAGGAATTGATCCTTTACTTGTATATATATTGACATCTTGTACTATTAATGATGAAATACAATGAGAGAATTTTTCTTCTACATTTTTCAATAAAGGAAATTAGTTACTATAGCACCTACAAATGATAAAGTGTTATTTGTAATTTCTAGAATGAAAGTGTGTGAAGTATTACCAAAGACAAATTCGAGTATATTAAATGTAATTTCCCATGTTTTAACTTCCACTAGAAAGCAAGCCTAAAACAACAAATTTCGAAAATTCCCAATTACCACCATCATGTTTATCAATGAATGTGATATACTAAAAGAAACATAAAACAGTTAAGGTTATTCAAATGGAAGAGTGAATGTTTGAATCATTCCAAAGATAGCTGATAATTTTAAACAAAGATCACGGTAAAGATATACATACTCCATAACCATGTAGACATTATTGGCATCCTCAAACACATCGTGAAATGTGATCATATGCTTATGCCCAGATAAAGCTCTCAATATTTTTGCCTCCCGATGAACATCTTCAATGAACATTGTTGTTGTCATCTGCATTGACACTTAATAGAGTTATTGAAAAACCTAAAAACTAAATCTCAAATTTGTCAAGTTCCTAGGATGCTCAATTGATAGATTAAAAAGGTAGCATAATGCACAAAGCATGATCCAACAACAAAATAGCAAGACATGATTGTAGAAAGTCAAACAAGATTCTGTTCAAACTTCAACCTCTTATCTCTATCATGCTAGAATGTGGCTTGGAAGGATTCACAAGTCAATGCCATCTAAATTGAAACAAGAATGCAATATCAATTAATCATTGCTAACACATGACCATTTTTCTCACATCACATCTTAGGACTTAAAACAATTTGCAATTTGATATGAAAATGATGCAGTGAATTTTGATCGACACTATATAAATACATGGGAGTTTCCATAGAATGTCATCTGAAGAAGCATAGCCAAGATCTGGAAAATTCTTTGCCCTAGTGGTGAACTGTTTTTCTGTTTCCTTTCTCCTGAACTCATACTTTTACTCATAGTGGTGCATGATTCTGATCTTATTGTCAAGTTGACAGCAACCTAACCTACTTGTTACTATTCTCTAAAATGAACCATGAGAAAAACCATAAGAGAAACAAAGTTGATTACTTTGATTCAAATAAATGATAATATTTTCTGAACTCTTCGCTCAATAACCAGTAATTGCACAGAACTTCATCCTCCTATTGTTTTCTCTCCCATCTCCTTAGTTGGGTAAATGGGCACACCAACCCTGTATTCTTATAATGGAAAGAATCATCAGATAGACAAGGTCTACCATGTAGAATCAAAGACAAGCCAATCAAAATATAGCATACAAAACTTAAAACATGGGAACAAGGCTGCTGGATCTAGAGCTTTTATGCTGTGCTTTGACTGGCATAGGCAGGAGCAGTTTTTGTGTCACTCAACCTAATAGTCTTAGCTGCATTAGTGTGGAACCGTTATTGACATCTCAACCACACACTTTAAGCCTAAAGCAGAGGAAGACAAATTGGAGGCTTTGTTATAAAATCAATCATAAAAAATTGTACCACATGGCATTGATGAAAGTAAATTTTAACCAGCAATCAGTTCAACTTCAGTTAAATTATTTTGAGCAACCTTCAGAATGCCCATGAATTTTCCTTCCACCGAGACGCAGTTTTAGCTTCCCTCTAACAATCTTCAATTGCACATGTCAAAAGTAGGTTCAAATGAGCAGGACTTGTGAAGTTGCAATACAGTGTACGCCTCCACCTCCACCTCAACCGGTTTTTTCTTTTTCTTTCTTTCTTTTTACAGTATGCTCACTCTAGATGACCTTAGAGGCCCCAAGAGGAGTGGTTTTGAGCAATGGGAACCTCTATACGCTAATCCACAACAGAGTGATTAGCAGCCAAATCAAGTGTCATTTAAAACAGTGTAAGGATAAATCTCAATGCAATTTTGGTAGCATAAACCTCATCAACTCCCAAAGACCAACTTAAGAATTTATAAATTACACAATCGAAAATCAACCAGAATCACTAAAATCAAATTAATATAGACTAACCTTAGCTTTGCAAATGATCTTGACAGCCACGGGCCGCCCCTTGAGCTGGCCTTTCTTGGCCTTAGCCAAGCAAGTATGGCCAAAATGCCCTCGCCCAATCTCCCTCCCCAGTTCGTACTTGGCCGCGAAATTATTCGCGTAGCCGAAACTCTTGTCCAGCATCATCCCCTCGACCTCCGCCGCATCCTCCTCCCCCACTGCCCCGTCCCGGACCTCCGGTATCGTCCCCTGTTTCTTCGCCCGCTTGGCATCCCGCCCCTTCTGCCTCATGATCGCCATGATCGGCTTGGCCGGCGATGGCGGCGGCAACGGCCATTTGAACTTTCTACCCGGAGTATTCGCCGTCGCCGGTGAAGACGGCACTCCGGCAGGCAAAGGGCTCGGGAACGGGCTGGCCTGGAAGGAGTTGGTGTAGGACTCAACAGACTGCCGCTGCGGCAGCGCCAGCGGTTTAACCGATGGAGATGGCCTCGCGTGGCTGAAGCTGGCGGCTTTGATTCCTTCATCACCGGCAGCGGTTTCTGCCTCTGCGCTACAGCACTGGCCCATTGTCCAATGTAGAGGCGCAAGTCTTGATCAGTCAAAAGAAAAAACGTCAAATCATCGGACGGGGAAGGAACAATGCACAGAGGTTAATTCACTTAACCGCCGGGCAGTCCAGAGAGAGAGAGAGAAGAATTTACAGAGAAAAAGAAGAAGAAGGAAGTGAGAAAACAGAGAGAGATCGCGAGTCGGAACATAGCTACTGGCTCTCCCTTATTTCATCAACTTTGAAAGTTCCGTCTCAGTAGGTGAGACTAGCAGTCTCTGATTATACTATAAGCTAATTTCTTGCCGTCGATTAAAGTTTCTTTTCTTGTTCATCTTCCTTCCGTCTCGCATTTATATTTACTAATTAGGAAATACTAATCGACAATATTTATTAGGTAAAGGTAAATAAATCAAAATTTCAGTTTATTGTTTTTCTTTTTCTTGAATTTGAGTTTTGTTCACATTAGTTCGTGAGCCTAATTCTTAGATTTCAGCAATTGAGATTTAAATTTTTATATCAAATACAATAATTTTTTGTTTTTTTTTGCATAGACTATGGTTATCTAAATACAATAATATCGTATTGTAATATACTTTCTCGTGTGATATTTAATATTAATAATAAAATTATCAATCTTATGCCAAGAGATACCTACACCTTAGAATTTAGGTTTTCCACCGTTTTATGTACACGCCAGCGAACTTTGCATACTTGTTGGGGAGGCTTTCTTTGTTTTTGCGTCATTTATAGCTGTCTTTTTTCTTTTGATTGGATTATGATTTCTCTCCTTATAATGTTAACAACGGAGAAATTATTAGAATATTTAGAGTTTTTTTTTTTTTTTTTTGAAACTCATATATCTTCCTTTGACGCGAGTCTGGTTTCCATTATAATCCTTATTAAGAATTTATTTAACTTTTTTTTTTTTCCCAATACTACTTATACATCTAACTAGCATTTTCTTTTTCTTTTTCTTTTTTTTTAATTTTTGGTCGAGTTTCATGAAACAAAAATTTTATCGTGTATAATAAAATAGGTAATTTTATAAGCAAACATTCCAATTACAAGTACAAAAGAGTCGTCGAATCAAAGAAGGAAAAAATAATTAACATTTTGCATTGATACTTTTTTGTCGAATTTATTCTTTTGCTCGCTCCATGCATTGTGAGTTTTGGAATTTGTCGTTATAACCCCTTCAAATGATTGCACGAAAACGCTTTGGTTGAATCGCTCAATATAGCAAGTAAGAATAGGATCTTAAAATGGTAAATGCACATTTTTGTATCATTGCTTGAATAATGCTTCTAAGGGTAACAATTATTTTATGTAATAATTGTACATTGTTTATTGACGATGGATTTTAGATTTCAGAGTTGTGGACTCTGTCAACTTCTAAGACCCTAAACACCAAATAGTTGAAATACTTTGCACTGTAATTTTCTCATTTTGGGACATTGGTTTTAAATATTTTCTCATTTAGCAATTAAAATAGTTGATTTTCTTTAAAAAAAAAAAAAACAAACAAGTTTTCACTCTCAAATATATTCTTTGAATTTCACCCACTTTTTCTTTTTTTTTTTCTTTTCAGATTTTGCCTTTTATATTATTTTCATCATTTTTTTGCCCTTTTGGTTATTCTACCGTTACTTCTGCCACACGATTGCCAATCACTTGTTACATAAGTTAATCCTTATGCAATCAGACGACACATTATTAAAATTGATGGCGTGACAATAGTTTTTAAAAAAAAAATTGAAAATTAAAAATTAAAAACTAATTTTGAAAGAACAGAAAAAAAAAGCATTAAAAAATATATAACCTGGAGAGACAATGTCGGCGGCCACGTGCCGAAGCTTGGCGTGGTGTTCCGTGATGGACGTGGAGGAGGAGTGCCGGATGGCGCCGGGGTTGGACATTCCAAACGCGGTAGCTAAGCTTCCAGATTTAAAGGTTGACCGAGTTAGGGAAGGGAGTGAGTTGACGCAGTTGGGTCAAGGTTTGACAGATATCGCGGGAGATTGTTTCCGGCCAGGAGAGGTCGGGAGAGGGGTTTTCAGTTTGTTTGATTAAAGACTCGAGTTGAGAGCAGAGAAACCTGAATCTGGAAGCTTGAAATTCTAAATTCTATGATAACGAAGATGTGGGTTTTGTGAATTGTGACTCTGACTGGTGGTGAGTTCTTGAGTTTCGGATGGTTGATCGTTGTGTGGTCGGAGATGAAGCTTATCGGCCGGAGACAAAGCTTCCTTTTATTTATTTATTTATAAATAAATAAAAAATAATAAAATGTTCAAGGAGGGTTTTATGTTATTTATTTTTTTCTGTTTTCTCAAAATTAGTTTATAATTTTAAAAAATTATTGAAAAAATTAATTATCATGTCGTCAAAAAAAATTAATAACATGATATTTGCCTGTGGAAGAGTTGGTTTATGTGACAGCTATCATGTAGTAAAATTAATAATAGACTAACAAAAAATAAAAAATATATGAGGAATGATGTTAAAATGAATTATGTGAAATTAAAAAAGATGTAAATGGTAAGAGTGAAATCTTATTTATTATTTTTATTTTTATTGACAAGTTAGTTCAATTAGTCAAGGACTAGTTTTAATTATAAGTGAGGTATAAAATTTAAATTTTAAATTTCAACTTAATTTTACAAAATTATATTCAAATAGTTAACTTAATTAAAATTTTATAAAAGACAAGTAAAAGTAAATCAAGAATAGGAATAAAGTAAACAATATAAAAAGAAAGATAAGAAAATATAAAGCTAATAAACCTCTTAAATCCTTTAATCAAGGTCTAAACTATCTTTAAGAAGTTTTCATCTTATCTTTAAAAAAGGTTTTCATTTGAAATATAATGAGTTTATTTTAATATATGATTAAATTATTATAAATTAAAATTATTAGAAAATAATTGATGTTACTTAATTAGTCATTGGTTTGATACTATTTTTACAAATTTGTTCATCTTGGTTGAAATTTTTAATTTTTTAATTTTTTTAATAAAGAAATAAAAATCATATTAAGTTTTAATTATCTAATTTTTATTTTTTACTTAAAAAATACTTTTTTTAACAATAAGTGTAGAAAATGACTTTTTAATATTTCTCATTATTACATTTACAAAAAAGTTAGAGATCTATAAACACGAGTATAAAAGCATAACTAAGTACCCATTTTCTCCCACATATCTATTTTTATCTTTGTTACTTAGCTTCTTATTTTCATAATACCAAATTAAAAATTTCACCTTTACCATTTTACCAAATTTAACTTATTCTCTCTTGCTTCTTTTGTCTCAAATCTAATTTTACCATTCAACCCATTATTTTAATGTCTCTCTTTATTTTCTTTTCTCTCATTACATTTCAACACCCTATTGTCCTCTTTTGTCTTGTTTTGCTAAAATAGAAAATTAAATCCCTAAAATTTTAGGATTCTAATAAGATAAATTGTAGTTTAACTAAATTTAAAATTTTGTTTCTATTTTTTCCTCTTTTCATATGCTTGTGTATTAAATATTACGAGAATATAAATTTTTATTTTTTTAAAATTTTATAAATTTAAATTTTGGGATATACACTATAGAGTTACTTGATTATATTTATTTATTATTTAAATGTTTGAGTTGTTAATTCATTAACATTGTGATATAGACAACCTTGAGGAAATTAAATTGTTATGCATTTTTTTTTATTTTTCTTTCTTATTTTCTTACATCTTATTATGGGAAATGTTATTACTTGTTTAACTACATACAATGATGGTGACCTCAAGGTTAAAAAGAATTGTTTGATTACATACATCTATCATTGTGCAATGTGATTGAAAAATATTTTGGGCTATTAAAAGTAAGAATTATAATTTTTTCAAATATTACATCATATGAGTTTAAAAAGTAAAAATATATTATTCATATTTGTTGTGTACTTCATAATTTTATCAAATTTCATCATATGAGAATGTTAATGTTAGAGAAAATGATAAATATCATACTTTAAAGGCTTGTGAGACAGTTAATATTTCTCAACATCAATTACTATAGATGAATCAAGTTCAAAATGAAATTGTATAAAATTTATGATAGTAATATAATAATTAGTATGAACATTCATGTTAAAGTTACTACTATGATGATCTATAAAATTTATAAACTTTTTCTATTAATATATAATTTTCTTATTTTTATTTTATTTTGAAATATAATGTAACATATGAAATTTATTATTAATAAAATTTATATTTTTTTCTTACAAAAAATAATAAAATACCTATTAATAAAAAAAACAGATAGCAAACAACACCAAATTAATAGTAAACAATAAAATAAAAAAATAGACAACAAAAATATAATAAAAAATTAACAACACAATCAAATATATGTTAAGGTTGTTAACATTCAAAATCAAATCTTAAGAAGGAGAATTAAGTTCATATAAGATCTAAGATTTGAACTTTAAATTTTACCTAAATTTTACAAAACTATACTCAATGGTTAACTTGATCAAGTTTTTACAATAAATGGTAAAAGTAAATCAAGGACAAAGTAAGCAATATAAGAGTAAAAGTAGAAGAAAAAAATATAAAACTAACAAACCTCTCCAAGCCTCTAGTCAAGGTCTAAACTAGTTGTGAGAAGTTTTCATCCTATTTTTAAAAGAGACTGCCTTTTGTAGCATAATGGTTACTCTAATATATAATTAAATTATCATAAATCTAAATTATTATAAAATGGTTGATGTGGCCCAAGTAATCATTGGTTTGGTATTATTTCCAAGGTTTTCAACATTTAAAATCAAATCTTAAGAAAGAGAATTAAGTTTAAAACTAGTCTTCTCTTAATAATACAACGATAACCACAACTATAATCAAACCCACTGACCCAATCCTAACTATGAAGCAACCTCACCTTACCTTATAATATGATGGAAGTAGAATTTCAAATAGAAGAAAAAAAGTAAAAGAGGGATTAAAAAATTATGGTAAAGATTGGTAGATTTTGTATTTCTCATTTTTAAAGGTTAATATATAAATAAATTATAAATTTTACTTGTTTTCACAAATTTAATATAACCTTTAAAATACAATAGTTTGACTTTCATAAAAAAATTTTTTTAACAAATCTGGCTCACCTTTAACAAATGTTAATAAATTTTGTTAACTTATACATGTGATACGACCATGTGTAAATAAATTAATTACACAACATGTCACTTGTTCATTTAATTAAAAAAATAAAGAGTATAATTAAATAAAAAAATTAAAAAATAAAAAATTATATCATTTTTTTTCTCTTTCTCTTTAATAGAAATGCAGAAATGCTTTTTCTTTAAAAAATTAATAAAACCTTAGTTTTTCCATGGAAATTCAAAATTAATATCAAGAGAGCAACAATTGCTATGAACACTTGGGTTGGGTCACAAATCCATTAATGGCTATAAATAATATAACAAGACTTTTCTTGCAAAAAGGTAAGAAGAATGAAAATAAATTGAATATATATAAAATAATTTGAACATATATTAAATAAATTGAACATGTAAACATAAATAAAATCATAATAAGATTTAATAAATATACCTAGAGTAGTGAACTAAAGACCCGAAGTCTACATTAGTCCAATTCTTTTATGTAATCAAACAAAAAAGAAACTTAAAAAATCATGTGAATTCAATTGAATGGGTTAGACTTAATTACCCAATAACTTGCTAAATCAGGCAATTCAAAGCTAACTAGTTTTTTACTTTTTGTTTTTGGGTCTTAAACATTATCATTCCTCTTTGTAGTATATATGCTTCTCTTTAAAGCTAACCCTAAATGTAAATGAACTTCAATCTCGCCCCATTTTCTCTTTGTTTCTCGTGTGTCGTCCCTGCTTTATAAGTACGTTCTTAACCCCTTTCTCTCTTTTTATGTATGTTTTGAATTTTGATATACTTATGACTCATCTTTCCTATTTTGGATTTTATATTCTTGTTTTTCTTTTTTGTCTCATTTGGATTGTCAAGTATTTTAAAAGAAATAAAAAAAATATGTTATCTTTATCAGTTTTGTTCAAACTTCATTTTCTACTTACTATTATGTTTGGATTTGTGGTTTTCTATAGTCTTTGCTTGATAAATGTAAGAATATGCGAATCATACATGTTTGTTTTTAGTTTTTTAGTATATATAAAAAAAATTGAAAAGAAATAAAAGTTGTTTAATTTTAAAATTAAGGAATTTATAAAGGAAAACTTTATTGTTTTGCATTGCATTAGAGTGTTTTTATTATGATACCAATTTCTTTATAGTAATATAAGATTTAAAATGTTATGATTTAAAAGTTTTATTTAAACCCAACCTTTTTTTGTTATTGAGGTAATCCTTTTTTTATTTGGTCTAATGGATTGAATTGGTATATGAGACCATTTTGTGGCTTACCACCAATAGTATAAATGCATCAAGTTTAACCCATTTGTTAATCACTTTGTTCCTTGTTAGTTTTATATCTGTTTAAAGCAAAGAAGATCATAGTTGTCACCAATAAGGCGAAGTTTAGTTTATATAACTATATCCATTAACTAATTAGGCTCATATATTCTTAAAAATTTAGTGACAAGTCATACTAGGTTAATCTTAAATGTTGAATTCAAAATAGATGGTTAAGGTATTATCCAAAAAGAGGGAATTGTCTTTTATTTTCTTTTATTTTTGTAACTTGATGTCATGGTCCTTTAATACATTGCTTTAAAGTTTTTATTCTTATTCAACTATTAAATATTAATTCCTTCATATATTTGTTACAGGTGAAAAAAATGTCTTCTATTAATGATACTACTACACCATTTATAACTAGTTCTACTTTAAGATCATCTCTTTTTATAAGTTACACTAAAAATTGATATTACATGGGGTCATCATAAGTTAATTTTTAGAAGAAGTAACAATAAAGGCAAAAATAAATTAGAGTGTTAGTATTATGGAAAATTTTTTAGTGGTGGTGGAATTAATTTGTTCAAGCAACATTTAACAAAGACAAAAGGTGATGTAAAAGTATAACTTAAAGTTTGATCTCAAATAATGGAAATTATAGGTTTTTTTTTTTTTTTTGCAAAGAATAGAAAAATGCATGAAATTATGGAAGAGTATAAGATGTTTGCATCTTTTTATCGAGAAATGGAAAAGTAAAGATATTGGGATTTTGGAGATAAAGTTTAAGAAATTACATCATATCATATACCTCCTCTAAGTTTTAAAGAAAAAGGATTTATCTTATGGAAAAAGCAAGGTAACGATATTGGTGGTAGACATATGACCACATAAAAATGAATTGATTTTGATTTTATGCTAAGAATAATGTTCAATACTCACCTATTCTTAGAAGTGTGCTTCAAAGTAAGGGAGCCAAAGAAATGTGTGATCTTACTATCTCAAATTGGATGATAAGTGCTTGCATTTCTTTTAATTATATAAACTTTATGTATTATCAATCAACCATAGATGATATCATTAATATGTGTCCTCATTATACAGAGCCAAACTTACAATCTTTATGGTTATTTGCTAAAAAAAAAATGAACTCTTATTAATTTGTTAATAGTTATTAAACAAACTTGTTACAAAGGTTTGACTAGTTTTAAACTGGTTGTCAACCTATCATGACCTTCCTTTTTTATATGGGATTAGGACTTACAATGCAAAACACGAGTTTTTATGCTAACAAAATTAGGAAATGAAAGGGTTGAGATCTCTACCAAGTTAAGCACATTAAAAATGGCGTACAAAGGTCTTGGTGAGAGAGGACAAAATTAAAGAAATATGGAGAACATATTTTAACAAACTTTATAATAAGAATAGTCAAGGTAATCTCAAAGATTTTAATAGACCTATAAAAAAAATTTATTTACATTAGAAATATATGTCTTTCAAAAATCAAAGAAGTTTTAGGGAAAAAGAAAGGCAAAAGATCATGTGGACTAAATAGAATACTAATTGAAACTTAAAAGGTCGCATGAGAAATATAGGTAATTTGGTTGATTAGACTCTTTAATAGAGTTTTGAAGAAGGAAAGAATGCTTGATAAGAGGAGGATGTGTACATTCTTTTAGGGATATAATGAGTATTGCTTTATCTATCTAGGAATCAAATTGATAAGTTACATTATGAAACTATAAGAAAGAGTTATAAATCAATAAATATAAAATATTATCTTTATCTCACACAATCAATTCAAATTTATACTAAGTAGATCAATAATAAAAGTCATCTTTTTTTCTAAAAGGTTGATGAAAAACTATCAAGAAAAAAAGAGAGATCTACGTATAATTTTTATTAATTTAAAAGAAGCATTTGACCGAGCTCCTAGGTAAATGCTATTATAGGCGATGAGTAAGAAGAAAATTTTCACATTATTTATTAATTTATTGAAGGACATATATAAGAGAACAATGTCTTGTGTGAAAAGCAAGAGGTGAGTTTCCAAATTTTCCTATTACTTTTGGTTTACATTAAGGGTTAACTTAAAGTTCTTTTATATTTGTATCAATTATAAATGTCTTAACTAGCCATACTTAGGACAATATGTTATGGTGCACATTATATGCAGGTAATACCAACTTGATAGATGAGACTAAGGAAGAATTTGACCTTAAATTAAAATTATAAAGGGATACATTAAAATCTAAAGGTTATTTTAGTTGATTTGTGGAAAAATAAAATATATATAAGTAATAATTTTAATAATACTAAAAGAGTAGTAAAGGAAGCTATTAAATTAGATAACATAAAAGTCTCTCAACATGACCAATTTTATTATTTAAACTCTTTTATTCAAAGACATAGTAATATGAATGAGAATGTACTTTATAAGACAAGATCTAAGTAAAATGGAACCTTGCTACCAACATTTTGTGTGATTGAAAATTTTTATTAAGTTAAAAGACAAATTTTATTGTACAAAAATGAATGTTGGGTTGTAAAAAAGTAATATACCTTGAAAATAAATGTGACATAAATGAGATTTAACTCCTCTATTTGCACTTTGGTTTGTGCTTTGTGTGTTGCGCCTCCTCTTTTAGTTCTTCTTAAGGTCATTTGAACACCTATAATATATTTCCTAAATCTAATAAAAGAAAGCATCAGTGAAAGGGTGAAATGAGGGTGGAGTTTAATTTATTTGTTTCAATAAAATTGTAAATTTGGTGGTTATTGAATGTGTTGGGCCTTTACTGCATGCAAGTAACATGATTGTAACTTAAGGCCTATTTGACTATGTTATCAGATTTTTGTTGTTGATTTTTTTGTTTGATATTCTAATTTGTTTTGTTTATTATATATATATATATATATATATATATATAATGATGTTTATTGTTTAGTCTTTTTTTATTAGAATAAATTTTTTTAAAGATATAAGATTAGTATATATTCATTAGTAATAGATTGATGAAGTATGATATACTTCAATCTTGAATATAAATTAAAAATTACATGTTGACACAAAAAATATATAGTTTACAAAATGAAAATTTAGAATAATAAAATTAATATTAATATTAGTTTATTAATTATTATATTATTGTTATATATTTTGTATAATATTATAATGAATACAAATTATTTGAAATAATCATTTTTGACTAATAGTAACCAACTTAAGAAAAAAATATATAAATAAAGAAAGAAAAGTCAAAGAGATAAAGATAAGATAGACAAAGATAAAGTAAAGAGAATGAAAATAATAAAGAAAAAAATAAGGTGTAAAGAAAAATACAAAGTAAAGTGAGAAAGATAAGACAAAAAAGAGTCATGTACATCGGGAAAGATAAGATAAAGAGAGAAAAACAAAATAGAAGGAGAAAAAATATAATATAAGAGAGATAGAGATAAGCGATGAAGAGAGAAGCTGAAAAAATAAATAATAAAAGAATCTTAAATTGTTTTTTTGTGATTTTTTTATAAGTAATTAAAAAAATGATTATAAAATTAAAAAATAAAATATAATTAAAAATCAGTTACTAATCATAATTTTTTAGTATTTATTTAAAAAATAAAATAAAAAATTAGAAAATCATAATAGTCCTAACCAACTCTAGCAAATCATTAATTATGATTACAATATTTTCTTTATTTATGTAATAACAAGTAACAAGCAAAAAATTTTTGTTGGAGAAATTTTTTTTGAAAAAACCCATCATTAAAATTTCATCAAAGTTAAGTTTGAAGATAGGTTAAGTTATAGATATAGGTTCTAATCTTGTCCTTGATGCATCACGTCTGGATTGTTGTGTCCGGCTCTGCACTTTACAGGAGGAGATGAAGCAAAAAAGAATACTGAAGTTTGAACAAGGAGCGTAACGCAGACGAGCAAACAAAGCGCGTGCAACATACTTGTTAGCCTACTGCCACATCTATATAATGCGGGGGTGCAATTTAACTAGCTGCCCAATCATCTTATTTCTCTGTCCCTTCTCTTTCCAGCGGTCCGTGTCTGGCGTCAAACTTTTCAGTATTTACGCTACAAGCCCCTGCAAAACCCTCGAAATTCCCAAAATCCCCCTTACCCGCAGGCTCGATTCTGCACATTGGTACTGTTCCTATTTTCCATGTCGCTTCATCTTTCAAATTCCCTGTCACTTATGTCTGTAGTTACTGGGTTTTTTTTTTCTTTTTCGCCTCAATTTTTTTCCCCCATTTCAAGCGACTAGGGTTTTTCTTTTGTTTGGACAGGCGGAGAGGATTTCGGCGGTATCGGAGGACTTCGACTGGATGGAAGCCGCGGCCGGTGTCGCAGCCGCCGCTCGCGTCGGTTCTCTGCCGATGCCGTCTTCAAGGAAGGAGTGGCGTGCTGTTTCGGAGCACCATTCAGTTCGGAGCGTCGGCGACGAGGTCGTAAACTTCTCTTCTAATTCTTTTTTCTCTCGCTAATGTTTTTGCATTCGGTTTTATCTGGCTACTGTGGGAATGTAGGTAGTGTGTCTTAATTAACTGCCTCGTATTTGGGGTTTTTATTGTTTTGTCACCTAAAAGTAGTTTATGCATACAATATTCGCGACAGCTATGTGTATTTCACGTTGCTGGCGTATTAGGGTTTATTATTTTTTACTATGCTTATAATTCAGTAAATTAAACTGAAATACGTGGAGATACATTGGTGAATCATTACAATTTTCTTTCTGAGATTGAAAAGTTGATACTCATCAGTTGACTTCTGGTAAGATGATGAGCTTTTAGGGGGATAATTTTTTTTTCTTTTTATCTTTTTCTATATCTTTCTAACATTAAGAAACTGGGGCATGTGTATTTGATGGTGAAAATAAATCTGTTTCTGTTTCTTTTGGCCAATTACAGGAGTTGGGACAATCAAAGTTGGGGCAGTTAGATGAGAGAACAATATATGAGGTAAAACATATTGACATTTCAAGCTAGATTTTGGCCCAAGGAGTATGGAGAGTGAACTTGATTTGATGTTTATCAAGGTGCAGCAAGGAAGAGAGCCTGTCGACGTGGACTTTCGTTCCATTACTGTGGATGGGAGTTTAGGTGATGACATTTTGCAGCAGCGAATTCATAGTATTTGCAGACAAAGAGAAGAGCTGCAACAGATGGAGGTTGATCTTAGGGTTCAGGCAATTGCTAGATCTGAGATAATGGAAATTCAAGACCGTTACGATTGTCAAATCAAAGAGCATCTGGATGCTGCTGCAAAGCTTCAGGTATGATATATAAATTCTGAGCTGAGTATTCTGTTGGTTTCTCATCTTATTCATTGTGATATATGTGATAGGGTTAAGCAATGCTTTTTGTTACAGGATTCTAGAAATAGATATTCCTAATAGAATGGAATAGCAAAAAAGGTTCATGTAACTGACCATAATTAAATTTGACATTAAGACTTTGTTGGTGTATTTTTGTATTGTTGTAGACTAACACAGCTCTTAGTAGCCTTTACTGTTAGCACTCAAGAACTTGGTGCGGTCCCTATTGTCCCCTACTTAGACTCAAGTTACACCATCTGTCACATTTTTTTAAAATCACCACTAAGTTGAGTATGTTTTTGGGCCTATAAATGTCAAGGTCCTCCTAAATCCAGAGTAAGCCTTTTTAGCACTTTCTCTCTCTTTATAGAGACATTACTTCTTGAAGTTGTATTTAGATAATGCACACGCACAGCTTCAACATTTCCCATTCCCATGTCTCCTGTTTACTTTGTTTTGTAGGATCAACTTATTGAAAGGGAGCAGACCAAACATGAATTGGAAAGGAGAATCGAAGAAAAAGACAGGGAAATTCACGCCATCAAACTAGATAATGAAGCGGTTTGTTTGCCCATGTTTTGTTCTAGAGAAATAGTTTTCAGTAAATGTTGGGCCTTGTCTAAACCATAAAATACTCTATTCTCAATTCTCACTTGTTCCATCTTTGCAGGCATGGGCTAAAGAAGACCTTCTCAGGGAACAAAATAAAGAACTGGCATCATTCAGGTATGGATTCGTGGCTTAAACAATCAAGAAGGGCATTCTATGCTTTCAAATTTTTTGTTCGTTGTGGCACCTTTCTTGGTCAAGGTTGATAATAATTTTCCTAAGAATGCACACATAAACAAGAGATTTCTCATTTGGTTTGTGCTCAGTTGTTATGTTGAAACATTACAGCTGTGTCTATTTGTGGTTGTGCTTTGGATGATGTTTGCTATTCAAATTTGGACCTTGAACTTTTAGATGACCATGTCCTTTCTGCAGACGAGAGCGTGATCACTCTGAAGTTGAAAAAGCACAACATATGCAGCAAATACGTGACCTTCAAGAACATATTCAAGAAAAAGAGAGGCAGATTCTTGAGCTGCAGGAACAGGTCTGTTGATTTAGGTGTTTCTGATGCATTTTTGTTTTCCTGCTGAATGGACATCAACTCATCTCATTATTCCTTTCAAGTATATGTTCGCATTGTTTTTGAAAGAAATCAAACCCCAAACAGTAATTTCTATCCTTTTTATGAGTTTTCACTGAAATTTTTATCTAGAAGTTTTTATAAAACACTTAAGGGCCAAGATGTCTGAAACATTGAATGTCTCTTCCAGCATAGGGTTGATCAGGAGACCATCTTTTTGAAGGATGAACAATTGAAAGTGTGGATTGCACGTGCTCAGGAAATGGATGCCTTGCAATCCACCACAAACCACTCATTACAAGCTGAATTGAGAGAACGAACAGAACAGTACAATCAGCTATGGCTGGGTTATCAGAGACAGGTCAATTCCCTCTGGGACTTATCTTTCAGTTCTTGGTTCAAATTTATTTGGCGTGTTTGCTTTGCGTACCTCGTCTTTTCCTGGGTATTGTTTGGTGCTTCTTTTGCCTTCAGTTCTTGGTGAATGTTGGTTGATGTGCATCTATTTTATGTTCCTCTTTTGCTCATGATGGTGCTCAAAAAAATGGCTTATCAATGCCACTTCATGGATTAGTATTTGCTACTCAATAAGTAGTGCTGCACAGCTTATCTTTGAGGAAGTAAATCTTATTGAATTGACTTTCTTTTTAACCTGTGGTTCAGTTTGCAGAGATGGAGCGAATTCACCTACATGCCGTACAACAGCTTCAACATGAACTAGCTGATGCCAGAGAAAGGAATGGACCCTACACTGATGAGTCACAGATGTCAGGAACAAAGTCAAGTGATGTACCAAAATTTAGTGAGGACAATGGAAACCAACTGAATGTGGATGCAAGCAGTGCCCAAAGTGCTAACAATGGAGCACTACCAAATGGCAATGTGGATAACATCTCGTCTTTTGCTTCAACTGGCAATGCATCAGATCAGGTTAGGCTTTCTTCTCATCTATTTTCTTTTTTCACTAAACTGTATTACGCAATTCTCTCTTAGAATTATCAATGCAAAGTTTGAGCTTTATGTGTGTTTTTTGTGATTATAAAACATTCATAGTAGAGACACAACTGGAAAGAGAATACAGGATCCAACCTTGTTGTAGTTGATTGGATATGTAGCATTCTGCAGTGCATTGTATAGCCTACCATGTCCTCAACTTCCTCCTGCATCTTAGTTGCTGAAGTTTATTCTTTTTTCTACCATTTGCTTCTTCTGCCATGCCCACTGGATGTCTTTCTACTAACTATATAAAAAAAAACATGTAGTGTAGAGAGTCATTATTCACGTGGAGAAGAAAACACAAAAAAAAAAACTAACTTTAATATCTCGATGCTACTTTGTATTCAGAACCATTGTGGAAGTGAGTGAATTAGAGTTAGTGGTATAACTGCCTACTGTGGCAAATGGAATCTCAACTGAAATGTGTTAAATTGTATGTTCGCATCGAATTACAAAGCATTCATAACGCTGTGGGTTTGTGATGGAAGGTTAATACTGGCTGAATTATGTACTTATGAATATCTTTAATTGTTTGATAGCTTACCTTTCAATTAAGTTGCCATGTTGCTTTTACCAAGGTTGATGGCTGTTCTCCCTTCTACAACACATCATATGTCCTTGCTTCAATTGTTGTCAGGCCCATTAAATTATCTCAATCTGTCTGGTTAATGCATATCTTAAAATTTTATCCAAAAACACCCATGCTAGAGAATTTCTGTGTCCGTTGTTTCATGAATTAGCTGTTTCAGTGGCTCAGTCATGGGCTACCAATGCACTACATGAGACTATTACACTTTTTATTCATCTTTATGGTACATGACATGTATGTAAGAAGTCACCATGTGATGTATACTTACAATGGAGTTGCAAGCATGACCCTGTTAACTTGTCTTACCTTATATATTCTAATTTTTAGCTGGTAGATTGAGTGCTACAGCTTATGGATAGTGGTATAATTAAGAATCATGTTGCATTGTTCGCATGCCGAATTAGAGAATGACTCGTTTGCTAAGGTTTTTGCAATATTATTCATTCTGGGAAGATTTTGGGAGAAATCTGCATGAGGTTGAGGTGTATACCTATTGTTGGCTTATTTCCACATGGTGGCCATACACATTGTGAAGCATCGTTTCCTAATGTGCAGATAACCTTGTCTCTGCTGAGGAGCATGTGATGTGTATCATCTGTCATGAATGCCACAACTTATGAGCCATTTTGTAACTGCTGGAATCCATCTAGAAATGAGTTGTGTTGAACTAAATGATGTTTTAGAGAGTTTAGTTAGCCCTGGGGGTTGGGTGAATTCATGGAGATATTTTACATGCTCATGCACATCATATATGTATATATTAGTTGCTCCCCTTGGTACCTGTCCTACAATATTATGATGGGTGGTACTATTGCTATATCCCATATATTACATTACAACTGTTACAGATGATTGGGATCCCTTACAAGCTGTGGTGGTAGATTGGCATAACTTCTGTGATCTAAGTAATTGATAGATATTATAGGATAGTTTCCGGATCACCTTATGCTGTTGAGATAAGGATTCTCTGTTCCTCCTTTACCTATTGCCTGGATTTGTATATCATTATAATTATGCTGGGAATTGTTTTTCCTCTTGTGACATGGTTGGACTTCCAGATGGGGAATTTTTCATTGGGCTACTTACAGAGGAACAAATTGATCTTAGGAAGTAGAGAGTAGCTCAAGCAGCATGTAACATGACAGGCTAGGTGTGTTTTGTAGGGGCTTCTTGTGGTCGTAGTAAGTAATTTTGCTTACTTCTGTTTGCTAGGACCTTTCTATTTAGTACATTTTGGACAGTTAGACAAAGATCAAGGTAGTTGATAAGTCTCAGAAATTTTGATTCTGTTATGTAGTACTTGATCGAATCTATGTTCCAGTAGCAAGAAAATCAAAGGTTCAATTGTGACTAATATTTGTTGTTTTAATTATCAGACAAACCATATTGCTGGTGTCCCAATAGCTCCGTCATCTTTACTTGGGATGCCTACCTACCTTCCACCTGGACAGGTGACTGCACTGCATCCATTTTTTCTTCCTCAACAAGGGATTCCTCATTCCATGCCATCACATGTTTCCCAATCTCATATTGGGCATTATCACTCTCTACCAGCATTGTCATCACTGCCACAGTGGCAGAACCAAGAGGTATTGCAAGAAATGTTTATTTTTCCTTTCGATGCTGTCACATACTGGCTGCAGTAGCATTAAATTTTGGCAATTGAAAATTTTGATTATACAATGTGTACTACTTTAACTGTTTTCAAATGCTTCAGACTGTATCTGAGGGTGGACAAATGCCTAGGGAGAATCAACATACATCATCCCATGCTGATCATAACCTAATGAGATCAGGTGGAAAGTCTGATTATGAAGCTAATGGGCAAAGCTTTCGTCCAGACTATCTGGATGACGAAACCAGTCGAGGGGGAAGGCCTGATTCTGTGATTTCGTCCAGTGGGGAACCACAGGTTTCCATTTTAATATGTTCTTAGAGTTGTAACAAGATGAAAACATTAACATAATCATCATTGATAGGATCTTTCAAAATTTTTCTATTGCAGGTTCCTGATAGGGGTTACTTAGCTGTTCCCCAACCTCAACAAAGCTTACAACAGGTTTCTTCCCAATTTGATGATGCTTTACGGTTGCATCCTCTAGGACAGAATCATGAAATGAAGGTTTTGCTCCCCTTTTAGTTGCTCTGCTGGTGCCACTGGTTGTATGTTTAACACTGAAGCAGGTGCTTAATAGGATGCGGAATTAGCTTATGTTGAGTTTGTTCTGGTGTGTAGGAACAGACTGCCTCAGACTTAAGCAATCAAGGACCTGAAGGCCAGGTTTTGGTCAATGAACAACCAATCTCTGCTGCCAGTCCATCACTGTCTGAAACATCAATCGATTCAGTTAATCTCAGTGAGACCACCACCAATAATGGCGCTGGTGCTGTATTATCTGAATCATTTATATCCACAGGGATTACCAATATGGGGACTCCAGCAAAAGCTTCAGAAGCTGCCCTGCTTGATGAAAGATCTCTATTGGCTTGCATAGTTCGCACAATTCCAGCTGGGGGTAGAATAAGGATCAATTCAACGGTATGCTGATTTGACCCTTGCGCAGAACCCACATTGTGGGAGTCTCATGCATTGGGACATCCTTTAGCTTATATATCCTTCCATTATTGGCCATAACTTTTATTGGTGTCAAGTACAGCTACCAAACAGACTGGGGAAGATGCTTGCACCTTTGCATTGGCATGATTACAAGAAGAAGTATGGAAAGCTTGATGACTTTGTGGCCAGTCACCCAGAAGTGAGTCCCTGAATTGACATTTATCTCAGTTACTTGCAAGATTTAGATTATGATGACTGAAAATATAAGCTTTGATTTCAGTTATTTTTGATTGAGGGTGACCATATTCAACTTCGAGAAGGAGCTCAAGAAATCATAGCGGCTAAGGCTGCAGTTGCAAAAGTTGCAGCAGCTGCTGCTGCTTCATCTCCTTACTCATCATTTATGCCATCTGTTGCTATTACTCCAGTTGCTCAGTCTCATCGCTTTAAAAGTTTTCCGTCCCTCGAGTCCAAGACCCCTAATGGTGTCTCTCTGTCTGCTGCTGGAAGTATTCCAAATGTGAAAATTTTGAGCAGATCCAAAGACTCCCTGGTACCGAATGGACCAGATTTTGATAGATTAAATGTAAGCAGTACTCAAAGCAGAAGCTCAATTCATCAGAGGCCAGACTTGAATTTTGTCGGAAAGCAGCAGGGCAGGTATCATTAATCCCCGTAACAGTGCAGTCTGTATCATGTGAATGTTCAACTATGCAGTTGTATGCATTGTTTTAATAACTAGACTGATCCTTGACCTAGACAAGCTGCTGGGTCACCTCTTGGTGGATGGTCCAGTGGGTCAACTCGTTTATTTTTTGATAATTAATGCTAGTAAGTTATCCGAAAACCAACTAAATGTGATCAAAATAATTTTTAATCATGGAAATTTAATTTAAAAGTAATATTTGGTCAAGCAATTTTTTTTCAAAATAAAAAAAGTGGCAAAAATCCAGCCAGGTCACCTTGTCATCTGGTTGGGCAGGTCGCTCCAGATCGGAAGAATTTTTTCCAGATCAATTCTAGTGCCAGTACAAATAACGAAACCAGACTGGGATCATGACTGGTTCATTGGCTCGTCAATCCAACCATCTGATCTAGTCCGGCTTTTGAATTTATGGTTACATGTACTGGTGGAGGATGGGCTATTGAGCTTAACATCGTATGACTATTGCAGGACAAGTGGAGCTGCATTTAACTTTTAGAAGATCATAAGCTTGGGATAACTATGTTTTTTTGGGCAAAAATAAATTGTGTTTGTGCATCCTATGCCAGTTCTGTTGTATGGATATCTGGTGGATTGCTTTTTGTATATATCCGGCATTTGCTTCATATATTCCAAGTTTTGCTTCGTCTCTCTAGGGTTTCACTCATCCGAGACTGCTTTTGGATTTTGGATGGCATGGGACAGCAGCATCCATAGACATTATATTCAATGTTGTTTACCAATCATTATGCTCACTCTAGTAGACCGAGATCTGTTTGTTGTGAAAATTTTTGTTCTTCCTATGATTAACTGGATAACTTAAGTGAAGTTTATCAGTGTAGTCTTTACTGTGTCTCTTGAGTTATGCTGTTTGAAGTACATTTAGCGAACTGCTCAAAAAATCTAATGACACTTGTGTTTGGCAGGAGGCAACATGGGCGTGTCTAGGTGAACTTACCGTGATTGATGTGCTGATTGAGCATTTATGGGGATCATTTAGGGGTAAGAATGTGTTGTTGCTGCTGGAAAATGCCGCCAGCTTCTTGCAGGGACTTGTCAACTGACTTTAAAGGAGAGGAGAAATTTCCTCTCAAATTTCCATGCTTTAGGGAACAGTTGTTGAAAATTCATTTTTCTGTATGAACTATGATTCTGAAGACGGAACATTCAACTTTTAGCAGTGATATTCATGCAGAGAATTGCATTTTGTGCATCTAGTAGCCCATGTGTTTAGATCACCTAGCTGGCTCTTATTTCTTTGAAGATATAATTTTAGTTTTATTTTTTATTTTTTATTCTGTTTAATTTTTCTTATGAGGTTGAATAATGCCTAATTGCTTCACTGATGCCATTTATAGATTCGAAACCTGGCTATACAGTTTTCTAACCAAAGTGGTATTACTTTGGAGCCAATCCTGTAAATAAAGGATTCAACTCTTCCCTCCAACTATTCAATTGCATGTCTCTAAAGGACAAACCAAATAGTTTAGGAAGTTGTTAAAAACCAAAATGGAGTATATTTTGAGACACTGGTAACTGGTTAGATCTAGTCTAGATTGGGGTCCTCGAATTGCGTTTACAATTGATAAGCATGGTGTATATTTGTATGTTATATGTTTCTCGCATAACCATTCGAGTATAGTGCTAGGGACTTGCCTTTCTTTTTTTATTGACATCGACTAGTATTTGAACTCGAAACTCTCAGTTTTAAATTGACTCTATTGTCATTTTATTAGTGCTATAATCTTACGTTATACTTTGCATGTTGGGATACTTAATTGGGGGAAGAAAATGTACTACATCTAGTAAAGTCCTTTGTCTAATCAAATGAGTAACTGGATCAACAAGGGTTCATCGGGGAAACGTAATGAAAAGGCATTTTCATGCACTTGAGAGATTAAATGATGCTTGCACCAATAAAAAAAATAAAACACTTTTCTTGGAAAATTCTAAAAATGAAAATGCTTTGTTGGGGTAAATTGGCTTGAAAATGTTCTTTTGAGAAATTGTTTTTTCACACATACGCATACTATTACCACAAATTATATAATTTCGGCATTATAGACATTAGCATGAAATAGAATTATTTGGACATCATTATTATAATGCACTAACTATAATTAATAAACATAACATCGTGTCGATATTTACTTTTCTGTTTAAATTTAAAAATATATATATATATATATTTATATTTATATATATGTGCGGTTCTCTTTTATTTGCAACACTACGTAGAAATAAACTTGTATATTATTATTGATTATAGAGCTTAGTTTTTTTTTTTTTTCTCATTTTTGACTTTATGGCCTATAAAAATTAGAGACTTTATCTCTTCTCCACCAAACATAGGCCCTATTACAAACTGCATCAAATATTGTCATAGATGTTGACAAGTCAAATTTTACTGAAAAGAATAATATGAATGTGTTGGTGAAACAAATTGACTTAACGAAACCAAATAGAATTTGTACGAGCAGCCTTTCCAGCCGCCTGCCTGCAGCTGTGACTAGACAGATAAGTCAGTAGGTGCATGTTTTGGGGTTGGTGAAGGAGAAGAAAAAGACGATGAAGAATGAAAATTCAAGATTGGACAACTGACTGATTACCGGAGGCTAGAAAAAAGAAACTCGCGTTAATCACATGTGGCCTTGTCTACTGCACAACGCATGAAGCCCACCCGGGGGCGCCTATATAAACTAGTCTTAATTTATTCGCCAAGCAGCCTTTCTACACAGATTTCTTTGCAGCCATTCAGGAAGTCCGTAATAAGCGAAAAAAAATAATAATTAGGAAATATGAGTCCATATCTTGAAGAAGTAGTAAAACCAGCAAATGAAGACGATGCTGATTGCATGTTTGCCATGCAATTGACAGTTTCTTCCTTCTTCAACGTGTCCCTGAGAGCGGTTATTGAGCTTGGCTTGTTCGAGATCATAGCAAAAGCTGGCAAAGGTGCTCAGCTCTCGGCTTCTGAGATAGCTTCTCACCTCCCAACAAAGACCCCAGATGCCCCAGTTATCATCGACAGGATGCTACGTCTCATGGCTAGTTATTCCATCCTCACATGTTCTCTCGTGAATAACAAAGAGGGACATCCACAGAGGTTGTATGGCCTCGGCTCCGTTTGCAAGTACTTGACGAGGGATGAAGATGGAGTTTCTTTTGCCCCGGTGTTTCAGTGTCAGTCCAAGTTTGCTGTTGACTCTTGGTTAGTTCATTTCTTTTCCTCTCGTCTCACCGACTTTTTCTCTTTCCACTTTCTTACTTGGTCAAAAACTTTAGTTAGCTAGATATGTTCTTATTGGACCGATGTAAAAAAACAAAAAACAAAAAGAAGTGAATTGGCCAATTAAATAAATACAAATAAAGAAAAAAAAAACACTATTTTGATGATTGGCCTGCAATTTTCTTATTATCAACCAATTAACTATCACTTAATTGCTATTGAAGTCATTTGAAAATCTCCCAGTTAAAATCAATTAACCTATATTTTCGTACTCCGATTCTAATTCTTACAAACCAAGAACTTTCCTAAAGCCTTGTACTGGCCGACTGGAGCCAGTTGGATGAAATATGTTATATTTACATGCAAGGTTTTCTCGTTTCTAGATAAGTATTATTTTACATATGAAGCTTGACCGGGGTCCATATGTTCGGCTCCAAAAAAAAACAAAAAGGATCCGTTTCTGTTATTTCTTTACGTTTCAATTACAGATGACTTGTACGTATAGTCCAATGGAATCATTGACACGGATTTCTGCATTTTTTTTTTTTGGGGGGGGGGGTCTTGGGAACAGCTACCACCTGAAAGACGCCATATTGGAGGGAGGCACACCAATTTTGAGGGCACATGGGAAGCATGTGTTCGAATTTGCTGACGATGAATTTCGTAGTCTGTTCAACGAAGCCATGTACAATACTACCATAATAATAATGAAAAAGGTCATTGAAATATATAAGGGATTCGAGGATCTAAGGGAGCTGGTGGATGTTGGCGGTGGATTTGGTGCAAATCTTAAATTAATCGTATCCAAGCACCCTCGCATTAAGGGTATCAACTTTGATTTGCCCCATGTCATCGAAGACGCACCCGTTATTCCAGGTTCCCATCGCTTCATTCATTCTTTGATTTTTTTTTTTTTTTTTCTTCAAAGTTATCATAAAAGTTCTACATTTCATAAGCTATATTTCTCACTTACGAATGCCTCCTTAAATCTCTTTTCATCTTTTCTAACTATCTCTTTGTCCTTTTTTTTTTTTTTCCTTAAATTGTTCTGTTAGGTGTGGAGCATGTTGGTGGAGATATGTTTCAGAGTGTTCCAAAAGCAGAAGCAATTTTTATGAAGGTCAGTTATTGTCTTTTTTTTTTTTTTTGTTCTTTTTGGGTTTCCTCTTTAAGTCTATCATTACAAGGGTGCATGCATTGTGCTCTAATTAGTGGCACTTTTGTATTGATTTTGTTGCTTTCAATCTACATATCCAGTTCTGTTCTGATTATTACAATAGGAGAACCCTCATAAGCTTTAATTAATTAAACAATTGCTTTACACATGTTTTTAGTCAGTACTTCATGATTGGGGTGATAAAGAATGCGCGAAGATATTGAAGAACTGCTACGATGCATTGCCGGAAATTGGAAAAGTGATAGCAGTAGAGTCTGTCCTTCCAGAATTGCCGGAGACTAACTTTGTATCCAAACATAGCTACAACTTCGATGTCGCCATGTTCATGGCCAATCCTGGAGGAAAGGAGAGGACCGAGAAGGAGCTGGAAGCTTTGGCCAAAGAAGCCGGATTTGCAGCCATGGAACTGATGTGCCGTGCTTACAGCTCTTGGGTGATTGTGTTTCACAAAAGGGTGTGACGAATTCAGTTAAATTAGCCCTCTTGACCTAGTTAAGGAACGATTATGATGTTTACGTAGGAGGGTGTCTCCGCATGTGAGTCATGAACGAATAACTGTTTTATCTTCCAGTTGGTCAATGTTTTGACGTTGGCACTTAGATGGGATGCCTTCTAATTGCGTCATATGTGCCTGCCTGTCATCATAATTTGTTCAAATAAATTATCTTTTGTCATTGTCTATTAATCCTAATGAAATGTTCAAATATAAATAAATACAAATAAGAAAAAAAAATACATCACTTTGATGATTGGTTTGTATTTTTCTCAGTATCAATCAACTAATCGTCACCTAATTAGTATCGAAGTCATTCGAAAATCTCAAGTCTCAATTACAACCAATTGATCCATATTCCCGTATTCCAATTCTAAATTCTTACGTACCTAAGAACTTTTCCAGAGTGGAGTCAGTAGGACTGAACAGCCACCTCGCGAAACATGCCATAAAAAATGAAGCGAGGTAGAGCGGCCGATGACAAAGAGCAAAGAGCAAGAGGAGAGAGCGTGGAATGATTTCTTTCTTGACAATTTTGTTAATTGTCGGGAAAAAAAAAATAAATTGAAAAGACATGAGATTAATAGACAGGGTAATTACAGTTAAAAAAATAAAAAAAAATAATTTATTGTAATTAATGATTTATTATTTTTTATTTTTTTTACAACTAATCTTCGATCTCTCTATTTATAAAAAAAGAATAAAAATCATGACAGAGTAAAATATGACTGATACGGATAAATATTAAAATTGATATTTGATAAGGTAAGAGTAAAGAAATTATTGTATAAAAAATAATAAATTAACAAAATGTACAATATCCCTTAACTAAAATTCTCCTTTATTATTAGATGACATGGACGTATACATAAAAAAAAAATTAAAAAAATTAAAAAATATATATATACCCGGCTGCAGATACACGAGGGTGATATTGAGTGTTTTTAGCTAAATTAAATTAAAAGCTGGCTAATTGGGACTGCCAGAATGATGTCCTGATAGAATTGCTGCCGCCATTGGGGCTTTGCAACGCCACACGCACAAGGGTGATTCTCGCACTGAGCCAAATAACATAGCTTAATTAACGCCAAGAAATAGCACTCCTGGTCACTGTTGCAACGATCATGCCCGCTGGGTGGTGCTGCCTCCGCGCCCATGTTGTGGAACTCTGCAAACCTCCCATAATTGATGGAAATATATTAGCATCAACGGGAAATGAACATGTAGTTTGACACCCATCAATCGCAAATAATTAATTATCATATAAAAAAATATAAATATAATTAATAATTACGATAAATTTATATTTATTTCTCATTTTATTGCAAGTGATTAGTACATGATATATATGTTATGCTAGTTTCATTATCCTCTCTTTACTTAATTATTTTTAATAACTTTAGTTTTTTCTAGTATTAAAAATATTACTGTGATTTGAGAATATAATATTGTAATTCTTTTTCATAAGTTTCTTAATTATAGTTGTTTTCTCAAATTACAATAACATATATAGTTCTCTCTATTATTAAATAATTATGTAATTATTGCAGATTTTTTCTTAATTAATTATGTGCAATTCTACAAATAAAATTACTCTATAAGTATCATTATACAGTAAAATAATATGAGTTTTATATAACAAAATTTTTTTCTTGTATTAATTTTATTATAGTATCAAAATTTAGTTTTACTTTTTATCCATACTCATTATTTGATGATTTAACCATTTATATATATTTATTCTAAATAATTCAACTTAGCCTTAGTGGGCTTCAGTATTTGGGTTTGACTCATTCAATTCAATTTCACTGTATCACGTGTTATTCAATCTTATTACATATTAAAAGTATAAGAACTCATGTTACTTAAGTATAAAGATATAATATGACTTGTGATGTTTATGAGCTTCTCTGCTTATTAACTTAAGCTCATAAACGTGAACTTTACATTTAGTAATTTTTTTTTCTTTCTTATGTTATACAATAAAATTCAATAATTAGAAGGGTTATTTGTAGCAATTGCAAGAGACTCTATATTACATGAAATTTAATTGAGTGTTAGTTTTTAATTTTTTTTTTAGAAATTTTTATAAAAAATTAATCGGAGTGTTTTTGTTTTTTTTTTTTTGTTGGGTACTTCCTTCTTGCGTCAACCAAGTCTAAGTTAACAAATTACAGAGCTGAGACCGAGAACCAACGAGCTTATGGCTTCCTACAAGCTGTTGCAAGGTAGGTTGGGCTCGAGACAAAAGCCTGATGACTGAAAACAGCCATTGAGCCTCGGCCTCAAGCAATGACAAAAAACTTCTCGTCCTAAACACACAACACAATTTAACATTGCCCCGATTGAGGCATTGGTCACCATTTTCCCAAGTTTTGGTGTTAATTTGTTAAGCTATTTACTATTAAACAACAGCGTGCTTACTTCAATTTAAAGCTTGCATGTCTAGAATTATGCTTTTAAGCCACACATACTATTCCTGGTACAAAAATAACTGTTAATCCAAAACACATCAAATCAGTAGACAGTGGGGGAATGCGCAAATGAATCAAATGTCTCACACTTGGTGACAGCTTCGGAGATGCGTGTTTCCTCCCAACATCAACTATTTCATCATTATAGAAGCATGTCATATTGGTGACTTCGGCATCTCAGATGGCTCGAAACTTTGTTAGATGTCTCACAGTACCTAATTGCAATCCTTTGCTAATCAGAAACATCTAACTCTTCGGAAATTTGTAATGTTTCACCTAATTAATTCCCCCATTATCCAAGTATCTCTACATAGGTATAGTTCATCCCACCATCCAATTGACATACAAAAAAAAAAAAAAAGTACCTACCATCCAATCAACAAGGAAAATGTACTTAATACCCTGTGATCAATTCACCATTCACCATCAATTAAGGTTAAAAGTGTACCAAGATTAAAGTGAAACATGATAAAAAATCGAGGTAAAAGATACTCCACGAGTTTCAAAAACACCAATGGAAAACACGGCAGTAAATAGACCATCATCATTCCCATCTTCTCATAGTTACATAAAAATTGACGAGGAAGTAGATGGATATTAGGTACATCTTCTAAAATGTTGCATCAATGAGCAGGTAGGCAATAAAACCTTACCATTTCCCTGGAATAAATTCAAGCTGTTGCCTGCTGCTGAGTTGTCGCATCATTTTTATCTGAATTGTCTCCAGTGATTACTGCCTGCTTCAAGTTCACTTCAGCAGAAGCAGAGTCTGCAACAGTGGCTTCCTCAATGCTGTCTTCCTTCCCGCCTTGTGCTTCGTTGTTTGATGAGGCAGCCTCGGCAGAAATTACATTACCCCCTGCTGACTCTGACTCTGACTCTGCTTCCTTGTTCCCAAACAACTTAGATGGAAGTAAAGAAGAGACAGCAGCTTTTGCTCTTCTCTTAGCAGCCTCAGCTTCCTCAGCCTCTCTAGCCTTAGCTTCAGCTTTCTGCCTCTCCTTATCCTCTATAAGCCTAGTCAAATCTTCTCCTCTTCCTTCCTTGCTCAATTCCCCTCTGACAAACTCCTGCAACTCCTCATTAAAATCTACGCCCTCTTCATCCAACAGTTCATCAACCATTTTAAGCACCTCATCCAACCTCCCTGCATCACTCAATGCCTTCATCATAAACTTGTAGCTATCATCATCCATCTTAAGTTTCTTCATCATCAAGTCATAAAATGATTTTGCCTCGTCAATTTTCCCCACTCTAACTAGGTGATCAACCAATCTGTTATAAACAGCCAAGTTAGGTCTCAGCCCTGACTCAATCATATTCTTAAAGTACGCAGTCCCATCTTCAGTTCTATCTTCCTTGAAGCAAGTATCCATCAGTAGACCATACGTATATTCATCTGGTTTCACCCCCTTTCCATCCATCTCTCCATAAAGCTCCTCAGCCTTTGCCAACATTCCTTCTTTGCACAACTGGTCAATCAGGTTATTAAAGGACAAGCAATCTGGACTGCACTTATAATCACCCATCTTCCTGAAAACTTCAATGGCATCATTAAACCTACCTTGAGCACAATACCCGTCCACCATCACATTAAAGCTTCCCAAATTCACAGCCAAACGCCTAGGTGGATTATGCTCTTGCTTCATCCTATCAAACAACTTCAAAGCCTCATCAAACTTATCATTCTTGCACAACGCATCCAGAACCGAATTGTAGGCAACAGCACTCATCTTAACCTTTGAAGTGACGCCTAGTGCCTCCTCATAACACTCCATAGCCTCTTTCTCCATCCCACTAATAAAATAGCCCTTCATCAAAGCTCCGTAAACCACCCCATCATTCACAGCACCACCCATCTTCTGCTTCAACTCCTCAAAAAGCCTGAAAACCCCTTCAGCATCCGAATTCTTAGCACACCCTACCATCAAATAGTGATAGACAATTGGGTCCGGGGAGAAGCCCTTTATCCCAACCATTTCCTCTTTCAACTCCAACGCTTTCTCAACCTTCCCATTGTCCACCAACCCTTTAATTAGAATCCGATAAGTCGTTGGCGATGGGCTAATTGGAGCTTCGTTGATTAGCTGCTTATAATGCTCCATCGCCGTATCAGGTTTACGGCAATCGAGATAAGTCTGGAAGATCAAATTGTGGGTAATTATATTGGGAGCAACACCAGCTTGAGTGATAAAACGGTGAAGGGAGAGGAGGTCGGCGTACTTGGACTGGCGGAGCTGGGCGTTGAGGACGGCGTTGACGGTGTAAATGGTGGGTCGGCAGTTGGAATACACAGAGTGGCGCGTGAAAAGCGCAGCCTCATCGAGGTCATTCTCCCGGATAAGTGTCAGGATTCGGTTGTGCAGGTTGAGTCGGTTGCCGGAGAGGGCGGAGATGGGTTCGGGAAGCTTCGGGGCGTTGGGGTTTTGGATGGGTTTTGGGACTTGTTGTTGCTGTTGTTGTTGCTGGGTGCGATGAAGAGAGGAGAGTGGAGGCTCGATTCGGAGCCGGCGCTTGCGGCGGCGGCGCTCGGCGGCGGCTTCTTCCGGGGTAGAGAAGGAAAGGAAGCGGAGGGGGATGATAGATGGCGGCGGGTGGTGGTGGCGGTGGGGTCGGGCTAGGGTTTTAAGGTGGGTGAGGAACGTCGGCTTGGAGATTGCCATCGGAGAAAAAGATATTTTTGACGGTAAGAAATGATTTTTATTTTTTTTAAGAGCGGCTGCTGCCGATAGGGTTCAGGGTTTAGGGAGATGAAGATAGGTTGGTATTTGGTTACATGGCTTGCTGAGCACTTATCCCTGAGTAGATCACTCACTTCTGGCTCTTTTATTTATTTTTTATTTTTTATTTTTTAATATCTTAATTTTAAATTTAATAATTTTTTATTAAATTATGTCATATTAATATATTTTTGCATTTTCACGAATTTTTTTTTTCGTTTTCTTTTTTTTTTTTCTTTTCAATTTTCGGACAATTTTGTAAAAGATCAGGCCACACCAAATCCAGACGTATTCTCTCTTCCCTTCCAAAAAATTTGTTCTCGTCTCCTCAAACTGAAAATACATCAAACAAAGAGATGCTTAGGCTTACCTACGTATACCTTTGTGTTGATCTTTCTCTGGGCTTGGTACTTACGTTACCCTTGTTTATTTATTTATTTATTTATTGATCTTTTCCTTTTTCAATTGAACCTAATGATATAACATCTTTACTCATCTATTTACTTTGTTTATAAGATAATGCATCAATATTATTAACAATTGCCGTTCGAATGAAAATTTTGTCATAATTTGACAGATCTTCCCTCTTTCATTAATTTGAATTTAAATTCATAAAAACAACATTATTTTTTTAAATAAAAATTATTTATAATTGAATATATTAATTTTTAAATTCATTATATTATAAGTAAATATATAACAAGTTTATTCAAAATTATTATTATTCAAATAATAAATTTTTTTATGAGAAAAATTAAATTAGATCGCATACATATGACTTCTGCTTTGAATCAGCATAAATAATAACCTCCGAAGATGCCCCCCACTTTTTTAGACCCAAGAAAATATACATACAAGCACATATTTGAATATGTTAGCTCAAGTTTATACAACATTAGTAGCCATGTAACCCTTGCTGAGATTACTGAACTTAAAAATGCAGTAAAGTATTGAATTTCATCAGACATCTTCAAGCAATAGTCCAAGAGCAGTAATATTATGTTTCAACTTCGCAGAATGGTTTTCCAAGCTTGTTAAAATCATTCAAGCCAAAATTCCCATGGAGGAACAGCTGCTTATTATATGATCAATGAAAACTGGGAAAGCTCACTATTTCCATCCATTACAACAATCCGGCGAAGGATAGTCAAGGCGCATAAAGCACGCAGCAGTCCTGACACACAAAACGTGAAAATGTCTTCAAAACCACCTGCCTTAGCTAGAAAAATTTGGTATGCACACATTAGCATCCGAATTTTGTTGTTCCTTCCATATCCTCCCAGTAACTCTTAGCTTTAGTTCCTTCCTATCCCCACCAGAGAAGAAAAGTGCCATATTCCGTTGAATGACGAGACCGTCATGACTATCCCTGACTTTCCGATGGCTGTCTCTTATGCTTCGTGGGGTTCCCTCCCATACGAGTTTCCTACCATTTGCCCCAACCTCAAGACTATAGCTGTAATTCCGAGCCTCTGCCTCATCACCCATGAAACGGAGGAATGCCATGTAAACAGGCGCCATGCCTAGGTGGAAAGCTTCAAAGTGAAGGCAAAAGTATTGACCAAAACAATGGAAGACCTGAAGAAAACAGCAGTAAGAGACTAGAAACAAAGAGTTGGAAGTCATGGTCATTGAGTTATTAAGGCTTCGGTCAGATGCACACCCCCTCTCCGAAAAAAAAGAACCAACGATCACATGTTGATACATGCACACACCCCAGTAACTAGCACCAAGCTAGATCCTCTGCTTGATCACGTAAATTGCCTCAACAGATGCATTTATCCCATGCAATGTGCCCCAGAATGTCAATTAACAATTATTTCAACAGTTGAAAGCATCAAGCTAGTTCCTCTACTTGATCATATGAATTGAATCAAAAGATAAATTGGTCCCATGCAATATGCTCCAGAATATGTTGGCAAACCATTATTTCAACATTTCAAAACTTCATTGATGAAAAGCAAACCAGTATCTTAAAATGCCACCATTATCCAAGTTAGAACTTGACTTTTCAGTCCCAATTGCACAAAGACTACAATTACATTATCATTTCAGTGAGATCTACCATACCAGCAAAATTTATTTTCAGCAAATTAGTCATCTGTCACAACTCAGAAACACCCTGCTCGCTGATCCAAAACACTGAAGGGGAAAAAAAATTAAGCACACAATTGGGTAAAAGCCAACTAGCAACCTAAATTAGACAGCTTCAGCATGTCAGTATATCAGGAGGGAAACACGCTAAAAAGTACATAAAAAATAAGGGCACCACAGTGCAAAGTTACCGTCAGCATCCATGTGGCATTCTCCACTTCCTGCGGATTAGACTTTACATAGCGATGATTGAAGGTGCACCCTGTGTGCATGTCCACCTTGTGATCATCCTTAAGATGAACAACCAGGAAAGGGATATCTCCAACAACTGAGCATTCTGATCCAGCATATGGGCAATTATATGGTCTAAAATTGCAAACTGCCTCATGCTTGAGTTTGCTGTAATATGGGAAAATCTCTGGGCACCCCAAATGGTAATATTTGCAGGGAAATTCAAGTGACTCTGCAACCTTCTCCAGTACGAGACACCTAATATCTCCAAGCTCCTGTCTACATGTGGGACACCTGTTGTGTACCCTTGTTTTACAACTACAACATATTGTATGTCCATTGTGGCACTGCAGAGAGGTCCACATAATTGATGGTTAAACTCTAGATTCTAGCATAATTTTAAACATGCACAAGAATATCTGCAATCACACTCTACTCTGGAATTACCTAGATAAATCCAAGTATTAAAGCAAGCATACTGGGAGAAGAATAGAGAATAAGAAGCACAGTTCTTGTAAGAAGATGACAAGCCAGCCACAAAAAGGAAGCTAGGCAATTAACCTAAATCCAATGCAAATCATATCACTGTTTGGGGTCGAGAAGCCTCTTTTGCTTGAACAAGAAACCACATAGTTGGGAAAAGAATTATAAATCTAATTAAAATACCCAAGAAAGAAGAGAAAATTGTTAGCATCTGCACACTGCAAATCAACACACATTCTTTGTTTGTATGTATATTATAATATCCTTATCAAATACAAACACACACACACACACACACACATAACCAGTCATCTATGTTTCAAACACAATTGAATGGTTGGAGCAAGAGCTAAACCACTTTTACAGGATTCATTCTAAAATGATACCTCTTTCCTTTGGAAACTGTATAACCAACTTTTAAATCTATAAATGGCATCAATGAACCAAATAAACACTGTTCAATTTAAGAAGAAAAATTAAACAGAATCTAAAAAAATAAAAATAAAAAAGGCCCAACAAAGAAAAATTCATAACCATCTCCAAGCCATCCCAATAAAAACACTCTTGAAATTATTCCCTTCCTCTGAAAAATACAACCACAAAACACGTCCAACACAACAATCACTTAGAAACCCACGAGGAATCATCAATGCTATGGAAACCCAGTTATGCCAATCTACTCAAGCCCATTATAGACCTATGAAAATCAAAGTAAAAAAATGAAAAAAAAAAAGAAGAAACAAACAAACAAACACCTGATGTATAGGCGGATACATGGAATTTGTACAAACTGGGCATTCTAGCAACTCGTGGACACTGGTGGAGGGGGAAATCACGGTTGGGCCCACACTATTGGTGATGTTATAGGTGTTAGAGTTGACAGTACGAGGCTTTGATGATGCAAATTGATGATAATGAAGATTGTGGCGATCGATCTCATCCTCATCCATCCCATCTGAGGACGAAACACAGTCAATCGTATCCAACTCCATAATTATCAAAAACTCATAATTACAAAAGAAAAAAAAAACCCACTAAATCCAAAAAAAAACAAAAAAAAAAAGAAAAATTTGTGAACTTTAATGGCAGGACAGAACTAAAAGGAAACAGAATAACTAAAACATCTTTCTGGGTAATTGTTTTCTTTCCTCTGAATCTGTCACTTTCTTTTCCTTGTTTTGTAGGGTTTTCTCGGGAAAAAAGAAAATCACAAGGAGGTGAAAAGGAAAGATTCCGACGAGCCAAACAACTCCTCTTCCCAAAAAACTTTTCTTCGTTGGCTCTTTTCTCTCATTTTTTGTTCTCGCTATCGTTTCTCTCTCTTCCAGAGACATAGAGGAGGAGGATACAAGCGTGAGCGTGACCATTGATTTGGAATATCCGACGGTTATTAGATTTTCAATGTTTGCCCTCAGTTTTTCTTTTTGAAATTTAATTTGATTTTCGAAATATGGTCAGGTCCTTTCTCACCGCTGGTGTTCATATTTCCAATGCTCTGAACTTTCATTTTAAGAATGTTATTTGGTGAAAAATAATTTATTTATAAAAAATATTTATTAAAAAAAAGTTTAAATAAAATAAATTATTTTTTGTTATTTAATTATATTATTAAAAAATATTTTTTAAAACATAATCTGTTTATAAAAATATTTATTAAGTAAAATTTTTATAAATAAAATAATTTTTTATTATTTATTGAAAATATTTTTAAATTTTAATTATTATAAAACGAAATTATAATAAAAGAGTCTAAAAATATTAATATAAATTAATTATTAGTATAAATAAAAATATAAAGAACTTTTTGATTATTTTTTTACAAAATAAAATAAATTTTAACCTCAAATAACAAAAAAAATTATTGTAATAATGATGAAATTAATATGTAATCAATAATTAGAACCGATAAAAATGACAATAAAATTAATTATTAACTAACAAAACTAACAATAATTCAAAATTAATTTTTTCTGACTTATTATAATATTTACAAAAAATGACATTTATTTATCTTGAATAAAAATTGTTCTCTCTAAAATAATATGATTGTTATTTTTTGTCACCTTTTTAGTTTACCAAATGCAAAGAAATAATGAAGATATTTTACAGGACCCTCAGTCCATTGCAATTTGCAATCACATTTCATTTTTCCACTTGTATTGTCAAACATCAAGTTTGTAGAGAATGACCAAGAGAAACCTATGCCTGCTTTCTTGCATAAGATGAAGATATGGTATCAGACAAACATCCATCGCAACGCACTACAATTGAAAAAAATTAGGACACAGATATGATTAAGACATAACTTCATGCTTTTCAAAACCTTGTCCCTGTGCTAATTTATGCTGGTTTCTTGACCATATTACTCTACATGACAGAGAGCGGTGGCAGAAGATAAATGTGTGGAAAATTATACTAATTAATCATCACATGAAATTAAATAAAAATAACTTAGTTCAAAGTTAAACAAATTAGCTGTCATTTTAAAAGCCAATTCCAAAGAACTGAATTATAATCGTTTAACATGAACATTAAGTTTTCAAATGAAAGTTAAGAAGTACCATTTCGAGTACTTCTATCTTATTCCTCCTCTCTTCTTCATCCTTTTAACACCGTCAACTTTGTTTCATCAACTCTACTACCACGAACCTTTATTATCGCATCATCGCGATTGCATTTGCATTATCACCATTGACATTCTTGCTGGAGTTCCCGTGAAACCAACAATAAATTTTTCCTAATCCCCAATTGGACAAACTCCGAGACAACTAGTACAAACCCCCACTATTACAGTTCAAAATGACTTGAAACAGTTGCCGCAAGAGCTCAGTGGCAACAGAAGTATAGAACAAAAGCTAGGAAAGACATAAGAACTCAATGACTGAATGTAAACCACGTTATGAAAACCAATGAAAACTGAATCTATCAGGCCCAGCAATTCCATGATCTCCATGGTTACCCATTGATAAATGTTTTGAGAACACTACTTATTAACCTCTGAGGTTTCAAGAAACAGTGTGAACTTTAAACCAAAATAGCATAACAGGTTCTCTAATGCTTCTTGTAGTAACGCATCCATGTTTTTGTTAATATTTAAACCACAAAACAATCCAAATGGCAAAAAATATGTGAAATTGCATCTGAACCAATTTGGCAACAATAAAGCTCAGCTAAATGGAGAACATTTACTTGCTCTTTTCTTCTTCCTTCATTTTCTTCTCCCACTTTCGCTTCTTGTAATCCAGCAACATCGCTGGCATTTGCTCCATCAGGTTGGCAGTTTTTCCGCGTTTCTCCGCTGCTATCCTGTCACACTTATGACCTTTCATCTTGGTCCTCATTTCTTTCCTCTCTGGATCATATGGCCAGTCCTCCCCGGCAAGAAGTACCTCTTTACGAAGTCTAGCTCGTCGCCGAGCACTAATGTGGAGTGGTGTCCATGCCCCTAGATGCCAATAACCCCAAACGCCCTTTGAAAGCTCATCTTTGTGTTTTGCCAACTTCACCTTCCATGGATACTGATACCCTGCAACTGCCTTTGCCACAGCATGTACAGCTTTGCCAGCTTTACTTGCCATTGACTTACTTCTTGGGTTTTTCCATGCAAACGGGGACCATAATAAGAAAGAACATGTCAGCAAACATAAACGAGGGAAGATGAAGGACACATCCACGCAACTGATACACCTATAAAATGAGAAAACTAAAAAGGAAAAAGAAATGAAAAAGAGTATGACAAGTTGACGACACAGGAACAAGAACAAGCTAACTACTTGTGCGAGCACCCACACATCTAGAAGGAAAACATAGTCACTTTAACTTTTCAGAATTTGTAAGAAAATGAAACCAATCAGAAGTCCGAATCACGCAGGCACGACAGCGCAACTACTAGGACCGGTGTGCGAATAAGAGAAAATAGTATTTGGGTGTTACTCTAATAATCAAGAAGCTTTTTGCAGGGTGCAAATTACCAATTCCAATCACAACTTAGATTCACAAATTAATGCTTTCACTGATGGCTTTCCCACAATTTCAAACTTCAAATATCAATTTACAAATACATAGAAATATAAATAAATAAATAAAAGTGGAACAAAATGGTTACAACATAGGCATTTTACAAATCACCTCTAAACTACCCACTGGAGTTCAAAAGTTAGGCAAAGTTCCCAAATGCAACCCGAACAGCCCCGAGCCATCATATTTCACCAATCCATAAAAGCAACATGTTTTTTTCTTTTTTCGGTTATCAAAATCTTCTTTTTCTTCTTCTTCTTCTTCTTCTTTTTCTTTTCGAGAAAAAAAAAAAAAAGACTAACTTTATGCACTTTGATAAATCTCAACTCACTGGGAGTTCCAGAGCTGCCTTGGAAACAGACGAAGAGAACGACGTCGGAGCTCAACCGAAAAGAGGCCGATTTGCCGCGGAGAAGACGGAGATCCTCCTCAAAAGTAGCGGCGATCAGGCGATGTATTCCCAACCGGCGAGAGATAGTCTGCGATTTGGCTACGCCAAGGGCGGGCTCGAGGGCGAGAGAGAGTGTAAAAGTACAGACCGGCCCGAATTTGACCGGGTCAGATGTTATTCGATCCAATAGAGTGAACCGGACCGATTCCAAGCTCATGTCACCAGGCCTCTCTGGTCGGACTGGGCCAAACAGGATCTGATAATATTAGATGTTATATAGCATTTAAATATATTTCAGATTATGATATTCACTCGTAAAAATACAAACTACTAGAATCTTGGACTTATTTTCATGAATTGCAAGATCTTATCTGTCACATCATGAACTAATGATCAATTTTTAAACACTTTAATTAATTAAATTTACATTATATCCTTGGATAATAAAAAGATAAGTATTAGGTAATAATAATCGCATCTATACTTAGTTATAAATAATTTTATTAATTACATTATTTTACTCAACGTTGCTATGTAGGTATGTCAAGGTAGTAATTAATGGAATTTTTACTTATTTTGGTGTAAACAACCAAAAAAGAAAAAACTATATAGGAATTTCTCCCAATATTTTATACCAATATTATGGAAAGGGTGTATGGTATAACAAAAGATTAGGAATATTCATATAATTCAATTAATATAATGTAAATTGCAATATAAGATTGAAGACAAGATTACAAAGAATGGATCCACTAAAATCCTCCAAAATGCCATTGCCCTTAGAACTACAAACAAGTCGAGTGGACTCTTTGTATACTTATTCATTGTTGACTAGCTTAATAAATGAGACTAAAAATAAAAATTGATGTCAATATCATTTAATTAATGGCTTGTGGCAACCATAATCGAGTCTTAGATTTGAGGAACCGAGTTCTAATGAGTTAAGCCTATAATTGCGTTGGCGAGCTTTTAATAAATAATTTGTTTAATTTTATAATATTAATATAAATAATTAAATTTATTTTAAAAAATTATTCTCATAAATAAATTTAAAATGACAAAAAATTAATTTAATAAAAATAACTAATTAAAAGATAGAAATGTCAAATTTTAATGTAAATGTAAAAATAGAGTTTATAATTTAAAAATTATCTTATTAAATATTTTTTAATAATAAATGAATTTTTTAATATTTTCATAAATAAATTTTGAAACGAGTATTAAATAAATTATCTGTAAATTTAAATAACTTAGAATTGTTCTTATTCGATCTTTTCTTGTTTATTAGATGAAGTATAAACTATTTAATTATAGGTGTTAAGCATTTAGTTAAATAAGTGAGTTCGAAGGAAATCTTATCAAGCCCACTTTTTTTCTTAAAATGGGTTATTTTCTTTCACCATTATGTCCTGTTTTTCGAGATGCGGTAACATTATTACCTGATTTAACCGAGGCATCCTCAGGACTCATTCTATGATGCACGGCTTCCTGACACTATGATCAGGACAATACTGCTGCAGTCATTCACTGCTCTGTCCTCTCCCATTTTGTCCATGGACTTGACTATCGTTGGTTACAATGGTTCAACCCTAAACCCATTTCAGAAGAATTCTGCTTTCTTCGATTTCACCTTGCTTCCAAAGTTTGTGGATCTCCATATAGGCTGGAATGTGAAGCCTGAACAAGTTTTGGCACAAAGAGTTTTCCACAAGAGGTTTTGTCGGTCCAAGAGCTTTCTAAGATTGTTGATTGCATTAAAAAAATTCGGATGCTTCCTGGAGAGTAAGTGGCATGAGATTAGCAGAAAGACTCAACTAGCACTGGATGTAGTGAAAACATGAGTTGATCTTGGCTTCAAAACTGTTTATTTGTGATAGTTCAAGCATCCGCCTCGCTTGTGATTTAACAAATCAAAAATAACTTATGATGCAGCCATGAAAATTGTGTCTGTTGACGGGTTGATGTTGTGAATTGACTAGTGACCTGAGCAGTACTCGAGTATATTAACTGCACATTACCCTTGATAACTTGAGGATGTAATTGAAGTTCACTTTTAATGGAGATGAGTTAGAGACCAGCGGTGAGGAATTGCCAAAGATATCAGATCGATTAAATTTGTCATTAAAATTCAAATCAGTGCATACAACTTGAAAGAAGCTATTGATTATTTTTTTCTCAGGTACGCTGTGGAAATGATAGACTTGTTCACTGATATGATCCACTTATCATGAGGTGCACCCCGTTGGCAGCATTACTGGTGAAACCATTGTGCCAACAAAGGAGTTATTTCGAACTGTGGGTTTTCATTGCTTTATTTGAGATTACATGTCCACTCTATGTGGGATATAATCCCGAAAAATGGGTGCACCTATTATTTGGTTCTTGCCAAACGGAATGTGATGACCATTCGGGTAACTATGATTGACGGATTGTGAGATAGTGTAACTAACTGCCAGTCCAAAATGTTCAGATTAATTTGCAAAGTTAAGCTTCTTGCCTTTAGAAAGTAACAGGGAGTATGAACACATGTGACTAGTTCAGATTAGTTCAAGAACATTATCTAGTGTCCAATTTAATCTGTTTTTTCTATGAACAATTTTTTATTCTATCTGTCTACCTGATCACTGAATTATGTAGTCTGGACAATAACGTTAAATGCCATCAGGATAAGCTTGGCCTCATAGTTAGGGGGAGCGACATTATGGGAAACCAGCATTAGTCACACCACCAATGTAATGCAGGTCCAGGCATTGAAGCTTTGATATAATCCGAACCTTTTACTTACATTCACAGTATAAGCAGGGACATTGGAGCAGAATTTCAGATTACCGCAGTGTCCGATATGCAGCAAGATAAAACTCAAAACAAACGAGTTTTGCTGGTTTCAATGTGCCAACTAAGTCACTGTATGTTCAAATCTGAATTAACTGTTCGACAACAGAAATCAGATCAATTGGTAACGTATAAGCATCACACGGCTCTTGTATATTAAGTGCACGATTGGGCCGTGGCACACTCAACGACGATGGCGGCTGCGGAGATCATATGTTCTTGTCATGGAAGTTGTAATTGAATTATCTGCAACTTCTTCTGATAAATAGTCCGGGTCTTCTAAGATATCCTCCTCTTCTGGCAGCTCTGTTTTCATCCAAGACGGCCAGTTTATGAGGTTATCTGGTTCCCATGACAGCTCTTTAGTAGTTTGCATGGCATTGACCTTCTCAATTAGTGTAACTATCATGTGATGGTTCAAAACTTCATAGTCCCTGCAATATTAACCGGGCACTTTCAGATGTAGAGACTTAAAATACTCTTATAATAAAACAGCAGCACAAAAGATCATTTAAGTAGCTAACCTGTATGTGTAAATAGCATGTAGAAATTGAATGGACGCGAGAATCACATAGAGCAACCGAATCACATTAATGAGGTATTTTTGCTGCTCAATATTAGTTGCTGTGAGCCAAAGTATAGCGACTTCCATTAAGAACGTAGTGCATAGACCTGCATACCAGCGTTGAATTACGCCATTGGTTTGATTGTGAACTTATTTGGACAAAAGGAAAGGAGAGGCTTAAATGGCCACATGCTTACCAATATATAGTCTGGCCCTTACAGTGTAAGTTTGCTTTGTGCTGGTAAACATGTGGATAATAAATATTGACGCAGAGTAGATGAAGAATGCTTTAACTATTCGTGATTCCAGCAACATTGCATTATGCAAAGCAAATAGCTTATCAAGAGCGACGAACATGCTTGCTTGCTTTGATTCAAAAGCTTCCTAAATAATAAGAAACAGGTGATATAATATTTTGTATTGGGGATAGAGCGGGAGGGAGAGACAGAGAGACAGAGAGAAAGAGGGAGAGACACCTGAAAGATACAAGGTTAAATGTACACACTAACCTGAGCTGCCAATATTGATTTTGAGTTTTGGACCAAGTGGTCATGTACTCGCTGGAGCTGTTCTTGCCGCTGAAGAAGCTCTTCCTCCTGTTTACGGCCATATTCAACTAACCGCTGCATTGTTCTCCTGTAACATGGTATAAATCTGAGACTAATTCTATAATTGCTATAGTTCTGACTTAAATCCAGTGATGTACCCCCTACTTTACCTGCTCTCTTCCAGTGCTTCTGATTGAGATTTGGTTAGGAGTTGCAGACCCTTAAGTGCAGTAGATTGCCCATCCAGAAGTTGCTGCTGCTTATCCAAGGATTTCCCTGCCACGTTCCCAATGACATCAGCTGTGTTCTGTAGATTTTGCATCTTCGTATACATTGCTTCTCTGAGACGTCCAATCTGCTTCTCTACCTCAGCAGCCTCATTTCTCAAATTCTGCACCTGTTGGTCCAAATTGCTATAAGAATCATTAATCATTGTCATTCCTTCCTTCAAGTTTTCATTCATTCTTCCTTGTTCTTCTCGCAGCATTGATTGAGAATCCGCTGCCTCCTTGGATCGCTCATAAATGGCTTCCAAATGCTTTGATAAAACAGTCATGTGTTCGTTTACATTCTTCGTTGCTTGAGCTACACTTTGAACTCCAATATCAACTGAACTTAAAGAATCACGAATCATGTTTGAACTTTGCAACAGGGAATAAGTTCTTTCCTGTATGCTCTCTAAACGGTCTTCTGTGTATTCTGCTGAACTTTTAAGATCGTTTACTAGCCTCTCCAATTTATTCTTGAACGCATAAGCCCTGGTATGTATGCAAACAAAAAATTTACTTCTCGGTTTATACCCAAAAATCAAAACAAGAGGGGATTGTCCTATTAGTCAGAAAAATCATACTTAACTGTAACTGATGGCAGATGGAATTAGTTTCCAGTAAAAATTCAAGATACACCTGGTTCTCATTTTCATTTAAGTTTCTAAGACAATCAACCATTGCAGATTTTGTGTCACAGTAAGGAAAGGGTGGCCTGCCAGACTCCTTTTGAAAACAATCACTAAGATGCCAAGCAAATCTCGACCGCTTCTCCTCAATAGCAAGAATCTGGGAGCAGCCAGCAAAGAGGCGCTGATAAGCATTCTGCCAACAAGAATTTGAGTCAACCAATTTATTTTTGGCATTTTCAACAAGCTTCGCACCCTTCTCATCTCTGAGGCCATCCATGGAAAATTCGGCCACGGAAACACCGGAAAATTCATTAGCCCGTGAAGGTTTATTTGCAGACTCTGATGAAGAAGAGAACCAACCCCATGGCTGGCAATTTGGAAAAACTGAGACCAAAATCAAGAGCAGCAGAACGTAAGGGCAAAACCCCATATTTGCTTCGAATCTAGACTTTCACTCTGCAATTTGTATACCAGCAATTTGAAACCTGCATTACATAAACAGTTAAACAGGCAGCATCTTCGCGAACTACAACTTGGAATAGAAGTCTTGTACGCGTGTTTGTGTGGGTCTATTTATAGAGAAAGACAGAGACAAAACTTGGCGTCCAAGAAAAGGCAACAAGCCGGAGTCTTATAACCAAAAGAAATGCTTGAAAGCGAGATTAACTTAATGGGGCTTAATATTAGAAGAAATCATCTCAAGAAACGTTACTGCTGCCGCTAAATTAACAGAAAACAAGAGCAGAAACGGGTGGCAGTTTGCCATTCGCGTATCTCAAGAAAATAATTAACAACAAGCTTTCTTTCAGCCAATCTTTTCCTGGAATTCGACGGAGGCGCCAATTTAATTGGAACCTGTGTTACTGCCAAGAGATCTTCTCTAGAGAATTATTGAAGATGTTGCCTCTTTCCTCACAAAACCAATTTTTTTCATTTAAAAAAAAAAAAAAAAAGTAATAATATAGAAGGAATGATAATCAATGTCATATTCTGAATGCAATCAAACTATTCAGAAAGCCAGATCAGGGGAAAACTTGTTTCAACCAAATCTACATGGTTTGTCAATTTATCTGCAAAAGCAGAGCATTTTGTATCGCATTAGGAAAATTTACTTTTTTTAAAAAAAAAAAAAAAAGAGTGACAAAGAATACGAGCAGTAGAGAACAAATATTGAAATTTTAAACGTAAATTATAATTAAAAAATATTACACTCGGAAGTTAAAAAATTTAAAAAAAAAATTATAAATTTAAGAGTTTAAATTTTGTTTTTAAAGGGTCATTGCAAAGATGATTTGACTATATAAATTATCCAGTGACATGATTTTCTCTTTTTGCCACTAATGTATGTCCGCATGCGTGTTTAAATTGTAATATGTGTGTGTAATAGAGTGGGAAAGAGAGAAAGGGAGACCTGGCTGTTGTTCTGATAAATGACTTGAAAAATCTCTCGAATCTGCGTGTGTGTGTGTGTGTGCGTGTGTGTGTGTATGTGTGTGCGTGTGGGTCTCTGTGTTGGCATAACAACAACGGAGGCCGGAAAACGGCCAAATAAATAGTAACTGTCATTGAGAGGGCATGGCGGTTCGTTGGAAGGTTCGACACGCGGTTAAAACGGTGCGTTTCGTTTCTTGAAATGGCAACTTTGTGCTCTTCGCTTTTCGGACGGTTTTACGCCTTTACGATTTCCCTTTTTCTTTTCTTTTTTTCCTTTATTTGCATTATTAATATAAAGTTCTAAATAAGCTCATTAAAAAAAATTTGTAAATTTTTTTTTTGGATAACTGAAAAAAGGGTCTAATTATAGACGGTATATTTTCAATTAACTAACTATTTTTTAGATAATTTATTTAAATACCATCTTATTATAATAAGATATATGTGTTTAATACTATTTATCTTTAAAAAATAAAATTATGAGTAAGTTTTATGATTAAATGAATCAAATATTCATATAATTTAGCACTTTTTTATTTTATCACCCTAAAGTTTTACACCTTAAATTTCTTACCGATTCAAATTTTGAGATATAGTTAGTTAAATTAAAAGTTAAATCGGTTGAATAAATAAATAATTATATATATATATATATTAAATTTTATATAAAAGTTTAAAAAATTATGTTAATGTATTAAATTTTAATTTTAATAACTAAATTATAAGTAGAGATAAGAATCATGATTCAATTTTAAGTTAAACAAAATTCAACGGTCAATTTAAAACCTTTTAATGTTTTAAATTTAAAACCGGTTTGACCACAAATCAGCTTCTGAGCCAATCGATGCAATTCGGTTTTGAGAACATTTACGGGTTCAAGGCAACTTTAACGGCCTTCTTTTTTTAGGTCCTCACATTTTATTTTCTTTATTTCTTTAATCTTTTTATAATTTCTTCATTATGTTAAAGAATAAAATTCTGGAAAACTGAACCTTATTGACTTCTTGGAGTCTGTCAGAATTGCAGATGGGTTTTGGGCAACTGGACGTTCCAGCCACTTTTGATTCCTTCCCATAACTCAAAATGTATCAGTGAAGCCACTGCAATCCTGTTCTTCACAATCACAAGATCTTCCAGGGAAAGTCAAAGGCTGCCCATGCCACCCAGACTTCTATACTAATTGTAATTTTGCTAGGATTACAGACCCATAACCGAATATTATTAGTATTTGTGTTTTTTTGTTTTTTCTCATCTTGGGAGCCGACAAGGATGACAAAACTCGCAAATTGTACTATCTGTATGCCAACTTGCTTAGAGGGGTCTCTAGGATTCTTGAATCCGTCCAGTTTCTAGGAGAAACGGAGGGAGCTCGTCTATGAGTTCAGATGACAGATCCTTGACCAGCCTACCCTGAGAAGAAGAGGCAAGATCGTTAGGAACACAGAATGAAATAGAACTGAAACCAACCTACAATTTTCCTCCCTGCGTCTTCTCTCCAGGGGCAACAGGTGCACTGGCCGGGGTAATTATATTCCCCTAGAGACAGTTGCACTTGTTGGAGTAACCATATTCTCTCCCGAGCCAATGGGTGCACTCCTCGAAGCAGTATCAGAAGCCAACACAGCAGGGTTGGCAGGATTGCTGGGATTAACAGCATTGGCAGCACTACTAGCTTCAGGAACTTTAGACTATTGATTTTCTATTTTCTCCGGTGGAGAAACAATAGTCTGCACAACTGCAGCTGCTATGTTTACGATGATTTATGTTTCCGAGTTTACGCACATAACGGGTTAATGAGTCTAACTCGATCCAATAAAAATAACATAAATTAGTAAACAGTTAATAGGACAGTTAGTTACAGAAGGGCGGTCTCCCTTCTCAATTTATGCATAAACAATATAAAAATAAGAAAGAGAGGATGTCTATTGATTGCTTTCACATCCTATAAAATTTGATTATGAAATTGAGTTAATTTTAACATAATTCTACTGTGGCCATCTAGTGATATTAATTTCAAAAAAGTTGGCAATTCAATTTAAAATTTTAGAACGTAAAAGAAATTTGGGTTGACGTATCTTGTATTTAAAGGTAATTTTTATATGAAATTTTATGTTCTTAATTTTTAGCATTGGAATCAAAGCATATATGAATTGTTTTTGAGTTTGATTATATGTATTTTGATAAGAGATTCATATATTTGAGTTTTTTCTTTTTTTTTTTTTTTTTTTTTTAAAAGAAGAAAATAAGACCTTAAATTCGTCAATAACAACTCTACATAGAAGAGGTGTTCGTGCCTAATTTTTTACATGATAAGAGCAGTAAAATAAACCGGAAAAAAATAGAGAACCAAGTCTCCTTAAATTGAGAGAATTTCAAATTTTAAGTTTTTAGATTAGAAACATTGTGTCCAATTATATGGCTTAAAGTATCTGATATAAGTTTTACAATCTCATAGTATATGCTTTCGATCGGATATCTCTACGGAAAGAACACAATTTCTAAATTTTTGATAAAAAAAATGTAAAGCTTCGGTAAAATAAAACAAATTGCTTCCAACAAGAGGAAGACGATGCATGTTAAAAAAAAAAAAAAGGCAAGGAGATTCGCGTAAGACATGAAAGTGTTGCGTGAGCAACTAAAAAAGAATTGCCATGTTCCGTTGAAATTCAGGGTAGGTTTAGTGTTGGGTTAATAATTTTTTTAATTATCTAAATATAAGTCAGTAACAACCACAACAACAACAACAAAAAAAAAAAAAAAATCAAATAAAACCAATACCTTTTTGTGTCATCAACCTTAAATAATGGTCGAGTGCTAAGATGGCAGCTAACATGGCGAAGCCCACTTATTCCCATCAATTTGTAGTGCTTATGTGGCGAGTCAAAATGACCAATCAGGCAAAACACTCCTAAATTTTTTCTTTCTAGATTTTGATTTTAAGGCTCGATACCCAGTAATGGAATTTTTTTTTTTGTTTTCCGGATTCTGTAGTTAAGAACTGATTTTTTTTTTTTTTTAATTTATTTCCTAAGGGTGTCATTTACAGCTCTGTCTCTCCATTAAACTCCGGTTGCACATGATGGCACGGTTGCTTTGAGAAAAGAAGACGAGATGAGTAATTCGTGTTTTGGTAGCACCAAGTAACATGTAATTGGACACAATAAGCAAGCAAAATTAAGCAGCAACTGCTCAACTGGTTATACCTTGCCTATTCGGTGAATGCATAATTGGTTCAACGTCCCAGAAGAAGAGGAAAATCTTTATGTCTCCCTTTCAAGGGATTTATTAGAAACAGAAATCAAAAGGCTAACACCAAACCAAACAGGCTTTCAATCAACTAGAAGAGTGAGTGTAAGACATCGACGTGCTGAATCTAGGCGTGTGTTTATCTTCGCATCAGCCACCCCTAAACATTCCCCATTGACTACAAAAAAAATTCAACGCCCTCTAATGTCCAAAAGGACATGTACACACAATTTTGTAGAATCATCTCAGGAAAGACATCAGCCAATTCCCTTCAGTCCTCCACAGCAGACTGTGACCCAAGAATGCCCCTTTGCTGCTTCTAATCGAGCCTGTCTGTAGAAGCAGTTGCTCTTCATCAGTTGGGGTTTGGGGAAAAATAGGCCGCCTACTTTTGGTGAGACAGTGTGCAGCTTTCTGAACCATCGGACTTCCTGCCAATCTAACAGGGGGCATCTTGAATCTAAGCATCACCTTGGGATAAATCCATTTTGTGGCACCTGGATCTGATGCTGCCATCCAAGTCAAAAATTTAGTTACAACCATTATTCACAGCCACTGCCAGAAAAATTGTGTGACGAGAACAGATCAATCACCATTCAGAATATAGAATAAGCACAAATCCGGAAAGTCAAACTCAGCTGTTTGAGTTGGCAGAGCCAAAACAAATTTTTTATGTTTCCTACTCCCAAGAAATGAGCATGGGCATCCCACATCTTATCACATACTTGGACAAATATTCTGCTGTATATTTAGACTGATAAGCATCATCATAGAAGACAGCCATGAATCTACAGGGTTTGATACTCAAATCATGGCTGTTTCAGTGTGATTTGAGTAATTATACCAATAATCTGTCTTTGTTATTGTACCTATTATTATCATGCTCCTGACGGATCATTTTACATGCTCCCCTTCACCCTTGAAGCAGTACATATATTTATTTCCAACTCATCGAGCCAAAAAGCCTGTGCTTGTGCACAAAAATGTGGAGAGCAGAAGAAATTGCAACAATTCACAATAATCATGCTAAATCAGCTTAGTAATCCAAAAAGAAACCTCCAATTGGGAAGAATTATAGACAAAATCACGTATGGCACTGAGGTAACTACTTATGGAGTACATTACATTGTATCATGAGGACATTTCATAACTGAGTCACTAACACCAAGTTATTGAGGACATCTCAATTCCATTTACTTGGTCTATGCCAAGATAAGCTGCAATTCCATAGCCAAACAAAAATTCACATATAGCCAAGAATGTTTGAGGCATTACCTGGGTTGCATATGATGAGCTTTGAGTGAGAAACTTAACAAACTCTTCCTGCTTTTTGCGAAATTTGTTCTTTGCAGCAACCAATAGTGATTCTTCTCTTCTCATATCCTCAAGTACTTTTTCTTTTTCCCAGTTCATCACCTTCAGCTGCTTCTCAGTTTCAATGTAGTTCTCAGGTATATTCTCACCCATAGAAGGTTTTGGGAATCTTATATCCACATCATTCCTAAGGTGGTAGAGTTCCATAACAAAAGACATAACAAAAAAAAAAAAACTGCAATTGTCAACTCCAAATATGAATGCAGCGACCAAAACTTAAACTCGTGAACACAGGATATAATGACAAATGCAGTAACTTGTTAGCACAAGAACATGAGAAGTTAGCCACAAACTGTGAAATGTTCATTTTCAACGGCAAAATGCAGATCTCAATCTAATAATTACAAACAGGAAATCCCTCTTGAGTCAACATACTAAAATTGCTAGTGCATCATGATCATTGAATCTGAAAGCATAGATCTGATCTTATGGAAAACAACTGAACCCTAGGATGCAAGACAGAATGACTCCTAGTCATAAAACGAGGAACTTCAATAATGTAAACCTTTTTCTTTTAATTTTCAAATCTGCCATCCATAAAGAAATCAACCTGGAAGACTAGCCATCATTACATGCAGTGTTGCACACAAGACATGCTCATTATGTTGTTTCCCAAAATAATAAGTTTTGAGCCTTTGAAGACCATATATAAATGCCACAAAGAGCACAGGTGAGACGACATAATTCAATTTACAATGATAAAATGAGGAACTTCAATAATGTAAACTTCTTCTTTTAATTTTCAGTTGATTCAAAGGAGATCCACAAATTACCAGGCAGTTGTCACATTAATACTGCAAACAAGTTTAAACCCACCATCTTGTTATAAGATGCAATTAGGAATAAAAATGCCACTTTCACCTGAGGCGGAAATATATATTACCGTTTGCCCAGAGAAAATACACCAGTAGCTTTTATCATCCCTCCATCCAGTGAGATGGCTCCATCACTTATACAGGGAAGAGCACAAAACATGTCTTCCCTTGTTTTATAAACTTGCAGGCGAAAGAAGAGGCTATAAAATAATGTTTCTCTCAAGCCATGTCCACTAGAAGTGAGATAAAATAAGTTCTTGCTTTCCAGATTGATCATATTTACAGCAAAGCCAATAAATCCAGGTGGACACACCCCATTAGGTAATTTTGGCTTTAGAAGATCAAGCCTCCTTTGTGGGTCATCAGCAACAAATTGACCACAATAAGGTCTGCAAAAGGAAAATAGTTTTTGTTGCTATTTTCACAAAGTGCAGCTCTAGATTGCTAAAGATAGTATATCGGATTCATGCCTTAAATTATCCAGACAAATGACATGAAATCGACCATCCAAGGCCTTTCCCATGGAAGTACCAAGGCCGCGAAGGCCAGAACCTTCATTGATGTGGCCTTCCTTGTCATACGTTTCAAGTGCTTTGACACCTTCATATGTCTTACAGACAATCGCCAGCATCATTTCTAGTCCTAAATACTCCGAAAGAAGCCTGCAATCATGTTGAAGATGATGGTAATAACAACAATAATTAAAGCAAAAGCACAATAAGGTATTAAGCCTGTTACATATCATGAATGAGCAATTGAAAAGGGCCCAGTAGCCAGCAAATGTTCTTCCATAATTGCATGGAATTTAAGTTCCCTTAAACATGAAAAGTTATAGCTCCCTTCAACATTAAAGCATCAAAATTCTGAATCTGCAGACTTGCTTCACATAATCAGCAATGCCAGCAAATTCTCTAATATTATAGAAGATACAGACATTTGCTATTTCCACCCAAAAACAACACCACAAAACACATTTACAGCAGGTTATAAAGCAGTGGATAATCCACATTTAGAGTAACATGAATAAAACATAACATGAAAACTCTAACCTGCTAAGATTGTCGTCATCTACTTTACCAAGTGTAGCAACAATGCCAACCACATCCTTGGTCAATGAACGATCCAAAGCATCAGTGACATCATCCAGTGTGAGCTTGCAAAGTATACCTGCAGCAGATCTTTCATGCTGTAGAATTTTTCGCATTATTTCCTCATCACTCTGGTTGTGGGAATCATCATTGTTCTGAACGCCATGCATGGTCGAAGAATGATACTTGCCAAGACTAACTGAGAGCAATTTCACCAATTGTTAGCAACAAAATTATAGACAAAAGAAAGGAAAAAATATCATAAATGATGATAACATTAAAAGCCAAACACTCTAGCATGCATCTTGATTTTGAGACCCTTTCCCTTTAGTTAACCAACTAGAACTAAAGTGGAGGCCATACAACTTCCATGCAAATCATTTTGGAGTTTGTAGATTCCAGAGCTTCATGACAGCGAACATTTCTAGGTAAACAAATAAAAGAGGATTTAAACACAAGAAGAAAGAATGTGAGTAACAGATCCTGCAAAATACAAGCAAGTATTCATGCCAACTGACAAATCCTTGTCCATGACAGCACAGTCAAACAGGTGATCCTGCAAAACTTAATAACTCTGTTGTACCTTGCATTAGGAAAATGGATGTCATATAAGCTGATAAATAATTAATGAACTTGTGACAAGTCAACAGCATGAAAACCAGATAATTTAATATATTTAAGTGCTTTTCATTTAAATATTTAAGGATTCATCTTTCACAGTACATATAAAAAAAATGCTAATAAAAATACCTTGCATATCAAGAATCGAGTCTTCAAGCTTATTTTTCTGATTATTCAACATCTTTATATTCTCCTCATGCCGCTTGATTTTCAGCCCTAACATTTGTAGATCATCTTCAAGGTTCTGCATAGTTAAGATCATCCCAAAGTGAGACTGCATAAGCCCATTTCTTTCAAGTTAGAGTATGGGCATCAGAGGGCAACACGTGCATCCAAGCTCAAAACACAAACAGAACATCTGCATCCTTTTTTTTTTTTTTTAATAGCCTATGCTTCCAGGAGATATATAAGACAACAAGCACAGATTGAACAAATCGTCTAAGCAGAATAAAATCTTATTTCAAAACCTTAGAACTATAGATGATGGATCGAATTTCTGGAGGTACTCCATTTTGCATTTCATCCCTTGGAACTATACTCATTTCTTTTTGATCAACTTGCATCAAGGCTGATGAATCCAAGATTGAGGGCTGCAACAAGAGGAGGAATCATCTTATTTCTTTAAGCATTGTTTCAAGCACACAAATTAGACCAACGGGTCGGCACTCAAAATGCTCCAAGATTCTAACATACCTGTGTTTCAATAGGTCAAGAATGTGACTGGACAAGACGACGGGAACAAGAAAATTTTACTCAGAGCACGCAATCGCTATGACACACTAAACGATCTTCAAGACACGGATTCAAACACGCAGAAGTTCATGCAAAAGAAAAGCTACTCAGGGAAAAATGCTGCGTAGGCCTACAAGATCTTTGTTTGCAATGAATTCAGAGACGAGACGTTCTTGCTTAAAAACTGAATTGTAAGACTAAAAAATTTCGTACGTAGACTCCTCAGCTAGGACGTAGCAATGCAAAATCACAGCCCCAAAAAATGAAAATCAGGAAAACAGGAGATTGCAAAGCAAGCAAAACCCTAAGCGCGATAGGTAAAACCCTTGCCCGCCAAGAAAATGTGGTGACCAAAAGAAGAAGAAACAAAGACAATAAAAAAAAAAGAAAAACCTAAAATGGTTTTTAAATTCCAGTACGAAAACATGCAGCCCTTATATATGAGAACATAAATCATTGAATTTCATTTAAACTTTCCAGCACTTTCTCGGAAACCAAGCAGAAAATCTCGAGATCCAGAGAGAGAGAGAGAGAGGGAACCGGAGATAGAGAGAGGAAAAGAACGTTTCTCAATCACCTGGTGGTGGTTAGATTGCAACATTGCTTAGGTGAGTCGGGGCCGGCGTTGACCCGGTCCAGTAACTCGTCGGAGTCTCTGTCTTCCTTTTCCCTCTCGCTCTCAAAACTCAGCTTCAAAAGCAATGTTTTAAAAAAATTTAGTGAACGCAAAATTAATAAGTTCAAATAAAAAATAATTAATTTTTATATTATATTAAAGTTTTATATATAATATCCAATTTAATTAAATTTATTATTTTTAAACCAACTTAATTTAAATTGACTCTCTCTAAGCTAAGTTCAACTCGGGATTATGATTTTTATCTCTTTCTTTTATTTATCATTAATTTTATTCGAACGAATAAACATTAATAAAATATTTGCTGCACCCAAAAATATTATTAAACACCATCAATAAAATAATATAAATTTTATTATAATAATATAAAATGTAAATTAATGTAAAAAAATTTATTAATTCTATTTAGTTGTATGCATCATTTATATATGGCTTCCTAAATTTTGTACACTTAAAACAATTGGAATGTTTTTGTGATTAGCAAATAATACAGACAAATATTCCAAAGGGTTCCTAAGAGCTTTCCCACGGTACTAAATCAATGTATAAATGAGTATTAAATGAATATTTGAGGAATTAATAAGAAATTTAAACGAGTTGAACTAGATATTGTTTTAATTAAATTTAATTTAATTTTAAACGTTAGTGTGACTTGTTTGAATAAATGACCTAAATTTAAAATAAATATTTACCGTAGTGCTCATTGAAAACCTGTTTGTATTACACACTCAAATGACAACTTTAACACTCAAATGAAAAAGGTCTAATGCAATTTTTTTTTCTTTTTAATCAAGATGATCTCTTTTTTCCTTTTTTTTTCTTTTTTTTAAATTTTTTATAGAGATGGTTAGTGAGACTCCCAAGAATACAACATCATTGATATTTTTTTTAATATACTTTAAAAATGAGAATTTAAACATTAGACCTGATTAGGAGCATTACGTGCACTCTGCAGACAATCTTTTGGAGCATTTAAGCCCCGTATACCAATTATCCATTAAAAATAAAAAAATAATAATAATAATAATAAAAAGATTTGCTACCTTTAGAGATAAACGTAAGTGCTTCCAAAGCTCAAAGCATCAAACAAATATGAAATAACAGAAAAATTAGAAGAAAAAAAAATTATTTGGAGTTGGCAGTGTCAATATCATCAAAAAAAAATTATGATGTTAAGTAACAACCAAGCAAGTCACCCATGAAATAAATCACACAAAGCTCATCACAATCTGTCACCCACCAAAGCCTCCCATATTTTGGGATTGGCAAGCTCATTTACGAGATCAGTATAAATCAATATATTAGCTCATCAGCATCAATAATTATGATACAGCTTGCATGAGAAAGAGGAAAAGAAAATAATGATAATGGAGGAGTCACCTCTTGTATAATGAGTATTAAGGCCTTTCACGACCTCATAGTCAAGGGTAGTTGGACAGAAAGCATCCCCATTAGAAGTTCCATTTCATGCTAGGAAATGCTCCAAGGAGATGCCAATTACAGAAGGAAAATAGATACCCCGTGTCTATAAAATGCTCACTCTTTTACTCCCTCTGCATTGCCCTCTGCACGATACTGATCTTTGCATGTTCCATAAAAAGCATGGCCTCATTTAAATAAGTTTCGTAAGACAACTGAAAGTACTAAATCATCATTGAAAGAAAAAAAATAATAAGAAACCGTGCTAAAAATGCCCAAGTGCTCATAAAGGACCAATAATGGCATTTTTAGTACATTCTAAACCATCCATGAACTCTTCATACTTCATCTTCTTCTTTGTAAACCTCTTCACCAACTTCTCAAGTTTTTTACCGTAACGCTCTATCTGGGATGTTGTCCTTTGCAACTCTTCATTTTTTTCTTTAAGGTGCCCAATGATTTCCATCCTCTCTGGATAAAAATGCATCTCATCATTCAATGGCATAACAGGAAAACATATCTCCGGATCCCTGAAAATAGTAGTTAAATAATTACTGAACTGTCTCACATTAGTTCTCAAACAAAGTCAAGCATAACGAACTTTTTGATGTGGGGAGAAAGCCCTAGGGATCAGCTTCATGACAACTGGATTATTTGCCCAGTGGCCCATATTTTGATGCTCCTAATCTGAATGATCTTCGAACAGCATTTTATCAGTTGACCTATTTGATAATAAAGATTGCAGTGCTGGATAATTTAAAGCCTATATTATGGCGAGATGAATCCTGCTATTGTGAAACTAACTTTACACACGCACAGACCTATCCCAAGTTTCAGTTGGCATATGCAACCAAATAACTGTTGACTGCTTCCACTTCTGTTTTCTCTCCTTTTTACATCTGTACAGACAAAAACATGCATGGATTCACAACATTCTTCAGAGCTTGACAGAGAGAGAATTGCATACCTGTATCCAAGACAAATAATTCCATTCTCTCTCAGAATCCCGCCATCCAGAGAGACAGCTCCGTGTTTTATACAAGCACATGCCTCTTTCATGTGTTCCCTTGTGCTATAAACTTGGAGCTCCCCAAAAAGACGATAGAATAATGTCTCCCGAAGACTATGGCCACCTGTTGTCTGTATGCCCAAATAACCGATATCAAGGTCAACCATATTAATAGCATATCCCACGAAACCTGACGGAATACTCCCACTTGGTAAAGTAGGATTTGGCAAGGCTAGCTTCCTCTGTGGTTTATCGCCTTCAAGATTCCCTGTGTAAGGCCTGCCACAAAACCCAGATATTTGTCTATTTTTCGTTAAATGGCCCCAATGAACTACAAGGGTGAGAAAGAACAATGCTAAGGACAGTGGAACAAAAAAGAAAAAGAGCTAGCTCTAAAATTTGGCAATTATCCAAAGAGGAAACAATTCTAACAATGGTATAACAAAAAAATGTAATAAAAATTTTCAAATCATTAACATTGAAATTTTATGTGTGGTACTTTTTTTCAGACTCAAACTAATGATTGTTGTTTTCTTTTTCTTTCTTAGATGCCACTAATGGGGTTTGAATGCTCCTGGATATCCCATTATTACCACAATCAACAACATCCTGGTTCCAAACAACTGATTTTTCTTTGCTTCCAGGTTTGATAACTTAAATAAAGACAGAAAGAAGTATGTATGTTATCTATAGGCTAAGACGAGACCAGAAGTCTACTATTGCACCTTATATTCTCAAGGCATATGACAGTAAATCTGCCACATACAGATTTTCCAAGAGCAGCAGCTTCTGCATGAAGAGCAAGCTTGAAGTCCACTTCTCCATTTTCTTCATACTTCTCAAGAGCACTTGCAGCTTCATAGGATTTACAGACAACAGCCAGCATTTGATCCTCACCCAAGTACTCCGCTAATATTCTGCAAATGCTTAAGTAAGAAAGACCAGAAACCAGAAGCAATAGTTGGCAAAAACCTTTTCAGCCGAAAAAGCAGACCTGCTCAGCTTGCTAGTGGAAACTGTTCCAAGTAATGCAACAAGGCCAACTACATCTTGCAAGAAATGCTTTTTTGGTTCTTGAAAAGTAAAATCTCTAGACAGCTCACAAACAATGGCTGCTGCAGATGTACTCCTGCTTTTAATCCGTTCCAGTAATTCCTCCTTTGAGGGTAGGTGAATTAGATCATCAATTGACTCAGTATCCATGGACTCTGATGATTGAATAAGCAGTAAACAATTAGCCAAAATAATATAGCTAAAATATTTCCAAAGAATATGGAATATAAAGTTTGTAACATGACAGCCAAATTTTTGCACCAGACTAAAAGCAATGGTGGTGAGCCAGTGGCCTAATAATGGCAATGGAATACACAGTAAGCAAGACCATCATATCTTTTTCTATTTTTTAATTATTGTCTCAAAGAAACTTCAAAATGCTATAATAGGAACAAGATAATTAAAATTAAGAGTTTTTGATAACCAAGTTCCAAGAAAAAAGAAATTGACTACTGATCTTCATTAGCATAGGATTAAATTTGAAGGCTCATAATATCCTCCACAAGTTGATAAAGTTAAAAACTCAAAGCATCGTCTGGACCATTCAAGTTTTGCACTCTAGTACTAAATAGGGGTAAAACTAAAAGGACATGCACGACTAATTTGCCACCTTGCAGCTCAGACAAGACTTGCTCGATTGCTGCCTTCTGACCTTCAAGATATTCCAGTATGCTTTCATAAAATTTGATTTTCTCACCATATCTACAAATGTCTTCAAGTCCCTGCATGAAACTCAATTTTTTACACCATATATTAACTACGGCAAGGGATTGGGACTTAAAATTAAAAAGGGAAAAAGAAAACAAAAAAGAACTTAATTCAGTGTGGTAGTCAAAATAAGAAACATAAAAGAAAGAATGGGAAAAAGAAAAAAAAAACTTGAGGTGAATATGATGATGAATAAACTGGTGCCCCCTGTCAGTCATATTTGCATAGGACAAGTAAAATTCAAATTCAAATTCAATTTCAATTATGGTCATACCTTGTCGTTGCCGATGATTGATAGCATCGTGTTTTCTGCATGCTTAAGAGATGATGAGTCCTGAAGCAGCAAGACAGTTCCATCTGAACATGGAGATTGATTGTACTCCACTTCTGGAGCTTGTGTCACAGAAAGATTGACACTCAGCTGAAGGTCGGGGAAACGGGAGTGAGCAGCAATAAAGCAAAAGAATCCCTCAGTTTGAGGAAGGGAAATAGCACGAACAGTGCAGCAACCATGCCTGAAAGTATATCTAATACAGTCCTCCGAGGATAGTGAATCAGACTTTATTGTAAGAGTATGTGATTGACCACATTCCTCATCATCATGGAAAGTCTCATCTATGACACCCTCAGAGTTAACAACTTGAAAAACAATATTTTCAAGAAGAGAACCAGTGGTGCAGGACTCTGGTACCTGATGCAGAATCCTGTAGAATTAATATGCGAAAGCAAAATCTTGAAAAAAATGGAAGAGACAACAAAACATGACAGACCTCTGATACAATTCTTAGCTCTCTCTTGACAGTTTGCCACTCTTGCTTGAAGACCTCCTTGTCATGATATGAAATTGAAAATGACACTGCAAGGCAGGACAGATGAACTATAATGAGTGGTTGTCTTTTGCTTCAAGTCCTGGCGCATGGATACTGACATATTGTTAAGTAAATTCAAACAGCTAGCAAAGAGTTCCCATATCTGGAGAATTGGAACTAAAACAAAGAGGCCTGGGTCTCCTTGTCATCAAAAGGAAGCTAACTTTTGATGTAGCTCAACTGGAGCAGAAATAGCCTCTCTGGCCCCAAACCCCATAATGTGGGAGACCTATAGACTCTGATGCCCTTTTCTGAAGCAGAAAGGATAAGATGCTAGATACCACTAGAAAGCTGTATCTTAATAATTTGCCACAAATTTCCAGGTGCTTGCAGGTTACCATTCAAATCATGTTTTCCATATTCAAGATCCAAACTTTAATCAAGCCAACCCAATACTTTCTATGTCCTACTATTGTCAGCTCATGTTATAGTCCATGCCACCACCCCTAGTTCAAAGGTCCCTCTCCAATTAAGACTAGTGAATTGCCCACCAAAGTAAAATAATAAAAATCACACAAATTCAACAGCCTTCAAGATACATAATTATTCATTATCATAGAAGTGATACTACTCTTTGGGTCATACAAATGGTGCAATTTTTTTTTTTTTTTTTGCATCATAAAAAATCACATAAATTGTATATTTCTTTAGCACCTTTATTTTGTCACTTGATCCTACTTTCTTCCCAAAAAAAACTTCAGCTACATATTCTTTTCCAAAGAATTGCAGCATGAAATTATAGAGGGATGAAAAACTACTGAGATATAGTGCATACCATTTCTCCCAAAACCAGGGGCTACTTTCAAGACACCACCTAGTTCAATGCATCCATTATCATCCACCTAGATTGAAAAATAAATATGAGTGAACCAATACGTAGCTTCCCAGACAGAAAATTAATTCCAACTATCATCACTTACCTACGTGAATAATGAACAGTAAAGTATAAAAAGATGTTTGCTTTCCCAAAATATAAACTCTGGTATACATAAAATAAGCACTGCAATATTCATAAAACTTGGAAGCAAAATAAGCTCTACAATCTTATACAGGTACATGGTGACATCACACTAAATTAACAATAATCAAATCTTCCAATCACAACTTCTATGTTGTTGAACTTGACGAGCATCTTAGCAGTTAAAATAATCCAAAAATCATTCTCAGTGACAATATTAATAAAACGAACTTGCATTTCTATCATCATGACCCAAACGGCCAGAGCTAGCAAAGTACCTAACTTGCTCTTATCCTTCTCCCTCCTCCCCCACCCCCCCAAAAAAAGGATTAAAAAGAAAAGATGAAAATAATGTAACCAAAAGAATAACTCTTAAAGAGAATTTCAACAAAAAGAAATGCAGAAAATAACAGATGAACGAAGTTGTGCAACAAATGATGACGAGAAGAAAATCTCTTTGGAACTCAAATTAGTTTTTAGTGGTGATACCTTCTATTTAAGTTGCTTTCGGCAATTATGGCTAACATTGAAATGTAGAACACTAGGCAAATTCCATAATGCATCTAAGAGATACTCTTGAGAACAAAAGATAATCAACCATAAGACTACCATCACTTATGGGAACATGACACCACAGGATAACGGCAAATCAACAAAAAAAAATACTCGGCATTTTTTTTTGCATGACTTAACCACCTGATCAACCATTCTTCCCATGAGTTTTATTGCCAACCTACTAGAAGAAACACCATTCCTACCTCACATTACTAAAGCCCTACAAAACACACTCAGCGATCAAAGAATGTTTGCAAATCCCTTTTTTTTTTTCATTTTTTGTTCTTCAGTGCCAAGCTTTGAACCCCCGTTACTAGGACTAACTACAAATCTTCCCATAGGAGAAAATTGGAGAAATCAGCAAAATATTGTGATAGGGCCTCACCTTACGCTTCATACCAATTTTATCAAGCAAAAAAAATCCATCCATGTTCAATTGAACCTCCAAGCCTTTGCAAATGTGATTACCATGAGCATCAAGCATCTGGAAAAGGATAGTCAGCATCAGTGGAAAAAAAATCTCATTAACGGGCCTATAAGGACAAGTTTTGATCATTCACATTCCAGTTCGTGTACAAAATTGTCCCTGCATTCCAAGAATAAGATTCCAGCATCTTTGACATGCAGTATTATACTCTACATTTATGTTACGTATAATTGGCTCAGTTAAGTCAAGCTATAACCATCACAACAAGAAAATATCAAACTGTCAGTAAATGTTATGGGTTAGAACTTAGGACTTCAAACCATGAAAGATGGTGAAAATAATTATCTTGTTTTCTTCTCGTCAGGGAGAAAAAAGAACAGTTATATGTTCTGAAGAATTTCAAATGCCACCATGTATAAAAGGATTAAGCACCCTTTAGCAAGTAAAAACATAACTAACATTCACATTCCAGTTCATGTACAAAATTGTCCCTACATTCCAAGAATAAGATTCCAGCATCTTTGACATGCAGTATTATACTCTACATTTATGTTACGTATAATTGGCACAGTTAAGTCAAGCTATAACCATCACAACAAGAAAATATCAAACTGTCAGTAAATGTTATGGATTAGAACTTAGGACTTCAAACCATGAAAGATGTTGAAAATAATTATCTTCTTCTCTTCTTGTCGGGAGAAAAAATAACAGTTATATGTTCTGAAGAATTTCAAACGCCACCATGTGTAAAAGGATTATGCACCCTTTAGCAAGTAGAAACATAACTAAACCGGACACAAGATTGATACATGTATATAGATGCAATTAGTGCGTTCAGTGTACTGTCCATGAGGTGTATACACAATGATTTAATCAACTTTTCATCTCTCCCTTTAGCGGTGCATCATTTCAATGATTTGAGATATTGTTGTTTTCAATTTGATGCCAAAACTACTTTCATTCAAGTGTCTAGGTTTATGTTAAATTGTAAGGATTTGGTAACAAGTAATAACCTTTGTTGAAGAATATAACAAGATTCCCAATGTACTTGTAGCCATAATCAAATACTAGTGAATATTATAAGGAACATAGGTCTTTTCACTTTGGAAAAATTTTTCTCCCAAAACAGCTGTCCTCCAGCTGGAATAAGCACGTGAATAAACCATGATCTTGCAATTTTTTTCTAAAATTGGGCATAAAACATGATACATGAGTCTGCCCACAAATAAAACATTCGACATTACCTCAAATTGTAGCTTCTGGATCACTGAACCTGGAACCAAGTCTTTTTCTTGTATCGGTGGTTGTGCTTTAATATGATGTAACAATCCAGGAATAACTGACAAATGAAACCAAGACATGATAAAACACATGATTACATTTCAAAACAGATAAATTTAGTATTATTTGTATACAATGCCACTGGGATTAGTAATTTAGTATTTAAAAAGTGGCCAGGAATACCTTGACATGGAACAGAAAGTGATCCTGAGATGTCTTGTGAACATAAAACCAAAGTGGCTTTGAAACTGGGACGTATTCTATCGAGTTTGTTGGTCTCAATTAAAAGATCCTGTATAATTCACAAATATGGCAACAAATCATGTAATATAAAGAGGCTACAGCAGTTCCTTGGGTTCCAATTGGCAGACTTACATGCGTGAACCATACCTTGAGCTCAAGAGTCAAATTATCAGATGAAAGCTCTGCCTTCACTTTTTGTGCTTCACCAAGCACCTTCTTTTCTGCAATTAGTTTGATCGCAACTCGTGGAACAGATGGAAATGGAATTTGATTGTTATACTTGTCATGGCATCCAATACTTAGTGGTGGAAAAAACGAACCAACCCTGTCCAACATGGGTGCTGACTGCTTGGTGAGAAGGTACAAGAGAACTTACATGTGCTTCAATATATTTATGTTTAAAGAAACACAGTGAGAAAGGTCCTGCTAAGAAACAGAATATCCTAAACACAATTGGCAACACTTGGATCTTTTCTACCCTTCATAAGTTTTCCTTTATTTTTTGAAAAAAGAAACCAAAGGGAATTTAAAACTTGAAGAAAATAACTCTGTATCATACAAAGTTACGTCTTGTCTGGTATTGAAAGTAACTTTCTATATAGAGAAATCTAAATTACCTTACTTTATATGGCTGGTGCTTTTCATCATTCAAAAGTTTCAATTTCTCAACCTTTGACAATGCCCTGACAAGCATTCTTTTCTCACTAGTGCACTTTAAATCGACCTAATGAAGCAAGTCTTCTAGAATCAGACTACATGAGCGGCAGCATAAGACGTGCCAATTGATACAATATCATTATACAAAATAAAATAGTCATTGCATTACTTACCAGAGAGAAAATAAATGTATAAGTACCAGCACGTTGAAATAACTCAGGCAACCTCCTACGCAGTGGAAAAATATACAGACCATCAAATCCTTTACGCGAGGAAGGAGATACATGTGCTGAAAATACATGGGACAGACTTTGAAGATCCTTGACATCACTCCTGAAATTGACCTCCATGGACATCTTGGAATTGCTTTTGAAAACATCCCTTTCATCCAAACATTTTGAACCACTAGACGAAATGTAACTGGCAGGCCGAACAACTGCTACAATTTCCAGAGGAGGAACATGTCCAGCATGAACTGTACTGTCAACAGGTAATGCCTGGAACAGAATCCAAGTTTCCATAAAAGTCAGATTCCAAGATAATCTGACTGATGGAAACAGTAAGGGATCACACAGAATACCAAGAAGACTTTCAAGTCTTCAAAATCAGAAATTTGTAAATTTCCAAATACCCAGTTAATCATCTCCAAGAGGGATCCCAAAATAGCATTTTTTGGTCCAAATTAAGAAAAGAACAAATAGTTTGAATGTACGGACCCCATCAATGTCCAGCTCTTGACAGTGCTTTGCAGGCAGCAAGTCAATTGTAGATGGAACTTTCTGCTTTTCCTTCTCCAGTTGTTGATCCCACTCGGATGTTTTGACAGCTTCACACTATTTCCAGGTTCATATTCAGCAGATCACTCATCACATAAGCAGTTGGGCAGAGACTAAACAGAAAGTGTGTGTGTGTTTGTGGAAAGACAAAGATCAATGGCAGCACAAGGACAAAAGTACTGCAAACCTTTCCCAAATCAATCACACTAATTGGTAAGGATAAAGAACCACAAATATCCAGACTAGCATTCCCATCATTCACCTCAAGTTTGCAGCCATTGTCTTCTCTGACACCTAACGGCCTTCCAGTTGAAAGCAACATAGACATATGTTATGGGCAAGCATCAGAATTAAATACAGAAACTTGATAAACAAATTTTGCAAAAGAAATGTACAAGGAAACACACCTGCATATAATACGGCCTTCCACTAGAATATCCACCACCAAAAAGAGCCCAAAAGATAAAAAGATCAGATTCATATAATTTGAACATAAATAGCTCTCTAAACTACCACTCAAAAAATCTTAATAACTGTGTCCATGATGAACAAGAAAAGTGAAAACTTCAAATCTACCAGTGGAATTTAATAAAGTTAGTTATGTGTTCAATACAATTTTGAGCAAAAGCTAGGGTCAAGTTCACTACTTTATGGACTTCTAAGAGATGTTCACTCACCACCAGCATCCCCCTGCAATCCTGCAATTAAAAAATATTCTATTGTTGCAAATACATTTCTCTTATAGATTCCTGGAGCACCCTTCATAACTTTTATTTTCTGGCCACATTTCCATGATGCACCTTTCCTCTTCAAGACTCGATGCACCCTCAAAACTACAAACTCAGCAAATCAGTTGCATTATTAACCAGAACCAAAATCAGGTAAATGTCAAACCAAATTGTACCATGATAAAAAAAAGTTAAAACTGCTTCAAGACAGGGTAACACTGAAGAATGAGAAACCAATTGAGAGTTATGACTATACCATCAGATGAAATGCCAAGTGACTCCTTTTGAGGACCAACAACAAGAACTGGATCATCCTCACCAGACCCAATCTCTTTGTCATAACGATCATGCATCTGAAGAATCCAGTCTGTATACTCCTTTTCCAGTTGCACTGGAGTTAATTGTTTATCATCTTGAAAAATTTCAACATGCACTGCTAAAGACATGAAATTACATAATCAGTAATATCAAACACATGCAGCATGCCAGTTACAAGTATCATCCTTGAGAGAGGAAGCAAAAATGGAGAAAAGAGACATAACCTTTTTCTTTCTCAAGTGTCTTATTGCCAAAGTTCTTCAAAGCAATTGTAAAAGGACTTTGGTGTGCTAGATCCGTCTGCAGAAATTAATTTATTCACTTTAACAAACTCGATTTTCCTGTCCCAGTTGGCCAGCATAGCTATTACTGAAGGTACTCATTGCTCAATTGCTCTGATCATATTTAAAGTTTTACTTCATTATATTTTTGCTTTTGCATTGTGCCTCCATTCAACCTGAAACCTGTAATTCCTTTGTTTCTTGAAATGTCTGTGGGGTTCCTAAATCAGTTAAGGCCACACATGTTTGGATATGCAACTGTCTTCAACAACTTCTGATCTTGCAGAGTTGGGCAGACATTGGAAGAACATTAAGCATGCAATTTTTTGTTGAATAAAAAACATTTGGCAAAACTAGTTAACAACGCTGACCCGTGGCAAAGTTCTAAATGTTGGGTTGCAGTTCATAAATGATTCTCCTTGGTGTAATTTTGTGTCAAAGGAATTGTTGATCTATGCCCTGAGAAAATCTAGAATAGAAGCAACTTGCAAAAAAGTACATCCCAATGCATGAGGCTCTCACCAGCGAAGGGCAGATGCATGCATTCATACCCCCAAGTTACAATGAAATAAACTTACTGTTACACCAAGACTCACTCTTCAATTGAAGCAGCTTGCAACTCACAAAAGATTAACTTGCACCAATTCAGCTCAGAAGAGAGAAATAGTATGTAGTGCAGAGGGAATCATAAATACTTTAAGGACATTACATTAATATTTTGAACAAAATTTGGAAGTGAAGCAGCTTGTAACCAGCACCAGTCATTACACAAATTTAGCATAAGTCAAGGCAAATAGCAGATACATGCTTTTTCACATGGATTTTCCTTAACAGCATGAGAGCCATTGATTATGGAAACCTACATTTCCTCACCTTAGAAGGTGTTGGATTGAAGCCTGCATCAGTTTCTGCAACAACAACACTAACTGTTGAAGCCTAGTGATTTTAAGAATAAACAGAAAGGATTGCATACACATCTCAGAATGCAGACCATAAAAAAAGAATCATGAAAAAATTAGCTTACCAATAAAGCATTTAACCCTTAAGCAACATCTCTTCAACAAGTGAGCTTTATCTCCTCTTTTTTGCTTAAATTCCATAAAAGGAAGGCATGACTGTTATGAAGCACAAATGTCAAAATCAGTTGTTGAAGTTTCCACCAGCATACTATATTTAAGAACAAGCCACAATAAAATAAAAATAAAAATAAAAAAGTATATGAAGAGTTAAAAATATGACAGTAAAATACAAACCTTTGCCATCTTACAAACCTGAAAAAATAGTAAAATTTCTATTTGCTCCTTTAATTAATTTTTTGTGCTTAATGCTCACAGCATGGGGACAGAGTTGCATCCTTTCATGCAAAACATCGCCAAGCTTTGGCTCAGGGAGTATAAACGTATAGGTAATTTTACTTTGTGTGCTAGACCATGTCCATGTGAAGAAGAGTACACAATCAGCTCTTGCATCTTCATTCATCTATGCACAACAGATCGTCACATAATGATGCTTTCCCTGGAAGTTTTCACATTTTTTCAACTTTGAGGCATAACCTCTTATGAGCCAAGTAATCCAGGGCATAACACTAAAAAGAGGCATAGCCTGGCGCATACTGCTTTCAAAATAATGCACGAGTTTCAAGCAAACTATATTTTCCTTACACATAATCAAGAACTTTATAGGCCTTGTTCTTTATGTGCAAGAGTGAATGAGAAATTATTTTCATGTACGGTCAAATATCTTATAGAGGTAAGACTTTCAGCTCTTACAGAAGACCCAAACTTTGTCATCCCTTTACATGCTGCCTTTCAATTAGAATCACCTAGCCCACGCATTACCATATCACATATCTATACAGAGAGTACTAAATAGAATGAGATTAGGAAATCCACAGAATGTGAGGGTGCCATAACAGAAACCTGGACCAATGCACCCAAAATGGAGTATCTATCTTATCAGTTACTAATATTGCATGGTTGTCAAATATCATGATAGCAAAATTAGGTACTATCTACAAGTTCGAAATGTCCTAAGGTTATCAAATTCATCACCTTAGACACCGAGAAAGTTAACTCACCCAGCGAGCATCTGGAATCAAGCGACCAAGCCGACGGATAGAGACACGACTGAAAGTTTCAAAGTCTTCTCCTGTAACTCCACATCCTTCAGCTTTTAACTTCTCCAGTATCCTATCAATATTCTCTTTCCCCTGTGCCAAGCATGTTAAAGTTCTCTGGAATATTGTAAGCACTATTAAAGAAACATTTTTCTTAATCATTTCCTACCTCAGTAATGGGAAAGTAAACACACTTGAGACGTGCATTGGCTTCCTGAGGCCCTCTTAGACCTGGAACATTCCCAGTCTCAGAAATGAACAATATAAGTTCCAAAAGCTAGATATACTAAACCTAACATAAGTCAGTAGTCAAACTAAGAACAAAGAGAAAAGCACTAGATGGCATATAGAGTACATTAGAATGTCATTTACCTGGGCCCCCTTTTGCATCTTGCTTCAATGATAGATGAAGCTGAAAAACAAACTCAGGGCCATTGCAAGAGTGTAAGTTGGTAATTGAAACCTCCCCTCCTTCAAACTCAGCTAAATCTTCACCATTAACCTTTAAAAGGAAATTTCATTCTCAGATATGGCAGAACCTTGCAATCTAAAGTAGAAGTATTAAGGACTTGTAAATTGCAAAGGTGTAACCTCCAGTACATTTTTCTTTTTAAAAAATAAGCTTAAGCTATCGGAGACTAGAGGAATTCATAACATTAGAGATTATGGCACATCATATTTTATCCTTGTGTGTATTTCATCAGCATTGTTCCATTGTCTTGACCTTGTTTGATGTTATAAATAATAGAAGTAGCGGGTTGATATGATCAGAAGAAGCAGAAATTTCATACCACAGAACACATAAGCTTTTAGCAAGTAGATTTCTTATATAATCGGATATGGATTTGACCATCTGAGGATTGAGGGCAGTAAATCCCCCTCCTTAACAGAGTAATGAGCTATCACATAAATAACATTAGAGAAATCTAAGATAAATTAAAAATAATATCAATAAATAACAACAGTTACAAAAGAGACCTGAAACTCTATAGGTGTAGTTGTCTTTCTTGTGTTGTATAGTTCGTCACACTGCATGTGATAAAAGTAAATTCCAAGAAAATGTTAAAAATCTGGACAAAGAGCATAAACAGCCTAAAGGAATGCATTTCTAACATTAAGAAACACTGATAATTTTTACACCAGTATCTAAAAGCAGTACAATTTACTACTATGTTTCAAGGTCAAAAAAAAGAGTTAATGCCTCAAAAGCACAATTCAAGCTCCCACACGTCTATCAATGAAAAATGTATAATGTATTAGCTACCTCATTGGCTACAATCTAAAAAGGGCAAATGAAAAGAATTTACACAATTTCTATCAAAATGATGAGTGCACATGGAAACAATTAGTGTTCTGTATGTTTCATAAATTAGGAGACAGATACCAATTCACAAGTTAGCTATTAGTTTGAAGATTTTATAAGCCAATTATTCTGTCAAGGAAATGCCTCAAATTCTGTTACTAAAATGCAATATTTGTTCGAGCATTAGATGTTAGCAAATTACCAAGAAGTGAGCTATCAGTAGATTTTTTAAACATTAGAGATTAGCTACAGAAGTTTTCCACAACTCAACCATCATTTTTTTTTTTTTCCATATACCTCGACATGCATTTCAATCACTCATGACTGAACACTTATAGTATTATGAATTCTTCATTGATCTTATATGAACAGAAAAGACTTATGTCCTTACAATAAAGAAAGTAAGATAGTAGCAACTCCACCAACTGATACATAGAAAATCATAACACCATTATATGCATAAAATTATTGCCCTAGATATATAATATTTGCAACTTTATAACACAAAAGTTATGGTAAATCTATTGATTTATTGTAGTGCAACACACCTGAATATATGGAAAATAAATATCCTTCAGCTTGCACTTGAGTTTTGTAATGTCAAAATTTTTAAATTTAAGCTGCAACATTTCAACCTGTAGATATACAGCAGAATTTCAAAACAGTAAGTTTTTTAAAAAAAAAAAAAAACAAACTTCAAGCCATTTCAGAAAGCCATAATTCAATTATAATATCCACTGCCTGAAACTAGCATTATGTCACTTTTGGTCCAAGCATATCTAATATTGTCCAAATAAATTAATGGAATGCAGAACTAAAAAGATTAAGAGTGAGCCTTGGTGACACATGCGCAACACATTATTTTCCAAAGAATAAATAGCAATGAAACACTGTTTAAACTGTATTCATGCCTATCTTATTTTTACTGATATGCACTTAATTGGATGTATATGCTATTTGAGTTGGAATGAAAATATCCCAAGTTGCAACAAAGTGATTAATCCAGTTCCGATTTTCTGTTGGAACTAAATATATCAATACAGGCTATCTCAATGTTCTTTTTCACTCTCATCATGGAAACAAATATATTTACATCACTAGTCATTTTTCTAGACATGCAATGTTTCTAAAGCATCATATAACATGCAATAGTTTGATGCAGCCCAGAGTAGAATTGAGAAGTTACTGTCAAATGTCAAGTGATTTATTAGTTTGAAAATTCTGGATATTCATGTAAATTCTTATAGGATTTTCTTATAAAATAATCCAGTCACAATAAATGCTCATGTAGTCTATTTATTCAGAGAAGACTGTTTTTCAAGAAAAGGGAGTTTTTCTTGAGTGACTTGTGAAGGCATGTTTACCTAGTGCTCTCTGGCAAAATAACAAGCTCACAGCTTCTTAAAATAATGCACTTACTCCTCTAAATCAACTCAAATCCCCAATTGATCATATGAACCAGATTATTCTCCCAAACAAAAAGCTACCATCTTTTCTCAACTCTAAGTCAGTCATGTTTGGCAAGGTGGATTATCCCTGAGTCATCATGAGAATCCAGCCTCACATTAACCCACAGAAAATGGTTTCAAATACCACGTAATGCACACGCTTCTCAAAAATCAATACCCAGTGCCCCCTTTAATGATTTTCAAACTTTGGCAGCACTACTTACTAGAATGAAGAAAGAATTCCGTTGTAATGGTTAAAGTCTATTTAACAATTCTAGTAACTTTTAAATGCTTCATATGAAAGCCTAGGAAAGGGCCAAAAATAGAAAAAAATAACGATGGAGAGAAAAAAAAAAAAAAAGCAAATGATAAAGTTATGTTTGTCCATAACAGAACATCCCATGGAAAATTTTTCATTAAGCAGAAAGAATCTTCCGGAAAATTGAGATTCCAAGATTAAAAAATTTTTGAAGCAGTGATGGAATTGCACACATGTCTTATGGGAACCCTTTGATTATTCATGATATCTTGCAAATTTGAACGGTGAATTTTAGCAGGCAACAGTTAGAGCTTTTATGGGTTAGGGCGTCTATGTGAGAGTGTAAATGTGTGATATGCAGTCAAATAGGGAACTCCACATTGTGTGTGGGAAACTAGATCAAATTGCACAATCTGCCAATGAGAATAACACCTGAACCAATTTAAGTGACAAAAGCCAAGCCAAGAAATATTGGATATGAAGAGAAAGAAATAAATCATGATTATATTTTCAATTGCTTTCTGAAGATGAATGAATAAGAAGTCTCATAATAGTTGAGAATGCGCAAGTATGACCTGATGACCATACAATGATCTCAGTCAACTGCAAATGGCTAGCAGTCAAGATTAGCCTCACTCACATGGCAACACCATCAAGCATTATAACCAGAAAGCAGAAAAAAAATACGAAACAATTCACATAACATAGTTGACCTTTGTGAAGCTCCCATGAGGGGACATTCGAATTTCACTATCTGTGGAATCTCTCATGCCTCCATTAGTCTGAAACAAATAGTGCAAACAGCCTTCAGACAGCATATTACTGTGGTCTTCTGGAGAAACTTTTACGAAAAATGCTAATCCATAAATTCAAAGGAAATTCCTAAGGAAAAAGAAAATAGAAGCAAAAAGAAAAAAGACTTCCTCCTAAAACAAGACAGAAAACAGGTATATTTACCCTCCACGTTAGTTCGGATCCAGAACCGCTCAATAATGCATCTCTCTCAAGGTGTAAACTATAAACCTTCTTTGACTTTTTTGTCTTGGATGCCACTACAGCCCACCTATGTCAGAGTACTAAATTTAATTAGAACTGCATTGGATTTGAGTCATTGTTTCACTGGCACAGCTATGCAGTGATAATGTCAGAGAGAGAGAGAGAGGGATGGAGGAGATACCTCCCTAAGTGCATAGAAGCTACAGGTCCTCCATATCCAAAGATGCCAAAGAAAGGCTGCATCATCACAGAATTATTCTCGTGACAAACATAAGCAATTTGACCAGTAAAGGAAAATATTAAAAGCTGCATAACAACAGAATAAATATTTCCCCAATTTTGTAGGGAAGAAAAAACTTTTAGATGCTTGCACCAAAACCCAAAAAGAAAAGAAATAGGAGTATACCTAAACTTGAAATTTAAAGAAGAGAAAAACTATAAGAATGTTATTAGATGTTCTACAGGCTACTTCTCAGTGTTTCATCAAATTTAAGGTGTATATTTAACATCAAATCAACATCTATTCATTATAGAGAAAAAGTATAAAAATATTTACCACCGATTTGTGCAATTAACAAAGCATCCTTCTATGAATTGGCTAAGTTCTGCAAATATAGTAACAAAGTACATGCTAAAGTCTTACCATTAAGTATGGAGGTTTTCCCCCTATAGCCTCTTCCTTGTATGATCTGTGAAGTGAGGCACCCATTTTTCCCCTACAGAATATAAATTCGTTGCAAAATTGTCAATTTTCCATACATTGGCACACATCACAAAAACTTTTTCCAAAAGCATCATGCGGGCAGCTGCTTCTCGTACTATCTGCTTAAATGGTTGAATAGTACTGTAATTGTTCCCACTCCTCTCAATAGTTATTCCTTTGGCCAATTCCTTTTTAGAAGCAAAAGGTGTAAAGATGTTCTCTCAAAGATTCCACCCTCAAACATGCCTTTATGAGGGAAACAAATCCTATAAGAAAAACACAATCCAGGTGTGAAATCCCAACCTGCAAAGTGTGAAATCGTGTGCACTAGGCCTATATTTGTACATACCATGCACACACTCAAGTGTGTATGAATGTGTAGGTATATATGTATGTGATGTATGTGTGGGTTCAGTTGGGGTGTCGTTTTGAATGGATGAACTTCTATCATATTTCAAAACCCAAGATTATTACCAAAAACTCACAATTCAGAATAAATCATGAAGAACAGGAGTTCTGACTTACCATTTCACTATAGAGTTTTCGTCACTACCATCCATCCCAGGACCAGTGTCAAAAATTGTCAGCCTATCCGACACGATGTTCACACTGAAATGAATGTACTCGATATGGTAAATTGCCCATTTTAGATTCAAAAGTGGGATTGTCATTGCAGCCAGGGAAAAGCAGTTAAAGCAAAATTCATGTCAACATGACATGCATCAACTGATTGAGAACAATTATTTACCAGCATATCCACAAGTGCATAAACATTGCACCCCTATAAGCCAACTTAAAAGTTTATCACTATAACTCTGTGGGTGGCTCAATGAAGCATACAGAAAAAGTACCTAGTAATTATTGCTTCAATAGAAACACAAAAGAAGTGGCCACAGCTCCACTAGAAAGGTTTAAATAATGGAAACAGGAGAACATTTTTTGAGCATTTAATCATTAATAAAGAGGTACTCGGTAAGTACTGATGAAACCCTCCCATTTTACCATGTCAGTTATCACCAAGGACTTTCGATGTGCACAATATGCAATTTTAAAGGACAAATTAGAAACTATAACTTTGAGGCATTCGAGTCTGAGAATATAATGGCCAAAAAAATTTTAAAAAAAAGAAAAAACCAAAATAAAGATATAATGACCCAGCCAAAGGGCATAACGTCGTACCTAATCAACTTCCTATCATTTTTATCATTAGACCACACCGCTTGTAAGGAGTTGTCCTGCTCAATGAGTAATGAAACGAGTGAATTAAGAAACAACAAACCAGGCCACCAACAAAACCACACGTATTTTTACAAATGCGCCAAAAAGAACTCACAATCAGGTCAGCCATAGCAGTTTCAAAAGTGTAGTCCTCTGGAAGCTCTCTTAGTAAATCAGTATCTGGCGTTATATCCCACATATTCTGCAACACCCATATAACCCTTCCATAAAACAACTGGCCCAACCACTTGATCAAGCAAATTTACAAATCCCAAAAGAAGATAGAAGCAAAAAAAGAAAAACAGAAAAAAAAAAACAATCAAAGAGAGAAAAACAAAAGCTTAGTCGAGAGTGAAGTTACTGACCTCGTAAGTATCCGGAATCTTGGGTGAACCATCCTTAAATCACGAAAAAAAAAAGAAAGAAAGACACAACGTAAGGACAACGAAGAACAATGTTTTGTTTTATTTTATTTTATTTTTTTGAATGCTTTTCTTTTACTCATTATTCAAGAAATTAAAGTAAAAAAAAAAAAACGATACCCACATGAAGACGCAGAATGTGACACTTGTGGGGCTTGAAATTGAAAAACTCGATAATTTCTCTCATCTCGTTATCGTTGGCGTCCTTGAAGTACAAGTTTTGACTACTCCAATTCACGGGCTTTTTCGGACTCCGCGACGACGAGGAGTCCGATCTCCGGCGAGCTAGCGAGTACTCATCTCTAACCAAACGGACGAACTCTGAGACCGACATTTGAGGTTTCGGGTCAGTCACTCTGAGTCCCACCGTCATTCCGTTGGGCAACAGAATCTTGAACTTGTAAAACGGCGCCTCCTCCGCCGCCGCACTACCCTCGTCGTACAAGACAAGCTGTCTCTTGACGCTCCTCCTCTTCATCATTATCTCGACCTCCTTATCTTCCAAATACAAGAAGAAAAAAAAAATAAAATAAAAAATAAGAAGAAAATTTATCCAAAATAAATAAACAACGAAGCGACGTCGTCATCAGGTTTTTTCATTTGTTTGGGTTGCGCTCTTGCGACCTCACCGATCTCTGTTCTACCAAACAGTTGTAAAACGGAGATAGAAAAGGCAACATTAGAGTAACAGAGGAGGCTATGAGAAGACAATGCACCTCCGGACAGTCCACGCTACTTTTTCTTCTTCCTCCTTTCTCTGTATTTCCTTTCATTTTTTGTCTTTTTCCGTTCAAAAGGATTTGAAACAAAGAAAAGCTGAAAAGAGAAAAAGCCAGGAAACAGCAAGACTGACCCACGGTGACACACACAGCACACAGGAGGTGGCTGAGGGAAGCGCGATGCCTCTACTTTTTTACTTTTTTCCCTTTTACCGCCCACACGCCCCGGCTGTGTGTTCCTATTGGCAATTGTAATTGGGGCGCGTTCGGCGTGTGGAATTCTGCCTGCCGAATCAATTGGCGTCGGCCACGTGTAATGTACAGTGTGGGGTCCAGCGCCGACAATTCCCACCTTCGGAATTGGATTTTGCTGGCTATCTCATTTTCATGGCATTTAACTCGGCTCTCCAAACATGCGTCCCCCATGCATTATATCTTGATTTTCATATTTGTGGGTTTATGAATTTGAAATGTCATTTTTATAACTTAATATTAATTTTATCAGAAATCAAATTCCCTCACTTCCCTTCATTCTCGCATTAAGTAAATTTAATTGGAGTGCAGAGCACTTCCTTCCCAATGCATAAATATTGTCTAATTCATGATTTATGTAAAATAAATTTTATTTTAACGACACGTATTCTATTATATAATTGATTGATATCATTATAAATACAAGGACTATGGGTAAAGAAATGTTTTCAAAAATACATGTATGATTAATTGAAACTTTTAGGAGTTATAAGGCACACCATCAACAAGTCAAACAAATTGTTTTTTTCCAAGAGTTTATAAGTAAAACCTAAGTGATTAGTTGACTAATCAATGAGCTATAATTTATTAAAAATTTCATAAATATAATGATTACAAATAAATAGAAATTGATACTTATTGAATGGTTCAAATCTTCTTGATTTACCGCAAATTAATTATTAATAGTTTAATGAAACAAAAATATTCAACATCTTCACTTCTGAAGTCAACCGGTGATTGGTTCAACTAGTGTCATCTTCCTGTTTCCTCCCTTTTGACTTCTTCTCCTAGTGACTTATTATTATAAAATTTATTAAATTGTAAATTATATAATAAAATATATTTTCTATTTTTTTATAAATTTTATATTTTATTTTTTTATAATTAAAATTTAAAATATAAAAAATAAAAATTTAAGTTATTGTTTATCGGAGTGGTTGCTGATACACAAAAACATGACTACAGTTTGCTTGCCTAACATCTTGCCTTAAGGATTAAGGATTGGCCACAATGGGTCAAACATAGGTTGGTTAAGGCCGTTGGGCCTTTGCTCCATCACTTGCTTCCCTTCAACCAAGCCTAGTATCTGTGGTTTAAACCGATATGGAGATATGGGTACTCGGCCCCATGGGGTCTCCAACGTGCAAGTCCACTGATCTGTAGACAAACAACTTATCTATTGATATTCACATTTAGACAAATGGAATTGCAACTCTTCCCCTTTCCAATTTCATTCAACTTTTTGGATACTTTAACACCCATATTGACTTATTTATTTTTCTTTTGTTAGAAAATTATATAAAAATTTTTAATTTTATTAATTCAAAAAAAATTACACAACAATGACATAAAAGATTATATACGAATAATATAAATATAAATTTCTGTTTAATAATTATATACTAAAGTAATATATTTAACTCTTTGTATATTATATATTAATAATATTTATTTTTAGTTTAATACTAAAATCATCACAAATATAATTTAATTATTTAATTTCTATTTTAATATTAACTTTTAATTTATAAAGAATTTGAATTAATTTAATATCTTTGATAATCAAATAAATACTGCGAGGTGAATTACTCTATATCCGGTAAAAACAACTCTTTATTTTTCCATATAGTTAACTTATGTCACAGTGAAGCTTAAAAACGTTGTTTCTTCCTTACGAGTTCTTTATAGTCAGTTCTAAATTGGTAAACTTGATTTGATATGTTCTACCAAACCTTAATAATTTGTAAAGGGATGTTTAGGTCTCACGATTGCATTTAGTTGAGATCTCTCAATTTTAGGTGGTTGCCACATATCATGGTCCCATGCTTTCTTGAAAGTTTAGGCAAATGGTATTGCTTTTATACGACTCTCCTGATCCCTTTTTCGCAGTCTAGCAAATTTTAAAAATAAGGGCCCGAGGACGATGCCTTGTATTGGTTTAAAAGAGTTTGAGAGGTTTTTCTATTTCAAAACTAATGAAAATATTAGTCAAGTCATGAGATCTAAAGGCAAGTAATGAGTTTTAAATCCATGACATTTAGAGTCATACGTTAAGAAAGAAGGTATTAAACATCATCGTGATATTGGACACCCGTCTGAATGCTGAATACTCGTAATGGGACTCTTGTAGTAAATGGCTTTAATTTATTTCTTCTTTTTCGGTTCTTTACTTTACATCTTATTGATTGATATTTAGGTAAATTTTAAAGTCGTTGATGCGGATGATCTACCTAAAGATACATTAAGATGATATTTAGGTAAATCTTTATGGTTCTCCACTTCTCCTTGTTTTAAGATCCACCATGCTTCATAATTGATCTTAATTTAGCTATGTGTCTAGGTTTCCTTTTTTCATTTTTTTGGGTGAAGGATGTAGTTTTTATTTTTTTTATTTTTATTAATAACTTAAGAAAAATGTAGAATTGAACTAGTGACAACTCTGCCTCTTGGAATCAGTTTTTTAGAACCTCTAATAATCAAAAAAGAATTGTTACTTGAACACAAGTTCTTTTGATGCAGTAATGACAAGTGTAACATGAAAATATATAATTAACAGTAGTAGTCATGCATTCTATGGATATAAATACATAATAAGTGTTCTTAGAAGAATTATTCTCATAATAAATTCAATGTACTTACTGAAATATGTGATTAATGGCGATCATTATGAATATAAGTATGCACAAAAAAAAACAATATATACGCATGAATGTACACTTTTTGCGGAAAAGCCGCGTTTCAGTCCCAAACCATTGTGATTTCTTTTTTTTTTTTTTGTAGACTTATAACTTTAACTTTATTCTTTGTGACTTTGCTCTTATACTTTTTGTTTTTTTTTTTTTTACTTTAGTCCTATTCTAGATGGAAATCAGTCAACGTGATAAGTATAGTATTTAATCGAAGTGAAATAAGAGGAAAAAGAAAAACAACACATACACACGAATTGCTTGGTCCATTTTGCCTTTAAACTTCTAACATTTTCAATTTAGTCCTATACCCTTTTACTTTTCAAAATAATCAAAGACCTTTAAATTTATTTTCCTATGAGTTTACTTTTAGATAGTGTTGGATCAATGTATTAAACCCATATTTGACCAAACAGAGGACAAAAAATACAAACACGAAAAGATTGACAGAAAAACACCCAAAAAAATAAAGAAAAAGAAAAAAAAAAAGCCACCGCCCTCCCCTTCAAGATATGCCACCTCTACTGCCATCTTATATCACTAATCGAGAGTCTCATGCAGCTATTGTCGATTATGAGCGAGCCTGCATTTCTTTGTATAGTACGAGAAACGAACTAAGAAGTCTCTTAAGATCATTCAAGAATCCCTTTCCTGACATCCCAACTCCAATAGGCTTCACTGGAATACAACCATTCTACGTTGCAATCTCTCAATTAGCAAATATTTTGGTAGTCCCCCACCTGTTTAAATCACCTAGAGATTGTCTCCAAACATGACTAAAAAAGCCAACACTCATTTCTTTTTATTTTTTAAATATTCTGTTTGGTTCAAATACTATTTTCTGTACGTTGACCAATTTCCATTCAAAAATGGATTTAAGCGAAATGAAAGCAAAAGGTATAAGACTAAAATAACAAAGAGTAAACTTATAAGACTATATTAAAAAATAACAAAAGTTTAGGATTGAAATAAGATTTATTCCTTCTTTTTTTTTGAGGAAATAAAAGGATGAAAATCACTATAGTGCACAACTATTGCATCTGAATTTAAAATTATACATTTATCAAATTATTACTCCCTGTATGAATAACATGCTAAATTCTCATGTATTAATCTATGACATGGTGTGTGCCTGAAAATATTGGTCTAAATTTGTGTTTCTTTTTGTGGCTTACTATAGATATAAAACAAAAATTTATATTAAATATATAATATTATAATCTGTATTTATTAGTACTAAAATTAAATAATATTCAGATAATAAATTTTTTATATAAAAATATTAAATAATTATATCAAGGAATGATTTTTAATATTAATTTATAAATATGATAATTAATAAATTTAAGAAGTATTTTTTAATTAAAAAATTTAATTACTTTGCTACTAAGATATAAATTAGCACCCAATCTTTCTAATGGCCATTCGATTGACCAGTGCTTTTCTAAATAAACAAGCACGTGTATGCTAGGCCCCTCATTACAAAGGAAAGGATTGCACGGTGACATAAATTTGGTGAAAGCAGCTTGCCACCAACTTTATCATCAACCTCATCAAAAGTAAGATAAAGACTCCTCTCTCCCCCATCATTGCCAAATGCTTCATTATTTCTTTCGATGCAAGCAATATTAGCCCATCTAACGTAGCTAATCATTTTTATTGTCACTTTTAAACTCCAACCATACTTTGTCGGTGGATCTAAGACTACACAAGTACCTGTACAGGACTGGCATCGCACTTGGGCAGAAGTATACGAAACCTTGATGGATGTGATGGATCCCCGATCTGCCAATCCGCATAGGACCAAACCAATGATGGAAAATACGAGACCACCACAATGATACTTGTGAAGTTTTTTGGACCCTTTTCTTGGATATTTTCGAAAAGGTTAAAGGGAAAAGAAAATTCTCATGTGGAACGCTACTTTTGTAATCATTGATCTGTTAGTGGTGCACGGCAGCCCCCAGATGGGGTATTTGCCATTAGCCTTCCTTTTTCTGATGTGTATGCCTGCAGTCATAACAATTAAGACGGACTTCCTTGGTTGTGACAGTGAGGCATTACGTGCATTTAGTAGGAATTATGGAGTACAATATGGTTCCATGGAGTGAAACTCTCGACAAGGAGACAGCTTGAGAGTTATTTATGCTGTTAACTCAATAGAATATCATTACCTACCCTTTAATCTATCATGGAAAAAAAATATGTATGCAAACGAGTAGGAAGTATAATTCAATTGCTAGATTAATAAAAAAGGAGGGGGAGGGAAGTGAAGAGAAAACAATTTTTTTTTTCCCTGAAAACATTGATTTTGGATTTCTATTGAGTGACTTGTTAACTCCACAGCAAGAATAGTATTAATATCCTATAAGTTTGTTCTCGATTCATCCAATAAATTTAAAATCAAGACTTTCAATTTAAAAGTTCAATTCCTCAAGGGTGAGTCGCCAAAACAAAATAAGAGGAAAAAGAAATGAAACTTATCGGACGGATTGAAAAAATAACGAAAATATAATGATCAAATAGTTCAACAAATGTATAAAAATTAACTAGTCAGGATTTTAGTTCCATTTGATGAAAAATCAACACAGAATCAGACCCAATTGGAATATATAACTGACCAATCCCTGTCAAAAACAAGAAAAAAAAAGGAAAAATGATTAACTAGTTATACTGTTTGTACTTCTTATATATAAGAATAGCTAATACTTTAATTGCTAGCACAGTTTATGCAATCACTAAATGCTAAGAAAGCAACAAACACGCCGCCGTGCTGGCGAGTAGGACAAAGAAAGAATTCGGAAGTCAGCTCCTAATAATCCTTCTCTCAAAGGAAGCAGTGCTAGCACTCATGTGAACCAACGGCTGCGCAGGTTCTGTAAGGAAAAACTTTGTATCACAGGCTGTGAAAATTTTGCAGCAATTGTAGCTTGATGGGTTCCAGGGTCGATTGTCCTTCCGATTTACCACTGCCAAACTCACTTCGGCTCCAGGACGCTAGGACCACCCTGCGCGGAGCTCTCAGTGCAAGAACTAAGTACTGTGGCCACAGGCTAACGCAGCTAGTCTCTACCGTTAGCACTCAAGCACTTGACACAACCCCTTATAGCGGCCTACCAATACTCAAGTTACACCAGCTGTCACATCCCATTAAAACCCATTAACTTTAGATACCTATTTGAGCCTATAAATGTCAATGTCCACCCAAAAATGGGTCAGGATAAGCCTTTACAACACTTTGACTGACTTAAATTTTGAAGTGTTAATACAAATTATTAACCCAATTGTCTTTTTCTTATTTTGCGACTGTTTGGTCAGGTTTATGAGCATCATCGCTTAAGGAGACTTCGTTTTTTTTTTTTTTCTCTTCTCTCTGTGTACATTACAATAAAACCATATTGCAACCATGTTCAACAAAGGACTTAAGAAGCGACTAGAGGAGTTGTGCCCTCCCCCCCCCCCCAAAAAAAAACTCTTGCAATTTTTAAAATTCAACCCAAAGTCTAAAGCAGCACATTGGCCCCCTGAATTTTCTTCTATTATTACTTGTCCACTCAACTTTATATATTAGTGTTCCTTTAGATCTTGGGAATGCTTCCAAAAACTCTGAAATTTTAAACTCTTGGCCTCCCCAAGGTTTAAGTCAAATTTTGTAATATATGGCATTAGCATCCTAAAAATTTCTTGTCCGTACTATGGCTTTTTCACTTAAACTTCAGATTGGTATTAAGTTTAAATTATTTCAGGTTTTGGGCCCCAACTCAACATATGCCAAATTCGTGGAACTCTCGAAAAAGTTTATTATCTTTATTCTTATTCTCATTATTTTTATCAAGTTAGATTCTAAGTCCAAATAAGATTAGAGAAATTTATAAAAAGAATCACACTGCTTGTTATAGTTTAATAATTAAAAAATTTTATTTATATTATACAGGTCATAATTTTGAATTTTTATCAAAATATTTGATAAAATTAAATGTATATTTAATCCTATATAATTGCATTATACACAGTAAAATTCTATCTAACGGATGTGGGGAGTACCCCTACTTTCTTATTTTAAGAAAAAAAAAATTTAGAAGGAAAACAATTGTTTGGCACAAAATTGATGGAAACCGTTAAAAATAATTAATAAAATCATACAAATATGAATATAATAATATAAAAAGTGAATTATTGAAGGTAGAGAGATGTAGAGAAATCACGTTATTTCATTAATTGAATTCATCACTATATACTCGTATAAACTTGGAATATAATTTCATTAATAGTTAAATCTCTGCCGAACTTCTTCAATAGACTAGGTTAAGTCTCCTCCTAATTAAATTCACAGATCCGTGAAGGTAAGGGGACTTGGGGCTGGGGAGGGCACGTGTACGTACCCAATTGGTTCTAACTCCAACTGCATAATGTATGTAGACACAAAGGTAGGTGCCCCCGTGACAATGATAAATACGAACGGCGAAGCGCGGGTCCGCAGTTACTGCTCTCACACTCGCAGGCCTCCTCCCGCTTGTTCCTCCGTCTCTCTTCTTAAGTCTCCTCCTGTCGTGTTATATGGGCTGTTCTTGATAGTTTTCTTATTAGCAACAACCTTAAATTTCTTACGGATAATAATTAATTATCATGAACATTGTCAAACGAAAGACACCAGATCATGTGAGCCATTGCAGGTTTGTTGTATCTTTCTTTTGACACCACTTGTAGAGTAGGACTGCTCTCTGTTTCAGGTTTCTGTTTTTGTACGTGATTTGTCTGCTTTTCTCGTTTTCATGAGGTGGGTTTTGAATTTGGATAGTGGGGAATTAAGTGACATTATATGCTAAGCTTTGTTCTGATCTCTGGCTCGTGTAAAGGTCTTATGTGAGCCTTTCTACGTTGTCAGTTTTGTGTTTGTGTCATTATGCCTCATGATACCTGATCATGGTACCTCACGTTGTCAGCTTTATGGCCGTGACCTCGATTTCTTTTGCTTGTTTTTCTTCTTTTGGGGGGGGGGGGTTATCTTACCAATGAAAAAACTTTGATTTTGGGTTCTCATTTTCAGTTTGATGATGTTCATCGATCCAAAATCAAGCCAGTCGCTTTGATCGGAGATGGGAAAGAAAGGGGGCGGTTGGTTCTCGTCGGTGAAGAAAGTCTTCAAATCATCTTCTAAGGAATTTCCAGACAGAAAGGTAATTTTCACGGTTTACCTTTTTCTTATTCAACAAACTGGTTGGTTCCTCATGCTTAGATGGTAAGGAAGTTCTAAACACGTCTCCTTTTTTTTGGTACGTCGCAAAAGTATTTCTAAAGACTTCAATTAGCCGTCCTTTTGACTCTTTGTTCACTTATTATTATGATTTTAATGGTCTATCCGTCAAAAGAATGCGTTTGAGGTAGGACTTCTCCATCATATAAGGCTTATGAAGCACACAAAATTTCCATCATGTTAATTTTTCAAATGGAGATGGTAACAAGGTTTTAAATTATAATTAAGTTGGAAACTACAATTATGACTAACATGGTGTCATTGTAACCACCATTAATTAGCTACCAGCCAGCCTTAATTTTAAGCGCAAAAATTGTCTATACAACAACAGTCTTAATTTCCCTTTACAGCAGACCAGGCGGCTGACACCTCTAAGTCGGGTTTCAAAGAAATGGACACTACCATGAGTTTGAGTGGCATGTAGCGCTGGCTGCTAGCTAGGGCCACGTTAAAGGGTCATCAGCAATTTTAATGTAATTTGGGACCATTAACCGAAAGGGATACATGCATGCATGGTCCCCCTATCAACGTGGCCATTGAATGTTCGGGCAACTTATGGCATATTAATATCATGACACCAGTCCTATCACATCATCAATCTTGATACACATGTGCTTGCGCTCGATCCCCTTCATTTCCAAAAATCCACGCTGTGGCTTTCGTGTTTTGTAGGTAACAAATGATGTCACCATTATTTATTTATTTATTTATTTGTATGCGGTCCACATTTAGACATTCCAATTATACATGAATTATATATATATATATATATATATATATATATAACATGGTGCAGATTTTACTCATTTCTTTATCGCTTATATAATGATATCCATTGAATCTAGCAATGTTGGTCTTCTATGTCGGTTCATTAATTCAGTTATCACATTTCAAAGGCATTGTCTAACTAGAAACAACTGCATTGCGTAATGGATATGGCCGTGACTGGTTTGATATTTTCAGAGAGACAATGTAGAAAAATGGCAAGATGAGGCTCCGGAAGTCGTGTCATTTGAACATTTTCCAGCAGAGAGCTCGCGGGATGGCACGAATGATGAGAGCATTGCTTCTACGCCGGTGAACGAGGACAAGAATCATGCCATTGCAGTGGCAGTGGCTACGGCTGCAGCAGCTGAAGCTGCCGTTGCAGCTGCCCAGGCCGCGGCTAAAGTTGTTCAATTGGCTGGCTGTGGACGCCGCTCTAGGGAAGAAAGAGCTGCCATTCTCATACAATCACACTACAGGGGTTACCTTGTAAGATCCTCCTCTTGTTCAATGCGAAGAATGAACAAACAATTAAACAAGTCTGTCCTATTGCCATTATTTAGTCTAAAACTATATACGTGGCTTGATTATTGACTTTGCATGAATCAAGTTTTGGTACTTGGGACTATCAGTATTTTGTCCTTCCTTTTGTCTTGTGAGTGGAAAAGGTTGTTTTTGTGGCGACGTTACAATGCCATCTTCTTTACTTTCCCGCTGTCGTTGTCTTTCTAAAATCAACCAACTGCCACAAATTTGCTGTCTAGCCCTTTCAATTTTTTCAATGTTTCCATCTAATTCGTTTGCAGTGCCATTGAGGGTGGGCCACTCTCAGTTGGCTCTAAAGATGCCTTTTGGCACCAGTTTGTCACTTACTATTCATTTTTTTCTAGAAGGCATCGTATGCCCTGATGACATGCAAATGATGGTTTAATTCGCTTCGAATGTGAGGCTCAAAGATTGAATATTGCCACGGTTAAATTTGTGTCTTACATTGGGCATTTTTCACTGGAATTGGTGCTTACATATTGTGCAGGCTCAGCGTGCCTTGCGAGCATTGAAGGGACTAGTGAGGCTACAAGCACTGGTGAGAGGCCACAATGTGCGGAAGCAAGCACAGATGACAATGAGGTGCATGCAAGCTCTAGTACGCGTGCAGGCCAGAGTGAGAGCTCGCAGACTGCAATTGGCTCACGAGAAGCTTCACAAGAAGGTCGAGGAACGAGAAGAGGAATATCAAGAAGAAGAAGAAGAAGAACGAAGAGTGTCTGTTGCACAAGAGGTAAATCCAAAGAGCCCTTTGAAGGGTTATGGAATTGAAGGTTGGGATGGTAGGCATCAGAGTTCAGAGAAAGTCAAGCAAAATGTTTCAAGAAAACATGATGCTGTTGTCAAAAGAGAGAGGGCCCTTGCCTACGCTTATGCTTACCAGGTTATCAAGTTACTCTACTCCTACGAGTTCACCTTTCCTTTCTTGAATTTTGACCTCTTGGTTTTCTCTACTTGCTAATTTTATTTTAGAATATGGTCATATCATTTTATAAATATTTGAGAACTCCTATAGCATTGTTAGCGGGTTCGGAGTTAAGCAGCAAATCATGGATGTGCCTGAAAATGCATCTTATGACAATTGAGTCATATAAATGCATCTTACTAGATGTAAGCAAGAAAATTGATTGCATTTTCTCTCCCTCTCTCTCAAAAAAAAAAAAAAGAAAAAGAGAAAAAAAGAAAAGCAAATAGATTGCACAAATATAACAATGAATTAATCTGAAACAAAAGAGAAGTATGCATGCATGCCATGAAACCTACCATGTAAGACCACCCTTTCTATTGGTTTGGGGAATTCAAACCTTGGCAATGGCTTTTAGTTCATCTGTGTTCTCATCTTGATGATCGGCCTTCTTTTGGAATAGCAACAACAGAAGCAACCACTTTTTCAGTCCAGCCCAAGTGATCAAGACGAAGAATTCTATGCCGGTGAACGCGACAAGGCCCAGTGGGGCTGGAATTGGCTGGAGCGATGGATGTCCTCCCAACCCTATCATGCCAGTCACTTGGGGCCTAACCAGGGTCCTTACAGGACACTGGCCACCGCCAACACGACCACCGCCTATGAATATGATATGTCGGAGAAGACAGTAGAGATGGACGTGGTCACTCCACCCGGCACCACTAGCCATAATATGGGCCTACCAGACAACAGTCCATACGCGCCTCAACAGCAACGACAACAACCAAGCCCGACAAACGTGCCCAGCTACATGGCCCCAACCCAGTCGGCAAGGGCCAAGGCACGTAACCAAGGCTCGCTCAAGCTGCGCGGCGCGTATGTGCCTCAATGGAACCCATCAACAAAGAGAGCAAGTCCTGGATCAGGCTGTGATTCGTCCGGTTCAGGTGGAGGAACCACAGCTCACCAGGCCCCAAGGAGCCCAAGTCCAAACACTAAAGGAATGCGCCTCCAGTCTGGACGGCTTGCAGCTGGGTACAGCCCTGAATTCATCCCTGGCGAAGATTGGAGGCTGCCTTCCCTTTGCGGCCATGATTATATTGAATAAATCAACTTCGGCTTCATATTGTGTGTTCGTAATAATATTTATTGTTTCACTAAACTATTAATCTCTGTGGCATTTTCTGGTTTGAATTGAAGGCTGTGTAACTAACTACAAAATTCGATTTGTACGATTATATTTATATGGCACTATAGCAATCAATTCCGAGAAAGCCACAGAGAAAAAAACTATACTTAACTCTTGTTTTCTTTTTTTTTTTAACAAAAAAAAAATTGTTGCTTTCCGGATAAAACAAAAAAATTGAGACAAAAAAATTGTCTCTCACCCATTATTTCTTTCTTTCTTCTTTTTTTTTTTAAAAAAAAATAAACATCTAGTTATCTCATAAGAGCACGATTTTATTTTTATTTATATATACCAAAATTTGAGCATAAATTTAAAATTAAAAATTTAAACAATTTTATTACTTAAATTTTATGATCAGCGACACGAAAGATTACGTGGCATTTTGCGAGCCCAACAATCCTGCGCCACTGGTAACATGGGCCCAAGGTCATGTTGACAAGACCCTTGCGCGGTAAGAAATGGTAGTTGACCAGAAGCTCCCATCCTTAAACGCCTTCACCAGGGATCCGTTTTCGGCTTTCGCGCTTTTTCTGCATCTCTCGCTCCCCGAGAAGTCTCCTGAGTGTTTTCTTTCTCTTACAACTTCTTCTACAATGACCTCATTAGTCCTACATTTGACTTTGAGCCCCCTCTCTCTGTGTCTCTCTCTCCGTCTCTGCCGTCCCTTCCACAATGGGGTCGGTTCACATCATTCATGGACTCGCATGTCAATCTTTTACAAACTTAGCGAACACCCACGTAAGTTTTAGACCCGTCAGACAGGCGGGCTCTTCTTGTAGCTGGATAAAGAGGTGTAAAGATGTCTCCTTGACGCTTGTTAGATCATCAGCGAGAGTTGGGTCTGCTGACTTGAAAGATGAATCTTTTGTTGTTGAGAAGGGTGAGGAAGAAAAGGGTCTTGTGTTGGGCGTAGAGATGGATGATTATGGTACTTTTGTTGGGTTTAACTTAAATTCTCCGTCCGGTATTCATATATCACCTTCTCTGAATTGCTTTAGGCCTTTTTAAAATTAGTCTTCTTCTTCTTCTTCTTCTTGTTTTTTTTTTTTTTTAACCTTCACTTGGTTTCGAAGTTTAAGGTTAAGGATTGAAGTTGTTCTTTGAAGTATAATTAAGTATGGAAATGATATAATTTTGCTTTAATTTTTCAGTCTAATATGTTTAAACATTTATCTTTTATCAGACCATTTTAATTTTGTGATGAGTGGGGCCATGAGAGATGAGAGATGTTAGTATTTTAGCTGTCATCTGGTTATTGAAGCATGGGACGCAGTAGAGGAAGCAAGTGGCCCCATATCCTAGGAAACTTTCAATATCAGATATAATAGGACAATTCAGTTAGCAACAGCGATCGCATGCTTTCGCTTGCTGGTGGGATCCCATCTCCTGTTGTGATACCAGACATTAATGGCTTGGTCTATCTAGGAATCCACAGGCAAGTAGTAATTTTGGTTTTCTGTCTGTGCCTGTGACTGATCCCATAGGGTGATCTTAGCCATCACTGGATGGAAGCTAACTGCTAGTGAACTTATTCTTAAATAATTGTTGGCTCATTTTGGCTCAGAGAAAGACTTTGAGTTTCATGTTTGTTCATCATATTATCTCTGTTTAGCGGGCCTTGAACATCAAAATGCTATTAGTAAGATTGGCAATTAGAGGTCCCAATTGTATATCGTATCCTGGGGAACGAGGCTTTTCCTCAAAGCCAAATCAGAACAGACTCCATATATGTTTGTCATTTGGTTCATGTAGTTTGCCAGCCCAGCAATGTCTAGTAGATATGTTTGTTTACTAATTTGCATATTTGCCCTGATACTGCTTGAAACAATAAGGTGGATTATATAATTTCATTTAACAGTCCATTTTGTGACTGAAGTTCGATGAACCTAATGCTCTGCTCCCATTTCAGCATTGGAAGAGCTAAGATGAGATGTTGTATGAGCCTGTGATGATTTCTGGTTTTTATTGGGGGAGGGAACGGTTTAGTGTTGTGTTATGCTCAATTGGAATTCTTCTTGCCATAACTTCCACTTAGTTGTAATTAAACAATTAACTTTTTTTCCCTGAAATTATTTTCCATTTTTTTCTTTTGTGGTGCATAATTTCTGTGAATTCTTCTACTCACTGCAGTCACCAGGCCTAAATTCTCTACTTTACTTGTAACATTTCATTTGAGATCCTTAGCGAGGAAAAATAATTGACTTGAGTTACAGGTGATAACAAAAAGGTTGAGTCTTGTGTGGATGCAGCTACCAATAGGATAGAAGGCATTACAAACATGGAAGACAAAAAGGCCAGTGTAAAGCACAGTATTGTATTTATCACTGCTGAAGCAGAACCATACTCCAAAACAGGTGGATTAGGAGATGTGTGTGGTTCTTTGCCTATAGCACTAGCCGCTCGTGGACATCGTGTTATGGTTGTCTCTCCTATGACATTTTTGCTAATGCTTCCGATTTAGACTGCCACATCAAGGTACATTGCTTTAGAGGTGCACAAGGGGTTGCATTTTATCATGAGTATAAACAAGGTGTTGACTGGGTAAGAACTTATGTCTGCTTCTCATTTATTTGTCCCCCCTCCCCACTGAATATAAAGCAGCTTGTTTTCTTTTTTAGTTAAGAAAGTTAAGAAATTATTCTGCTTAGTCCTTAGGCATTTAAAATTTTTTATTATTTCAGGTATTTGTGGACCATCCTTCATACCATAGACCTGGAAACCCATATGGAGACAGCTTTGGTGCTTTTGGTGATAATCAGGCATTTTTCTCATTTCTGATTGTTTCTGTTGCATGGCTGACTTTGATTACATGTTGACTTTAAGTTATGAGCAATCAGAAGCTTTTTTCTCATTTGTTTTTGCAGTTTCGCTTTACTATACTTTGCCATGCAGCATGCGAAGCTCCATTGGTGCTTCCACTTGGAGGGTATACCTATGGAGAAAATTGTCTCTTCCTCGCTAATGACTGGCATGCTGGCCTGGTACCCATGTAAGTGCCTTCTGTTTATAACTACATTTAGATGTGTAGTGTTCAACAATGCATAAGCTTATGGCCTCCTGGCACTTTCTCATCTGTTGGATAGCTCCTGCACTTTCTCTTCTTCTGATTGCAGAGTACGCTTTATTTGGTGATACAGGCTCATCTGCCCTTTTGCCTTATTTTTCTTCCAGTTAATTTTGAAAATATCTGTGACATTAATGGTAATTGCATTTTATTTTTTAGGTTATAAATGCTGTTGGACTAATATTTGCTTTTGCATGTCCTTTGGTTTAGACTTTTGGCAGCAAAGTATCGTCCATATGGAGTTTATAAGGATGCCCGGAGTATTCTTGTAATTCATAACCTTGCACATCAGGTTGATGCTTCTTTGATATTTATGATTAATGCATGGGATGCTGCAAATGCTGCATCCTGGATGGTTAAGATCTTTGAAACTTTCAGAATGCAATTTCACATTGTGAAGTTGCATTTTTAGATCGTTTAATTTGTTAATTTTTCTTTTGTGTAAAGGGAGTGGAACCGGCAGCTTCTTATGAGAATTTTGGATTGCCTTCAGACTGGTATGGGGCATTAGAATGGGTTTTCCCTACACGGGCAAGGACTCATGCTCTTGATACAGGTCAAGCAGTCAATGTGCTAAAGGGTGCAATTGTAACAGCTGATCGAATTGTTACAGTTAGCCAGGTCATGGTTGTTATATGCACTTAATTTGAATTGTTTGATTTGACGAAAGATGAGCCGTGGCACACAATAGTGATCAGATACATTGAATTTTCACTGATTGGCTTGTTTTTGGATGGAAGCCTATGATCTATGGGCTTTACTTGAACCATCTAAATTTATTACATTCATAAAACACTGATGTTGCTTGCATGGCATTCATGCTTAGAATTTGATATTACTTCTGCCAGACAGGCTTCCTATTCTTCCATCACATTAATACCTTTAATATTCATATTATTTTTCTCACATACAGGGCTATGCCTGGGAAATGACAACTGTTGAAGGTGGATATGGCTTCCATGAACTGTTAAGCTGTCGTAAACCTGTTCTAAATGGTATACCTTGAATGAAGAATCACCGTCTCAGATGATAATTAATGTATTTGTGTGCAATGAAACAAAGTTTGGTGCTTGTTTAGATGCAACCCATTGATTTTCACAGGGATCACAAATGGCATTGATATTTGTGAGTGGGACCCATCATCAGATAAGCAAATTGATTTCCACTACACTGCTGATGATCTCTCTGGAAAGGTGATGACATCCCAGTTTTACATAATCAGGTTGCCTTAAAGCATCATTTTCTTACTCATATAATTTACAAGTTGCAGGTTCAGTGTAAGATTGCTTTGCAAAAAGAATTAGGTCTTCCTGTCAGGCCAGATGGTCCATTGGTCACAACAACAACAACAACAAAGCCTTAATCCCAAATCTAATTGATTTTTATGTGCAGTGGTCTATTAGTAAAATTGAATCTTCTTTTTAGTAAAGATTGTGTTTGAACTTTGTAGATTGGCTTCAATGGGAGACTGGACTACCAAAAAGGCATTGATCTGATCAGGTGGGCAATTCCTGAGCTCTTGCATGATGATGTTCAATTTGTAAGTGGATTCTTTCCCTGCTTCCCTTTATTTCTTATCCACCGTATTGAAATAGGGCATTACTTACCATGAAGTGGTTTGCCACATGGCATTGCACAAACACTGCAGAGATTGCCATTAGTTTTCCTGTTCAAGAGTTGTACTCCTAGCTAGACAGTTAAGCCACCAGCTGTACAGTCCAGTGGTAGGACAGCTGGATTCTTAGTCCTAGCAATCAGGGATCAAATCTCAGCACCAATGAACCTAAAGAATAGCCAGACAGTGTTATTCGCTTAAATGCTGAGACTTTACTCAAGCTTGTCTCAGAAAACATCCTCAAGACCAATATGCCTTTTTTCTTTAATTAGAGACTATTTCCGTGAGACAGCTAAAGTTATTCATCCTACATCAGATCATGCTTGGATCTGGGGATTTACTGTTTGAAGACTGGATGAGAGCAGCAGAATCAGCTTACAGAGACAAGTTTCGGGGCTGGGTTGGATTTAATGTTCCAATGTCTCATAGGATAACCGCTGGGTAATGTTAAATATCTGTTTTAACTTTTATGGATTGCTAAAAACAAATACACTGATTGAAGTTTTGAAAAAAAACAGCTGTGACATACTGGTTATGCCCTCTAGATTCGAGCCCTGGGGCTAAATCAATTGTATGCAATGAGATATGGAACTATTCCGGTTGTCCATGGCACTGGGGGACTAAGAGTGAGTGAAAACATTCAAGCTAGCGAACTGCTTTCACTATTCTCCTCTTATGTTGGCTAGTTGCTATCAATGATTCTTTAATCTTTGCGTGTCAGGATACTGTACGGACTTTCAACCCGTATGCTGAAGGAGGTGGTGAAGGAACTGGGTGCGTGACAGCAGTTCTTAGACTGGATTCTAGAGCCCATCTTGCATGAGATATCTGAAATATAACTTCTGTCATCTAGTTCTGAACTTCTAATGCTTGAGATTTATGACTTAAAAAAAGGAACGACTTTTAGTCTTTCTATCCATACGAGGTTTGAGGACGGATTTTTGGATAGAATCTTTATAAACATTAAAAGACATCATATTCCGGGAATTTTTATGCTCATGTTCCATGTTTGAGCAGCCATTACGTTCAATCTCTATTGATGAGTATGCAATTGATGGGTAGTAGTTATTGGCTAGAATAATTATTTCAACCAAAATTTTTATTTTGGTCCAACTTTTATTCCAGAGGACAATGATATTTCTCTTAAGTCTTTGTTCCCTTTGACCATTTTTTCCTTGTCATGGCATCCTTGTTACAGCTTTGTTTTGAAATGCATTGTCTGGTGGACTTTTTCTCCACTATCAAAAGAAAGGATGTTGGAGGTGAGTAAATTTCTTAGCCTACATATTCCACCCCACCCCTTTGCCCCTTCTCATTTCTTTTCTTGGGTTGTTTGGGAATTCTGATTTTATATCACACAACACACTGTACTTTTATGTTAATTTTACATGATCTAAGAAACAAGAGTTGTTCTATAAGTGACACTGATTGTTGTAATCTCTATAGCATTTTAATGGAAGGGTTCAGGACTTTTGATCATGTTCAGTGCAATGATGAACCACAATGTCTCATTCTCATCCGTATCAAAACTCCCTTATATTATATATTACAATCTTTGTAAATATTCTAATGCTTAAAACATGGGCAGAGGTTTGGATCTCTTCGTGAGGGCATCCCCACAGTAGTTGTTTTCCTTTCACCATATGTTAATCCATGCTCGGGGCACATGACTTTTCTTTCTGTTATGAACCTGATCTGGTCTTTAGTTGTGGCAATGCAAGTAAAAGTTTTCTCCTATCTTCCTGGTGGCTTGATTGACTCACATTATTCTGACTTTGGGTTGATGTTTTTTTTTTCTTTTTTTTTCAGGCATTAAGAATTGCCATCAAGACTTACAGAGACTACAAGTCTTCTTGGGAAGGAATAATGAAAAGAGGCATGAATAGGGACGCCACCTGGGATGCTGCTGCAGTTAAATATGAGCAGGTTTTCGAATGGGCCTTCTTTGATCCCCCTTACATTAGATGCAAGACTTAAAAATTGCAATAAAGAGCAAACACCCAAAAAAAACAAAGAGAGAGAGAGAGAGAGAGAGTATAGCAAAGGAAAGGAGAACAAAACCAATGATTTCGATGCTTGCATCCTTGTTCCTGGGGGACCTGTTGGTGAAACATTAATTGACCAGCCACAAAAACAATTTTCTGTACTTTGGGCTATAAGGCAAATGCTGTTTTAGTTTTGTTGCTATTTTCTGTTTTGTTTTTTTTTTTTGAGCTTTTTTTTGTAATTCAGGGTTACCTTCTTAACATCACAAACATTAGAACAAAAATAATTCTTGTAATCTCATATAATTTTCTGAAGAAGCAATGTGGTTTCTAAAGTTGATTATATGTCTAGGCGTGCATGCAATCTTATGACTATGTCTAGACGGGAATTTTTTTAGTCACTGCAGCAACATCACCGATTTTAGGATTCTTAAAGTCTCTGTCATTTGTCTTTAGTCACGAGATGTAACAGTAAAATTACTTAATTTTCTAATTTCAGGTTTAAATTTCAATTTTTGGTGCACACAAATTAAAAAGGAAAAAAGAAAAAGAGAAACCTCTACTGTGCCAAAAAGCCAAGCCGATCAGATATTTCATGTGCTCTGGCCTAGAGCTAGAAGGAGATTCAAAGGATGGTCATTGTCCCAACAGTTGTTCCAATCGTTTGCAGTTTATACGAGTCAACAAGCAAATGAAATGGCCCAGAAGCTGTCGTCCGTGAAAGATGGTTAGATTTTAGTTATTATTATTGTTTTAGAAAAGGGCAAGTTCAAGGGTCACCTTATGTGACCCACCTTTTTTGGCTTTCATGGGATGCAAGCTTGGTATTGATTATTACAGATCACGTATATATATATATATATATATATATATATATTGTAAGGAAGAAAAGTCTCTTCAAAATTAAAACATAATTTTTTAAAAAATTGTATCCCATCCTGTCATTTTTTTTTATTTTCTGTTAGAAGTTTCACATGATTAGGTAGTTGTAGAAGAAGGAAGAGAGACAATTATTCTGTCTTACCTTTTTAACCCTACGACTCAACTCCAAGCCAAACGCATCAATTCCTTTCCCCCACTTCTTTGTTTGTGTTTTGGTTCTAAATGCCTGTCCCAGTCTCAAACCCTTGAGATGAAGAGGGATGGACAGAGCGAAGGAAGTTAATAAAGTTCCAAGAAAGAAGAATAAAGATTGGAACTTTATAGAGAGTGAATAAAGAAGCCGACCAGGGAGGGAGGGAGGGAGTTATAGAGAGTTAAAAAAGAAGAGATTTTTATCAGATTTTCCAATCCTAAATTTTGCTTTCTTCGTTTCAACCACTTCTCAACTCCCATTTTCTCTTTGAATTTCCCCCTCTCAACAGAGGAAGAAGAAAAAGAGAGAGAGAGAGAAGGCCCACCAATGATTTCGAATCCAACTCTTATCTTCTACGCTTGCATCGCAAGAGGACCCATAATCCTTGCAGAATTCTCATCTTCAAAAGAGCCTGGAATCGAAGTCATAGCTCAGCGATGCATACACAGAACCCCATCTCATCACTCCTTGTTTTCTCATACCGCTTGCAAAAGGACCTACACGTTCTTGGTCAACGACCCTTTTGCCTACTTCGCCATTTTCCATGCCTGGATGGAGAAATCCGAGTCTCTCTGGCTCCTTAACCGCGTGAAGAATGCTTTTGAGGGGTTTTTGGCGTCCAATTCAATCGTGGATTTTGATAAGCTCACTCCCCTTTGTTTTCAAGGTAATTTTGATCCTATATTTCGTCAGATACTGGCAATGGATTTAGAAGAGGTGAATTCATTAGAGGTGGAAGCAAAGAATGATCAAAATCCAAGCTTGGATTGCTCCTCCAGGGATTCTACAAGAGAGAAGAAAACGGCTGTGGAACCATTTCTTTGGAAGCCAAGTAAGGTCTGGTTCAAGAAGAAGAGGAGACTATTGAATGGACTTTGGGGAGAGGCAAATGGGGATGGCCATCACCGTGTTAAGGATGGTGATTGTGATTGTGATTGTGAGGAGGATTCTTTAAGGGGGAGTAACTTGTTTGAGAGCAAGAGTGTTGTTGTGAGTAAGGACTTTGCTGTTTCAACGATGCATAAGAGTGGTGGGGTATATTTGTTTGATGACAGGCAAAAGGCCAAGCAGATTTGGAGGAGGCATGTTTGGGTGGTTTTGATACTAGATTTGATTGTTTGTGCAGCTTTGTTTGGGATTTGGTTGTGGGTTTGCAGAGGGTTTCAGTGTATTGATGGATGAATTGTATCAGGCTGACCTTCAATTGCTTTTCATAATGGGGTATTTTGCCTTGTTTACCAGTCTTTCAGGTCGAGGATTCTATATTGAAGATACGCATATCAAAGAATAGTATATAATTGGATTGTAAGATTATTTATTTTCCATTGATTCTGGAGTCCTTTCAGGTTTGTATTGGTAAACCCTTTTTTTTTTTTGTCTGCTGTGCTCTCTGTATTTATTGATATCTGTCCGGTGTCCTATAGATTGAATGTTACAATTCTGAGATGCACCTTTTCTTGTGATATGGTGAGCTGCATATATCTACAAGCAATTGAGGGAATTGTTCAGACTCTCCTCAGATATTCTCTTTTCCCCTGCTTTTACTTGTTGCTGAATATGCTGCCTACTTTTTGGGCCTTTGGTTGCATAAGCAGAATTATTTTTTCTAGCATTTGTTAGTTCCGGTCTACATCTCAGTGCTTGCTGCAGTATGTTCTTATTTTCTGTCGTCTTTCATCTTGCATTTGGGAATCAATTTCTCCTTTTATTTTGTTTCCTGACAACTAAATAGTTTTTTGGGGCTGCATACTTTTACGTGTGAGATATTACAGAATCTGCTAGATTTGTAATTGTTGGTGACATTTGGAGTATCTGCTAAGATATAGGATGAAACAAACAAGTCAGAATTGAACCTTTGTGGTATTCTGGAAGAGAGACAAAAAGAGGAGTGTTGGAGGTTAGAACTAGAATCTTTTTTGTGAATTTTTCCATTCAAATACAATTCATGTTATGAGGGTTGTTTGTAACTCATTGTTGATTGAAGCTACAAAAATATTGAAGTCTCAGTTCTATTTGCAGCAATAGAAATAACCTCTTTGTGAAAACAAGGATAAGATTGCGTACATTTGATCCATAGATTTTACAGGGTGAGAACCAACCTCGTGCACTCCATGACGTAGATGTCCATAATGTGCAAATACCATAATAACTGCAGTTTGAATGACTACCATGTCCATGACCTACATATCGGTTACTTTCACGGAAGATTTCATTTTGTTAATTGCTGAATCTATCAGAGTCAATAATGTGTCCTATGTGACCTGTTGTGCTGAATCTGACTCATAACATGGCCCTCCATGTTACCAGTTGCATGGTTTTTTGGTAGAGTTATTGTGCTGTGACAGTATGAGTCATGCTAGCAATCGGGAATTTGCCTCATGAAAAAGAGTATCCAATCTTCTATAACCACCTTATATTTGCAACATGGATGATGTCTTAAGTAAAATTTGATGTCGCTCTTTGTAGCTGTAGGCTAAATACTATTCTCAAAATTCTCTGCAGGAAAGAAGTCGCAGTATGCTGTTCATTTTACCCGAATATGTTTGTTGTCATACTCTCTCGTTTCATGAAACTGCAGTTTTACCATGGCTGTAGTCTTAGGTGTATGATGAGAATTTGCCTTTTATTTTTTATTTTTTTCCCTTCTTGGGTGTTGAACTTGAGATCAATTTTAACTATTAAGCTATAGTTAGTCACAGAACTTTCCATTGTTTTGGGGGTATCAGAATAAATGAAATCTCTCTCTCTGATCCATGCTCAAACTTGTTTGCACTTCCATTTCAGTTCCAGTATCTTCTATTCGGGAAATCTTTTCTTGGGAAATTTTTTTTCTCATTACTGTACTTTACATCGGATATATGGCAAGGAGTTGTTATCTGAATTGTATTTAAGTTAAACCAAAATTTACTGGTTTTGATCGCGCATGTAAAAGAAGCCAAAAGAACACTCGGAGCCAAGAGAGGCTGGCTATAATGCGCTGAGGGCAATCTTGAACAAGAAGCAAGACAGCAACAATTTTTATTTTATTTTTCTTTGACATTTACCAGAGTGTTTCTGCAAGGATGACAATAGAATTAAAGAGCAAGTATCCATAACATTCCAGTGGATTACATCTTTCAGCTAACAAGGCCCCACGTGGATGTGGTTAAAACATCAAAGCTAGCTTTTAAGTACTAGAAAAAATCCAAGCTAGTTTCATTGAACCGCGTTCTATTGTAGTTGTAGGTTTACTTTTTCGCCTGCCGTTTCTACTAATGTCATTGCAACAAAAATATTAATAGGCTATGGCCCTCGGTAGAAGTTGAATTATAACCTGTCATTACCGGCTTCTGTGAGAGTAACAACCAAATTGGTTTTAGATAAATAGTATTAAGGAATCTTCTTTGTCAACCTAACGCTAGTGACTTTTGTTCGAGACACTTTTATTGAAACCTCTTGATTCTGCTTTCCAATTTTAGTGACTATTCTTTTCTTTTGATCTTTTAGTCTTTTTTGTAACGAAAAAAAAAAAAAAGATAAAAAAGAGAGAAAGAGTACAAGCAACACTATAGAGGAATCCATTAGAGACTCCACTTATTTGATTGCATACCCAGTACACTTGAATTTCATCCTGTGCAAGAAGTTTTATTCTTGGTTAAAAAGTATCTCACCACACAAGTCCTGATATAAAACTGCGTCAACTGTCAATGTCAACATTACAGTAGACCAACAAAATTCTGCCAACTAAGAAAGAAAAAGGAATGAAAAAGGCAAAAAAAAAAAAAATAGTCCTCTCCGATCAGTTTTAGCTACTTATTAAAGGACACATGCAACTCTAGAAAGGCATTTTAACCACAGGGGGTCAGCTTCTTATTGCCAGCCCCCCGCGGATTATCGTCTTTCCAGTCATCCCATGCTCTTGCTTTCTCCACAGCAGCATCGTCATCCTCCTCTTCTTCTTCACCTAACCTGAGTTTAGGACTATCCTTGTACCATGCAGAGTTGGCTTCTTCCATGAGTTTCAAATTTTTCTCTTGCCATTTATTCATCATTTCCATTTCCCTTAAGCCAGCTTCTTCTATACTCATAGTTGGCAACCTTCCAATTGCACAGAATATTAACAAATCAATGACAACAAGATGTCTAGAAAGGCCAATGTAATCATCTAACCCGCTCCAATTAGACAATAAATAATAATACTCATATTTCATTCATCAAAAAAATGTTGCAGGCCTTCCCTCTTCCCTTCCCAAAAGGCAAAAACAGAAAGCACATAATAACTTCACCAAAAGGAACTCAAAGGTTGAATGAAAATATTTACAGATCACTGTGAGAGAAGAGTACCTATATCCAGGTTGGAAGACCTGTGCTGCCATCCTTTCCCTCTCACTAGTTAGGCTTCCACCCACAAGACTTGCCGGGCCTAAAATCATTGGTTGGTGCTTGTGCTCATGTGCCTGGTAAGGCTTTGCTCTCCCTTCTATAACATCTTGAGCAAAAGTAGCACAAGTGATAGGTTGAGCTGGGCTGGTGTACTGGGCTCTAACTGCAGCATCACGGTGCCAAGTTTCTGCTCTCTTGGCACGTTCATCAAGAACAGCTTGGGAAAATTCTCTATCTCCATCCTGAAATGGATGCCAAAAACTCTCTATTAGAGCCAGGTTCATTAAGCAAACTAATTAAAACGAGGCACCTAAATAACCACAAAACTGCTAACTGTAAACCATGCAATGCTTCTAAACCATCGTATCTATGGGCACACATTTTCATACTTATAGAACTGTCCCCCAAAACTTCAATGGCGTCAAAAGGATGATGATAATGGGCAGTCATAGTGCAAGTAAGATCACCATGACTGAGCATCGTCAAATTAAAAAAGAGTTGTGGCCTGATGGAGTAAAATAGTACAGTCTTCCTTTTTCTGATAGGTGAAGGGCGAGTCATGAACCTCAGACCTTTTAATGTTAATCACAAGCCTGCTGTTGATGCATATTTATAACAGCGAAAAACCATTCCATTAAATTATCCTTCTAGAAAAAATGATAAGCAGGCATCTTGATGCTGTAAACCATACATATATTCCTCTAGCACTTAACAGCAGCTAAAACATTCTGTCAAGAGACCCTGTCTGCAGGCATGGCCAGTGATAGTGGGTGTGTTCAATCACAAATTAATGTCAGAAAAAGAAAACCACAGAATTAAGAAACAATATATAGCTTCCTAAGAAGCATCAGAACATGTATCAATTGCTTGAATTTAAGCTAGTACCTTCAATTGCCTTTCCTTCATGGCAGAAAGCATTTCCTCCTCCTTCTTTAGCATTTCCAGCAGATCCAATCCCTGCCATGTGATGTTAACATAACAGTGAGCAGCAAATGGCCTTTTAGGAATTGTCTACAATAACTAGGATTGTGGATGGAAAACTAACCTTGCAGATGCACATAGAGATGGTAGTGAGCCAGGCCTAGAGAAAGACCACAGTAACAACATTAAAACTCTCAACTTTTAGGATGCAATCAAGAAGAAACAACAAAAGGTCTATCTGAACCACAATGAGAATTAGACAATTGGCGGATCTGATCAATAAAGGTACACTAGATCTCTATAAAAAAAGAAGAAAAATTAATATAGATCTAGTGATGTTTCATACTGTAAAATAGATTCTTACAAATAACTATAAAATAAACTTCAGAGACAACTCTTTTTAGGTGGCAATTGCATAACCCAAATATGCCTTCTGATAGTAATGCAAAATTAGGTTGATACCACGCTTCAGAGTCAAGGTGCACATCAGTAATCATAGAAGGGAGTCCAGGTACCCAAGAAAGAGTTACCTGAACTTTAGAGACTCAATCCAGTGGACTGAGATTACCGTGCTTGCCAATAAAACAAAAGATATATATGGCTTAACATCCTTCATACAGAGTACAAATTGTTTGTCCTCAGAAGAAATAACTCACCCAATAAGAAAACAAACAGTCTTCATTTTCAAAAGCAACTAATATGTCTAATAGGAAAGAACTGCCAAACCAACAGTTAAAATCAGATGATGAGTAAATGAAACCTCAATATCATTAAGAGTTAGTAGCTCTTAACAGATACAGTACTGCAACCAATAAGAACTATTTCGAGGCTTCAAGTTCAGCGATCAATATTAAACAGGTTAAAGAAATATGCATAAATTGTGTATATATAATATATACCCTTAGTTAGGCCCCACAGTTTGCTCAAGGCACATTACCCATTAATTCTATGAATATATTCATTTTCAAGCATTCACCCACTCAAGATGTGAAGACCATAAAATTTGGAGTACCAATAATACAAAGAAAAAAAGTGGACCACACTTGAGTATTCTTTGACTCCACTCACAGAAAATCTCTTTAATTTTAAATGATATCAACACAGTTACCTCTCGTTCTTCTTCTCCATCATCATCCAGCACATCTTCCTCTCCAGCCTCAACTGGAGTTGATAAGGCAGCAGCCTTAGTTGATCGCCCACGTCGTTCTTTCCGTTCATTTATCTCCAACAGCTTTGTTTCTGCAGCTTTTTGGCGTTTGAACCTGGCAATCTGATAGTTGCACATATATGACCATGTATAAATATCACCAACAGTAAAGTCATATACCACAAGAGAAGCTCAACAAGCCTATATCTCTAGCCATTGAACAGTTATTACACTAATTCAATGTATTAAATAGTGAAGGCTTTATAAGCAAGAAGTGTAAATAAACTGTTAAAACTACCTTTTGGGCCCTTCGATCTGCAAATGAATTTGTACCCCCTTGAGAAGATGTTTGTAATTCTTCTTCTGGTACAAGTTCCATTGCCTCACAAAATGAAAGGAACTCCTAGAACATGATTTGCTTTCAGTAACTTCAATCAATATGTAGTAAAAACTTTACAAGAGAAAAATGAAGATAACTTCAAAACAAGTTGGAATGATCCTCCACGTGTAATTGAACAGTGCATATATGTTCAAAAGTCCTGTGAGCTGAGTACTTCAGATACTGAATGGCATTCACCTTTAACTTTGCTTGGGAGGTTTTGAGGATTTGTATCCTATCCTCTTGTTGCAATTTTTCAATCAACTCAGCAAGATAAAATGGAACCTGGAAAAGAAAAAGATTGTTGCAGTCTGTTGAGATAGATTCAAATCATCTCTGCAAAGACCTAATATCAAACCAAACTTCACATCTATTGCATGTTCAATAACCACAAGAGCCAAAAACAAGAAAATTCCCTATTTCTTTATTGGGAAAAGGTGGCCTATAATAAATGTGAGCAAGAATTGAGGGTAATGCACTGCTGCAAATAACTTCCAAACTTGATCCGGGATTAGCATGGGTAAAAGAAAGACTTGAGCCTACACTTAAACATGCAGGCTTGGGGAGAACCACAGTGGCAATTTAGCTACAACTTCAAATAGCAACAAAAGAAAACACTAGAGCAACAATAAGCTGCAACTTTGCAAATTATTTGAGATAGATGTTGTTCTTTTGGATCACTCTAACTTACAGCCACCATCCAAGTTTTTAACATAAAGGTCCCTCTGTGAAGTAAAAAGCTACTTCCATCCCATAAGAAAAGGGGGTTAACGTGTCATGCAGAATCAATAGATTCATTTATGATCTCCCATTCCCCCGATGCTTTTTTTCCCAGTTTTTTGACTTATTATGTAAGGATCAAATGGCATAGTTCTTTTGTTGGTAGCTTGGAGGATTAGAAACACGACAATTGTTTTCATCTGAGACAAGCTTGCCCAGCCCATTCTTCCTCTTTTTCAAGAAAGCATGGTCAAGTGCTAGAGGCTTTTACTGACTTCCAGGATGGAATTAAAGCAATATATAATATAAAAGTCTCAATATTTAAGTGTTACCACCATATTACGTCTCCGATAGAAAGGGTGCACTTTCAGACATCTCCAAAATTCCAATGAAATTGTTCCAACTATCTCAAATTTCTTTGCTCTTCAGCATAGAAATGGCTCCAGAAATTAATCAAAGCCACAGCCACCCCAATGGTCTAGAGTTGATAACTATTTTTCCTAAACACACACCCACCCACCCCCCCCCCCACACACACACACACAAGTTGTTCATTTCGCAAATTTTCAACTGAATATAAAGATAATAAATTTCTCAATTAACAGCACCAAACAGACCCAGGAATTCCTCCATTCATCCCACGCATCAATTCCCATAAAAGAAATGACAATATATATATATATATAGTTAATTGCAAGAAATAAAACAGGGGACAATCTACCAGAATATATTTGAGATTAGTAGTGCTGATATCATCCTTAGTCTCATTGGTCGAGAACAAACCCAATTTGCCTATCATTTCGTCACACTTCTCCAAAGCATCACGTCCCTTCCCCACCATTTCCTAACAAAACAAACCAGAGGGGAAAAAAAAAATTTACGAAACAAAAGTAAAAATGAAGAGAGGCCCAACAACAAAGAGCGAAAAGGGTGTCATAAAACGTAGGAGATAGGTCCACCTGATCGCCACCGGACTCCGTGACCGATCGATAGATCTTCCGAGCTTGCTCGAAGAGGGCTGGCAAAGGCATGTCCTCCGTTTTCATTTCACCCATCAGATACCCGACAGACAACCTTTGTTTATGTCGGAGATGCTCGACTCTCGATTTCGACTCTGGGGATCGACTGAATTGAAAAGCGCTCTGGGGAACCCTTTTTCTTTGTTTTTTTTTTCCTTTCTTTCCTTTCTTTCTTTCGCAACACCGTCCAGGCGAGTCTCGAACAAAGAAGAAGCCTTTGTTTGTTTTTTGTTTTTTTTCTTTTTCCTCTGTTTTTTCTTCTAGAAATTACGGTCAATTAGTGTGAGTCTATCACCCTAGAGAATCTTTTCTTTGCCGCCATACTATTATAATTAACATAATTTAAGAAAATTTATATTTAATATACTTTACTTTTAATTAATAATTAAAATTTTAAATATTTATTTTTAAAATTTAAAATTTTAATTTAAAAAATGAAATATGTGAGAATAAAAAATTACTTCGATTATATAATTTATAATTAAATAAATTTTTAACAAAAAAATAATAATTTATAGTTTCACACTTTATATTTAAAAATATAATAAAAAATATATTATAAATAATTGCTGTTAATCAAATGCAACGAAAATAATCACAAGGCAGATCTAATATCCTTTTTTTTTTTTTTTGCAAAGTTTATAACGTTGCAAAAATAATAACTGGAACAATTAATAAATTGTTAAAAAAAAAACACATATAAAAGCATTTAACTGGGTAACATTCACAACAACTATAATGTTATAAAAAAGTGACGCAACAAATAATTCAGCAATAATATTCATTTCCAAAACTATTTTTTTGTATTAAAGTTAAGAATAATTTAGCCTTTTTGAAATACTTCTATTGACATTTTTGTGACACTAGTTTCGGTTATAGTTTTAACTTTCTCCTTTTAAAAAAAAAAAAGTATTTTTCTTGCACATTTTCGTGTTTTTCTGCAATTTCTTGCATTTCTCACAAGATTAATAGTATTTTACTTTGATTTCTTGGTGTATAAGTTTATTAGTTATTATTATTATTATTATTATTATTATTGCACATTAAACGCAATCTCAATCGAAGTTGCCAAACCATTGAAAGATAGATTTCATGCAAATGATGAATTGGTAGTTTGATTGAGTCAAACATAATCACCATTAATAATATTCATGCGGTGTGTTATTTTATGCGCAAAACAATTGATATTTGATAACATGTAATCTCGTGATTCGCTTAAATTTATTTTAAATTTTATCTTCGAGCAACAAATTTAAAATGTGGATGCAGCCAAAGCCTTAATTGAGTTATTAACATATAAGATAAATATTGTTTTTATAAATGAATTAAATTAAATTTTTATTTTCAATATAACACACAGGTCATTTAAAAAAATTTTAAAATATCTTTGTTTTCAAAATGAAATTCATACTGTTGGTACATGTCGCCAGAGTTGTCCTCAACTGGCCTCCTCTCTGAGTTCTGTTTTGTTTTGTTTTGTTGTTTTTTTTTTTTTTGTTAATTGGATCTTCTATTCCCATAGACATTTTATATGACATAGTGACATGCATTACTTTGAAAACCACCAAAATTGCAAGCCAGCAATACAAAGTCCAAATTCCAAGGATGGATCTTACTGTGAGAAACTTAAAATATGGAATATGTGGATGACATTCTTGGTGCTTGTACAAAGGGCACCGAGAAATGATAAAAATAGATCTGCAAAACCTTTCTTGAACAGGTGCTTTGCTTTACAGGTCCCTCAACCAAGAAAGTAAACTGAGGGAAGCCCTTTTTTTCTTTTTTCTTTTTCTTTTTTGTTTTTGGGTTCTCTTTTGGAGCCATGGAGACTTGGCGCCTTAGGGGGGGGGGGGCTCCATCACCTTGACCATGAACTGACAGTGATGTGCATGATTGCTTGCCCATTCTTGTTCACTTTGCGGCTAATTAGCTGATGAACGTGTTTCTGTGGTTGGTGAATAGCCACCCTTTCTGGTATTCGATGCTCTGGCCAATTGTTTACAAGACAAGACATGACACGTGTGAGCGAGGTTAGCGTAGCCGCGCCCTGCAGTTTAACTTAGACATAAATAAGATTAGATATTTTTACCCATAATAATAAAATTTTAAATTTATTAATAATAAAATTTTACAAAATTGTTGATCATTTTATAAAAGTGATTAAACAAGGTTAATGGCAATAACTCTAATTTTGATATATATATATATATATATATATATATTTATTATTTATTATTTTTTGCTAAAAGAGAGACATGGCATGTGTGCCCATTTAAAGTCACTGACGTTTTGTGGGGTATAATTTTTACATGTCGATGACATCCAGGATATTTGAGTTGGCGAGTTGATGATAGGTTGCTTGTAGCTTTAGTCAACTCTTGGGTTAAAAGAAAAAAAAAAAAATCTTTTGCTATTACATTTAAAATAACAAAAGAGAGAATATCCCACCATAACTAATAACTATTGTCATTTGTTGTAGTTGCAGGGCTTAAGGTTAACTTATTAATGATAAGGTTATTATTGCATATATGATACTAGCAGATAAAGAACTCCAGATCAATACAACTGTCTGGCAAAGATGCTTCTTTTTTTTTCTTTTTAACCTCCTCTCAATTTTTTATCTTATTCAGTGATGGTGACAAATCACCATGAATCTGGTACTTTTGTTTCCCATAAACAGTCATGATTTGAGCAAACGAAGGAAAGCAAGAGAAAAGGTAGGACGAGATGTGAAAGTGGTGGTCTTTCACTGAAAACCAGGGAACACGTTTGATGCCTTTTACTGAAATCTGTTCCAGCACAGCCCTTTCTTTAACTGGTTTTGCAGTTCACATGCTTTAGGCATTCTCTGATGGCTGACTTCCAAGTCATGAATATACCAACAGTTTCCGCAGTTGGGTGAAGGTGCTCCTTGAAGAACGACAAAGTTGCCTACAAGCTACATCTTTTTTCCCAGAATCCTCCTATTCTCGTTCCTGTAAGCTCAGAAGAACTATTTATGGTTGTGTTGTTGACTTTTGTTACATTAATTTGTATCTCTTTTTCTCTGTACCCTTCATCATTGCTTCTCAATCATTGTGATGCTTTATTCCTCAATTATTTGTTTTTTTTTTTTGTCACCATTAGGAATTTATGTCCTTGATATGTTAACATTTTTACAATTGTGTGCAGTTACACCCAATATCATGGTTTTTCCCTTTAGAAGTTTGAGTTTTTCAAGCACTCGGAAAATGAGTGGAATTTCAACGTGTTTCTGTTTGTTTGAGCTCTAAACTTGGGTTATTCCATTGGCCTTTTTTAAAGGGAATAGAAGCAAATTACTGATTAATGGGTGAAAAGGGTTCGTCCACTTCAGATTCGATTGTGACAGAAGAGAGGAATGAGAAATTGTATCCAATGTATTTTGGCGTCTCTTGCGCTTTCATTGCTCTTAGGGTCTTGTCAAGATTTGACAAAGAAGATGATCAATGGCCTGAATTATGCAAGAAAATGCTTCAGGGAAGTGCCCAGCTCTTGGGATTGCTTGTGTGGAAGATCCAGAGAGAAGGATCAAATCCAAATGGTGGGCGGTGTGAACTTCTTCATAAGCTTGAGACAGCTCGGAAAGAGATAGAACATCTGAAGAAAATGAGGCGTGAGGACGCAAGAGCAAATGAGAAAGTTGTTGGCATCTTTGCATCGCAAGAGCAGAGTTGGTTGACAGAAAAAAAGAAGCTCCGCCAGCACATTGGAGGTCTTCTGAATGAATTGAGGGTCCTTGAGCGGAAGAAGGAGGAAGCCGTTTCTGAAATGAACGACAAATTGAAGCAGATGGAACATCTAGTGCAGTCCAAGGATTTAGCATTAAAGGAAGAAGAGAATAAGAGAGAGGATTTAGAAGCAAAGCTAATGAAGGCTGAAAATGTTGCAGAAGAACTGAGAGAAACAGCAAAGCGTGAAGCTCAGGAGCATTGCACTGATCTTCTGAAGCAGAAGACAGCCTTCATAGAGCTAGTTTCAAACCAAAGACAGCTTGAAGCCGAGATGGGTAGAGCAATGAGACAGCTTGAGGCTAAAAGGAATGAACTCAATTTGGTCTCAGAGCAAAGGGAGGAGTCAGTTGCGTTAGCCCAAAAGCTATCCACGGAAGTCATGAAGATGCGCAAGGAATTGGAACAGAAAGAAAAGATCCTGTCGGCAATGCTTAGGAAGTCCAAGCTGGATACAGCTGAGAAGCAAATGCTCTTGAAGGAAGTTAAACTATCAAAGACCAATAGGAAGCAAGCTGAATTAGAAGCAGAAAGATGGAGGACTGTGTCAGAGGCTAGACATGAGAAACGTTCATTGAGAAGTATGTTTGCATACCAATCAAATTCAGGACGAGAAGATCCTGCAGTGGCAAGAGAGGCATCACAAATTGGGAGAGGCAGAGCCCTGATCACTGATCGTGTTCTTGAGTATTACAATTCTGACTTTCAAAAGGACTCAGAAGGCTTTTCTCACGTTTCCGACTGCTACTTGCTAGAAAGGAATGATCAACCAGGTGAGGAAATAGTTCTTTAACACGAAAAATCTTATGCTTCATTAACGGGGCATGATAACTTGTATATATATATATATTCTGGGTACATAGAAATTCAATCATGACATCCCGTCCCGATAACTAAGATATGTAATGTATATATTCTGCGGAGCTCCTCTTCTTTTCATTTTTCTTTTTCTAATTTAATTTGTTTCCTCTTCTCCTTCTTGAAGCAATTACAGATGATGTCAAGCAATTGGAAGGGTGGGTTCATTTGGAAGCTGATAAGTATGCAGCTGCGATGGAGAGGCGGCATCACTTAGAGATAGATGCCTTTGCCGAACAAATGAGACTTAAAGATGAGAGATTAGAGGCTTGTCGCTGGCGATTGCTTAGCATGGAAATAGAATCAAAGCGACTGCAATCTCACGTTGAGAGACTGAACCAGGAAATTTTAGATCTCAGGCATCAGAATGTGAAATTGAGAGCTTTGTTATTGGAGAGAGAAGAGGAACTAAATGCCTTGAAAGAACAATTTGCAGTAGAGATAAAACAGGATATTCTCCCAAAGGCCAACTTCAGTATATCTCTGCCTGAGCCAACATTACCTCATGACACCATTTGGTCCACTGTCAAGGTTATAAAGAGAAAACCAATGGAGGGAATCCAAGAGACAAAAGCTAGCATCCCAGAAACTTCTGAAGAGAAAGATGCCATTAGGTCCACAGTCAAGGCTGTAAAAAGAAAACCAACAGATGGGATTCAAGAGACAAAAGCTGGCATTACAGAAACTTCTGGAGTGAAAGATCCAGAAGAAGATGCCCACACTTACTTCCAGTCACAAAATACAAGATTGATTGTCCAATCTCAAGAAAAAGAAGCTGAAGAAAAGGAGGATGCTGACCAAGGTCCTATTGAGGAGGAAAGTACAACTCCATTGGAGTCTGATTGTGTCAAACAGTTACCATCACCCAGCCAGCCAGTAGTAAAGACAAATGATTCATCATTGAGGATGGATCTTCACGCTCTTGGAGTTTCTTACAAGATTAAGAGGCTAAAGCAGCAACTTCTAATGCTTGAGAGGTTGACAGGAAAGAAAGAAAGTGGGGAAGATGTGGAGAATAATGGTATTGCTAGTCTACAGCATGGGACGAACAATTTCCTGTTATTGATGTCTTTGCTTAATAAACAAGTCAACAGGTACCAGTCTCTCCAAGGGAAGACCGATGAACTTTGCAAGCGGATGGTAGGTTCTAATTTCATGTGACCGTGACAAAATATTATGGCTCCTGTCTTAACTTTTATGTGCCAGTTTTGCATGTGCTTCCTGTGAAAGAATATAGCTCTTCTAAATATTGGCACTCAACATTGATCTTGAAATTTTGTGCATCCATGGACTTCCCTCCCATTCATTTGACAAATCTCCAATTTTTATCATATTCCTAGTGGTAGCCTGTTGACCTGCTTTTCAAATTTCTGCTCTTTCACGATCTGCAGCATGATAGCAATGTTGAAAGGAGTCATGGATGTGGAGATTCTAGTACTGCAAAGACTAAGGAAGAGACCAGGACATTGGAGCATTTCCTTGAGGAAACCTTTCAGCTTCAGAGGTACATGGTCGCAACGGGACAGAAACTAACGGAAGTTCAAACCAAGATTGCTTCTGGATTTGCCGGGGTCCCCGAAGGTCTTGACAAATCTGTCAGCTTTGACATGAAGCGCTTTGCTGACAACATAAAAACTCTCTTCCAGGAAGTTCAAAGAGGTCTTGAAGTTCGAATTGCTCGAATTATTGGTGACGTTGAGGGAACCCTGGCTTGCGAAGGGATGATACGCATCAAGAGGTAGAAGTACTGAGGAATGATGACAGGGTCATGATTTCATTTGAAATTGTCTATGCAAACACCTGTAGTTCAATCTTGTGTAGGGAGATTATACTTATAAATCTACTGTTCTCTTGCGAGACTGGTATATCATTCTAGCTGAAGCAACCGTAGATATGTTAGAGAATGATCCCTTGTAAACATGATACAAGACAACACTCCTGAACCAGCTTCTGACTGCTTGGAATCTTCACTAACAAATTAACATTTTTCTACGTGACCTGTTTTTGTTCCTAAAGATGTACCAATAAAACTCGAGGTATTTTCAAGCTCTTCTTTTCTTTTCTTAGCGCTAATCAGCTTTTACTGTTCTATATATCGGGCGCAGATGGTTGAACGCTCCATTTTGGATGCAACGCAGCAAATTCATATTCAGGACAATCCACTAGACAGCCTCTGTACTTTTAGTACAACTTATTGAACAGACTTGTCACCGGGGTACCACTTTTAATGAATAAACTACTTACATTTCGGAAATTAAGAATTAAGATATATTAAATTTTAAATTTTAAACAGTAAAATTTATGATAATAAAAAATTAAATTTATATTATATGACTCACAATTTCACAAATTTATTAATAAAACAATTAATTTACAGTAAAATTTATGATAATAAAAATTAAATTTATATTATGTGACTCACAATTTCACAAATTTATTAATAAAACAATTAATTTAATCTCATAATTATTAGGACCATAAGCTTCGACTAGCCTCCCTTATTGTGAATAAAAAAGGGACCCCCTTTCAATGGAGGGGAGTCCCCCTCCAATAAGGATAAGGGACCCTAAGTCGAAAATTAATACATTTTAAGACAAATTGTTATATGATTATTAGACTAATTATTATATTTTTGATACTAGTTATTAGGTATTATAATAATTTTATTTGTTTACTATTATTGAAAATTATTTTACATTATAAATTATTAAGTTGTCATTAATGTAAATTAATATTTTTTTTCCTTTTCTTAGAAGACATCATTTTTAATAATTCATAATTTATTATTGAATTAATCAAAAAATTAATTTTTAAAAGAATATTAAAAGAATAATTACTATATCATATTACATTATAATAATATATTTACAATAACAGAAATTATTTTTAAAAATAATACATAATATATTTTAAATACGATATTATTTCATTAATTTTTTAATTATAATATTATATTATTTAATTGACTACTTTCTTTCAATCTTAAGTGTAGCTATGCTTATTTCTGCCCTGTGTATGGGTGTGTGTGTGTGTGTGTGTGTGTGTGTGTGTGTATGCATGCAATGAATTAATTTGTTGCATGCCAAATGATGACATGCATGCTTGTTGGTCCTAGTTCACAAATATGAAGGTGCAGGAAAGTCAAGTAAAAGGAAAAATGTAACTTGTTTAAATCATGTCTCCTCGGCATGCATTTTTAGGATCATTGTGATATATATCATCTTATAGATATCTATGTATATGATGAACCGCTAATCTAGATTTGTTAGATGAAGCTATTTTTAAGCAAGGCCACCGTCAATTCACATGCTTGGAAAAGTAGCTTAGAAAATAATGGTTTGGCAAGTGCTTATGTAGTCTATAGAGTTGCTATCTTTATCCTATTCCTATTCTTGCATATGTAACATATAGACTCATTGGGACTACGATAGAGTGACTAGCTCATCTAATCAGCCGATTTGCTTGATGGTTTTTGTTGTTTAGACAAATAAAATTCTCGATGCAAAACCAAGAAATATCATCTCTTTTAAAGTATTGGGTTTATTACAAGGAAAAGTTTGGTGAATATTTGCTCGAAATTCTATCTTTGAGACATTCTTTCGGTGTTAGTAGATCCATACTAAGAAAATAGTTGAAATAAATCTGAACTTAGGTTTGATAATTTTTGAGTTTTGCAAATATTATTTACCATATTATGATATTAATTTTATGATATGTGGTCAATATAAAATTAATGCAATCTAAGTAAAATAAAAAGAATATATTTTGAATTTACGGGATGCAATTGTGGAAATTAACTGACACTTATAATACAACAAGTTAAAAGTTGTTGGTAAGGATATATTGGTTTACCTTTGAGAGTACGAAGAGAAGGGCATGGGTTTGAACTAATAAGATTTATACCGACAATTAATTATAATATATTTTATAATAATTTTTTGCTTTAATAGAAGTATATAATGACGTTAATTGAATATTTAGATGAAATGTATTTATCTTTAAAGATAAAGTGGTGGATTGAAATTTTGATAAATAAATAATTTTTAATTTACATAAAACTTAAATTTATAGTTATAAAATTAATTAATATAGAGAAAAATTAGTTAAAAAATTAATAAATATTTTATTATGGATAAAATTAACATTATAAGTATTCATATATTGTAGTAGCCAAATCTTTATTTCTTATATTAAGAATAAGTTATATAATTTAAAAATTAGATATATTTGTCCAACTTATAAGTTAATAAAGCAAAATGTTAAGTAATTGAGTGATAACCTGATTTTGTGAAATCAAGGATAAATTTGACTAATTTTCTAAATAAATCATTAAATACAAAAGTTAGTGAAAAATATATCAAAATGATCAAAATAAATACCTAGAAAGAATAGTGAAGTGTAATAAGAACTTAACTTATATGATAAGAGATTTTTTAAAATAAATTTATATGAGTAATGACAGATTACTTATAGACATGGAGTATTTTATTAAAATTATAAATCCTTTCTTATAACATAAATAATGCAATAATTTTAATATTTAAATCTAAGTTGTATTTTTAATAAATTTTATAATCTTAATAGGTAATGAGTTATTAGAAAATACATTTAATATATTTAATTATATAAAAATAGAGTAATGTCGCTCTTATAAGATCTTAGATAAGATCTCTAAAATTTTCATAAAAATAAATCAATTAAGTATATGATTTAATAACATCTAACCATATTAAATAAAATAATTTTAAAAAATATTGTATAAAAATAAATTCACTTATATTCATAAAAAATTTTATTTTATTATATTTCTAAATATTAAAATTTGTACATTTTAATTTTTAATTTATAGTCTAAAAAATATAAAAAAATGATGTGCTATATTATTGTTATTTAATCTAGTAAAATAAAAATTTTCAAATAGCAAGAAATTATTAATTTATAAGTATACTTTTTATTAATTTATTTTGTTATAACAAGAAATTGTTTAATTAATTATTGTCCTCCTCACTAGCCAAAGCCATACGCGGCCCCCTGATTAAGCCCAGAAGGAGCGGAGAATTTTGAACGCGGCAATGTACAGGGGACAGCTCCATGACAAGATGACGTCTCGATCGCTTTGAACTGGCAACGCATCTACGTTGCAGTTTAGACCTAGACTTCAGAGCTGCTTTTGTTGGGGCCATGGCCATTAAACCTCGATGAGTTTACGACATTTCTGCTTGTAGCCAAATGCACCATAATTAAACTCTGTGTTCAAGATTTAGACAAAGAGATTACATTTTTTTTTTTTTCCCTTGCTTCTGATGGTTTTGTATTGTAATTGGATCCACCCACTCAGTCTTGAATTTGCTAGTTGTGGTAAGGAAGCCTCAATGAAAGGCAGATCTAGGCTTTGGAACAAGAAACTATTGGTATTTTTGGTCCCAATACACCTCTTAACCCCGGAGGTTTTTGTTCGGAAAATGGCTTTGATGACTACAAATTCATTTGATAAATAGACTAATGATGATTTACATTAAGTATTTGTAGGGTTTTTTTTTTTTTTTTCTTTCTTTCTTTTTAACGAGAATGCATATCTATAAATAGAAGACCCTATGACGAACACACGCCACATGACATATTTCTTATTATTTTGTTTTAGCTCATTCCACGAAAAGTCTTTTTACATTCCTCAATTTTCTACAACTTTCTTATCATTCAATTTCTTTATAAGTTTTAATTACATAACTTAGATTGTTATTATATCTCATAATGTTTTTTAAAGGAGAAAGACTCTTCATTTTCTAGTTTTAAGGGTTCGAAAGGCTAATTCATATGAGTCGAATTGAACGGTTAGACAAGCAAAATGTGTCTCTTTGGTGAATTAAATATCCACTATTTTGACGTTTATAATAGTAAAGATCAGGCAAGAAAAGGAAATTGTTTGGAAAATTTGCATTGTAAGAGGACCAACCATTAGTCTCGATGTACAGGCCGATCGGCAAGTCGCAATGGAAGGTTACATTTGGAGTCGTTGTTTCCAAAGTAATCTCTACCGTTTCTCTCTATTTTTCTTTTCTTTTCTTTTCTTGTTCTTGTTTGTGTAGAATTTCAGCGTCTATATTTTAAAAACTTTTCAGATTCAATGTACACGAGCACTATCTTCAAAGTAATTTGACTAATCTTTAGAAGAGACTTTAAACATTACTAATCCCAGCCATTTAGTAGGCCCTGTCATGCATAATTGTAGACTTCTAAAGCTCACATAGCAGAATGTAGATGCATAAAAATGGTGGAATATCAGAGTGTTTGCTTTATATTTGAATGTCTTGCTATTTCATTGTAAAAAACAACTCTGTATTCTGAAAAGAAGCTTGGGAATGGCGTCGTGAGCTACAAGTTTTGAGCAACATAATGAAATTTTGGATTCCAGAGTCTACTTTCTTTCTGTTTTCACAATGCCTATATTGGGAGACGCAAAAAATGTCCTTTGTACTTCTTTGTCCCACAAGAGGATGCTTTGTAAGACTTATTTTCATTGGGACAGTGCTGACTGCAATGTCTGTCAGCTGGTCACCAGTGGCTGCATATTTTGTCAGGAAGACTTTGGTTTCTTTCTTCTTTGAGCGATGATATTTTAATTACCATCAATTATTGTATATTTAATATTTAGATAATTAATAATTTCTTCATTGGTTCCTAAATAATAATTTCTCTATTTGAAATTTTCTTCGCCCTTCTTCTTCTTCTTTTTATCTCACTCTGTCCCTCATAAAAATTTGAATGCTTCAATTGATGATATTTTTGAAGATAGTCTGCATGATTTTCAAGAATCTACTGAATATATTTTATAAGATTTTTTTTTTTAACAAAATCAGAACCCCGTGTAGTGCAGAAAAAAAAAATAATAAATAGTTGTATGATTATAATCAAACACGACAATTTTACAAAGACAGGGACTTTCAAGGAGTTTCGAGTGGAGAATTATTAGATAAGTTCTCTTATTTATTTGAGTTTCCATGTAAAGGTGCTAGCTAGCATAAGGGGTTTATTATCTCTCCCCAACAACTTAGCTAGAGGCAAAAAAAAAAGGACCATTTTTGAACTTTTGGTTGACCACTTAAAAAAAGAGGTCTCCTAAAACACCTACGAAGCTGGAGAAAAGCTTAGACCTACTTGTAAGTGAAAATCTGAAATGTCCCTTAGATACGAGATTTTTAGAAGAAAAAAAAAATGAAAAGGAAACATGGACTTGCTCAACAACAACTTATTAAATCAGAGGATTTAGTAGATTGTTAATTATAAATTAAAATAAACCAAAAAATCTTTTGAATTTTCTTAATATGATTCTAAATTTTTTAATGTAATCTTAGATGTTACAGTAATAGCAAGCTGCTTGTGCGTGGGTGCATCGCAAGACAGCCGCGGTTGGCGTGTCTTGGGCAGTTGTGCGCGCCATACCAAATAGCAAGTGTGTCTGTAACCGACACACAGATGTAAACAAAACAAAAACAAAATAGATTTGCTTGGTGACGAAAGAAAAAAAATCAAGGCATTCGGCAAAACGACCGTTGGCGATGATATATCGCCATTAATTTCACTCGATTTGATTTAAATCAAATCAATAACTAACCTTTCATTCAGCTGGGGGTGGGACCCTCTGTTGCGTGATAGAGAATTAAATTGTGTAAATAAATTTTAAAAAAAAAAAAAGAAAAAAGAAAAACAGAACTGCCATTCTTCTTGTGAAGAAGAAGCGTCAGGAGCGTTTGCTTGGTTGAGATCAACCCCATTATATTCACCTTCATCAACCATTCTGCCCCCACGTTTTCCTTCCTCTGCATGCCACTTAAAACAGCCCCATTTCTCCACCATCCATAAAAACTGCCTCACCTACCCACACCCCTATAATGAACTGATCAAAACAGGAACTTTGATATCTGTTTTGTTTGTTTTTTGTTTTTTTTTTTGGAGAGTTGTACTTCTGGTCGAGTCTTTTGAGTTGTACTGATGGGGTCTTTGACAGCTGCTGATGATCATGAACAAAGTCTGAATCTAGACCTCTCCATGTTGTTTCCACGTCCAAGCAAGCCACGAGAGGCTCCATCAACACCACCAATCACTTCCTCCGTCTCAGTTCCATTCCAGTGGGAGGAAGCACCCGGTAAGCCCAGACCTTGTGTTAATCCACAATCCAAGCCCAAGATTTCGAGGTGCCTGGAACTGCCTCCGAGGTTGCTGAATCAGGCAAAAGTTGCCGATGCGCCCTCTCCATGTCCAACGATTTCTTTGGATCATCATGAACCTTACAAGGATTGGTCTCTGTCTAATTCTTTGTCGCGTGGAATGAGAAGATCAGCCAGTATTTCGGAGCACTGGGACTGGAAGACCAACAAGGAGAGGCTCAAAGGCACGTCCGGTAAGTGGCGGAATGCGAAGAAGAATACAGAAGGGCGCCAGGACGGTTTTGACGAGCTTCCATCTTCTGCAATAGACAGAAGCGATGCAGGTATCAGTCGGAGTGCCACAACAAAGGTGAGCATCACTAGGATCAGAAGAAGATCAAGCTTCTCGGGTTTCGCTCCTTCTAGATCACATTTGTGGGTAAGCAGCTTGTTGCAACTTGACACACTATATGATGAATTAGACTGCAAAGCTATGTATATATGTATCCTGTTTCCATATTCTGTGTCTTAATTACTAAATTCTCAAATGAAGTTTATTTTGGATATTTGTAATTCCTATTCTTAACGATGATATAGCAAATTTTCTTCCAAATTTGATCTCATTGTCAGTTATCATTTCAATTTCACTTCTTACAAGTCACGACATGAATGGATGGATTATTATTGGTGGAAACCTGTGGTTAGCGACTGACTAATGAAGGGTCAATAACTAAACATGTCCTAATGACTTTGCAGAAAGGAACAATTTTACTTGGGTGTCTTTGAATTAGTCTTCTGTTGCACATCACTTGCTTTTACCTAGCTTATCAATATTTTGTTGTGTTCTTCTATTGCAGACAAGCATCTCTGCAAGCTTCAAGCAGGTGGTCCCATGGAAACGTAGCAAGAGGAATTGAGCAAAAGAGGGGTAGCTGGCATTTTTTTTCCCCGCACGTTTTAATCTTCCAGAAGGATGAAGCACTGTTCTGTCACTGACATAGACGTGCTGTTATTTCAACGTTGTTGAAGTTTCCATTTCATATGAAAGTTGACACTTCTAAATGTGTATTGTGCTGATAACAATCATAGTCTTGCACTTCCCATTACGTCATGGCTACTTGGTGCATATGCCCCTGATTTCTCTGTTTCTCCAACTCGTTTGTATGATATGACAGATGAAGATTCTTTCACAAACTTTCTAGCCTGAATACGAGGAAATTGTATTAGGCTAGCATCCATAAGTTTAATTGAAAGCTAACTGTTACAGTCCCTTCTTCCTCTTTGGAAATCCAAACCTCGGAAAAGAAATCTCAGATCAAGCACCCCGTCACATTTTAGGTTGAAACTAAGAAATGGCATATATAGAAGGCTTTACCACATTGTCACAATGTCACTCCTACCACCAACACACAGAAAGATCCATTTATCACATTATAAAAAGTATGTATGTGAATTCCTAGCTCAATTAATTTGGAATCCCCCGTTGTGGGCAATTCATGTTCAGAGTCAGGTCTCTACCATTTAGGTTACTGACTCGCCGTACATGAGAGCAAGGCAGTTTATCAAATTAAGATAATATATATGTGTGTGCGTGCGTGTGTGTATATAGATAGATAGATAGATAGATAGGTGTGATGTGGATTTTATGGCTGGACCCGGTTCGCACCCCTATCAAGCAGTAATAGCTAGAACTGCAATAATCCCCATGGGCACTAAATTGACTAGTAGTCTACAGTGAAGACTGCTTTGCAATTGCAACATTGTTTGCACGGAGTAAAGTTAGTGCAACAAAATATATTTTGATAACCAATCGAAGTAAAAACTGATCATTACATGCCCAAGGAGGTCAATCCCGTGATAAAAATATTCTACCTACTGATATTGGCATGCGTGGATAAAAACATCCTATCAACTACATAATTCATTCTCTCATCAGGCACAAGTCAAAGACACCTAAAACAAGGTGAGATCAGGCAAGTTCAATAATACTGAACTGACTTTAACTTGTCACCATTAACCCACAACAACTTACTTTCCAATGGTTTCTCGTTCAAGGCAAAACCAGTCAAATTCATGTGGGCTTTGTCTTTGGAACATTAAGTAGTTTTATAGTATCCATTCAGATTAGGAAAGCGAGATTGGCCAATTGGGGAGAGCGTGAAGTGATTAATATAGGAACTGCCACTCCTTTCACATACATACATTCATGCCTCGTGGGCTGACTGTTGAACTCATTGGTCCCATTCTATATTGTGCGAGAGTTCAATTGTTACAGTGATAAAATTCAAATGGATTTGTTTTTTACCATAACTCAAAAATATTTAATGAAGGTATAAATAACTTTCTTGAATTGTTGAAAATCTAATTTGAAAAGGAAAAAAAAAATAAAGAGAGGTTGTAGAAAGAGAAAAAAAAAAAAGAGTTGGGTGATGGTTGAATTTTTTTTAAATAATATTTTTATATCTTACTGTTAAAAAGTTAAATGACATTAAAATTGATTTAAAATTGAGATAATTTATTAAAAAAATAATTTATTCTTAATTTTGAATGATGAAAATTATATTTTGAATATTATAAATCTAAGTTTTTCTTCAGTTTCATAAGTTTGTATTTTAGCCATTTTCTTCGCATGTAATTTTGATCAATTAAATATTTAGAAAATTGATAGTAATTTGATTAAACTAATTTTTTGTCAATAATTAAAAAAAAATATATTTTTATTATGGATCATTAAATTATGGTTTGAAAATTTGTAAGAGTAGATTTTTGATTTAAAAGTGAGACTTTTAAATTATAATAATTTTTTATTTTCTTATTTATGATAATGTAGATAAATTATGTGGATAAATATTGACCTATAATTTGATAGAACTAAATTTTGATTGGCTGAGAGGGGAGAGAAGTTTATTTTAAATGGTTGAATTGTTATTTTAAAATTTGTTTGTTGAGTTGTAATTAACAAAATATAGTTGATTTATTTTGGACAAATTATTAAATTTTTATTAAATTAATTCAATTTATTTGATATACTTAAAATTATATAATTATATTATACTCACTTATTAATTATAATAAAGTTGATTTTTATATCTGAGTGCCTTATAATATTTTTTTTGTTTTTATTTGTACAAATTTTTACGATAAAATTGATATATTTTTATATAATTGTTTTAATTATTATATTTGTTATTCAATTATCTCTACAAATTCAAATGAATGGGACAAATTTCTTATATTATTTGTATTCTACCGTCTCTTCTCCCATCACTAACAATATCAAAATAGTTTTTCACGATCAATTTAGAAAGAAAAAAAAAAAAAGAATGGGAAGAAAAAGTAGTGTTACTGCTTGATTTGTAGCTTAGTAAATGTTGATTCAATTTCAGAGTTCAGACTTCAACTTCCCCTCTGCTCCTACCAACGACCAAAAAAAGTTCTTTTATTTTTTTCTTTTCTGTATGTCTTTTTTTATTTTTTTTCCTGCTCATGATCTTATTCCTCCTGTCTATTGGTTGATTCTTTTTTTAAACTTTTTTCCCAAGTTAACATGTGTATAATGTACTAAATTCAAAGTCCCAATTTGGTTTAGGTAAATCAGTACTTAGTAATTGTTGTGTTTCTCAATCCTAGGCTATGCTGTATGGATTCTCAATGGAAAATTAGTGACTTTAAAAAAATGATTTCAAATAATTGGCTCCAGTATCTATCATTTTTATCCCATTTATACTTCTAGGAGGTAGAAGCTCTATCTTGATTATATAATCTGCCATGAATGCAGACCGTTACTTGAAAGGTTTTCACTTGCCTTTTGTTTTGTTTTGTTTTTATAACCTCTTGGCAACGCATAGGAAAAACTAGGGCTGTTTCAACCTTGGAATGTTTTGTAAATTTGTAACTTAAAATTGATATAGTTATTGTTGCATTTATTGTATGATAAATTGCCATTGCTGCCCAAACTGGTGTGATGTTTATGGTTGCAGGAGGCTCCACGGAAAGGAATTTAACCAAAAAAAAGAAAAAAAAAGCCCTAAAATAAAGAAAGTTGCAAGGGATCTTAACCAAAAAAAAAAAAAAAAGATTCATTTAAAGATTAATTTCTGATTTTTCTGTAATTAATTTTTTTAATACTTTGTTTTTCAATGGCAACATGCATTTTCATTTTTATTTTAGCTTGAGAGCTAAATTGGCATCTGGGCATTGCATTGCTTTGATTGGGAAGAGAGATAACTTTGATGACTCTTGTTAAAATTGAATGGTTTTGATATATATCTTAAACGATTATATGATAATCTTTTATTTTATTAATTTAATAAAATATAATATATTAATAAAAAATATACACACATAATATAAATATAAAATTCAAATTATCACTTAAAAAATAAATTAAAATACTCAAATTTTTATATATTAAATGATAATAATATTTATTTTAAATTTTTAATTAATATTGATTTTTAATTTGCATAGAATTTAAATTAACTTCGACATCCTCCTCTTCTGTGTAGCCCAAAAATGAAGAAACTATAAAGGCCAAACCCACAAAGATTTTGGTTCGAGTCAAGAGCACAGAAAATACTCAAAAAGAATATCAAAGCCCACATATCCAAAGCCCCACCCAACAATAGACCTAATATTTTCAAGACTTCGGAATAAATTAATGACGATGAACTTTAATTAAATTGTCTCGAATTTGAGGCTTAATCGGAATAAATTAAATTAAAAAAGGTAAAGAAAAAGGACATAAAACACACTGTCTGTCAGCAGGAGGGGAAGCATCAATCATTCTTCTTCCTCTTTCTATTCCGTGCGCCCACACGCATTTTAATATACCACAAATCACGCCACTGATTTCCAATTTGAAAAGGGTTGAAACCTAACCAAAAAAAAAATTAACCAACCCCAGTTGAAAGTTGAAACTTTGAAAGTCCATCGCAAAAAAATAAAAAATAAATAAATAATAAAAACGGAGTTGAAAGTCCAAGCGTGAAAAGTCCGGTTGAGAAGGTGACAGGAAGGCAACGGTGTTTGTACGCACATTCCACAACTCCGTAGCACGCGGGGCCCTCATTTTTTGGAATTATTTTATCTGAAAGTCATTGCATATACAAAAAGAAATAATAAATTCTAATCAATAAATAAATAATATATATTATATATAAAATATTAATATAGTATAAAATATTTTATATATAATATAAAAATTATTTATATTTATTTAAATTCTATCGCTTTTGTGTTTTACTAAAGTTTTCCAATTTTATTTTTTTCTTTTCCAAATTTCTTTGTTCGAGGAGCATAGAAATTGATCCCGTGCTACCTTGTTTTGCATCCTTTTGTTTTCTGTTTTTTTTTTCTTTTTTTTTTTTTTTTTGGAAGGAATGCATGGCTCAATATCCTCCTTTTGCTAGACTACAGCCACAATTATAATTTATTGAGTCAGTAAGAACAACCTCACTTTTTACAAGTCATTATAAATTACAATTAACATATAACTTAATTCAAATTTTAAATTGAATGATTTCTAAACTACGGATACAAGAACGAGAAACTGTTGAGCTTTGTTTTGTTGTGGAATTATTAGTCAGATTGACGACAACTTAAGAACTTTGGTTGGGGGAATTATGAAGTTCACATGACACGAGGGAGACCCGCCCATCAGCTAACAGGGGTTATGTAGACCAGAAAAATCAAAGAATTGCATCTACAGGTCCAAATGGAACTCTGAAATGGAATGGCAGGAGACGCCCACGAGCTTGAGAGTGATAGATGACGCTGACAGAGAGGGTGAGGAAGAAAGGCTTGGGGGCGTTGAAGTGAATGGTGTATTGATGAAGTGAACCTTCTTCATCAAGTGCAATGATTGCGTCCTCCCCACTTCCTGCCTGCTGCTGCTGCTGCTGCTGCTGCTGCTGGGTATTCAATAATGAGTGCCACCAAGGTGTTTCACGTTATCCCACCACTCTTCCGTCAACCTTGTGGAACTCGCGATTTAATATCAGAAGATGGAAACTAATTCATCAGCTGTGGGGTAGCTATGTGGCATCCAACAGAATATAGTCACGTCATAAGGAAAAAATATAAATTATCATTCTGATAAAAAAAAATTATTATAATAAAATATAATCTTCGAGATAAGACTTCATTAATTAAAAAGAAAAAATTTCTACGAACACAAAATTTTGTAGATATAAATAGATATAAAATTTATTTATATTATATATAAAAAATATTTTATGCCATGTAATCGCTCCTAAAAAAATACTAAACTAAACGTGTCCTACCTCTGTGCCAGATCCACTTGTGATTTGGGGTTATGTGGGTGTGAATAAAACCAAAAGAGAAAAAAAAAAAAAAAAAGAGACGAAACATAGAACTTAGTTATAAAAATCAAAGGATGATTAAAAATAAATAAATAAATCGAGGGGCATGTGAGGTGCGTCTATGCCTGCCAACTTTTTATTTTACTTATAAGAGTTGAAAATACTTCCTACAATTTAAATTTTATGAAGTATGAACAATTCCAACAATTTGGTCTATTTAATATTTATATTGAAGAGCGACTATATGTACGCATAATTTTGTAAATACAAAAAAATATTATAATATATATATATAATTATTTATATTATATAAAACAAAAACAATTATATGATTACTACTATATTATTAAGAAACTCTTTTATATTATATAAAATATTATTGATATAATATAAATATTTAACATATAATGAAAAATTATTTTGTATTTATAAAAATATCTATTCGCAAGATCTTTCCATTATTTAAAAGCACTTTTAATTTTCTTATACATAAACATGTAAAACTTATAACTTTCAAATATTAAAAAATCGTTTTATCATTAAATTTTGTATGTTTCTTATTACATATATCTCTGTTTCATAATTATGTTAAACTTCTCTAAAATTTGTCAAGCTAAGTCATATCACATCACATATATGTACATATAAAATATAATGTTCAAAATAATTAATATATAATTTTTTAGTAAATATAAATATTTTTTAATAAATATACATACTAATTTACTGATGGGGCATGGTGAAGTTGAGTGTGGTGGTTATAATTTTATCCTTTATAATGGAAAAGTTGCCAATTGTAGTTATTTGAATTTCATTTAATTTCAGAAGTAGCTCAGCTTGAACTAAAACAAGAAACATAATGTGGAAAAATGATGTATATTAAATTACACAAGTCCACATTTAGTTTGTTTATTTTGGTTCTTATTAGAGTATTCATTCAATTTATATTATCCCTGAACACTTTTCTAATTTCCAAAAATTCTCGCAGTATGTGTAATGATAGTCACGGGCAGTGGGTAGAGAATAGTGAAAGGTGATACGGACATGGGGATAGAAAACTTTTAACACCCTTCAACACCAATCCAAGCGCAACCTAAAATGGGGTTGAATATTCGAGTTGAACCTCGAGTTCCTCCTTGACGAGCGGAGAATAATGGAGGGGACATGGGAGGCCTGGAAGAGGGCCACTAAGTTGGCTTGGGGACACATCTGAAGACAACAAAAAAGACAAACAAAAGTGGGCTCTATCAAAGTTGGACCAGGACTGGTAGTAAGAATGATAAGGGTAAAATGCATGGCATGACACAAATGAAGCTAAAGTCCTCCAGCACTTTTCATTGACTTAAGAATCTAAGCCTGAGGTAAGTTTCGCGTTCATAATAAAGTTAAAAAAAAAGAAGAAGAAGAGCAAACGTGCCAGCCTTAATCGCTTTCTGTCTGTCTCCTATCCTTCAGCTTCTGCTTCTTCTTCCTCTTTTCTAGTCCAACTTCATGCCGTCTAGCCTCTTTGTTTCTCTTCTTTCTTCTTTCTAAAGAAGTGTGTTTTTGTTTGCCTCTGGGCTTTTTTTTTTTTTGACTATTCTACATCAAGTTAATGCTGTCGTTTTCTGTTGTTTAGTCAAAATTCTCATTACCAAACATTGGAAGTGCTCTCTGCCTATCAGTTCACGCTGAGTTCAATTGTCTAGTCTCCGTTTTTGCCAACTGGGGCACTGTTTTTCACATTTGCTGGTCAATATTATTGAATTGGAGATATGGGTCTTCTTCGCTTTTAGTCCTCCACCTCCAAAAAAAGGAAGGAATATCAAGCTTGTTGTGCTAAAGGGAGAATTAAGGTTAGTCCTCTCGATTTCACTTAGAAAGCCCACTTCTCTTATATTCCTTTGTCTGTGTTTTCCGGCTTCACTAAATTGTGCCTAAACGCAAGTATTGGGCTTCTGTTATGGTCTCCCTCGATGTGTTTCGCACAATGTTTCTTTTCATCTCCTCAGCGAGTGAAGATTTCCAGCTTTTGGTTTTTTTCGAGGACTGTTGTTGGGAAGATTTTAGGTTTTGTTTATTGAATTTTGAGAGCATTGGTGAAGATTCGGACAAGAATGGCGAGGCCTTTTTGCTACAATTGAAATTGTTGTCGGGGATTTGATTGTTTAGTTTGCCTTCTTTTGATGAGTGTAGGTCCTTTGATAGCTTCTCGGCAAAGCGTGTTACTGTCCGTCTCTCTTTCCCTTTTCCATTGAATCTTTAATATGGGACTTTGAACTTGGGAATAGTGACATATTCATGTGCACATTTCAGCAAAATTACTACTGCTTTCATTGATTCTTCAGGAAAAGTTTAATTCATAACTCGTAGGTTTAGCAGTTATTCAATCTTAATAACAAGAAGGCATCTTTATATTCTAGAAATCAAGAAAAATAAAAGTTTGGTGGGTAACTGATGCTGATTTCCTTATCTTCTTGCTTAATAATTTGGGCAGTGCCTGTGTTTCTTTGCTTGTACTTTAACTTCAGTCATTGTCAGTCTGGCAGGTGATAAGGATTCTGGGCGATGTTATCTTCTTAATGGCCACAATGACTGCATCTTCTGTCTCTAGAGGAGCATCAAACTACGATGAAGTCTCCATGCAGCAGAGCTTGCTCTTCTCTGATAGTCTCAAGGTAGGTCTGTGTAGATCCCCTTTATTTGTCCCTGAAATAACAAGTAAGATATATCCCTTTTGCTTTTACAGTCTGTCTCATATCTCAAACATGGGATCTACTTTGACATGAAAAAGTATTACTATGGTTGTCGATTTCAGCACTTATCCATAACCTTGATAGCTTCCTATCAGGTTTATTTAAGCCTTGTATCGGGCAATTCTTCCTGCCCAGTTGAACCTATATGTTAAGATTCTGGAATAATTTTCTCAAGGCTCTTTACGAGCCTAATAATCTTTGTATTTTGATATGCTTAACTTGAATATTGGCACAGTATTTTTCCCCTAAGGCTGTCTCAAGTTCTTAACTAGGTTTATAATATCACTTTTGTATGGCATGTGCTTATTCCAGGACTTGAAGAATTTGAGAACACAATTATACTCAGCAGCTGAATATTTTGAACTATCCTACACAAACGATGAACAAAAACAGATGTGAGTCTGTTGCTGTTATTTTTCTGTGATATTTTTAGCCAGGGCAATATTTTCTCTGAATACAATTTTCCACCTAAAGGTTTGATATTTTTCTTTGTAAGTAGAGTGGTGGAGACATTGAAAGATTACGCCATCAAAGCTATTGTGAATACAGTAGACCATTTGGGTTCTGTAACATACAAGGTCAACGATCTCTTGGATGGAAAGGTTGATGAAGTTTCTGGAACAGAGTTCCGTGTGTCTTGCATTGAACAGGTATAGCTAGGTCTTTCATTGCTTGGTATGATACCTATTTGGTAATGCCCATGTAAAAGCACTAAGGATCACATGTATGAAAGTTAAAACCCTGCAGAAGCTTGAAATTTTGAATTGAAACTATGGTAGTAGAAGTATTTGGTGATGTAGCTGATCCATGTAGTTGTCTAGAAAAATTGATTGTTGTGCTATGTTAAACATCATTTTAGGATTGACAACTACATGTCACAGTAGCATGTAAATGGGAATAGTATGTTCAAAAAATAATTACTTGCTTGCAAGTCATTAATGACATCTACTAATGTGCCAAAGGCTGAAGGGTGATATGTTTCCAGACCTCACTCCAGTTTTGATTACAGAATCCAGGTTACTGTGAACAGTATAGACTTAAAGTTATAAATCTCCTGAGATTTTTCTCTTTAAAAACAGAAAAGCACCTTGTGCTTTGTTTTTCACCTTATGGTTATCCCATGAACATCCTCTTTCTGATGGAAACCCTTGCATTCTGGGCTTCAGATGTAAAGCTAATGTGTCAACTGGAAGTGTCCATCATATATCTTGTGTAACTGATGGAGATATCTCATCCTGCTGCTGATTCCCTTTTGATTATAGATATGCAAGACTTAGTATATGAACAATTTCTTCCTTCTTAAAGATGCCATGTGTCCTAATTTTTCATCCTATTTGTTATGTTAGAGACTGCGGACGTGCCGAGAGTATATGGATCATGAAGGCCTGTCTCAACAGTCATTGGTGATAAGTACCCCAAAATACCACAAACGGTACATTTTGCCAGGTGATTATACTTGCATATCCTGTTCATTTTTTTACCTCTTTTTTTTTGTTCCTTTTGACAAATTTTGTTTTATGATCTCTGCAAATTTGTGTTTTTCTTTGGGTCTTTATGCATATGTCAAATGATTTAATCTTTACAAGCTGTTAATTTGTTTCAGCTGGAGAGACAATGCATGGTGCTGTCCGTACTAAGGCAAAATACCACGGATGCAGCTTAGATGATGAAGACGATTGGCATCAATTTAGGAATGGTAGGATATCTCCTAGTTTTTATCTTTTCTAGTTTCTGTTTAAGATCACAATTTGATTTCTATGTAATGCAATCTGTTGGATAAGCTGTTCGGGCTACAATTAGGGAAACCCCAACATCTTCAGTCACAGAAACTCCCGCGCCTTCAGCCAGGGAAACCCCCAGATCTTCAGTGAGGTATGAATCATTGCTCTTCCTTTGCAGTCATTATGTTGAAATAACTGTTTATGTGGGAAACATACAATTTTAAACCATATTGAATGCAGAAAGGGGCGTTCTCCTTCGCCTTCTCGTTCCTCGCGTCTTCCACAGCGATCTGCAACTTTTTCCTTTACTTCCACAATGCCTAAAACACAACCAGGTTTGTGTGGTTCTTTTGTTTTATGATATTTTGAAGATTAGAATCTTGTCCTCCTTTTTTCACCTCCCAATCCCCTATGATTCTTGGAATCTCATCCTCACACTATCAACTGTCCATTGACAAAGGCACTTATCCAGATAAGCGAACAGTTTCGCCACGTCGTTTTCCACTCTTGCGTTCTGGGTCAGTGTCAAGTACTAGGCCAACGACCCCAACCACAAATACCAGTAGGCCTACCACTCCAAGTTCTGCAAAACATCGGGTGAGCTGAGATGACTTTAAATTGCACACTAATCTGCAAGCATTTCTTCTAGAGTTCACTTTAGAGCGACACATTGACACATCAATACCTTATTAAACTTGTAACCTGAAGCATCAAATTTGCTTTCCATTCTGCCAGTATCCTTCAGAGCCTCGAAAATCAGCTTCTATGCGTATCCCAGCTGAAAAGGAAAAGCCCAAAGACGTTGAACAATATCCCAGCAAGAGTAAACGTCTTCTCAAGGCCTTACTTAGCAGGCGCAAATCAAAGAAAGATGAAATGCTGTATACTTATTTGGATGAATATTGAGAGAGGAGATGATGACAGGATAAGGAGAAGAATCAAAAGGCGTGCAAAATGTTCTCGTGCTCGTGCTTGTGTTTTGAGTTTGAAGTGTGCTGGAAAAATCCCTTTGAAATGCAACACCAACATCCCTCTGTATACCAGTCCAGGAATCATTCTGCAGCAATGCAAATTATCAGTTGAAATTTTATAGAAAGGAGTGGTTTCTTTGCGTGTTGATTTATTTGTTTCTTCTGAGGGTTGAATACACATCAATTTTGTTTGCATGATGACCTTTCTTCTTGAATGGTATTTATACTTGTATGAAAGGAACGACTACTGAATAGCAGACTGAATCTGGACAAGACATTCTTCTCCAAGCCAGAACCTGAATACCTAATGGCACAATACTAGACCACAGTGCTAAAAAGTGTTCAGCAGTAAAAGGCAAGCTGAGCTCTCGAATTAAACAGTTAATACTAGGACTACTATAAATCTTCCTGGTACTCAAAGCACCAGCAACTAGTCAAAAAGTGAAAAGGTGTATAAATTCGTTTAGAAACTTTTGTAGTGAAGAAATAAAGGTAGCCTGTACCTGATACATGGTCTGTAAACGAAAGTGATTTAATGGTCAATCCTTCTAAGGTTTATGGTCATTTTCAACTTGTGTTCATATGAGTGCTGACTTGGGAAAATCAGGTCGCACACACAAAGAGAGCCTAGAGTCAAGGGAAACTTAATGACATTGGAGGTCCACGGTTTTCTGCACATCATGTTCTCAACTACTGTAGAAACCATCAATCCCTAGCAATCTCCTGCTGTGTTGAGTTCTTTTCAAATTTAGCCTCTAGACCAGAGGCAAGGAATGATAATGAGAGTCTGCAAAGTCCTTACTACTTGTCCATTAAGCATTTTGATTCTGTATCCTATGGTCCGTTCCTACAAGCCAGTAGTTAAGCATGATACCAATGAGGTATAGCTCACTGTATTTAGAAGTGTTAAAGGTCTCGAGATCAAGTTTCAATCGAAAATTAATTAACCAAAAAAAAAAGAGCTAATAGATAAATATAGATCATTTTACAAACTATAGTATCAATTAACACGAATCAACCCTCTGATTTGTTACAAGAGCAAAACTCTCTAGAGGAAGGTTGAGGTCTAAGATAACACGTAAATAACTTGAAATGAATACTTGGAGGGGGAAACAATAATCAGAAGGTAGTACTTCTAGTTCGTAGCCAACTAATTTCTAAACCTTTGCCTTCTTCCTCTTTAAATTTGAAGTTTTTTTTTTTTTTTTTCTGTGGACAAGTTTATGAATTATCAACGACCAAATTGGTTTTCAAACTTAAATTTTCAAAACAATTTCAACTCCCTCGGCTCGTTTTGACTAGTTTATTACCATGTTAGGAAATCAATGTGAATAACTATTAGTGAATAATTAGAATAAATTTAAAATCTAATTTGTGCAGATTACGACTGAATGAAATTAAAAAAACGCAAATTGTTATTAATATTGAACACAATTATCAATAAAATGCATTATCTAAAAAAATAAAGTAGGAGAGAGACATTCTGAATCATTTTGCATTTATAATGTTCAAATTTAAGTTATGTAAAAATATTAAAAAGTTGGTTGCATTTCAATATTAATCTCCATCTATCCCATTAATTAGCGTTATTAACAATCAATACTTTGACACTTTTTCAATAATCCTTATATTTCTCTTAATTTTTTTATCCATCATTTAAAATTCTTCAAAGTGATTCAACAAATTGTTTGAAAAATGTAAATAAAATTCATAACTCACCTAATGCATTGATACTTTACTAGCCTCCTCAATTATGTTGAAGATTAGTTTTTAAATGAGTCATGCTAAGCTAAATTGAAAAACTGTAACTTTGAATAAGATTTAGGTTAGTTTAGCTTAATTTAGGAACCTAATAAATTGAAAATTCGAAAATCAAAAATATGCAAAAGCATCGATGTTCATTACATTTGTATGTTTTTTTTTTCTTTGATTTTGTTCATGATTCACATGTTTTTCGCAAATAATTAAAATAAAGCCTGTGTTGTCGCCATTCTTCTCATGCATGCTAAAATTTATGAAAATGCTTTCTATGTAAATCAATTTTGTATGTATACATGATGCTTAATACATTTTGTATGCAATGATTTGCCCTGTAGCTTCATTATTCAAGACATTTTTTTAATGAAATGTATTAAATATATTTATAAATTACCCGTATAATTCATTTACAAGAATAGCATTGTCCAAATTTTACTCCTTACACGCAAACACAGGCATGTTTCTCCAGCAGTTTTCTTCGTGCAAATATCAATTCCCTTTACATGACTTTGAGGTATTTATATAGTTAGCACTCACAAAGGATGATATACCTCTCTTCTTATCACGGGAAGTTCTATGCCATGTTTATTTCTTATGATCTTAATGAAGAATAGAGATGCGCACTATCATTTCAGTGTAGAGGCAATAATTGCAAATGCAACCATAACTTTGCAGAAGAGACTTAATTCAAAGGTTCATAGATCCTTTTCTAACCTTGATGATATAAAAGAAAAAGAAAATAAGTTAGTTGGTTAGAGGTGGTGTGATTGTAACTATTGGCCTTCATCCACAGTACTTGATTAAAGATTACAGGATTTCTTATTCCCTTTTGGCTCCACTTCATAGGGCAGCATCTGCAAATTGAAGGTTGCTAGACTGGGCCCTTGGGGGTAATCTGCTGAATATCTTTCAATACTTGCTTTGACAACAAGTGTCTCTCAACCAGATGACTCCAGAAGAGACTTAAGGTACTACTGTCACCAGCATGAGAAGCATTAAAACTTCTATATATCTTGAGAGTAACCATCAGCCTTCTTTTATACATCTCATCTAACAAATTGGAAACAACATTTGCCTTCCCTAGTTTCCAATATGTGTATGCCAGACTAGTGTATATAACACTATCTCCCAATAAACCCTTCTCTTGCATACGACCAAAAACCTTTTCAGCGCAATCAACTCTCTCTCCCTTGCAGAACCTCCTAATTAGTGCCCTGTACATTGAAACATCAACACAAAGGCCCCTCCTCACAATCTCATCTGGGAAATTAATTATCACCTCTTCACGGTGTTGATTACAATAGGCATCCACAAGCCATGAATAGGTGCAATAACTAGGAGAAAATCCAGCATCAAGCATGGCAAACAAGAGATCTTTAGCACTTTCTATCTCCTTCGCCTTGCAAAATCCATGAATCAATGCCCTGTATGTGAATGGGTCTAGCTTCAATCCAGCCTCCACCATCTTGTTCTTCACTTTCAAAGCTGACCTCATATCTCCTATCTTGCAGTAGGCATTAATTAATGTATTACATGTCACATTATCAGGTTCAATCCTTCTTTCACTCAACTCATTCAAGAGTTTATTTGCATCCCTCATTCTGCCTCCTTCACACAGCTTGCGCAAAATTGCATTAAAAGTAACAACACTAGGATGTAACCCTTTTGCATCCATTTCCTCCAGCAATTTCAAAGCCTCGTCAAGGCCATTTACTCTGCAATGACCATCAATCAAGGTAGTGTAAGTCACATGGTTGGGAATAGCATCTTTAATTTCCATGAAGAGCCTCATGGCCTCTCTCATCCTACCTTCTCTACAGTATGCATAAATAAGAGAATTATAAGTAATGATATCAGGACTGATTCCAGCCATTTCCATCCTATGTTGCACGGATAAAGCTTCATAGTGCATACCCCTTTTGCAATATAATGAAATCAATGTGTTGTATGTGAAAATATCAGGAAAAGTACACATTGATTCCATTTCACTCAGCAATTTCTCGGCCTTCTCAACATCCCCAGACTTAGAACAAGCATGAATCAACACATTGTAGACATGAATATTTGCTACAACTCCAATTCTAACCATCTTCTTATACACCTTCCACACCATGTCAGATAACCTGTCCTTTGCCAAAGAACTCAATAACACAGTACAAGCATGCGAATGTGGCCTAAATCCATGTACTCTCATTTGCTCAAAAACTTGAATAGCCTCCTGGGTCATTTTGCAATTTGCATATATTATCAAAAGCCAACTCAAAACATGACAATTCACATCTGAGTCATCATGAGTCTTCACCAAAGCATTCAAAACCGAATGAGTTGACAAGAAATCTCTGAAAGCGATCTTCTCAAGCAAGGTCTGTGCCATCTTGTAGTGTTTGTGCTTCGTTAAAACATGAATCATTGTCCACGAAGATTGTAATGAGTGCTTATAGTTAGGAATTGATGATTCGATCCATCTGAAGAATGCCCACGAAAGAGAAGGGCCTTGGCTATAGAGGGAGAATTCCAGCAGTAGGTGTTGAATGATTGTTGTGGTAAGATGACAACTAATCTTGGGACTCAAGATATTGCTCCATCCACCCTTTAGCACAGATGCAAATATGCCTTGAAGTAATTGGTTTTCCATGCTTAGAAGAGCTAAGCTAGCCATTTTTGAATGGACTCTTGCAATGAATTTTTTTTACGGTACAACCTGAGGTGAAAAAAAATAAACCTTTAATTTAACACATTGTAGCTAAAATATATCAGTATCTCCGACGAGCTGAAGGAAATCCTGACTTTGAAGCTGATTTCGCGGTAAACTCTTTTCTCTTCAATCTAATTTCAAAGAAAGTAAATTCAACAATTTTGGCAGCAACATGCCCCTCGAGAAATTTATCGGTTTAACAAGCTGCGAAGGGCACCATATCTTTGTCAATTTCAAGATGGGGGATTCTTTAGTTTATCATTTCATATGATACACAAGAAGAGAAATGAGAAATTACATGATGAAAAATGTCCAAAGTTTGAATCTATCTCAAGTTTCCCCCTTCTTTCCCTCATTTTCTAGCTTACATCTTCCTCCATTCCCAGCCACGTCCCGAAGAGAAAACAAACAGATGCACATACTGAGAGACAGAGAGACTACCTTTGGGCGCCGATCGAAGAAGAAAAATGGAAACGGCGGCGGGCCAGAAGGATCAAGGGACTTCCTTTGCCTCCAGCCGACAAATCATCCCCTGCCTCGCCCCCATGTCTCATGTCTCTGCTCTGCTGACATTTCATGGGGTTTCCGAGTCCGTGTTAAAAATGGGCCTCCAGCTCCACCAAGTAAGTTAAAAAGCGGCTGCAACGTACCGAGTCTGGCCAGTGAAATTTCTCAGCTAAAGAACAAACAACATCTCATTTAAGAAACCCCACAAATACCTTTACAAACCACTCTGGATTGTCCGAGCGGCCACTTGACGCATCCACTGAGATTCAGCCATTAGTTTGACATCATTAACATGTAGTTCATGCGAAGCACTAAATATATATAACCTATGCAGCTTTGTCGTCTAATATTAAATTACTATCAACTTTTCATTTCGGACAATAAATTTCATTATAATTTAGAATTTGAATAGTGTTTTTACGTGCAACTGATCAAGAATAGTATTCTCACAGGGAGATCCTTCAGTGAGGTTAGAAACATAAAGGGTTTATTCAACATTTTGTGTATAAAAAAAAAATTAATTATAAGTTCACAAAAAAAAAAAAAAAAAATCACATCAAAACTCTTTATTATGATGTAGGTCGCTGTACGTTTAGAGTGTTCAATAATGGACTCATAAGAAACAATTAGGGTAGCCTAATTGGCCACAAAAGCGAACTCCATCTTCCTCAAATCCATAAATATGGGATGTAATTTGTATTTTACGCTGGAAAAAAGAAAAAAAGAAAAAACTCGTCATGTAATGATTCTTGACTAAAAAATTTAGTTTTATTAGAATCTTGTAAATTTTTATTAAAATTATGTATATTTTAATATAATATTATTTAATTTTAATAAATTATTTTATATAAAATTTACATTTAATGTATAAATATATTCAAATTATATAAAAAAAATGAAGAAAAGACAACTAAATGATAAGATACATGCATTTATATAGCTCATGACCAAGGTCTTCTATGTGACATAATTTTTTTTGACTATTTTGGAATATTTTGCTTTTATCTCTTTTTTTTTTTTATCTTAAAAGAATGAATGAATAGTTAATACAAATATGAACCTATTCTTTATTTTTGATTTTCAGTTTTGAAAAACAATGTAAAGATTAAGGAATTCTTATTAATGAAAATTAATATTCATTAAAATTAATTATCTTACAAATCAAAAGTTGTGAAACACAATAGGTTAAAAGTTTAATATGTTTTTATGTTGGAGCTATTGATATGGTATCATTTATCACTGTATGAATGTGTCCGTTACACATAGAAATATACTTTATTTTTATTGGGTGTAATAGACACTGCTAAGCAGTATGTCGTTTTTTTTTATTGTAAAATTGAAAAACAAAAAAGAAAAAAAAAATTTGCAAACTCATGGATATCAATCCGAGAGGATTTGTAATTTTCAACTAACAAGCGATTCAACTTTCAAGTGATCAAAACTTCAGCCAACGAATCATCTTTAAATCTCATGCCTGTCAAAGAAATTCTTGGATTGAACTCCTCCGATACTAATAAAAAACAGGTAATTTCTTTTTTTTTTTTTTGTGTCTTTTTATTCCCTGAATTTTTTTTTCTTTTCCTTTCTTCTTTTTATCTATCTTGATTCGACACGAATGTGGTTCTAATTTGAATTGATAAGTTAGATATGCTGCTAAAGTTATTCGATCTCATCATGGTCATGTAAATGGTATCCACTGCTTGGCTCTTTACCCAACCAGTCTGCTCTTTTGCTTATTGAAGGGAATGATTCTCTATGCTGGGTATTGTGTCATGTATGTTACTTCATTCAGCCTTTGCACCTAACCAACAATGTTATTTAATTTTTACATTTTTTTTTTGTATTTTTGTTTTGGGAAATTAGGATTGGATAATATGTGTAACGTGATACTGAGTACAGGCTTGGGATATTCGCACCAAAGTGCAAGCTTCTGCCCTGTCTAGCCATGATGATAAAGTGTGCTCTTCTATATTCACACCAAGGTATTCATTTTTCTTTTTTCTACTTTCAATTCTCTTTTAACTTTTTTAAATATTCTCTTTAAAAAACAGTGTTGCTTATATTGATGCAAGAGCATTAGAAAAATATATTTAATCGTCTCATTACAATTAGTGTTAAGTGTTGCTTTCATTGATGCTTAGAACTATTTACATATCTTTCTTCTTTAACAAATCAAAATTTACAAAAATTTGTACTTAGTGTAAATTAAAATAAATAAATAATTGATGATAAATGGTATGATATTATGAGAAAAGAGAAATGAAACATGATGATACAATTATTGGAAGAGAATAATTCTACAAAATATTTCTGAGACATGAATGTGTAAAACTCACATTCATACCACAGAACATTTCTTAGACAAATCACGATATTTGCTACGATGAATTAATGACGGTCACATGTAATTAGAAAACAAAATAAAGAAAAAGAAAAAGAAATGTTCAGTTATAGCCCTCTTACTAAAAAGAGAAAGAAACGCCATTGGCTCTTACAAAAACCTATCAAGAAATAATTTATTAACTAAAAATTTATATATCTATTTTAAAATCATCATGTTTTAATTTTAAAAGAGATATAAAATTTATAAAAATAATAAAAAATAAATTTTATTACGTAATTTATGATTTCATAAATTTTTAACGTAAAAAATTTAAAAAAATTTATTGATAAAGAAGTATAGTCTTGGTGGTATTAGTGTAAAGATCTAATTTTTAAGAAATATATTTGCATTTTGTAAATTGGGGTCTAAAGAATTAGGGAACAAAACTATAAGACTACTCCTACGAGCCAATTATTTTATGCAAATATATAGATATTGCCCTATTTTCTATATTTTAAAATCATTGCATCCTATGTATATCTTTGAGATAAAAGAGATAGGTTTTTTATTTTTATTTTTATGACAAACAAGAAGTTACGGTACCTAAAATTGGAATTAAATATTGAAACACAAACATGTATTCTGATAAACCATTATAACTTGTATTAATGGTTTATTCAGAAATGGAGTACTAACCCTTTTAATATGGTAAGTAGAAAAGATCAAAAGTTGTTTCTAATACAAAAAAATAAACACTTTGAAATTGAGAAGAAAAAACATGTTAATGGCCTAGAAGACTGGAGGGTCTAGAACAAATTTTGAAGTCTGATGTAGTTTTATAAAAATAAAACTCTGGCAATGCCGATAGTAGTGTGTCAGGTGCTTGAGTTTTTTTATTTTTTTTTAATTTTCCCGTCGTATGAATTCCACACTGAAGGGGCTGAGCCCAAAGGATGTAGGGTTAGATGAATAGAATTCGAAGGATTTGGATCTAGGAGAACTGATGGTGTAGGTGGGCCTGAGGTCCAATTGAAAATGTCCATATCAGGTATTATTCTCGTCTATTATTTTTTAAAAATTTTAAATTACTATTATAATAATTAAAATTTTACATTTTTATTTTAAAATTTTGAATTTTAATTTTGTGAAGAGTATGGAATTTATACGACTGAAAAGGGCTACGAAAATTATAAAAAAAAAAAATTACTAAGATTTATTTTTCATCTTTTTCCAAGATGTCTTGAATTTCAAATTTTCGTTCACATAATGATTTGGATGATATTGTCTTGAATCTCAATCTCTTATTCACACGATGACATGAGTGATATTGTCGGAACTATGTGAATCTTTTTTTTTTTTTTTCAGAAAAAAAAAATCCCACTTTAGTTAGAATAATAGATAGTAACGTATTAATACAACTCAAAAGCGTTGTTTAATGGTTAAGAGTTTGTGTTAAAAAAAAAGAAAAGAAAATGGTTAAGAATCTTAAAATGAATCCATGTAAACAAAATCAAAATCAAAAGCAAAACAAAAAAATAAAGAAAGATAACAATGAAGTAAATAGGTATTTTTAGGGCTATATATAATACAAAGAATCAAAGTTGTATTAATATATTTTAAAATATGACTCTCTATAAAAAGTAGATTAATAAAATAATAAATAGTAGAATTTTAAGTAACTACCATCTATTATAGCAAGGAATAAAAGATTGTCTTGATAATTACTAAATTGAATATATTAAAAGTGCCGTATAACTTAAGGCCACTTTTTAAAATATTTAAATTTCAAATTTTCATATGAAAGTCCACACTCATGATTATCTTTAATGACTCGCCATATTATTTTACCAATTACACGTTATCTCACGATTCAACACGTTAAAAAGAGAACAATTACATGACAATGTGGTAAAAATACATGAAAATATATGCACACAAGACTCTTGTTCATACAGAGAATTTTCTCTCCCCCCTTTTTCCTCGAGGCTGATCTGTTGAATCTAAAATTGTCGTTTCGTATGTGGTTGCCGAGGACTCACTGGGTGAGGTTTTCTAATTTTTCTAATACTAAAAAATGATTTTGACTACATATAAAAATAAGTGATTCGAGCAGTCACATTCACCCCCTTTTTTTTTTTTTTATTTTTATTTTTCCATCCGTATGTATGCAGCCCTTCTAATATAAAGTAAATAAATAAATAGATAAATAAAAAGGAGGGGGCTACAAGCGAGTCAGCATGTAACTTTGCACTTGCAGCTTGAAGTAAAGTATCCAAACCTGAAGTGGGTGGTCGGATTAGCTGTCACTGTTTAGTTCACGGCTCTTGCAGGCTCCCAAAGCTGCTACCAGTTCCAGGATTGCAGGTCTCAAAAGATTTAGAACAAGGAACAGAACACAAGCGTTTCTCTCACTGTCCCTAGAAAAGAAAAGGAAGACATCAAGAAGAAACAAGAGGACCCAGATGCTGCAAACCCTAAACCCACCCAAAATTTCCATTTACACGAAGATCCTGGAATCTTGAACATTGACAATCAAGGAAGGAAGGGAGGAGGAGAAGGAGAAGAAGAAGAGGAAGAAGGGGGTTGTCAAGACTTGACCTTTGCTTTTGTTTTTTTGATTTTGGATTGGAGAGATGGAAAGATCTAGATCTAAGAGGAACTACTACTATGACCATCAGCAGGACTATGACAATGAACCCACCATGGGTGGTAGGACCAAGCCCAGGTACAACAACCACCATTACACGCCCCGCCACCGCGGCGGTGGGCACATCGGGGGCGGCGGAAACAATAGCCATCGCCCCTCCTCGAAGCCCCAGCAGGACCCTTCCCTGGTTGTAACTACCAGCTACCGCATTCTCTGCCACGACATGAAAGCCGGCGGTGTAATTGGCAAGTCCGGAAGTATCATCAAACACATAAGGGCCCACACCGGTGCTTTTGTCAACGTCCACGAGCTGATCCCGGGCGACGAGGAGCGGATCATCGAGATATCCGACACCCGGAGACGGGACCCGGAAGGGAGAATGCCCGCCTTCTCTCCTGCTCAGGAGGCGCTGTTCTTGATTCACAGTAGGATTCTTGAGAGTGATGCCCTGTTCTCCATGAACGGCTATGGCAATGAGGAGGATGAGTATGGAGGCAGAGGCGGCGGTGGAAATAGAGTGGTTACAAGATTGGTGGTTTCAAGAATGCATGTGGGTTGTTTGTTGGGTAAAGGAGGCAAGATTATTGAACAAATGAGGATTGAGACAAAGACCCAGATTAGGATTTTGCCTAGAGATCATACTTTGCCTCGCTGTGTCTCTATGTCTGAAGAGATTGTTCAGGTTTTGTCCTAATTAAATTTTCGGCCCTCCCATACACACCATGACCTAAATTTACTTAGTGAACAATGCTGCCTGCCTGTGACTCTGTGACTGTGAACTATGTTATATCCATGTGTGGGACTTGCTGTTTGATGAAACTGAAGGTTTGATGCAGAGGAGTTACTGTGCTGGATTAATGATCCTCTCCATCTTTAAATACAATGAAGTTACTCCAATATTTGGCAGTTAAGATTGCTATATAGTTTTATCAAACTGTTGAGCTGAGGCAACCTGGGAGTGTACTGTTTAATTGAAAAGATGAATGTGAAATTATTGAATTTGGATTTTTTTTTTTTTTCAAGAATAAGAATTTATGACTGCATTTTGCTCTTGGATATTTGATTTGATCCAATTGTGAGCATTGGTCTATTGTGAGCATTATACCTGTTGAGCTGTCTGTTTTATGATGGTTGTCTCTAGTTACCTTGCTTGTCATTGGGAGTTGAATTATCCGTGTTTGTATTTTAAAGAATGCATGGTTCCTTGGTTTCACTACAGCTATTTCTTGGTGTTTAAAGTTAAGCATCTGTGCCTTCAAAGCCAGCACTAGCTCTTTATACTACCCTTTATTTCTATGAAGCCACTGGCACTTTTGAAGTTTTTGTTGGCACCTTTCACTGGTAATCATAGTTTGAAGAATTACTTATTCCGCATTTATCAAGTCAATTTGAGCTCTGGTTAAATTTGTCTGTCTCTCTTGTCTTCCCTGAATCATTGCATAGAGGACAATTAGAGTCATTTGCACACCTTTCATTTTGCTTGACTCTGCTTTATGCAAGTAAATGGTAAATAAACGTAAAGCAAGATGTATCTGTAGTGCTAGGTTCCTATTCAGTTGATGGGTCTGATACTGTGTAAATATCTTGTTTCCTGTCTGAATTAGTGAACTTCGGAATTTTTCTTTCCTGTAGCACATATAAACAAAGATCGAGGAAAAAAAAAAAAAGAAAAACCAAAAACATTGATGTTAACTGCATGAACAAGAAGCTATGGTGTTCTGTGCCTAATACATGGTGTATATCTGACAGGTTGTAGGTGATGTCAATAACGTGAAAAATGCTATAGCTATCATCTCATCACGCTTGAGGGAGAGTCAGCATCGGGATCGCAGTCATTTCCATGGACGCTTTTTTCCTGACGAGGATTATATGCCTCACATGAATAGCACACCACGTCGATCATCTATAGATGGTCCTTCTTTTGCTTCACGACTATCTTCAACTAGTTATAGAGATAGTAACTCTTCTTCGCGCCAATCTGGTTTTCTGGTTGAGGCTGAGGATGATATCACAGCTGATGGTGTGCAACCATTTTACAGTGAGAACCTTGTGTTTCGAATGCTTTGTCCAATTGACAAGGTTAACAGAGTTGTTGGGGAGTCGGAGGGCATAGTAGAATTGCTGCAAAATGACATCGGTGTGGATGTGAAGGTTCTGGATCCTGTATCTGGATCAGAGGAGCAGATAATAATAATTTCCTCTGAAGAGGTGAGCACAGTTTTTTTACTCTTGTTAATAACTGATATATTATTAATTCTGCTACTAACTCACTTTTTTGGTTTTCCACTCTGAGTGGTCTTTTGGGTAGAGACAATTGCTCTGTGACATATGTGTATCTTCCTTGTACTTGTGCAGTTTTACTTTTTAAACTTTGCCCAAACCCCCTCAAACCCAAATTAAAATCCCCCAAAGTGATGCAACATCTTTCCTTTTTAAGTTTTTGACTTATTTCGGTTTGCCTTTATTCTTAGGGTTCTGATGATGAGCTGTTTCCTGCACAAGAAGCTCTGTTGCACATTCAAAGTCACATCGTTGATCTTGTTTCGGACAAAGACAATACAATCACAACTAGGTTACTTGTCCCAGCCTTTGATATTGAATGTCTTGAGGGGAGAGATGGGTCATTATCTGAGATGGAAAGATTAACTCGTGCTAAAATACAGATCCTGCCAAAGGAAAAACATCCTGCTTGTGTATCAGGGGCAGATGAGCTTGTACAGGTTGACCACTTAACTTTACTTCATGAAGGCGGAAGTTGTTAAATACTTTGTTTTTACAATATTTCAAATAATTGGTCCCTGGACTCTATAGTATTGGTAACCAGTCCTGACTGATCCCTGGATTCTGTAATTGTTTCATGGTGGTAGACCTTGTGTTGCATGTTGCATAGGCAAATGTTATTTCTGATTGATATTCTCTGTAACTTACTCGGTTAAGTTAAGACAGACTGAAGTATTTTGCAACCTCTGGCTGACACTTTTTAACGCTTATAGAGTATGGGTTGTGGACAATTCAGAAAACATACATTTGTTAATGTTTATAATGTTGACACTTAGTCTGCCACATGAGCCATTGTGACAAGGGGGGAAAAGCAAGAATCTGTAACCCTGGAATCCATAAGGTCTTGTATGCAGTATTAAATTACACTCTTTTTATCTGATCAACATTGATGTTCTCTTCAGATTGAGGGAGAGATAACTGCAGCTCGAGATGCTCTTATGGAAGTGACCTCAAGACTACGAAGTTTCAAATACAAGGAATCATTTCAAATGGGTACTCCACCTCCAACTACTGCACCTGGACCTGTTGGGGTTGCTTTAGGAGTGGAGGTAGCATCTCCGAATAAAATGGCTGTGGCTCGTGAAGGCCACAGTAATGGTGATCCAGCATCTGCAGCCAGTCGTAATTTGCAATCTGCTGCAACAACACAATCGTCAAAGGTAATTGATTGAGGGACTTAGGATGCTTACTCCATTTTGTCTTTCATCTTTACCCACAGGCCAAAGAGAAAAGAAAATATCTTTCACCTTACTCTTTTGTTCCCCTTTTCTGAATTGTTTCCGGATGAGCAGTTGGTCCCCCACATATTCTATTTTACTTCCTTTACCTTTTGCAAAACATTGGATTTGATAACTATCCAAATTTAGCATCAGATATCTTAGCTTTTTTGATCTCTCAGTGCAAAATCGCATTGTCATATTATTTTGCTACCCATATATAGCGGATGGCTATTCCATTTGGAGTTCCTGCTGGACATTCTTTCGGTATTGTGAGCAACTAACCTTTAGCTATGATCATAATTAACCTAATACAGTCCATCAATTGCGGGAGTTGTGCCAAAACCACTCGCTCCAAACAGTGAAAAAGGCAGCTGGGTTGCTTTATCTATTTCCTTTTTTTCTTTGGGTGGGGGGGGGTGTGGTTGTGGGAGGGGAGTAGGGTGTGGAGGGAGACAGTGGGCAAGGAGTGTCAATCAAATATGATGCAAAAGGAAATGATATAGTGGAGACATCAGGGCATGTATCCTTCCTAATCCAGTGGTTAGGATTGTGGAGAAAAGGGATGTTTTCAAAAAGAATTCTATCCCGGTTCCCTTTAGATCAAAAATTGATAAACCATTGTTTTGCAGGATGGAATGTCCAGCATGGAAACAGTGAAGCAAAATGAAAGTGAACGTCGTGAAGACGTGCCAACAGCAATCAGCAGGTAGAAGATTCGGACATATTCTACCATGCTCTTTTTTTGTATTATACCAGTCATATGAGGGCCTTCTAATGTCTGCTTTAAAATATACCTGATGGTGTATGTGCTTTGTGACATATGCTTTCACTTCCTTTTTAGAATACCTAAACCACTTGTCACTAGGAGTACACTTGAAGTTGTTATACCAGACTATGCAGTTCCCAAGCTTATAGCAAAGTCAAGAAGCAAGCTTGCACAGATTAGTGAGGTTAGCTACCTTTGGAGCTTGATCTTATCCTGTTTTTTTTTCCTCAATGTTCTTTCCATCTCTGATAAATTCACGAGAAGCAAATCTAATTGACTTTTGCATTATGGAACAGTTGTCAGGAGCCAATGTAACCCTCATAGAAGATAGACCAGATGTGACAGATAAAATCATTCAAATTTCAGGCACCCCAGAACAGGCAGAGAGAGCCCAGAGCTTGCTTCAAGGCTTTATTTTGAGTAGTAAGTTTCTCTACCTCTGCTCGGGCTGCACCCATGCAGGGCTCCCGATGATCATCCTTTTATTCTTTGTCTAACTTATAAATCCAAATGACCCATTGGCCCCCCTTTTGTTTTGTTATTTGTTTGGCTTTAGCACAAGAAGATGGACCCTAAACTAGTATTCCATCAAGTTGGTTGACTAGAAAATGGAGCTGACTACGGATTCCATAACCTTGCCATCGACGCACGATCCTGGAGAGTAAGGAGTATGTTCGTTTAAAAACGGAGTGGTTCAAATGTAAGGAGCATGTCTATTAAAGAACAGAGCGTGTTTACATGTCTTTTCCCTTGGTTGCAGTCCCAAATTATGAATTTTCAGAGCTCCACTGTATATGTGCCATCAGGAGCTCTTCTCAGTCCTCAGCGTTTTCTTGTAGTGCGTTACTTCTCTATGCTCCAGGCTGTTCTGTTTTCATTGTGGTTGTTAAAACGCCTTTGTCTTTGCATGTAAATCAAGACACTTGAATGTGTTGGAGCGTCTTGTCTCTGCGTTCAACTCAAACGCTTGAATTTTCAATTCCCATATTGCGCGCTTGTTTGCTTAGCGGCTGAATGGAGTCGTCTCAAACGTATAAGGCTATGTTTTAACTCAGCAGACCAATGAGGTAACGAAGATAAAGAGAAGAGAGAGACCAAAGATCGAGGAGATTTTCATGTGGATGTTATGTCTGAACGGGTTAATTGTATTTTCATTCCAAAAGGCCGGCATTATAAATGACTAGTTGCTCAGGGTCTCCATGCACGTCCTTTTCTACGCGACGTAACCCCTCATAAACACACACTGGCCACAAGAAGCTTCCTCACAAGCTTTAAATGTCCTCTTTTTACTTTTTTCCTCCGTCTATGGGACTCAATGTGTTTTTTAAAAAAAAAAAAAAAAATCTAATTTGACTCTGGTTTCTGGATGAGTTAAGTAACTCTATATTAAATATAAGGGAAGAAAAAAATTTAGGCGATAAAAAAAAATTAAGTGAATTCAATTTTATGAGATATAAAATTAAGTGTTTCTTACATTAAAATAAATAAATAAACAAATAAATGTAATAACTATTTTTAAATTTAAATATGAATTGTATGTTAAGGAAATTTAGCTTATCACGTAGTAGTAGTAATAGTTATTAGGGTCTAAAAAAGGCAATAAAATAGTGTTTGTTTTTCTAGCTATAATTTTATTTATTTGTAATAAAAATGTGATTAATTTATATATATATATATATTTTTTTTTTTTTGCCCCTCTCCTATATTTTATTGAGCGTTGCCACTAACTTTTTTCTTCAATCTAAGAGCTAATATTCTCTGAAATTTTTCTTCCTTTCAAAAGATTTCAAGTGAGCATTCGGATTGGGGAAAGGGGACAGTGGGAACAAGAGCTTATCCAATCTGACTTGGCTGAATCTTATCGAACGAAAATGTCGTTACTTTTTCGGTACACACATGATAACATATTATCGAATTACGTTTTGTCTTGACCAAAAACCCTACTGTATTTAGTTGAGTTTGCCCGGCTCGTCGCGTGAAGTGTTCTTCTCTTTGAGGTCTTATAGCTTGGAGGACTGGTGCGGTGAGAGTCGTTCAGAATTTCTTCTGCAAATGCTGTTATCAGAAGCAAATCGGAAAGGAATAATTGGGCAGAAATACAATTTTGCAGCTACCGAATCAGGATCACATCGAATAAATTTTGACAATTTTAGTAGGCACTAGACGCCACACGAACTCAACAAACGGACTTTGATCCAAGGTTGAATGAATCTTTTGGGTTCCTTGCGTTCTGCCCCTTCTCAATCCGTCTCGCGTGTTTCATGTTGTAGTAACTGTTTTCACTAAAAAAGGAAAATATACATTTAAAAATAATAATTTTAAGTAAATATATATATATATATATAATATAAAATATTTTTATACAATATAAAAATTGATTACATCTATTTAAATTTATTTATTTTTAAATCTACTGAAATTTTCGAGCAATTTCATTTCACGCCACAGAGTCCGTCACCACAGGCTGTAATAGGACAAGGATCAAAGTTGGACAAAAAGGCAAAGAAAAGGTCAAAAACAGCATGCGCATTGTTACAAAATCTGACATTGATTGGCAACGAACTCCACAGTTAGTTTTCAATAAATTTTTTTTTTTTTTTTAAAGAAGAGTATATATAGTTTTTTTGTTTTTTTGGTACTACATAATTAATTAATATAATAAAGGAGTAAAAAACAAAACCAAAAAAAAAAAAAGCGATTTTTATGCAGGCAATATTACTATTGTCAGAAAGTATTAAGGTCAAAACAGAAACTGTTATCATGTTTATGAGACGACAATTCCTATTTGTGAGAGGGTAAATTTCGGTCTAGTTTTGTTTTTTTTTTTACAGTTTTCGATTTGTCAATCCCATTTTCCTCTGTTTTTCTCTCCCTCATGTCATCGTCTCCAACTGAACCCCAATCAAAAACAATGCAAGAGAGCAGACCACAGATTAGTCAACATCTCACACACACACACACACACACACACACACACACACACACACTATATTGCCAACATCATTGTATGACATTAGTCATAATATGCTTTTTGGTCAAACAAATATAAAAAAAATTAGATTAATACTTTCATAATTTTATTAAGCTAGATCGTATTTTTACACTGTATAATAAACAAAAAAATCTAATTACTCTTGCAGAGTAAGTCTTAATACGCCGTGTCTTCAACGTCTTTGCGTTAAGTATATCTTATGAATCTAATCAACGAGGCAAATTCTCCTGTAACTTGGAAAATCACTAAAAATATGCAATGGCTTGGGTTTAATTTTATCAGCAAAAATTATAATGTAATCTTTTCAAACACGATTATCTTTTTTAAAAGTTTTACATATATATATATATATATATATATACAAATTATAAATAATATTTTAGTTTTTATATTGATGTAATAGAATTTTTATTTTTTCTTTTTCACCTCCGCGGGCGTTGAAGAAGCCAATAAATATTTTAATACTTGCAATTGACCATTGACCCCAACATATCCGCGCCAGCCGACCATCACCCCTTTTCCCTCCTTCAATGTGCACGTGGCACGGCATGGCACCGCATCACCGCAACTCCAACGACAACAACCACAACTCCTCTTCCATTTAGTTATCATCTGCCAGCGCCGACTGGTTCAGACTCCCCACATATGTCCTAATTCTTTTTTATTTTTATTGTTTTTATTTTTTGCTTGCACATTTATCGTAACATTTCGTCATTTATATCCGGGCAGTCCAGAAAAACCAGTACTTTTCCTTCTCTCTCTGGTTTATTTATTTTAATTTTTTTTCGTCCTTAATTCCTTCTTCTCGTCTGTTTCCCTAGAGCCCAGAGATTGAAGGAAAGGGTCAGAGAACAACGATAACCTCTTTGTTTTAATAGTTAAGAAGAAACCAAACCAAACCAAGCCAAACCAAATAGGCTGTACAGAAGATAGAGAGGATGCCCTTTTGCGATGTCTCCAAACACCAGACCAATCTGCATGGAGCAGGAGCTTCCGACAATGGCATCCGCATTTTTTACAGAACCTACGGTCGTGGACCCACCAAGGTCCTCCTCATCATAGGTAGGTATAAACAACTGACATTTCTCTCCCTCCCTCTCTCTCTCTCTCTCGCGTTCTTTTTTTCCCTTTTTTGGATTGAATTTGGCGTTTTTTTTTTGTTTTCTTTTTTTTTCTTCCTCTGTTGATGTTTATTTATCGAAATGTAATGTGTCGGTCAGGATTGGCGGCGACCCATGATTCTTGGGGTCCGCAAATAAAGGGGCTGTCAGGGACCCAGGTGCCCAACGACGATGCATTAACGACCGCTGATCGGAGTTCAGGCGACGGAGCCGACGACGAGGGTGGCGGTGGGATCGAGGTCTGCGCGTTTGATAATCGCGGGGTGGGTCGGAGCTCCGTGCCCACCAAGAAATCCCAATATACGTGAGCTTCTTCTCCATGTCCTAAAGCCCATTTCTGTCTTGAAAGTTAAAAAAAGAATTGTGTATTTTATCTTTTTCCGAAAAATTTTGCCTTTTGGCCTTCTGCCCTTCTGGCATTAATTCCTTATGTTTTTTTATTTTATTTATTTTATTTTTTCTTCCATTTGCGCTTCAACTTGGCAAAGTTTCCTGATTCTGGTTTTGATAGTTCTTTTTGACTACCATGTGAATTTTTATGTGTCTTTCCTTCTGGGTGGGGTGGGGGGGTACTTTTTTGCGTTAAATAGCATTAAGTTGGCCTGTTCAATTTGCATCTGTTTTCCAATTGTTTTTTTTTTTCCTTTTCCTTTAATTATATGCTTATCTTGAGTTCTTGCTCGGTTTGGTTGCTGAGAGAACTGAATGAAGATACAAGAAAATGGAAACAACCTCAATACAAATATAGTTAGGCTTCATTAGCTAAAAACTAGCCCTCTTTCTTGACCAACACAACAGACTGGTTGAGTACCTGTCAAAGTTGTACTGCCTCCAATGGTATGTCTCTATAAGGTTCGTTTGTAAGCTTTATTGGTGTCTAAAGCATTTTCCTTTTGTTGGGTGCAGAACAAAAATAATGGCAAAAGATGCAATTGCTCTAATGGATCATCTGGGCTGGAGAAAAGCACATGTAGTTGGCCATTCCATGGGTGAGTCCACAATCTCAAGGATTCTTTCGCATGTAATGTAATGCATCTGTACCAGTGTTTTAAAATTGCCATTGAAATGAAATACTTTGCCTTTTAGAATTGCATAACATTGTTTTTTTTTTTTTTGTTTCCCCTACAATATTGTGGGGGGGGGGAGGTGTCTGGAAAGGTTATTTATTTTGTGGATGCTTATATTAACTTCAACTAGAACTCAAGGTTGCAAGCCATATTCTTCACACTCAAATATACTTCATTTTTGTTGAATGATTTCTTGGTTAGTTAATTTTCGTAACTATCTTGCTGCTGTTGAAACAGGGGCTATGATAGCTTGTAAGTTAGCATCAATGGTGCCAGAAAGGTTTCTGTCTTTGGCATTGCTTAATGTTACCGGTGGAGGGTTTCAATGCTTTCCAAGGGTACAATATCCATCCTCTTTCCTTTACTGACTGCAGAAAGTTTTCCAAAATGAATATAACTTTCTTTCTCGTTGCCATGATGAATTTGCACATTCAAACTTGTTTATTGAAAGCTCTGGTCGATGGAGTTGATTATATATTATTTTCTGCAGTTTTTTTTTTTGTATTTTTTGTTTTCCTGAAGATATCTATCTTTTGTTTTCATAATAGCATTCAAGCAATTTTAATCTGAAACTATTATAGTACTCCTAGTTTAGATGACAATTATGGTCTCAAAAGTGATTTCGTCAAAGCTTTCCACCTAAGCTCTAGTTGGTTCTATATTTGAATTTGTGAACTTCCTAAAGGCGGGGCATCATTTTTAAGTTTGCTGGTATCAATGGTCATTTTAGACATAAGGTTGATGCCATTTGCTTTAGAGGGCCTAAGTTCAATGGTTAATTGTTTAGAATTTGAGCACTTTAAGAATCATGGGCGGGTAATGCAAAATTGTGCCAGTATCTTCGCTTATCTTTAAGATGTGCCATCAGAAGGACTCCATGGATACAATTTTACTTTATAATTTCCTAATACTTATTGTTGGTATTATCTCCAAATCAATGTAGAATTATGACTTTAGTCGTCCTTTTTCTTTTGGTTACTTATTTAAGCTTAATTAGGAATTAAAAGAAAAGCTTTTGCCACAAAACATTATGGTTCCCAGTGCCGAGGAGTTTCTGATACGAGAAATATGGTCACTGCTAGAGTAATTGATGCATTAACAGTTAGTATTATCAAAAGCAAATTTTACTTTTACTCTTTTATCAATAGATGTGTGGGTATTGGTATAGCACATGACCTTTGGTAGTACTACCTGTCATTACATCACTTGTGTTCATAACCCTCAATACCTGTTCAACCTGCTTCGAGTAGAATTGTAACATCCAAACTGTTCAGAGTGGGCACTGGTCAATCGTTGTCTCTTTCAGTGTGAAGTTCAATAGATTTTTCGGGGCTCGAAAGTGACATGTTTTCAAGCATTTGCTTACTAATGTGCAGTCATATGACTAGCTTGGAAACAATAAGGCACACTAATGAAGATAACCAGGAAAGAAGGTCTTCTTTGACCTATGTGAGTTTTTATCTTTTAACACGAATATGAATAGTTTCGTGTAGGTAAAGATAGACTCCTGCGGCAGGTGGAATTTCCTGCTTCAAACTGTTTGCATTGTGTTTAGTTTGTAAGGCTCTTATCTTTATGTTTAAAGCGACCTAGGTAGTTTTCATCAAAGATTTGATGTCATTATCAATTTCTTGCAGCTTGATCGCCAAGTAATTTCTATTGCAATCCGTTTCCTAAAGGCAAAAACTCCTGAGCAAAGGGCAGCTGTTGATCTAGACACCCACTACACAAAGGTGAAAAAGACAAGAAATCAAAGTAAAGAAGCTTTATGATTGACGACTTATGTTTAACAACAGAATTGCCCATACATTCCATGTATATTGCCATCTTTGACCTATGGATAGACATCATGTGAGAAAAAAGAAAAAAGAGGGCTACTGCTCCCCCCCCCCGGTTCACTACCTTGTGTAATAAGAAATAAACCCAGATTCTGATGGCTCCTAACAAAATATTAGATTGCACTTTTTTTTTTTTCCCCTTTTTGAATAGACATTATGTTGCCTGTTGTTGCGGCGCTTGAAAGTAGCCGCAGCTATTATTCACCAGATTGTGCAAATAGAAACTTGAGCATTCTTTATGCAGCTGTAGAACTCGCACAAATATTGCTCTGTTTCTGATGTGCAGGAATACCTTGAGGAGTATGTGGGGTCCAACAAAAGAAGAGCACTTTTACATCAAGTAAGAAAAACATGAATGATCATACGGAAAAATTAGCTAGGACTTTTTAATGGTATGGCATAAGGATTTCTCTAGCTGGCAACTAACTGTGTTGTTTATAGGAATATGTAAAAGGCATATCATCTTCTGGGATGCAGTCCCCTTGTGGATTTAATGGGCAAATCAATGCGTGCTGGACACATAAGGTGACACAAATAGAAATTGAATCAATCCGCTCTGCTGGGTTTCTTGTATCAGTCATACATGGGAGGTAATAATTATTCTCCTGAAAGCAGTAGTACACTACAGCTCTTTCTAACTGCCATCAAATATCCATCTATCTATCTATTGATATATATGAATATGAATGTAGGTATATATATATCTATTGCTGCCAAATCTATCGCTGATATGCATGTCATCTATAGATCATCTATTTTGAGATCTTTATTGTCTTCCAAATTAGCACACAATTTGTAATCACATCCTTATGATGAATTTAAGAAAACATAATTATCATTAACCATTTTCCACAAAAGGAAGTTTGAATGCGGTCGCTGGTCAATTGATTATATAGATTTTCAGAATTAAAACTTTTTTGTGATGAGCAGCTTTGAAAATTACAAATAGCATCCTATATTTAGCTTCCTGGTAGCATTTCACGTACTGTAGTTTATAAAATTATTTTTTGCATACTATGACCAACAGCTTTTAGTCAAAATGTGACGGATTTTGTAAAACTGCTAGACCAACCCAATATATCTTAACCTTCAATGTTCTAGACCTTCAAGGCTTCTTTCCTTTATTTTATTTTTCTGTATTTCTTCTGGGGCTTATTTTGATTCCAACTAGTCAAATCTTCTTTAATTCCTTATAAAACACTATACCAAATTGTTTGGGTTTGCTTGCATTGTCTTTCTTTTTGGGTGTTTTGGATTCTATAATTTGATCTTGGCAAAGGTTAGTTGCTATTTCTTGGTTAACAACCACAATTTGGCTTAGCTTGAACCCAAAAACCACAGCAAGCATGAACTGGTTTCAATGACCTATCTTCCACTGTTCAAGTTTCAGAGGTTAATTTGTCCATTTACTTCAACTCCAAACCAAAGCCAATTAATTTCATGGTTAACTTGTCCAAATGGAAAGATCAAACAAATCCCTAGGTTATACGACCATGCACACCACCATTCTCACCATCCTGAAGACACTAACCTAAACAGGACAATCACGATCAAGCAACATGGAGCCCTAAGGAACCTCTTGAATCCTATAGCATGCTTGTTCTTCCTCCTGAACCCAATAATTGGTTGTGATGCAAAAAAGGGGGTAGAGCCTTGTAAACGGACTATTTGAACGTGCTGACCTGGATGTATCCTAGTCTATTTAGGACATTTATGATGACATATGCACAATCTTTTCCAACTTCCACAGACAGTGAGCTAACAGAACATGTGAATTGTTACCTTGCCTTAAATGTTAGTAAGTAATATGTAACTTTAGGACTTTGGTATGCTAAATGTTACTGGAAGCTAAACGTAGGATGCCATTGGTAATTTTCCCCAACTTTAAATTCAAGACAATTGAGATGTTCTTTTTGTATTTGGTGTCTGAGAATGTAAATACATGGAGATCCTTCTGACATATTATTTTGTAGACAAATCAGTCAGGAGAAATGGAAATGAAGAGCCATGAACGCATAAAAGCTTTGTGTTACTTGTTATCCTTTCTGCTTTAAACTCTCATATAAAGGCTAAATTTTCAGGCAGTTGTGTGCATAAATGGAGAATCATACCTGCTTGAAACTGATTTGAGATTCTATAAATGTGTAGGCATGACATAATTGCTCAAATATACCATGCAAGGACACTTGCAGAGAACCTGCAGCCTGCTGCTAGAATGGTAGACCTCCATGGCGGGCATCTAGTTAGTCATGAAAGGGCTGAAGAGGTATTTCAGTTGTCTACAAAATGTATTAACTGGGAAAACATCTGCAATATGAGTATTAACTAGGAAAAAAAAAATCCACAACATCAGCATCCATTACCAAAAGATCTCACTAGGGTTCAAAAAAGTTACCCTACACATGATTTTCAATGAAAACGGTTGCATATGATGCCGTGTAAGAATTATGAACCACACCACTAGCCACAAGGTCTAGTGGTAGAGTCACTTGAACTCTTGATTTCAAGTGTAGAGTTCAATTCTTAGTCCTTACAACCACCTCTCCCCCCCCCCCCCAAAAAAAAGAAAAAGAATTATGAACCACACTTGGGCAATTACAGATGAATTGATGCAAATGCTCGCCACTTATTAGCAAAATGAAGCCATTAAACATTTGGTATTACTACAATTATAAACATATATTACCATCTCTTTGTAGTCTTTGAGATATGTTAGAAAGTTCTGGTCAGTGGAAATGAACATGTATATTGTTTTATTTGAAACTTCAGGTCAATCAAGCTCTCCTTGACCTGATCAAGGCATCACAAACTAAGTTAAGCCCACATGATTGGACAAATTTGCCAAAGAAAAACTCTGGTAAGCATTCACAGTCAATGGTCTTTCTTTGATGTTTATATTGTAAGGTGTAAAATGCAATAAGTGACATAGAAGACTCGCTGTCACAAACTCCATGGATCCATATGGAGTTGATGCCTTTGCTCTAAGGGATGGTTAGCTGTAGGGGTTTCAACTTATTTGAAACTGAAAGAGGTTAAGGATTAAAATAAAAGATGTATCTTGAAACCTTCCTTCATTGAAATCCAGAAAAGAAAAAATATAGCCGATAATTTTACGTGACTTCCCACAAGGTGATCTCTAAGTAAATTAGAATTCCAGTTTTAATGCTTCACGTTATGGTAAAATAGATGGCGCTTGTCAGCACCTGTTTATCCTAGATAATGTTGTCTTCTACTTGAGCTTATGTGCTGATTCCTATTGATTGTCTCTAGGGTGGTTGGAAGGAGGGACGACATATGGCAATTTGAGTACAATGGATGGAAGCAAGGTCTATATGACATTTGGCCTGTTGGAAAAGATACATCTATGCCTATTATACATCTTTGGTCTGTTTGTATTCATGTTTGAGTATGTGCGGAGAGCTCTGAAACTTCTAACGCCAGCAAAAGTTGGGCCTTCACTTACATAAGATGTTTGCCAATGAAACCCCACATTTTTGTCGGTAATTTAACTTCACTTTGCATGCTTTTCTAGTTTGGAGTGTTCAAAGATAATCCCAACACCTGGTTTTGCTTTCTTGTGCAGGTTTCATTGATTTTTCACCCTATTAGTGGTGCAGCTTTTTGTGATGATACCGTGGAGTTAACAGGAAAGAGTATACAAGATTAAATGCAGTACATCTAATCATAAAGGCTAACAACAGGAGGTGAAGCCTAGGCAACAACAATACTTGAAGTGAACAATAAAGATTGTCATTCAGGTGATTACCGTGAGAGAGATGTTCCAACAACTATCTTATTAATCTGAAGCTGTCAGATGTCAACTACTACCATGCTTAAGACATGTTTAATGGATTATTACATTGTGACGTAAATCAATGAAGAACGTCATGATTTCATATTTTCATCTGATGCATTGAATCTCTATTTTGTTCATCGCCCCTAGAAAGCAAATACATAATGAGAGAGTGATCAAAAGCAAATGAGGAGAGGAGAAAAAGGAACAAAAGCTGTTCCACGAGCCGCTCACACTCCCACACTGTGAGGTCTAGAGAAAGGCCACTTTCCCCTTGTTTTTCACAAAGGGGGTGTTGGTGTTGTCTAGGTCACAATTAAGCGATATACCGTTACACTAGGACTTGCGCTATAAGGAGACTTTCTCTTGTCTTCACTCGACGTTTTCTTTCCTCTGGAGCAAAAACAAAAGCCACCATGCCATTGGCAAAAGAGTTCAGGGAAGCAGATGCCATCCACTGAGACATTGGATAAGCAAACATGGTCTCTGTACAAGAATTTGGTTTATCTAAAGAGCAACGTGGCAAGTGCTCTGTTTGCTTTTCCAGCATCAAAAAGTTGCAAGCATGGATGTTTACATGATAAAAAGTTGTTTCATACAAATAAGATACAAAAAATTTCCTATCCCGTAGGAGCAAAAATCTAAATGCTTTTCTCAAAGTATAAAAATGAATTATGTCATAGCTTTTTCTATGGTCAAAGAAATCCTTTTATTTCTTGAAAAAATGAAAATCATTTCACGGCCTTTCCTAGTTAGCATAATGTATATACAAGATTTACCTTTTTAATTTGTTTTGTTTTTCAAAATTTCTACAAATAATAAAGTGCCTTTCTTTTTCCATTACCATCATTTCTAGTCCCTGCCCTGGCCATAATTTCGTCCTCTCATTCCTCCGCTGCAACCAAGCATGAATTAATGCCTCATAAAAAGCACATCTTAATGGTTGTTTTATGAAAAGAAAAAAAAAAAAAGGAAAAAGAAAGAAAGAAAAGCAAGTTCACATTGACTTCAACTAGAGGGCCGAGCTATTACCATTACAGCCACTATGTTTTCGTGACCATGTCTGAATCTGTCACGTATAGATTGGCACGACGAAATATATACATGCGTTACTTGCTGGCAGCAGTACTATGTCAAGACAGAACAACAGGGATAATATAACCAACAAAATTCAAAAACTAAATGCTACGGAAAATTTTCAGAGAGAACAAGTGATAAAACTATGAGAGAAAAAGTTCTCATCTGTGTGTGTTTCTTCCTTTTTCTGGCTCTTGTTCCTCGTATAGACACACGCATACATGCAAAACCTCATGCCCATGTAAGTAGTGCACAACAACAACAACAACAACAACAACAACAACAAAGCAGTCAAAATAAAACAAACCCATGTAGCTAGGGGAGAGGGAAAGCTTGCCTGGATAAGCAAACATAATCTCTGTAAAGAAAGATGAAGGTTTGAAGCAGAGAACGGCATGACATTCATATGGTGGCCAACTGGAAATGATGTGTATAAATGCTCCACGATTGCCGGTCACGACATCCCCAATATGCTGCAGAATATACTCCTGTTATTCCTTCTGGACAAATTTGCCCCTCATATTTCCGACATTTCTGTCAGTTTCTGGGAGTGTTTTGGTCAATCTATCAGGGAATCTTGGTATCATCCGGATGCTGTCAACGCCTTCCATCGAGCCTAGGTCCGCAAGACCTTAGAAAAAAATTTAAAAAAAAAAGAAAAAGAAAAAGAAAAACCGAAAAATACGTTAAATTGTGAAACCATTATATTTCTCCATATGCTTCGCCTGAACTACCAAGCATTTCATTGTTCGGTATAGATATAGTAACGTGGTTGTTAATTTAGTATGTTTTTTATATTAATATAAATTTAAAATTTTAATATTATTTCAATAAAAAATAAATCTGAAAATGTAAATATATGACAATAAAAATTAATTGAAAATAAAAAATTCACTTATTTTTAACCGTATTTAAATAATAATTTTTTTATAAAGAAATAAAAATAAAACAAAAATAAATTATTTTAAACTTTAATTTATAAATATAATAATTAATATATTTATAATGTTTTTTTTTTGTTGCCTATAACAAAAAAAAAAAAAAAAAAAAAAAAACAAAAACTACCAACCATTTGGATTTATTTTTTGGAGGCTTCAACTCTACCTGAAATAATGGTAAATGTTAGGAGGAGAGAAAATAGCAGTAAATTAAAGGAGATGAAAAATGAAGTCAAGGAATTTATGTAACATTTGTTTCGGCTAATATGGGGTCTTCTTCGGCTTTTCCCCCACATAAAAATTTAATAATATCTACAAGAAACTAGAAATCACATCTTGCAAAAATAAAAAAAATAAAAAAAAAACTTTAATAGCCAAATTTAAATGGCACATAGCTTGCAGAGCATAAAATTGTTGGATAGATCCACTCTATCTCTTGCATGGTTTAATAATCTACCTAAAAACATGTAATGGGAACATGAATATTGATAGTGTAGACCAATATACGTGCCCAACCAAAAGGTCAGTTCGTCTCTTGTATGTGTATAAAGTGTGTGTGGATAAAACATTTTTTTTTTTTTTTTTACTATTGGTCGATGGAGTGTTAATTTGTTTCACTTTACGGTGATGTTGTTTTTTGTATAACTCATAACAACAGCCTGAAAATGCTGGTGAAAATCTTTCACATTGCTACTGAAGTCACTGATCTAAGAAAAGGCACCACCAAATAACATCTTTAACAATTCATCATTTCTAAATGGAATCAAGCTAACAAAAATAGATTTCGCCTCTTTTATTGTTAAACAATATAGGTAAATAATTAAAATTCAATTACTAAAATAAATAAATGTTATGATTAAAGAAAATTGAGAGTAACCGAGAGAGAGAGAGAGAGAGAGAGTGGAGGAGATTGAGAAGAAGAAATAGAAAGTTGGTGTGGAAGAGAAATGGTTCTAATTTGTGGGTTACTGCCTACATGGCAGAATATGGACCGTCTGTGCTACGTCCCCAGATTCTAAACGAAAACTTCCGGGTGGAATCTAATCGTTAAAATCGGTTAGAGGCTCAGCTTGGTTCTCTTATCTGTTTAACTAAACGGGAAACGCCAGCACCACCACTGCTCTCCGTACCTCGCTTCGGACTCGGTAAAATGGCACTGCTGAGCCCCCAGATAGAGAGATTCATATTAACTAGGCTTCCATCCGGCAATCTCAGCATCAAAAGCAACGGCAGGTGCGGCCACATTGTTCCAGTGAGGGCGGCTAGGAGCCAGCAGCAATGCTCCGCGATTGCAATAGACGCTCCTTCATCTTCTTTGACAGATGTTGCCGGGATCCGGTGGGGGTGTGCGAGCTTGCAGGGACCCCGAGAGGAGATGGAGGATGATGTCGTGATTCGATGGGACGGCCTTGATGGGTTCTCCTTTGCCGCTGTTTTCGATGGCCATGCTGGACTCTCTTCTGTCGAGTTCCTCAGGTTTGGCACAAAATTAAAAGTCACCGGTAACTATAGACATGGCCTTTTTTATTTTTTTATTTTTTGACTCTTTTATTTCCTGGGTTTTGAAGTTTATACAGTTTGAAGAGTTTCATCTGCAGTGACAATCCTAATAGATATAATTGACGGAGAAAAGTAATTGATAAAGTACATACTGAGATTGCATAATTGGTTAATCATAGATTGCTCTATAGTGGTATTCTTTATTTTCGGTTGATATTCGTATGTTATGCAGGGAAATGCTTACCGGGAGTTTGTTGTACATAATTCATGGTAGCATGACCATATTTGTGGTACAATGCTGTATCTGAGATTCTCCGTTGAAATTTTTGATCCATTTACTTGGAAACAACAGGGATGAGCTGTACAAGGAGTGTGTTGCAGCTTTGCAAGGTGGCTTGCTATTGAACGGAAAAGATTTCAATGCAATTAGAAAGGCGTTAATAGGGGCTTTTCAAAATGTAGACATAAATTTATTAAATTGGTAAGCTGTTCAATTCCTAGCAAAATATGTAGACAATGACACTAGTGCATTAAAAGTGGAATAGTTTTTTATTTTTATTTTTTTTATCTAAAGGCTTGAAATGAGTGGGGACGACAAGGAATCGGGTTCGACAGCCACCGCGATGTTCATTGGAAATGATATGCTCGTCGTTTCACATATTGGTGACTCTTCTGTGGTACATATTACAGTTTTAATGTTCCTTTCTTCCTGACGGTGCTGCAGACCTCACAGCTGTTTCCTACATTTGCTTCGTGGAAATAATGTTTTCTTTAATTTAATTTCCTGTTCTTTTTTTTTTTTTTTTTTGTAAAGAATGCTATATCCTTTAGATGGTCAGTGTAGGAAGAATGCTATATATCTCTTTATGTTTATGAGGCAACATTTTGATGCAGGTCATATGCCTTAGATGATCAATGTAGGAAGAATGCAATATTCCTCTTTATGTTTACGAGGCAATGTTTTGGTGCAGGTTCTGTCTCGTTCTGGGAAGCCAGAAGTGCTAACTGCTCCTCATCGGCCTTATGGAAGTAACAGGGTTTCTCTTCACGAAATCAGAAGAATAAGAGAAGCAGGTGGATGGGTGTGTCTTTCTATACTTAAATTCATTAAATACATTCTCTTTCCCAAATTTATTTCTAGATGTTAGGTTTTTTTTAATATATTTTTTTATTGGACATTTCTGCAAAACAGCAATACAAGCAGAATTTTGAAAAAATCCATTACCATTGATCGATTTAGTTGATAATTGTGTTTGAGAAGTCTATTATTACTATTGCTTTCTTCCACCTATTTTGGGTTGATAAAACTCACTTCTGTGTTTCCTTGGATAGTGATTATCTCTCCACAATTTAAGCTGAAAATTCATATGTCTCTTATCAATGATTTGGTTCTTATTGAAAGCTGCCATGTTGCAATATCTTTTCAATCTCATTGTTTTTGATCAGTTTGGTTGTAACTTGTATTCAATTAATATTTACAGCATTGTTCCCATAGCCCTATTTTTTTATTGAATGGAGAATGTTGTCGGCATCAGCTCTGCTTCTTTTATATTATAATCTATCTGACCATCTCCCATATTAATTCGTTCATTGAGAGGATTCTTGCTGCACAATTGTAGATTGTCAACGGAAGGATTTGTGGTAATATAGCAGTCTCTCGTGCTTTTGGCGATGTGCCATTCAAGACGAAAAAGGATGAGTATGTTTCCTTTAATTTCTCCATTGATTTTAAGCAGTTGGCCTGCAAGTGTATATGAGTTCTTACAATATCAGGATCTTATATACATGAATAGGATGCTGCAGAAGGGAGTTGAAGAAGGGAAATGGTCTGAAAAATTCAGTTCTCGGTACTTTCCTCTGTTTTCTAGTAGCATTTTTTCTATCTCCCTATTGAAATGCTATTGCTATAAACCTCAGCTTATCTGTAATAACTTCTTGTGGAGGACCATATTGTGAATAAAATCCTGACAGGGTGAATGTAATGCTCAAAATATCTTATAGCTGTACTGTCAATTTGGCCTAGTTTAAGCAAATAGCACATGTAGGGAAAGGAAAATTTTATGAAAGTTTGTGTTGCACTTTAGCCTGGCAGACCTTGAGGGCCATATGTTTATTGAGAAGCAACTAAGTGGCATGCTGAAGGCCTAAAGAATATCCGATATACAAATGGATGGATGAGAATACTGTGATTTGTGCTGCATATATATGAGCTACATGTAATGCCCTTAATGATCACTGGAGATGGTGCATTTTCACCAATAGCCATACCTTCACTTGCGAACTGTAGGTGTTTGAAATAGTGCTCTACTTGTGCTAATCATCGTCTGGGTCTACAGCTTCTGTGATCTAGTTTACTAGAATGGATGACCTTTGCTTGGTAGTAGTACACATAAAAAATTACACAAGTGATAAAAGTTTCCTGTCAGTCCTATATCCCCCGATTGTCTCAGTGCTTGATTTGCAAGATGATTTAACGGTGAGCCATTCTTTTTATGCAACAGGGTAAATTTCAATGGAGATTTAGTTATTGCATCTCCAGATGTTTATCAAATAGCCCTTGCATCAGATGCCGAATTTGTAGTGTTAGCTTCAGACGGTTTATGGGATTACATAAACAGGTTTGTATGTTTATCCTTGGACTGCATCTGTTCTCTATAGCCTTTTATTTGTTGTGAATACCATAAAACTAATATGCTCACATTGCCTCATTATCTGTTTCAGTTCAGATACAATTACTTTTGTTAGAAATCAACTTCGGCAACATGGAGATGTTCAGGTAAATATTATGCTCGTAACTCAATATTCTCTCCTTCACTGCACTGAGTCTGAAACCCAGTTGATGGCTATATTGGTTGATAATAATGCTACTATCACAGTGACATGCTCGTCATCATTGCAGGTAGCCTGTGAAAAACTTGCGGAAGCAGCCCTGGTAATGAGTCTAATGACTTGCATGGACAATTTCTCTTATCTTGATAGCATGATTGGTTATTTTGGAAGCTCTGACAGACTAAACTTGCTTATACTGCAGGACCAGAGGTCGCAAGATAATGTTAGCATTGTGATTGCTGATTTAGGGTATGGAGCTGTTAGCCATTATGTTGTCAAGTGAGAACATCAGTTGGGCTGGCCTAATAAATTGAATCGGACACGTTTGATTATGTCGCGTAGAAAAATAAGAAGGCAACAATAGAGAACAGGAGTCTCAAATGACTGTTATTACCGTGAAGTGAAACAAGTGCATTCTGCCAATTGAACTTGGAAGTGGTCCTTGATGTTTCAGACTCTAAATATTCTCATTTATTAGCTGATTTTGTTCTCTAATTCAATATCCATTTATGCAGGCGGACAGACTGGCAAAATCTGCAACTTCAGGAGCAGAGTTTTGTGTACGAGTTGAGCCAAGCTGTGGCTACCATTGGTATTGTGTCACTCGGAATATGGATGACATATCAGCTTTCTTTATAGGTTTGAGTGCTCCTGGCCATGTAAATAACCGGACATAGAAAGAACAAATAAATGTGTATATGTCATTTCCTTCCTTTGCCTTAATGCTTTTGCTTAGGCAACTCAGGCTTGCTCCAAAGGAAAAATAGGTAAACATCTTGTTACACCACATTTATTCCTGAAGTCTAAGTATTCCCTTATCCTGAGTAAATTCACACACTATCATCCAGTTACATGTTTGATTTTGCATCTTGTTTTTAATGCTTTTGGCATACCACTTTTATAGGGATTGAAAGGCACTGTGGGTAAGCACTAGCTATTTTTTTTTTCCCCTATTGAAGTTATGTCAAAGATCTGGAGACCATCATTTGGTCATTCAAGCTGTGTACCACAGGTATATAATTAAAAAATTATTCTATGAATAACAACAAAGATTATAAAATCTTACGATTATATAAATATTTTTTTTATTATTTTGTTTTATTATAAATTAAATTTAGTGTAAAAATTAATTTTATAAATACTTTCTCTTTAAAAATTTCTAAATTAATTTAGAAATTTATCTCTTATATATCTGAATTTGATTACTCTTCTTAACAAGTTTCAGTATAATAAATGATACTTGTCTTTCAGAGAAAACAAACTAATTAAAGAGAGGTTTGAGAAGCATAAAAACCTTTCGAGAGTAAGGCTCAAATTTTCACTTTCGATGTTCATAAGTTTAGTGGAAATTTCGCAACATGTTTTCTTCCGCTACATTTTCAGCTTTAACACTCATTCATCGTTGCATTTTCCTTCACCAAAACTTGTTTTGAGAAATTTTTTCGTTCACTTCTCAATAAAAATTCACAAATGCTCAATTAAAAAAAAATTGTGGTCATATATATATATATATGCCGAGTACCCCTTGATAATTATTTACACATTATATAATATACATTAGCATATTTATTTTATTTGATTGCACATTATATATAATTCACGAAAAAAAATTAAAAATGGGCAAGACTCGCAACGAATCTACACTGCCATGCCACTGCGCGTCTGAGACCCATTTAAGAGGCGCCAATGGGGCCAATGTGGCGGAGAGTACGGCTCAACTTTTCCATTTTCCAAGTCTGAAGTTCCCTTTCTGATTTTCTTTCACCGTCGTCTTCATTGCGTTTTTTAAAATTTATTACTATCTAAATAAATTCTTAATATCTGAAATTTTAATAAATTTATTTTGATTTTTAAAATATAATAATTTTGTTATTATAATTTTTTTATAACAAATCTATCATATTATTAAAATTTATTAATATTTTCTATTAACTCGTGTATTGTGTAATGATAATATGATTTTGTTTATTTCATTATGTTGATAATATTGTTTTGACATATCACTCAAATTAATTAAAAATGCTAATAGATTTTGACAATAAAAAAAATTTGCTACAAAAAAATTTTACGATTTTAAAATTATTATGTTTTAAAAATCAAATTAAATTTGTTATAATTTTTAATCAATTCTTTTCAAATTTCACAACCTACAAATTAGATTCTCATTTCTATTCCTCTTCGTCACCTTAGGTAAATGATCTATTTGAACACGTCTCAGCTTCAATTCACGTCTTTATTTCCATACCTAATCTTACGATTATCTTTTTTGTGCGTTTAGTTCAAATTAGAAATATTTACTTTTTTAGTTTTAAATTTTGTAGGATTTTTACAATGGAGCCTTCTACCTTTTATTTTTTTTAATTTAGTCTTACATTTTATCAAAAATTTTCAATTGAGTCCTTCCAAGGAAGGAATTTGGCCAATACATTAAAAACTATAGTTTCATTAGAACAAAATTAATAAAAGAAATGCATGAAGCTACTGTATCTTGCTCTCTAATTTACTTAATGTACACATGCTTTATATAGTTAAAACAAACTCTTGATCCATAATCTTCATTGCCCCTTTTTGAAATTAAAAAAAAAAAAGGTAAAAAGAACAACCTAACAATCAAAGAACCCTAACAATTGAAATATCAATCTTCATCAAAGAGATTTGTATCTCTAGTCCCCTCTCATATATTTGGTTTGTTACATTGATACTTTATCATATTTTAGAAATCTTAGTTTTCATTGAAAAGTCATTTTAGATTGGATAGGTTAGTGAAAAGTTGTTATGATTTCAAGTATTTTTTAAGTATTATTCATATGCGGGGATGGTGCTTTTTAAATTTACAAGTTGTATAATTAAGTTTGCAAAAAATTTAGGATTTCAAATTAAAAGACTTGAAGAGTACATTAATTTATATGTTGTGTGAATGAGTTGACATTTATACAATACTTGTTCTTACCAACTATTGGGACCATATTATATGTTTGTTAATTGGATAATGATTTTGTTAAAAGCATTCTAAATAGATAGAGTCTGTAGATTTTTCACTTAAAGTTGTAGTTGGTTTCATTATATTTGTTGTTAGATTAGGTATTAAAAACATAGGATATTTGAATATTTACTTTTTAACTTTGATTAAACCACTTTAATGTGACTTTGATGAAAAGTTTTAAACTTTTTTTGTTGAATAGTATTTTTTGGTAATTAAGAATAAGGGATCACATGTATGCATGTTGACCTTTTTTTTAAAAAAAAAAAAAAACAAATGGTGGAATATGTCTGCTTGACGATGACTTCTAATTGCTTACGTTTTTTAGGCATATTATATACTTGTCTGCTCTTATAAAATTTATAAATAAAAAATAAAAAAGTTTTTTTGTAAACTGTAAGACTTAACATATCTTGTTCTTTTATAGAATAGATAATTATAATGGAGATATGCTTATGTACTATGGTGGAGTTTTTATCCATAATCCAAAAGCACATTATGAAGGAGGTAGTATGGACAAAATACATGTTGAAATAAGTAGATTTAATTATTAGGATATTAAAAACAAAATACTTAAGTTGTTAAAATATCTAAATTTTAGACAAATTTTTCATAGGATACTAAGTGAAAATTTGAGTAAAAGGCTTAAGGAAGTAAACAAAATAAACCAAATAATAATTGATATGAGTAACATCATTCTAAAGCATAAGAAGATAAAATTTTATGTAACTTATGATAAAGATGTCTTGAAGTTGAAAAGAAGTGAGGACATTAGAGGTAATATTAGAAAAGAGGGAGAGAAAAATAGTGAGAAGTAGGAAGATCAACAAGAAAAAGAGGATATAGGTGAATCAAATATAATTAGGGTGGTGCCACATTTAAAAATATTGAGATTAACTATACTAATGATAAATTATTGAGTAGCATAAATTTTGATAATATTATAGATGTTATTGTTAAAACTAAGGCAGTTGCAGAGAATGATAGAGAATTTGAAACTGATGATTTTATTAATAATGAATACAAAAGGAATACACTGAAAGTTGATATGCTAATAAATGATGATGATGATTCATAGCTAGAATAAGTAGGGGAAGACCTTAGAAGATTTAAAAAAGGTTATGTTAATATAAATGAGATTAAAAAGATAGAGGTGAGGGTTGAATTTAAGGGCAAAATAATTGGCGATGAAACTAACCTAAATTTGGCAAAACTTAGGAAATTTGATAAAATAGACTATCCTGACACAAGTGACTATAGGAACTTTGAAACTAATGGAAATGATGAGGATTATGTAGTTATAAGAAGAAGAAGAAGATTTCTAGTTTTTAATAATTAACAAGAAACACCATAATTTAAGCTTTGTATGCTTTTTGAAAACATAAGTGCATTTAAAGATACACTAATAAAATATGCTATCAAGCCTATGATTGAATTTGAGTACACTAAAAATAGTAAAAAAGTTATTAAGGGAGCATGTAAGAAACCTTTTTACCCTTGAAAAAAATTTGTTGGATTTGTTAGAGAATTGAATTATATCTAAGTGAAAACTTTGATTAATAACCATGTCTATAATCATGTTTTTAAGAATAAGAGAATGTCAACTAAATGGTTAGCTGTCAATGTATTTAATGACTTTAGGTCAATTTTAAAACTGTCTTTAGATGAATTAAAGGGCATTGTAAGGATACAAGTACAACTAAAAGTTAGTCTCACAAAGTGTTAGAAAGTAAGGGACATGGTTGTTAAAAACATGAGAAAAGATACTATAAAAAAAATATGCATATTGATATGAAGAAGATAAGTTTGACCAAGAATTTGGAATTTTTTTTTAGTTGTCCTTATGAAGCACATATATAAACTTTTTATATACTAACTTCATGTATTTTTTTTCTTTTTATTAATTTTTGTTTAGTCAAATTATGATTTTTAATATCTTGGTTAAATTTCATCCATTGAAGGACTTGATAAGACTAAATAAAAAAGTTGAAAGGTAATAAGACTTAATTGTAAAAATCTTAAGAATTTTAAGACTAAAAAAGAAGATATCATACTTAGATTATTGTTGAGAAAATTAATAATATAAAGGTGTCTATCCCAAAATTATAATCGGCTAAATAATATGGATTTTGCCAGTAAATTGGTTAGGAATGATTGTGATATTTGACTAAAAGGAATATAGTTTTTTCTGTCGATTTATAAGGACTAAAAATTAAATTTAAAATTTAAAATTAAGAATATATATAACTTTATCACTAGATCTTATAGTTAATGACTTAATAATCATTTACATAATTATCAAATATACAATTTCATAAATACACAAATAATAGTTTATTTTAAAAAATTTCATAAGTAAATTTAGTGATCGTGTTTTCCAATAAATTTTCTAAATATTTGTTTAAATCTCTGTATATTTTAGTACATGAGATTGACTATATTTTCAAGAGATATAAAATAATATGTGTTATATATCATTTGATAGATTTTGATAATGTATTGACCATGACTATGAATGGTTAAAAAATAATAGTTTAGTATAATAAATAATTTATAACCATCTTTTCCAATTATATCTATTTTATGAGTTTTAAATTTAGTGTTAAATAATAAATATATATACAAATTAAATATAAATAATATCTTTTATTAAATAATATGCATAAAAAAATTAAATATAAACAACAACTAATTGATTGGCTACAAGGCTTACACTAATGAAATCTAGATTTCAAACTGATAAATAAGAAAAATTTTAGTTTATACTAAATTTGGTATAATGGTAAGATTATTTTATAATAATTCGGGGGTTATAGATTCAAATAAAAAAATGTCTTTTTTGTGAAAATAAAAATAAAATTATATATATCCGTTCATTTATCAAATTATATAATATGGGAGACTCGTACACTCAGCACAACTTTCTTTATTTCTTGCATGAAATAACAAGAACCTCATTTATTCGTTAACACATAATTAAGAGAGACATTAGCCAAGGAAGTCCATGATACATGACAACAGCAACACGGAATACGTTTGCAAAGTCTCCTAATATGATCGAGATCTTACTAGCTATATATATACCCAGAAGTATGGGTCCACATGGGTGTTATTGAAGAAACTCATCTCAAAATACAGTCAGTCTCCTCATTTGTGACCAGAACCTCTAGAATTAAGAGCGGGAGACAAGACAGTACATAGTTCCTATAATGTAATAATATATATTGATTCAAAGGCCTTTATGGGTGGCCTGATTTCTTCCTAGGACCATGCTTAGGGTTGGGTCCTGTGTCATCATAATCCAGGGTGTAGAGCAGAAGCTTCCTCGTACTTAATGGGATGCCAACCTTCACAAAGACAACACATTTTGTTTAGGAAAATAGTATGGTGAAAATTTTAAAGTGAAACCAGTTTTCCACTAAGCTTGTCTGCCTGTTCTCTCTAGCTAGTTTTCTACATTTATGGTGTCCGTAGACACTTTTAGCATATAATTTTACATTGAAAATTTAGACAGCTAATAGGGGATACCTTGTAATAGGACAAAGAGTGTGGGTTCATGTCTCCTCTGAAGCCAGCAACTGTTTCTAGCACGAATACAAGAGAAAAGAAGCAACTTTTTGTTAAGCTAAGAGTTGATTAGAAATGAATGTTTAGAGGAAGAAAAAAAAAAAAAGTAGGAACCTGAGGATAAAGGAATGAGGATTAATAGGGACAGAAGAACAAAGGTTTTGATCCCAAGATCCACAGCCATGGCAAATTGTTAACCTTGTTAGGATATGGGCAATGGCCTTTTCATGATAGGGAGGGAGGGGATCGGGGTAGAAAATGTTGGCTTTTATCGCTGGTGGTTGAAGTGCCATGAGAGCCATCGTCATGGTGCACCCACCCAACGGCTACAGAATGATGATGAAACGTGCATTACCATTGAGCCCACATTAACCCTAAAGTCAACTATCTACCATTTTTGTGCAATATCAAAAGGCAAGGCAATTCTATTTTATGCACGTGGGAAGAGCAAAACAAGGCCTTGCATGGCTTGAACTCTGTAGCCAATTTCAACGTAGCTCTTGCTTTTTCGTGTTTATCAACTCTTTATTAAGTCAGTCTGTCATTCTCTGCAACTGACAAAAACAAAAAAATATAAGAACATCGTACTGCCCCATCATATTATTTCATGTTTTTATCGATAAAAAATGTGCCACTGGTACCAATGATACTCCAGGGGTGTTTCACTTTTCGCCCATCGTTTCATTTAGCTTGTGGAAAGACAATTCATTGAATCGTCCAATTGAGATGTATTTCACTCGACAAAGCAATTGCTAAATTGGGATCTTATTATCGTGCAATTGTGAAGATCTTTCCCACATCATCAATATTTAGCAAACTCTTGCAGAGGCGGAACCCTTTTTTTCATTTTTTGTGAAGAAAATGCAACCAATCCCGCAAGAAAAAAATTATATTTTTACACCATATAATAGATTGACTCGCAAATTAAATTTACTGAAAAAGCAAATTCTATTATATTTAATAAGAGAATTCAATTACTCTTAAAAATATGTATGTTTATGTCTGAAAAATATGTTTAATTTTATTAAATATTTTAATAAAAACTCAAATTTATAATTTTGCATAAATAAATGTCTTTTAATCACTGAATTACAACGATTGATAGTAATGTGAAACTTTTAAATCTTGCTAATGGTAAGTATAATCTCGGTACTACCTACATCAAATTCAGAACCGACCCATCAAAAAAAAAAAAAAAATCGCACCATTCATTGATGACATGATATGGCTCCGTTGAAATCCATACTCGTAAAACAATCCAAGTTACAAAACTACCGTAGAAGCTCCTCCCTTAATTAGCATTAAACAAAATATGTTATAAAACCTCATATTCATCTTAATGACATGCGATAGGCCCGTCAGCACCCAGCACAATTAACCGAGAACTAAAGGGGCCTAATAATTTTTAACAAACTATTGAGAGGCTAGACTTGAATTCTTCCCATTATTTATTATTTGAGGAAATAATCTAGTTTTTCAAGATATATTCTAATAATTAAGAATTTAAATCTTTATTTTTGTCTTCAATTCTAATTTTAAAATAGAAGATATGAGGTTTACGATAATAAAGATAATTATCTTTTTTAATTATATAACTCACCACTTAATAGGCCTTTTAATAGATTAAAGAAAAAAGAAAAAGAAAAAGACCCAAAGGTTTTCTCCTTTAAGGACAGTGCAGAATATATGGGCATCATTATCATTGAATTGCAAGGCATCTTGTGCTCCCGACCATTTAAGTCTTGGGTCGTTCCAGTTCCATCCATCTCCAAAGATTTCTTTTCTTCTTCTTTTTTTTTTTTTCGTACCCAATATTAGTGATCTAATAATACTTATGATCCTCATATTTCGGCTTTCTTATATTTTGAAAGTCAATAAGATGGAGATCAAAGCATGGTGAGTGGCCTACGGACGAAATCATCAAAGGGGAAAAGCATTTTGGGAGACGATTCCTGGCGAGGGCATTAGTGGGAGCACCCACTTGCAAAAGAGAGGACAACCCAGCTACTTTGGTGTTCCAACATTAGTCCTTTGTTAATTATAATCAACAATTATGAGCAAAAGCTAATTTAATGATCCTTCTTGGACGAGACCATATGTTGCTAATGATGATGCTTACAATCGTTAATAATTGACTCCGTAGTGTTGCTCTAACTCTTTGTTAAAGAAAGGCTTTTAAAGAATTCTGCCTGCTTTTTACCATAACATGGCATGAATTTTAGGCTGCCCTTAACAGATGTTAGCTTCCCCACACCATGCATGCATGCTAAAGTGATAAGGAAAAAGGTACAAAAACCAAGAAAAGCTCGGTGCGTCTACGGGGTTGAATAAAAACTTAATCTTTTTAACTCAACTCCATTATTTCACTGAAAAAAATTGATTTCTGTACCATGCTTTTCTTTAAACTTTAATTTTAATTTTCACTTTAAGTGTTTTTTTTTTGTCCCTCTAAATTCAATTTTTATTGTAGTTCCTCTGCGTCACTTTTACTGGGTATAGGAATCCGGACCCCAAGGGTAAAGCACAATACTTATAAGCCATTGTAATAGAAAGGCAGCAGTGAGCCGCGTGTGCGTGTGTAGTTGACAAATGTATGCAATAAAGTATCTTTTCTAACCTAATTGCTGCTAATATCTCTTTTTTGAAGTATCGTACTAAGACTGAACTTTGGTTCCATTGGTTTAGCAATACGCATTAAACAGCACTCCACGTTCAACGTGACGTATATGTCATGTCCTATGCTTTTCATATGTACGCGCCACTAGAGCTAATTATAATGCCACCTTTTGATACGTCGTCCATGGAAAGTGGCCAGAGGCACAATGCTTTTGTTTGACGCTGGTAAACAGTGCACAATGTATGTGTGCCGTGAAAAAGTGGGAAGAGAGATTTAGTCACTGATCCCATCGATTCGTGGTCTAATAATTAAGAGGATTTTTTATTAGTATATAAAAAATTATTAACTTAAATTTTTATTAAGATATTTAGTGAAATTAAAGATATATTTATAAACTCTATTCTTTTGTTTTTCTTTTTCTTTTCCTTTTGTTCTTAACAATGACAGAATGTAAGCCTGTTAGTTTTCTTACTTGGAATAACTGAAGTTATCTTATTCTATATGCACTGGATTAGATTTTTTACTATTTAAGTTAACAGTGGACTTTCTCTCACATGCGGTAAGATTACCACTCTGGATTAGGTCAATCACTTTGGATTAGGTCTATCCGTGCTATCAGCTTGAATCGAGCTTGGTCCGGTGAGGGCTATGGGTGGCTAGCAGAGATGAGCCAAGGGTACATAAACACTGCGCGATGACTGTCCAATGTGGAAGATGCTATTCATTCTGGATGCTTACCCTAGTTCCCTTTTCTTTTCTTCCGGGAAAAGAGGCAGGACTCTGCTCTAGTCGTATTGTGCTGCCTTAGCTATTGAAGCATAGTGTACCGACCCAATTCGCATGTGATGGACAACCAGAATGCAGAAACACTTTCTAGCTAGTTGGATTTGGATGGTGTGGTGGCAGTCATATCACAAAATGGTTATAGCCACCTTCTCCGAACTACCCTCAAAGCGAAACCTACCATTGCCATCACTAACCTGGTTACGTGCATCTGGCAGGGAACAATCAGAGCAATGGTCCCATCTTTCCACATTGAAGTAGGCTTTTGCTCCTCTATCACGCATTCCTCCTTGGCCCTGCAAGCACAAGGAAACCCCAACACTCCTCACACACAACCCACCCACCCACACACACACACCTCCCCCCCCCACCCCACCTCCCCCCACCCCACCTCCAAAAACCCCAACTGCATCCAGGGACCTTTGTATATACAGCCCTTCATACGAACCCCAGCAACCAGTGCCACAAAAACTGAGAAAATCTGACTACTGAACCGCAATTTGGTTGGTATTTTGGGTTCCTGGCTGAATCTTGCTGATGAAAAAGACATCCACAGAAGTTGCAGTACTTGCACTGATTCAGAGATGGTCATCCAAACAAAATTATAACCCCAAAGGAATGATTATTCCTTATTGTAGCTGATGATAATTTTACTGTAACTCTTCTCTAAGAGAGACAATTAACCAGACTACCAGAGGATAAAAAGGGAAGTGAAAACTTGAGAAACAGAAAAGAAAAACTGGAATACGACAGGGTATATATGCTTTGATAAATGCAAGAGTATATAACATTTGCCTTCAGAGCTATGGTAACAACCAAACGAAAACTCAACAATGTATTACAAGATGGAATACCCTCAACAATAATTCGCCGACCCCAACCTTGTATGCCAAAGCAGTGCAAAATTTAAAATACAAGCCAACCTGGACGGACAAAAATCAGGAAGGAATCTGGGTCTTCAGAAATGAGGTGCCATATGTTCTTCAAGTGTAACAGAACTTCAACTAACTCGCAGCCAAATTCCAGTTACACTCCTCGATGACCTAGAGGTACCTCAGATATGATTATGATGACAATATGACACTTGGACACTCAAATAGGCCTCAACCTCAACCTTTATAAGGGCAGACAGAATGACCGGGGGCTGTCTGAACTATGTATATTCAGCTACTCATGCTCACCTCTGCCTGGCTCATACCAACTCTATGGTCTTTGATAGATAATGTTTTAGGCTTTTAGTAAATGCTTCCACCCACATCTGCCAGGCAATCACTACCCAAATTCTCCATGACAGGAAAAGATATAACCCAACCCAATAGTGCTGTGATGCAATAGTTTTGACAACCTGAAGACCGATAACTTTTGTTATCTGAAAAATGGCAGATGACTTGACACCATGCAAACCCAGACCCTGACTCAATGGACCCAAATGCATGCAGACGCATAAAAAAACAAAAAAGAAGCATGTCCAGTACAATGACATCAAACTGAAATGGCTCGACTGATTGCCAACTTGGCCCATTCCGCAGATTCTTTAATCATATGGTCATCAGAAGACAAACATTCATTCAAAAATTCTTTGCAAGAAAGTGACTGCTGTATTAAAGGACCAGCATTAGGTCCCAGTGTATCCGCTAAATCCCCAAGGACTCCAACAGCAGTCTTCATTACAACATCATCCCTACAGCAAAACATATTGTGGTGGTCAGTAATCATGCATCGTAGTAAATTAAGCAAGAACATATGTCTGTACAACTCACATGTCTTTCTCCATGTACAGGCTATCTAAGAACTGAAGGATGTGTTGTGCATATGGAACCAAGAGTTGAGTTTTAGAAGAGTTCTTGAATCCTTGAAGAATACCAGAATATGCCTCCAAAATTCCATTCCTTAGAGAATTTGCATACTCAATCATATCATCATCAGCACCTGCAGTGCGGGCAGACAACTCAGCAGCACTTTGGAGCATGGCCATGGAATACATCAAGTACTTTTCAAAATTCTCTCCTATTGCCAGTGAGATGTCACCAAAGCACGAGAAGATGGGAGGTTTGACAGATCGATGCAACTGGTTGCTTGATAAATCCTTGAGAAGATGTGTCATAATCCCATCGCAATATGGCAGAATTTTATCTTCCAATGCCCGACAAATATCTCCCACCACACCTACTGTAACAGCACACACCTGGTACTCCTCAAAATTCTGAAGACCCATTTCCAGATACTTATAAAACTCCGGCATGTATTTTGCAAAGTCTGGACCAGTTACATAGGCAAGGGCTCCAATGGCCAGCATGGCCTCCTCATGCACAGTTGCACTTCTACAAGCAAAAACCCTTAAGAAGAGTCCCATTATCTGGTCTGCATACTGCATGAAAACAAGCTTAGTGGGCTCTGATGAACCTAACTTCTGAATCATTACTTGCAAACACCCACATAGGAGGCCTTGCAGCTCGCCCTGCTTCTCTCTCTCATCAGATGAAAGTTTCTGCCCTTCAAGTGTCTTGTGAAGCTCCGTCATAATGAGCGGAATTAGTTGAAACACCATGGGTGCCGATTCATTGGTTGAACACCTCACTACTTCATTTAATGTTTCATATGCAGCAGTCCTTAACCTTGACTCCCCTGCATCTTCTCTGTGAGTAACAGTGAGAAGGGCCTGAACAATTTCCTGGAAATAGGGAGTTAGTGGAGATGAGGGACCTGCATCTTCATAACCTTGGGCAAGAAAATAGAGAGCACCACATGCCTTCTCTGCTACATTTGGAGCATCCCTCATGCTCTGTAGCAGAACTGTGATAATCTGTTGGCAATTTTCCTGCGTAATGATTGGTGTATCCAAGGTTGAACCATGAAGAAATTCGAATATTCGTCCTAGGGTCCAAGCAGTGGTGTCCTTCACATGGCTATTTGGGTCTGTCGTCAAAGCACTGAGCATGAAATTAAGAGCAACGTTGACTATAGATGTCAGCTTGTCAGGTGAAGGACCTTCCAGAATTGAGCCAAAAGCATAGGTAGCTGCCTCCCTTTGCCTCCAATCTGGTTTTGTTATGTTCTCTTCAATAAATGGCATAACAAGTGGGACTATATCATCCCCCACAGTACGGGCAGCTAAACCAAGGCACGTACCCCCAGCCATTGCAATGTTCCAGGCACCTTCGTCTTGATCCTGATCCTCCTCTTGCTTCAGGAGTGTCTCCAACAACATTGGGACAAGAGCAGGGAGTGCTTGCTTGATAAAATAAAAGCAAGGAATATCAGAGTCCCCAGTGAAATCACCCTGAAATTCTTCCAAGATGTCTATTTCCTCATCACAAATTGAACTCCAAAACTCAACTGCTTGAAGAGCCACCGGCTCCTCATCCTCCCTCACAGCTTTTGCTGTGATGTTAAAGATGTCCTGGATATAAGGAGCTAATTTTTCATAGTACATTGATGAAATGGAGACCAAACACTCAAAAGCTGCCTGCCGAATTTTCACTTCTGGGGACAAAGTTGCCTCACAGACAACTCTCATTACATAATCCCGTTCCATATCATTGCTAAAATTTGATTGAGCAAATCCCAGCGCATTGTACAATGCTTTGGTGGCAGCAAGTCTAACATCATTATTGCCTTCAGATGCATTCATACCCTGAACTACTGCTGTCAGTATTTTGTTCACTTGATCTTGATCGACAACATCAGGAGAGACCTCCTCACATAAATATCCAAGAGTATCCAACGTGGCTTGCTTTACATGAACAGGTAGCTGGTGAATATTCAATAAAAGGGATCCTATCAGCTCAGGCCACTGTTTGTGTGGTAACTCAATGCCTGCAATCTTAGCAATAACCTGAGATGTAGTAGACCGAGCATCGGGAACAGGAGAAGACAGTGTCTTTAACAAGCAAGTCTTAATTTGGACCTTGACATTGTTATCCAATGACAACCATCTCTGCACAAGTTCAAGCTTTCTAGGATGTTCCTTGGCATCAAGAGCATTTTTTAGTATTAAACCTGCTAATTTCCGGCTATCCACAGGCTTCTCATCATTCGCCAACTCCCCAGAGAGTGATAGCAAGAAGCTAGGAAGATTTTGCTCCTGAAACTGTTTTAAGCTTTCTTCAGCATGCTTACGCACATTTCCATCTATCGATTGTGCATTCAAAAGCACCTGGGTAACTTCCATTGTGATATTTATAAAGCTGAAATGCCAAGGATGAAGTTGTTAGACACAACAGTGAATCGCAATGTCATTCTCTGGCACGAATAACATATCAATTTATTATCTTACCAGATTCAATAACTGAACTTAACATCATCATCCCTCCTCCCTCCTCCTCCCCCCCCCCCAAAAAAAAGGCAATACATGTATATATATAGAGCACTACAACAAAGAAGTAAGAAAATAGTGGGGAAAACTTTGAATGATAAATTTCAACAAAAACCAACACCACTTTCACAAGGTAAATTTTGTTCGGTGAACTTGATGGGCTGAAGTATTTCCTAGACTTGAATTCTACAATCAAGAATCTAACAGAAACATAAAAATGTAAATTGCAGCTTATAATCTCTGAAACCAAGCAGACCATGACAAAAACAAAATCTTGAAATTCTCAAAGCAGTACTACGAAGGGACAAACAAATGAAACTTGCGTATCGGTCTAGCTTCAGTTCATTTTCAAATGCCAAAAACACATGCAAAAACCACCAAATTTAGAGCCAAAGCCAGCAACTTTACCATAATTACACTCAGATAGGCTCGGAGACTAGATTTCCCAATCCCAGCTAATATCCCAACTAAACCCCGAAAAAAGAAGCACACTCATTTAAGCACCACAAACAGCTAAATTTCACAGAAGCAAGCAATAAACGGTGAAATTAAGCCCCATTATCGTCCAATTCTAGCTCCAGATTTAAAAATCGTGAAATAGGCAAGAGGACGCAGCCACTAGCAATCAAGCGCGCAACACAGTTCCATCGAAATTGAGTTCAACCAATGAAAGCAGACTATAAAGAATTACGAAATGAAACCCAAAAATAAAAGACAATTACAAAAAAAAAAAAAAGTAGAAATTCAGCAGATCATTATCGAAAATCAACGAAACTACAGAAATCGAGATCAAGAAGCATCCAAAAATGACTGTCAAAATATATACCAAAAATCGAATTGAAAGTGAAAAGGAGACGAATTTAAGAGTACCCAGAAGAGTAGCCCAACTGACCTGAAAGCGCACGAAACGGGGCGACGGGTCGGGCAAGAGCGAAACGGCGCAGCCTTTAACCCTAGCCGGAGGAGCAGTTTTTTAAGCAAACCGCGTAGAGAGAATTTTAAGAGAAGAAAGAGCGAGAGCTCTTTAACCCCCTCCCGAAAACAGAAAAATAAACATGTGTGGGACAGGGAAAATATAAGTGAATCATAGTAATTTTTTCATTAAAAAATAAGCTGAAAAATGGAAATTGTACGCCAAAAAAAAATTTAAAAAAAAGTATATATATATATATATATATATATATATATAATATTAAATGTTTAGTAACTTAAGAAAATATTTGTATGTCAATTTTTTTTGCAAATCTAGTTTAGAGAAAAATATTATATATTGGTATTAAATATGAAATTTGGATTGAGCAAAAGTGTAATTGTATTTTGTTGCACAGAACAAAGCTAGTACATAATTGTGGAAATTTCACTCATAATGTAAATGTAAATGGAAGCAACATGGTGAAAAAGTGTTTGTGGAATTCGTAATTTAATAGAATAATTATTAAATTATAACAATAATAAAATATTATTATTATTATGAGCAACCATCTCTTTTTAGATTCTGACCTCTTGTCAAGTCACCATTTATCAGACATAGATTTTAAAATTGACTAAGGTTTTTCAAAAGTTAAGTGTTTTGTTTGACGAATTTCAGTTCAATTATTTTTTTAAAAATAAATAATTAATATTTTTATATTATCTAAAAATAAATAAAATATTATTAAAATAAAATTTAAATATAAGTATATAAATATATTTTTAATAAAATAATATAATTGTATATAATATTTTAAAAATATAAAAAAAATAAAATTTTTAGTATAAATTTATTTAATTTACTGATGTGTATTAATTGAATTAAATAATTATTTTCTTGTTTTCAATCTGATGCAATTTTTTTAAACAAATCATGCTAAACCCATGATCAAATCACCTATTTTTCAATTTAACTATTAATTTGATCGATTTTTAGAACTCTATTATCAGACATAGATGCTGTTGTTGCAGCTTTTGCAAGCAATTTACCTTAAAACTTCCAAAAGGTACCCAACACCATCAGCCTCTGCAAATAATTCGCAAAACCAACGAAATGGAAACCTGTTTGTTTCTATGTGGAATGATTACTTCAGGCCTACTTGCCTAATTAATTCCTGCATAATCTGTCTGGCTGTTGCCTCGAGAGAAGGAGAAGAAAAAAAAACATTTTCATATCGGTCAACCCATTTGATTTATAGTCTAAATTTAAATAAAAATGAAAGTCTCAATCAATTAGAATAAAAACGAAAAAAATTAATTTTAGAAAATGTTTAATTTACTTTATAATTAAAATGAAATTTTTTTATAATCAATTAGCTCGGATTCAAAATCAGAATTATTATTATTACTTTTTTTTTATCTCTATCTAATTCATTTAAGAATATAATTGGACTATGACATCAAAGATTCATTTAAGCAACGAGAACGAAAATTTTTGTTTCCAAAACATCAAAGAGTAAAGTTATTCTCATTACGATTCCTGTCCAGGCTCCTGAGAAAACAAACAGCCCCTTGCTAAATTAGAGCAATCTGCACATTCAGGAACTTGAAAAATACATTGAACAGACGAGAATATATGAAAGGACACCCCCCCCGGAACAAATTTCCCCTTTTCCTTTTTCCTCCTTTGGTTGCTTGCTTGTTGCTGGCAGATCATCATCAGCTAATGTGTATTACTGCTATCAAAACACCAGTACTCCCCACCGATGGATCAGACTATTTAGAATTCATCGTGGAAGTGATCGTAGTCTTCGTGGTTGTCGTCGTAAATAGTGCTGTAAAATGTGTATTCATGGTTCAGCATCTCGTCAAGCGTTAGAGAACCATCCCCATTATCATCAGCCTGAAATTGAACAAAGGCAAAAGTTACCAGATTGTTGTGATATAACGTATGCATGCACTCATTGCCTGTGTTTTGAGTCACATTCTTCATCGGGTAACTGCATGACTTAGGTCTGAAAATTTCTTAGCCAGACATAGCCACTTTGCTAACATAACTCATAGATTCAACTTGTTATGTCCATTTTAGTTCTTAAAAATTATCATTCTGGTAATGGTCAGTTCATCGGTAATTGTAACTTCTAAGCATTCGGGGAGCTACTTGAACAAAGGATAAATTGGAAAGACAAATATGAGAGGTTTAAAAATGGAAACTCACTTCACCAATCAGATAACTTGTGTAGTACTTAGCATGAGAGAATTCTCCCGGCTTAAGGTAACTAAGTATGGGAATTAATTCCTTCATGTCCAAAAATCTGAAAAAAACAGTATGTTGTAGAAAAGTGACATTAATTATACAATATCAATAAACCACTGATAAACAAAGGTGCATTATTGTTAAAAGTAAAACGCTTTAAGGTCCAGGAGCGATCAGTACCCATTATTATCCACATCAAGCTGATTAAACTTTTCTATTGCAGTTGGAACATGATCTCCAGACTTTTCAAATGCAGCACAAACCCTGTAAGTCCCATAAGCATGCTTGGAGAACTCCACCGAATTGAGTTTCCCATCCTGATCATCATCCATCCGTCTGCACATCGTAGAAAAACATTGCATTCAGTGAAGATGCCAAAAAAAAAAAAAAAAGGCTGGATTAGATCGTTACAGCAATGTTTGTAAAAAGTTGATGAAACAGCGTAACTGAAACGTCCTCCGTATTTGTATAACTACCCAATTAAAAGAACTTACTTTATTTGTTCCCTGGTGAGCCATTTCTGAATTTCTTCATTCTTACTATCCTCTGGATGCAAGAAACTGCAAAGCATGGATATTGGTGGCCATAAATCAGACTCCGGAGTATTTGCCAACTCTATCTATGTATAATCGATTATAACACGAAAATTGGAATACAAGATAGAAATTGGAAAGATATCTACTTGTTAAACTCCTCGTAGTTAAGACTTCCATTTCCATCAAAATCTGCATTCTTGTATTGCTCCTTCCACCATCCAGCTTCACCATGCCCCACATCATTTTTCTCTGCACCAAATTCATTTTCGCTTAGCTAGAAAATTACTTTCATCATTTGCTGCTTTGGGGTTGCCAATAAAAGCAAAAAAACGAGAAGGGAAACACGCAAGAAAATGCAAAGAATTTATTCGGCAATGCCAAATATGCAGCATGAAAAATTGACAATAAATTACCTATGTCTACAATGGAAAACTGAGGAAAATACTCGCTGAAACTGATTTCTCTGTCTCCATCCTTATCGTGCAATTCGATTTCTTTCAGTGTCCTGTGGTGTAGACGACCGATTGCTTGTTCTCTATTCCACGCCTCTAGCTCCTCAAAACTCACCAGTCCATCTTTGGGTGCCTTGTCCAGGAATGGGAATAGAACAAGCAGCCTCAACGTAATGTTCAACTTCCCCTCATTATTAAAATACTTGTGACCATCATCCTCAACCTTAACATCAGAATGCTGATTCCTTTCCAAATGAATGGTGTCACCCTGCTGCCCCTTCACGCCGGGGATGCCTCTTCCCTCCTCCTCCATTCGCTGCATTTTTGCCACCAAGGGGTCGAAATTTGGAAATTTGTAACCAAGACGGCGATTTAGGCCAAGGCCACCACCTCCTGTAGGTTGTTTGAATCGATAAATGATGATAAAAATGACAACGGCGGTGGCTAGTCGGGCATAAACCACCGCCCTCTCCATTTGCGGCCACTGTTGGAGCGGCTTCGATGGTGCGGGGAAATTGTTTGAGAAGGAGAAGTTGACAAAAGGCTGCTAATTTCCATTCTTTTTCCTTTTGTGTAAGTATGTCGACTGCCTCTCCATTGGGTGGGAGAAACGGTTATTGACAGTTAGAAGCGAAGGGCAATAAAACATTGAAACTTATTCTGATATAGAATTGGCTATATCTCGTCTTGGATTCCGATATTTGTACGAGTTAACGGTGGAAGAAACTTTGGAAAGACGGAAAAGGGATTTTGTTTTGCTTGGATTGTGCGGGGTGGCAAAGAAATGAATGTTTCAGTCTTTCGTGGACACCTTGATAGGTTTTTATGATTTTAAAACTTAATTTTAAGAATGTAGAATTTATGTAAATAAAAAAATTATTATTATTATTGTATAATTTATGATATAATAAATTTTTTTATAGACTAAAGAAAAACAAAATTTCAAAACACAATCCCTTCGTTCTACGAATTAGGCAAAAGTAAACGCTACTATTTTGAATACAAAGATAAAATTAGTATTAATAATAATATTATTATTATTATTGTTATATATTCGAACAAAAAATTTCTACATTTCCTTTCTTACATTACGCTCTTTCAAACACACAAAGGACGAAAAGTTTCACTTTTCTCTCCTTTTTTTCTGCTTATTTTCCTCCCTTTCATTTTCATCTCCCTTACTCTCACATTTTCTAACCAAACAAAGACTTGGTAGCGAAACATGCATTTGCCCGGTTAACACAGGAGGGTCGTCAGAAATAAAAACATTAAACCATAAAGTCATTTACTTTAAAAGGCGTGCACCAGCTAATCGAGCGTCCATCAGATTGACCTCCACGTTCCTTGACTCGGATTAACACAAGATATTAAGAACGTCTCTTGTCTTGCCAGTTGCCACAAGGAGCATCCAATTTGTTTTAAATAACGACGACGGCGGTGAAAAACCCACCACCTAATACTAACCTTAAAATAAACATTGCAACTATCGCTGCATTAAAAATCCGAAATCAAATGAATACCATTGAGGAACCTTAAAAGCAATGTTGCATGATTTCCAGAATGAACACAAGGAATTGGTAAAACAAATCATTCAATTGATTTGCTAAATCCAGAAATTTACCAATATCCTGCCGCCAGGGCTGTCAATGATTCATGGTGACCAAATAGCGAAGCATGTGAATGCCATTTAGCCAACTGATTTGACATTCTGGTTCTCTTGTGCCATCCACAGGGTGCAAAGTCAGAAAAGGAAATTTTGGGAACAGCCTGGCCCAACTTAACATTGTAACTAAAATTCAAAAAGAAAGATCATACATGGCCATATACATCTGTGAGGATTTATAAAGGAAGACTAGCTCCAAACCACAAGTTAGATGTTCAGTCCATATGTGTAGCGGAATTTTGCAGGCAAGGCCAGTCCAACTCACAAAGATCACACGGGGACTGGCCATCATTGTCCTTCACACCAGTGTCTGCATTTTGCTTCACAAGAAACTCAGCAATGTCTTTCCTCTCGCATACAACAGCATAATGCAATGGTGTTTGACCTTCGCTGTCCTTCCAATGTGGTAAAAGAAGGAAACAAAAGAAAATTAGCAATAACAGCAGAAGATAGCAATGACAGGATGAAAACACCTCCGTGAATGAAAAGTTTACAAAGTGGGCGGGTTTCCAAGGCTTGAACTTGGGATGGAACTGAAAACAACCTAGGAAAAAAAATAAAAAAAAAAAAGATTTGAGAAATTATTTCTGTTACCTTTGCATTTATATCAGAATTCCTTCCAACAAGAACTTCGACAATCTTAAAGTGGCCACGGTCCACAGCCCAATGCAAAGGGGTCCGACCTTCACTGTCTGAAAGCAATCAAAACAAAGTATTGAGGGGAGAAAGGTAGCTTGAAGACCATTTGGGTGCAAGTAAGAGATACAAAAGTCAAGAGTTCCTCAAAACTCATGAAGAACTAAAGAAGCATAAATAGCAAGAATTGAGAGTAAACCCAACTTTCTCAATTGTAAATAGTTTCCCAGTTATTTTGATGTTTTAAGCAAGTAATCTTATACAAGTCTCATCATAATAGCTGGAAAAAATTCTCATGCTGTCAAGGAAGTGCCTTTACAGCTTATCCTGCATGCCATAACTAAAAGGTTTTCAAGCATACTGTCAAAAAACCATTCAGTCCAAAGGTTTAAGTTGTTAGGTGAGGCCATAGAATAAATAACACATTAAACTCTAATACACCTCCTTATGCAAAAGCCTACTCTCTTGGGCTGAAAGCGTGAATAAAACATAAACTCATATTACTTGTAGAAATCCACAATTAAAAGTGAAGGTAACATGATTTGAATTCATAACTTTTTAGTCATAAAAGTTCTAATACCATATCGAATAATTATTCAACCCAAAAACATAAGCTGTTGGATGAAACCTGAGAATGGATTATACATTAGTCTCTTAACACATCCTAAAAAAAATAACCTCAATTCAGTGGCTTGGCAGTTATAGACCTCAGATGCCACATTTCCATGATGCTTTGTAGTGGGGAATATTTTACTAACACTTCATTCTTCTCTATGCTCCATCCCCTTCATCACATCAGACCACTTCAAATTGTCTTAAAAGCTTTCTTATCACTACTTACCTATGTGATTTCACTTGTACAAAAAGCCTGCTTGACATTCATTAAACTACAACAAGCAGAAAGATGGATAACGAAGCCACTTAAGCAGCTCAGTCTGTTCATATCCCAAGTATTTACATTGACAACTTCAGCAGTCACATCAACATCTTGCAAAAAGAAATAGTGACAGTTTAAAATGTAGCAATAATTAGAAATAAATAAAAAAGAGTGGTGACAAACCTTTCACATTCACAGAAACACCACCATCGATACATTTGAGAAGATTATTCACTTCTCCTTCTCTGGCAAAAGCATGAATAGCATCCATTTTCCTGAGAAGAAGGCAAGAAATATAAGGCTTTCAGTCTTTCGACAAAAGTTTTGGTTCCTCATGACAATAGTTTCTATGTCACAAGAAATGATCAAATAAATACACATAATAAATTACCATCAAACCCTAACAGGACAAATCTAATGACAAAGCGAAGAATTTGCAATACTCAAATATGCAAATGACACATTACAATATAATCAAGGCATTTCGATTTAAAAATATTTCTCAACTTCCAACACATATTCAGGTTACATTTATCTAGAAAAGAACTTTGGCCTCAATTCCCAAACAGCGAGTAATGATATTAACCCTTCCATTGTGCTGCACAATTCAAAATTAAAGATTCTGACCCTAACATGTTCATCATCCCCATTAAACATTGAAAAATCATACTACAGCATGTATGTTAGAAGTTGTGTTTTTACTACTACCCTTCTTAGACAGCAACAGAAAACGTTCTGCATGCAAATGTTAAATGTTAGGCATAATAACTCTCAAGATCATCTCATTAATGCGCTAAACAAATTAGGTGCCAGGAGGTACACATTTTGTGCATGCACACAGAGAGAGCAGTAAGCATGCTCCAAAAATAAAGCCAAATCAACTGAAAAGCACTCTTAACATGCCATCAAGTTCTATGATGCAGCTTGTAACACAAGAATATCTGAAAGTATCATATAAACAGTTGAAGTATGTGCAGTTTGACACATGGGCCCCGTGTTTATAGATCAAAGAACCATCTCCTAAGGGACACCTCAGTGGTTAATAACTTAAACTTCTATCCTTGAGGTCTCAGGTTCTAATCCTAGGAAAGGAGGTAAGGAATTTATGGGAATGGGGAGAGCTACCCCCATTGTGTAGCTCCCAGCCCAATGGGCTCCCTAATGGACCAAAAAAAGGAAGATCAAAGAGCCTTACAAATCATTTCCAGATTCTTCCTCATAGACAAAAGTGCTGAAGACTGGGCCCATAGGTCCTTTGGTGTCTGTCCTCTGTCCTTCACCATCTCCACCTTTGCTCTTCCAGGCATCCATAGTTTAAGAGGGGAAATTAAAAAAAAAAGAAAGACAAAAAGGAAAAAAAAAAGAAAAAAACAACAAAACAAAACAAAAGGAGGTAGTACAATTGAAGTAACTACCATTTACCAGGGTGAAATAAAAACAAAAAGATCTTGAAACAAGAACATAAAAATCTCACCACAACTAAACCAGAAGCCCAAGAAGGGTACAGCTCTGTAACAATATCAATGTACTTCTGCATTGCATCTTCAGGAGGCATAACACCCAATTTCTGCCAGGCTTCCCTAATACAAATCACAAGCAATAATTATCAGAACATCATTAACCAGCTGTGAAAGATTTACTTAGAAATAGAAACATATGTATTCCAACTTGGTCCCTTTCTTTGTCAAAGGATATAGAACTGACTTTCTGGCTTATGAAGAATGCATACATCTGCAGCTCTGCCCATACACACAAGCAAACATACACCCGCATATTTTACGAATAGGGGGAAGAAGATGAATAATTGTCGAGAAAAATTAGCTGTATGAGTCCAATAAGCAGTAAAGTGCAATTTTCTGTCAAAGAAAAAATGTACACCTTAACAAAGATATTGAAGCATTCCTCTAAACCGGGCCCATTTGTTGTTAAGGTCTCAAGTTTCCCGCTATTTGCCATTAAATGTTCCAAAAATATTTTGCAATCTTCAAAACAGCTACATACATGCTATTTTTTTCAGGTATGTACAATGGGGTAACAATTTCCTGGAATGGAAGAGAAAAGGAAACAGAAAGAAGAACACATAAATCAATTGTAGTCGTTGAAGAACTAAATTGCAAAACCTCATCACTTTTCTCATCTATTTGGTCCAAAAACAGACGAGGGGATAGCAAAGCAAGAACATGATAGGAAAAGGAAAGCTACAGATCTTCGGTAAATTTCAAAAGTCTCCATCCAAAATCTCCCAGACTTTGAGAAGCAGCTGTTGGAGGCATACAACTGTATTCATAAGCATGCCTACTTGACTGCGCATTCCACACTAAAACATAAACATGATCCATACACCAAGCCGGAGCCATATTAGGGCTGCAATCCCGCGTTAGGATGGGAAACCAACGTTAGCAAGACTAAAATCGCAGGGAAAACGATGTTCTGATTCCACGATTATATCCAGTTACGTATACGCGGCATGGTTAGTCACAATCGTAGATTGAAGAAGTAAAATTAATGCAATACCACTTGGCACGGGCGGTCATTTTGATAGCGGAAGGAGGGGGAGCACTGCAAGGTCCTTCAGTGGCGATCTTGTACAAACCATAAAGCTGCAACTGCACGTCGCTCGACACCTTCTGGGAAAGCCGATCGGAGGCAGCAGCCGCGACGAACGCCGTGGCCGCACTGAACATCTCGTCCAGTTCCGTACTCTCAACGCCCTCCCAATCGTCATCGTCGTCGTCGTCGACGTCGCTGCAGGGCACGCTCTCGTTCCTGACGCTGCCTTGCTTGGCCATGACCGAATCAGTGTCGCGCGGGCCGCTGAGGTCTCCGGAGCTGAAATCGCGGCTGGGGGAGACATTCTGGGCGGTGCCGGGTCGGGGCGCGGCGGAGTTGCGAGAGATGGAGAGATTGTCGTCCTTGAAGGAAACGACGACGGAAATGAGTTTAGACAGAAGGTAAGAGAAGATGAGGCCTATGAATATGGATTGGAGAAACTGGTGCCACTCTGCCATGGCGGTGATGTTTGTTGTTTCAGCCAAAAAACAAACAAAAAAAAAAAAAACAAAACAAATTTTTTTAAAAAAAATTTACAAAACAACAAACTAGCGAAATCGAGAAACGAACCAGAAAGAGACTAACAAAAACACTATCCCTACAGCTACACCCTGACCCTAGACGATGATCCACGCGGGGAATTTCTAAGAAAGAGGAAGGGAACAAAAAAAAAAATATATATATTTTTTTTGTTTTTTCATTAAATATTAATTACTCCAGAATTTTATAAATATTTATTTTTTTTTTAATGTCGCATTATGAAAAAATAAAAAATAAAAAACAAAAAAGAAAAAAAAAAGAAACCTCAAAACACGTTAAAATTGAACAAAACATCTTGAATTACTCAATTTCTCGGAATTTTACTTTTAAAGTTTATTCAATTTTTTTAAAAAAATTATATAATAAATTACTTAAAATCGAAAATTAAGTAAAACTTTTTCAAAGTATGCTTAATTTAAGCTTTTTCAATGTATTACAAAGACAGGATGTATGGACTATTTTGTGGTGTATGCAAGCAGATTGTAAGCTGTTCTTTGATATCAAGGAAGTTACAGAATATTAAAGTACATTTTTGGTAAAGTAAAATTTATAAACTCCTCGTTTTACGTTTTTCTTTCATTTTCTTTTCGCGTAATTATTATTTTTTTTCCAAGTTATTTTTATACCCAATATTTCAAACGAGTGATTTTCTATTTATTTTATTTTTTTAAAAAATAATACTTTACTTATATGTCAATTATTACGTCTGTAAATTAAAGATTACACTGTATGATTAACCTCAAGTGGCTACTTAAGTGTTATCAGAAAATTCAAAATTTTATGTTGTGGGCAAAGCAATAGTGCAGGAAAATAATCCTGAACAATGCTATTTTCCATGTTAACGAAAACGACAATTCAACATCAATCCAGACTCCCAACAAGCCTTCTTCTGCTTTCAGTCCATCATGTTTGACCCCATAAACCAATAAGATCAGATTTGCTATTGCCAACTTTGAGCTGCCGTTGACAGCAATAATGTTTATGGCTCACACTGATATATTAGTAGACACAAAGAAGCATCTACTCCTATCTAAAACTTAGATTCTACATAGACAAAAGCTTAATACAAATGCCCCAGAGATTTTCGTCCTATTTCCTCCTACTTGTTGTCTATTACAAAACCAGAACCAGAAGCAGTAGACAGAAGGAATGGCAAGAGTTGATATTAGCTACTGGTCAGATCAAGCATTCTTTATACTTTTAGCAACTCACTGCAACAATGTCAATGCTTGCAATTTCCATAGCCTGCAATACCAAAAGGAATAACGACATTCGTGAAAAACGAGTCTCTGCATAATCAGCCTCCTATGTATGCAGAAGGCCCATCTAGACTATAATATTCTACGAGAATGAGAATGTACTTGGATCCACAATGGTAATAGCCCCAGTTTGTTGAAAATCACAGTCGTAGTCATGCCTTCCCATGGCTTGATAGTATGCATTCATGGTGAATGCTGCGTGTGCTCTAACCGTATTGGGTAGGAAGCACTGGCCGCCTTCTTGAATTGGTCCACAGTTCACTCCGAGCCCACATACATAATCGATATTTCTTTGTAGAGCCTCTGTATCTGCTCCTCTTTTGGGAAGGCACCACTGCTTCGCTTCAGGCCCTTGCTTCGGACTTCCAGGAGCCATTGGCACTGGGGTCGGGCTCACCGGAGTGGGTGAATTACCAGCCTGCCGGATCAAATTTTGCCACTGATCAGATTGTATAACATAATGATGAGAAAACTAACAATCTTTAGTATCTAAACTCTAAAGAGGGCACATTTTCACCGTGAGCATAAACTACTAGAAGGCCAACTGTAATGACTAAGAAATATGTAATATGGTTGTTTCTGCTAGCAGCAGCTACCGTGGGCGTGGGCCTCAGGATCCCTATATCATACACCGGTGTCATGTCTGGTTGGAACAATCCGAAATTTCTCTCACATGTTGGTCCAGGTTTGAGATCTTCATTGAAAAGCGCAAAAATGTATGTCTCAAATGTCCGGTTTGGCATGAGCGGGGTGCCATTACAGGATGACACATGCTCCATGAGTTTTTGATTGTAATAAGCTGCATTTTCTACAGTAGCTCCAACTTGTGACGAATCCCCCTGTGATGGCCATCCGGTTTCGGCTATTCCTATCTCAATATCAGTAAAACCAAGTAGTTTTATTGCTGAATAAACCGCATCCAGTTGTCCATCTAACATGTTTGTGTAAAGAAGCCTGGTATTTTCATCAAACACTCCAGGATTAGGCTTAAATAGTGCATAATCGAGAGTCTCAGCAGAGCAGCCGAAGAATGGATATGGATTGATCATGAAAGATGAATTTGTAGCTTTAAGGAAGCTGAGCAATGGCTTAAGCACATGGGTATCGTAGCCTTGCCGAAATTTGCCTGTGGATGGTGGGCTTGAATTTGAGAGGATGCCTAAAGAATGAGGTGTAGAGACTTTAATTGTACTGTCTAATGATGCAGCAACAAGAGCAGTGTGAAGAGCTTGCATAGCTGGAACAAGGCTACCTATCAATAGCTTGTTTGCAGTCAATATCACTTCGTTGCCAACTAAGATGCAGACTATGTTTGTGGCTGGTAAGTGAGACTGGATATTAGATTTTAACCATTCTTCTGCAGAGTCTATCTTCGTGAGGCGGGGGATTTGATCGTTAGGAACTGAGACTGTGACGGCGATGCCAGTGTCAGCAAAGGCTAGTAGTATTTCGGGGTCGCTGTCAAAGAGCCTGACACGGTTAATTGTGGTTGATTCCGATAGAAAATGTGCGACTTGTTCTGGCGGGGGAAGGTTGTCCGCCACCGTGCCATAGTTGACTCCAATGCTTGCTTCCACTGCTAAAAAAATAGCAGCATTTGTTATTTTAGTTACAAACCCCTCTCTTTAATTGGGTAACTCTTAGGATATTAGTTGTTACATAGACCAATAAATTCATTGTTATGCTAATGAGAAGTGGGATATAGAGCCATACCTTGAATAGCAATTGATTTAAGAAGCACAATCATAGTGATCACTGAAGCACTAATAGTAGCCATGCTTTTCTCCACGACTCCAAGGTTGTGGGGAGTGGGGATAGCTGTGAATGATGCATCTAGGTGCAAGGTAGCTTAATTCAAGAATATTGGCTTAGTTGAGATGCCTTTCTTTGTTCATTAGAAAACTTTAAATGCTACTTCCTGTCCGAATCTGTTCGACCCCTAGTAGCTTTTTGAAAGAAATTATGTTGTCCAATCTTGATAACTTAATTCCCAGTTAGATATTGACATTAGTGTTGCTACTTGCTTGAATATCATGGACATAATGACATTGACGACCTACAAATGTGCAGGGAGTATTTTGGGGCTTGCTGAGGCAGCATTGCATGAAAAATGGCTTCCGCAGGAAAATGCAGGATAAAGCAGGTGTTCAAAATTAAAATTTTCAAGGTATTGGTTGGTGAAGCATTCTCATAAAATTGTTTCTTTTTGCAAAATCTATCAAACAGTGGCTTTTCTTTTGAAACACAAACACGTATGGGATGGGACCTGCGTTCTTCTATACAATACAAGACACCCAACATATTCGCTTTGCAATGAAAAAACTAGACGATTATGAAGAAATTAATTTAGAAACTTAGGTACCAATATGCCCTTTTAGCTAGTTTTCTTCTTCAAACGCACGATAGATCCCAAAAACAATGTAATACTATTCAAAGTTCAATCCTTATTTGTTAATAAATGGTAAAAATTCTTTCCTACTTGTTCCATTTAAAGTCTAGTATAAGTGGAAGACCATGGGGAAGGCAATTATTGGAAGCTATACGAATCCTGGAGTAATTTCAGTTAAAAAGAGAATTAACAAAATAGCTTTATAAGGTATCTCTTCATAACTTGCACCAAAAGGGTTTGTTCCACGGAGGAGGAAACAGAAGGTAGGAACATAAAATAAAACAAAATTAACAATCTTGTTACTCCTTGGCCATTCATATTATTAGACAGGTATAAAGAGAGTTAAAAAACAAAACTCTCTCTCTCTCTCTCTCCTCTTTTGCTTGACAAGGCTCTAGGAGGCAAAAAAAAAAAAAACAGAATCTTGCCTTTTTCTTTTGTTTGAAAAAGAAAAGAATATGAGAGAACTTATCTGACAAGCACTGGCCTGGAGAGGGGGCAGAATCCAATTGCTTGGCTGAAGAGAAAAGAAGCAGAAGCTTTCCTCTTTTAACATTGCTTGCTCAAATGAGCATTTCAGAAATAGCAGCACCAGCAATCCGACACAGATGAAGAAAAACACACTAAAGTGCCTTGTTTTTTTTTGGTAGATGTACATAATGCTAACTGTGGTTGGAATACTCATTTGAGCAAGAAACATTCCAAAGAGGCCTGCCCCAATTTCCCTTTCTTCCATCGTCATCCTCTGAGGTAACCTGCAACATTTATGGCTGGCTAGAATGTAGGCACATTGTATTTGTTATATGTGGAACCCACCTTGCCCCTTTGTTTAATTTTACTAGTTACCAAAACCTTAAGAAATGGACTTAAAAAGACCAAAGAATTTGTCGAAGTACAGTAGTTAGACTTCCAGCCTATTTGGATGCAAAAGACCAAACTACTCCCTTATTTTCACAAGGGCCATACGGGTATAATTTAAGAGTAAACAATAGAGGATATCTAAGGGTTGTTGCAAAATAAGTGATATTTTTTGACAAGGGCAATATGGGTATAATTTAAGAGTTAACAAATAAGTGGTCAGAGTTGACAGGATCGACTTGACTGTTAGTTGAAAGGCAGAAAACCAAAATGGAATTCTAGGTGTTCACCGAATGGTAGTTCACGGTTATGGTTGAGAATCAACAACTAGCAAGGAGAGATTAGGACCACAAAAAAAAAAAAAAAGTTCAATAAATGTGAAATATGGAATTGTCCATACAAAATAAGTAATTATAAATTCCATTTTGTAGCAGCTATTCCAAGTTCTGACCATTGACTATTTCAGTTTATGCTCCCACAAAAAACGATTGGGTTCATTGGATTTGTTAATTTAGCATATGTCATTAACTACCCTAAGTAAAGCAAATATTGGTTGTTAGGGGGGAAAAAAATAAAAACAAAGTTAAAAATTGCCCCCCCGCGTGCATAAACATAATTAGATAAGTCAGTAGGTATGAAGGGGGGAAACCATCTTAATTGTCATTTTTTGTATCCTATTTTAACTTACGAGAGCCCTAAATAGGATATGATGAAGACCCAATTGGTCCTTTTACAAAATGTGATGTCAGCTTTATACGATATATGGAGGTTCTAAAGAAGCACGGAGATCGGTGACTAAGAAAATATTTCAAAATGATTGACTAGCATATACTGATTTACAGATGATTATTTTGGGCTCATTAGATTAATCTCCCAGATTTTTTTTTTTAATTTTATAACAAAGAAATGAGTAAAGAAAGAACCCCATAATGGTATAAATCATTTTGCTTTAACATTTGTCACGGAGGTCTGAAGAGTGGAGGTGGGGGATAAAGAACATATAGACAAAGACCAGGCAAAAGCTTAGATATTTCATGGTCAATTTTGGCAACTCATGGAATTTGTCCCTTTATATGTGGAATTCTCCTCCACCAAACTTCCGTAACTTGTTCCATACGGTGCTTCCGAGAGTGGAGCGATCACTTGCGAATTTATTTTCTCTTTCATTCTTCTCCTTAATCTTCAGTCATAAAATACATAAATATAAACCTTTCAACACTCTAGTTTGGTGTTGCATCAAGCCACCTAAATTATGCTGATGTGAGACCTTTTTCATTCTCTATACATCAAATTATTTTTATATTCTCTACATTTAGAGTGACTTTTTTTTTATTTTATTAAAATATATTATTGTGTCAAGAATAGTGATATTAGAAATAAATTAAATATAACTTACTTCTAATAAATTATATTTTAAAAAAAATAATTATTATATGACAATAATTTATCTTAATTCACGTAATAAAGATAATTAAAATTTGAAATGAATTAATTTATTAAAATTAATCAGATTGATTCTCATATTTTTTAGAATTATTGGGACTAAGAGCCCGGCTTTTCTAATCCTAAAATTTTCCCTTTCCTTGAAAATTTTTCATGTGCCAATAGACGCACTCACCGGTCATCACGCATCGTCATTGCGAAACAGCAACAATGACATGAAACAGGAAATGCTAAGCAATCTATTTACCTAAACGTTCTAAGATTTAAGTGATGAGCCATCCCAATTGAACAGAGACAGGGAGAGTTTTGCTTCTTATAAGCTGCAAACCTATCTCGCTCTGTTGGGGGGGGGGTTTGAATTTGAATAACCCATTGATAAAATAAGGGTTAAAAAGATCCAATCCTTTGGTTTTTTATTTTTGGTTTCCAATTCACATTCAGACGATTTTTGCCGATTAAAAATCAATTCTTAAATGCCAAGCCTCGAACTGAAGCCAAACATTAAAAAAAACGTAAATAATTGCGCATCCGGGGAATCGAACCCCGGTCAGTACCGTGGGAGGGTACTATGATACCACTACACCAGATGCGCTCCTGACTTCGGGTTGGCAATAATATTTTATAATCTAATTCAAATAGAGTAGGTAGTAACAAATACTCTTGTACGGAGTTTGGCAGAATATAATGGATTATTTTAAGAAAATGCTGCTGATTATATTCCACTATACTTTGTTACATTCTACAAAACACATCTATTTAGCTTCTGGGAAGCACTTTGGTCATTGAGATACAAACCAACTTTGATGGCAATAAATGAAAATAAAACAAATTAACAATTGCCTTCAATAAACATGGTTGTCTATGTGGATTCAAATTGATGAACATGGTTACATCATATAGCAGCTATCAACATTTCGCAACTGAGAGAGACAAAAAGATAAAATAAAGAAAATGAAATGAGGTCACCGGCATCCCAGGTTGGCTCTTCCATCCGGGCCAATGGTGGAATTTGCACAAAGCTTTTGGAGATCAATGTAGCCTATGATGGTGTCCTCAAAAACAGCATCTGCCAGTTGAGCTTGTTCAAAAGTGGAGCCTGATAGTACAGCATTTCTAAATACTGCTCCTTGGAGATTTGCTTTCCCAAAATTAACTCGATCTAAAACAGCATTGGAGAAGTCTACGCCTGAAAAAGGTCAAAAAAGAAGAAAGTGATGCAGTGTATACGATAGCAACACGTCCTACACAGTTTGGCATTCTAAACAAAAATAAAACTTCTCCAATTATTGCTAGAATAACAATCCTTTTTTTGTTTCTCTGTTTTTTTTTTTTCTGTCCAACTGAACAGAAATATGGTGTTATTTTCTAATGCTTAATTTTCTCAATGCCTGAGTAAAACTTAAAAGAATTCAGATGGTCAATATCTCAGGTATATGCTCTGACAAAGTGATGATAACATAATTAGAGGGCTGTAAATATCAAGCTTTCTAAGCCTCGAATTAGCTTCAGTACTCCAGACTGTTCCCAGGATTCAACCTGGATCAGTTGATCAACAATGTTATGTTACCACATCAAATTGCTACTCAACCTTTATGTTTAAATTGTTTGGCTATTTTACAAAAAAATGTGCTTTACTCTCTTAATACCTTCAACCTAATTTAAAAATTTAGATAAAATAATACATTTTAATATCATTGATATGTATAAAATTTTATTTTATTTTTAAATTTTATATAAATATATTTTATATAAATATATATTTATAACAATTAGTATATGTGTTCATACTTAGTGTCCTTCTCCCCATTTGGACTAAATACCTCTATTGGAATATATATTTATTACAACTAGCATATGTGTGCACACTTAATATCCTTCTCTCCATTTGGACTAAACACATCCGGCCCTTTCACCATCTCCACTTGAGAACATACCTTCAAACACAAAGGGAAGCCCAAGAGACAAAAAATTTTCCCTGCTTTTCACAAGGCTCTGTACATAAGATCGCACATGCAAGTGTGTATTAAACGTGGAAGTGTGATAGCATGCATGATAAATGTGGTATGTTCCATAGTTGATAATGGGTTGAGTCATGTTTCCCCAACAAAAACGTTTGTGGTTTTCCTTCTCATGCATATATCCACAAATGGGAGATAAGCAATAGACAACTTCAATAACGGAATGATAAGTTACCCTTGAAGCTAGCTCCAACAGCATAAGCTTTTGACATCACCACTTCTGACATGTCAGCACCATCGAACTTGGCATCTGACATGAGTGCTGCTGCAAGAGACTTCCCCTTTAAATTGGACTTGTCATTTGTATAATCACAAAAGCGAAGATCTATTGGCTTGTCATAAACACCATTAGCCTGACCAATAGTGTTCCCAACAAATGCCCGCTCACACCGGTTAGGCTCTGTTGACAGTGGGGGTAGCCTCTGCAAGGCAACCATGCCAAAGTCATGCATGTTATGAGCAAGTGCTACAATGATTATGGCAGCACCATCATCATCATCTTAATAATATATTCATTTGAGTTTGTAATCATAAAGCGCATGCCTGAAGTGTGTGAAAGTTAACGAGGGAAAGGGAAAATGTAAGATAAGCAGTGCTAGCTGGGTCATCAGGCCTAAGCAAATGATAAAGCAAGGTATAGAACCCTTTATTTGACAAGCTATATAGTGTCAAATAAAGTAGAAAAGATTCATAGGATGCATGACACTCAACAAGGCAAAAAGAGATGACAATTTTTTTGCCATTCCATAGCATGACAATGGCAACCATCTAACTCCCCTCCTTTCCCAAAAAAATAAGCCACAAAAGGCTAAAACTGTGCTTTGTCAGCATTTTATAGTTTGTAGGTTGGGATAGTCCTTCTGTTGTTTCCTTAAATCAGCAAAAAGAAAAATACTTGGAATGCAGTTTGATCGAGCATTTCGTTAGTCCCAACAACCATCAGCATCATGCCTCCTTGTCTGGCTAGTTGGGCAACCCTAAATAGGGAATCTTCCCATTAAGCATCGACCCAAACAAGTACATTTGCAGAAGAATCAACAACTCAACCCCTCTAATCTTCTATTTATGCAATTAACAGATCCCACTTAAGCATTGGATCTCCCAGGCCAGACCAATTTTGGGTGCGAATTTTTACCCTTTCAGCTTCAATTTAGGTAGAGACCAAGGGAATTTAATATCTAAACAACACCACATTGATCAAGACCAAGGGACTTTACCATTAAAACAAGTGCAGAATTTGAAATTTGTAAAGTGGAGGTGGCCAGTGGCCTTCACCTGACTGGCGGCAAACACAGGAGATGCAACGGTGACAGCCCAAGCAGCAAGAATGCCACAGGCCACACCATTAAGCTCCTTCGATTGAAGCACGGTTTCACTGGAATTATAGCCATCCCTGCTAGCTACTCACCAGAAAAAAAAAAAAAAAAGGTAAAAACAAACATAAAGCAACAACCTTTACTCAACATGCTTTCTATAATAATACCCCAGGTGCTGAGGCAGACACACAAAAATCTTGGGTTTCCTTCCATTTTTTCTTTTTCCTTCTCCAAAGAAACACGAAAAAGAAAAGGCAAGAGGTGGAGGTGTCTTACTCTTACAAGAAGCAGAACAGCTGAATTTGACGGGAAGATGAGCCCCCGGAACGAGAAAACGGCGACGTCTCGAGGACGAACAACCAAAAAGGTAGCTGCTTTGAGAAGGTGAGAAGGAAACCGAGGCCATTTTTATTTTTATTATTAATTAATTTTTTCTTTTTCGGTCCCCAAGATGATTATATAGCAAAGGCTTTTTCACTCTTTCTTTGGCTTCTCTATCTATCTATCAACTGATCGTTTTCTGTGACTTCTGCTGCTCGTTCGTTATCCGTTGTTGGCTTACGTATTCGAGGGACATGACATCTTTATGTCTTACGTGGCTAACACGTGGATTCCACGTGTCTCTTGCGGTGTGTTTGGACGCTAGGGCATGCGCTGCCCATCCCTGTACCCATACTCGAACTATTTAGACACGTTAGGAAATCGTTTTTGATTTTTTTTTTTTGATTTTTTAAATGGAAGAAAGCATTAACGGATCTATGTGTAAGTGAGCGGGGGGGGGGGAATTTTTAAGAAAATGTGATGAAGCAATAAAAAAATTCACTGCAAATTTTTGTTTTCCCCACCACTAAAATCTTTGTCTCCACTCAATTTATAAATTAAAAGTAAAAGGTATTTTTATTAAATAGAATAATATCATCGACAAACATTTCAATTTTTTAAAATTTTTTATTCATCAATATGTAGATATTATTAACAATACTTTTTATTCTTAAATAAAGTCATTTATCTTTTTATCAAATATTTTTAAATATATATATTTATATATTTATATATTTATATTTCTAACTTACTTTTTTTTTTTCGCATATTACCTAATTTTCTTAAAGTTTCATTATATTGGCATGCTTAACTTGACATATTTTAATATAAATTTATATTATACTATCATAATCATAAATACATATTTATAATTCTTATTTTTAACTACAATTATATATATTAAAAATATATAATTAACAATTATATTAGTATAATTTATAAACTTTGCACTTAATTAATTATGTATACATAACATTTATGTTTTTGTTATACATTTTTACCCCTATTAACTAAAATTTCTTGATCCTCCGTTAGGGGTAAACTATCACCCAAACAATAATAATTTTGAGTAGGGTTTTGAAAAGGGTTTATCCGTATTTAACTGCATATCAAATTTAAAACGGATTGTGTGCCTTACTTTAAATCCTAAGAATTAGAGAGAATGCTGACAAGAAAATTCAAACCCAAACAAAGTGCATGGAGACAATTATCACTAAATTTCTATGTTAGGTGGTATAGTCAATATAGTTATATCATATCTAAGATTCTAATATGATATACAAATATGTAATCGGCTGAGAGAATGTTGTCAAAACTTCCACTATTTCCATCCATTTCTCTTAGCCTTAGGTGACATATTCTCCACACATTGTGCCAAAATATTGAAGTTTTAATAAAAAAAAACATAATTTTTATTTTTAATTTATTTTGGTCTTTAGTTCTTTATTACTACCCTCACATTACATTAGTAATTGATTCAATTATGTAAATAATGACATTTTCTATCAGCCTTCGTCCGGGCCTTCGGCTTGGTGGCTAAAACCTTACGTGTATCCTCTCTCTTCCTCTCACAATCATTAAGTCTACATATAAAATAAATAAATAAATAAATAAATAAATCTACTTACTACCATGAAAAGATTCAGATGAAGATATCCTCCATTGATTTCATCAAAAAAAAAAAGAAAAGGAAAAAAAGAAAAGAAAATCTGGTTATTCAAGATGATTATTTCATTGACTCTTAAAGTTTACAACTATTATCTCATTAATGAGTATTGTTAGCAGAGGATATGGAGTAGAATTGGAGATACAAATGAGACATTAACACTGAATGTTTTTACTATCCGTAACTGTGACCTAAAATTTCATTATGGTACAATTCTAACAACAATGGCATGGTAAAGCATTAATTTGTACGGCATTGACAATTGATGGTATGATTCTTGCATTGTATTACACTAGCCGTTTCTCAGCTACCACAAAGAATAAAAACAATCCGATACTTGGGCCACTTGTTCAGATTTTAACTTGCGTTCGAGTAAGTTAATACGATCCTTATGGAGCGGGGTTTACCCATTAAAAGTAGGATTTCTTTGGTTCTCAAAAAGTGATATTGAGTTGCTTAGTCCAATTGTGGGGTGTCCCAAGTGTTTTTTTCTTTAATGTCTCTCGTTGTTTGATAGCTTCTGATTTCTACATATTTAGCAATTTCATCATCATCAAGCCCGGTTGCATTGTTGGACTGGTTGAGATTTTTCAAGAGACTATGAGGTGTATTTCCTTTTTTTTTTTTATATATATATTTCTTTCTAATCACAATGCATATAAGGAGGATGGAGACGTTTGAGAGTAACTTTGTAAGCTTCAACGAAACTGCAAATCTGTATATCTGTCTCATTTTCAGTTGTTGATGGCTATTCACAAACCTAGCTAAAAATTTTAAGTTGGAATTGCATCACAAAGAACAAATGTATTGTAGTGTTACATTAAACATATACATATCCAGACAATTTTCTAGCCAATATTGCATTCAAGATGGAAGTATTATTCCTTAATTTTTAAATTACATACTTCAAATTCCTAACCGCCACTGGGCCTTGAAATTTTGGGCTAAATGTTGTTTAAAGCTTAATTTATTACATATTTACATATTTATTAAAACCGAGAAGGGACTTCAATCGGAACTTAGAAAGATGGGCAGCCATCCACAAGAACCCCTTTTGCGGTGGGACATTTAGCTAAGGGGCACCCTTCAGGATTATCTGAGTTGCTTCCCCACCAGCTGAAACCAACATTCCAGTATCCAAGACTGAAAAATATGAGAATCGTCATAAAGGCAGTGCCAGCATCAAGGCCACCAGATAAGATGTAATTGTAGCGTTTCCACCATTCAGTTTTGTAACTGAAAAGCACATATCCTGAAAGGAAGCCCACGAGGATCCAACTGGTGTAGTTCACTGCCGAAGCTGGGGGCATCATTGATGTGGAACCCAACAGGACAGGCATGTGAATAAGGCAAATCCATTTCTTGTCAGGAAACGCCTTGTGGGCAAGCCAGACCAGGAATGGGGCTATTGCCCCTCCAAGAAAGAACCAATTGACATCCCCATATTCTCCAAGCTCTCCGAAGATTCTGCGTGGCCCGACAAGGCCCCATATAACCGAGGCATCGAAAAACACTCTGTCCATTGGACATGTCCATGGACTGTCTGGCGGCAGATTATCTTTATCACAAAGATTGGGGATGACTGCCATCATCATCCATGCTGTCATCAGGTATACCATAACTGCTACTAGTGTTCCTACAACCTGCACAAAGCCAAAAACAATTACGTTTGGTTTTGGACGTTGATTTTATGTCATATTCTTTGGACACAAGTTCGATTGGCACCAAAAGCATAGCTTACCTGTGCCATGAACATTGATCTAGGGGGAATCTTCATGTAGTGGCCAAGCTTAAAGTCTGATAGGAAGGTCAGAGCTTGAGCCATACTGATGTATCCATACACCTTGAAGCACATATTAGCAACAGGGTGCTCAGGGTATGCATACCCAATGATATATTCCGTAATGATATTCAAACCTGGTTGCTGTATTCCAGCAAGAGATGCACAAAAAATGTCAAGCATGAATTTTATTCAATTTTCCTATTGGAAACGAAAAAGATTATTACAGCACTAAACCAATCCAGGTGTGTTAGGACCCAAGCCGACCACAGAGCAGCCTATAGTATCAAGCAACAGTAGCTCATGAGGCCCAGTCAATAAATTAGTAGAATCGGAGTGTTGAGGTATCTAGTTTCCCATTTCAGTTATCACGTAATTGAAAAGTTCTGAAACCTTTAACCCACGTTATATATTGTGTGATGTAAGGATAGAGTTAGTTATCAATGAATTGAGTAATACAATCTATTCTCTCTCTCTCATTTCCTCATATTCGATCCTGTTTCGTATCATTCTTCGTGATCCTAACTAGGTGCAATGGCACATAGAGTTAAATGAAGCAGAGGTAAGGCAATAAACAAAAATCTCCTCTAAAACGGCCTAAACAGAAAGAAAGAACAGCCAAGCAAGTAAGCTATCCTCACTAAACAGCGCCTCCCTTGCCAAGTTCTCGGCAATGGAATTTGAGACCTTTGAACATGTGTGAAAGTAGCCAATGAAAGAAAGGAACAGGCCAAGCATGAATTCCGGGACAGTGCTATGAAATATAATATATCTAAGCTTTTAAATTAAAATCTCCAAAACTTTTACCTGGTTTGTGGTGGCATTTATAATGCCAATTGGGAGGGTGAAGATAAAGGCAATGAAACAAGCCAGCAAAACGCCCCACCAACGCAATTGGAGGGACTCGTTGTAGTACTCACAAGCAAAAATTATGGCAGCAATATTAGTGAGGAGGATACCAAGGAACCACCAGGCGGGGACTGATTTATATCTTTTCATGAGCCTTGTATGTATATCAAGCTTTCTTTTCCCTCCAAATGCTCTACTGCTCAGCTTCCATATTTCACTGAATGTGAACCCAGGAAAAATAATACACAAAAGTAAGGAAAGGATCAATTTTCATTGATATGTATTTTATAATTTGAAGCAGTATATTGCTAACTCCACATGCAGCAACAATATAACGTGTGTTTCTCAACACAGAGAGACACAACAATGAAACTCATTTGAGATTACCTTCCATTAAAGAGTAGTACATGGACAAAGGTAGCAGACACTGCGGCAAATCCAATACCATAAGTCATAGCAAAGAAGGTGCTGAGATGCACGGGCCCCATTTGGGCATAAACCTTCCTGTCAAGATGAAACTCAGAATTCACAATGCTTAAGATGTCATATTTTGAACCATTTGATCTATAGAGTTCATTGGAATAGATTGGGAAGTTCTTGGCTTTGTAGACATCCATCCAATAGGTGATGGGGATCACCACATACATTACGAGGAAGAATCCAACAGCAACATTAGCAGTGGCAAACCATGGGCTAGCAAGTGGACTGCCGAGATATGATGAAATTGTCGACCAGTCAAATCCTAGGGAACCAATTCCCAAGCCCTGCAAACCTGAACCCAATTGCTGGACCAGAACAGACTTGGGAGCCAGCCAACACAACCAAGAGAAAGATGTTAACAACATGAAAAGATAGCCTGGGAGTACATAGTAAGCAAAGCTGGTCATCAGGACAAGCAGAAAGAATTGAATGCGAGTCATTCCACCCTTCGGTCTTTTTTCATTTTCGTGTAGAGCCCTGCAGAGATCCTGGTCACATCAGTTGAACATGCACACAGGCTACAAAACTATAATTGGCTGACTGATTACCAGTGCAGATTGCTAACACTTGTGTATACCTGAACAATGACACTTGAACAAGATTAGCCGGCCACCACATAGCCCCTGGTTCTACCAGATATCTCCTGAAAAGCCCTGCCCATCCGAATCCTAGCACCTACAGTCCAAAAGAAGGGTCATATTATATTAAACCTGAAAAAATATGTCAGATACCACTCATAGCAGATTGTAAAGCATAAAACTTGATCACCTACAAAAAAAATATTTGTGGTACAAATATTTGAGTGCTACCAAGTATAAAACATGGGTTAAATCTGAGGTTCCACACTGGATTTCATCTCTTCTTCCAATTCAACTAGAGCCAAAAATAAAAAAATAATAATAATAAATAAATATTAGGTGGGATTTCAAATACTTTGAATTATAGGTAGGAGACTTATTGATATGGAGTTTCTACTTTATTGTAAAGGAAAAATTATGTCCTTATTTAAAAAGAAGAAAAAAGAAAACAGCATAATAAAGAAAGAAAGAGAGAGAGAGAGAGAAAGGCCCAATTTACATCCAAGAGAAAAAAAAATCCATGTTTTTATGATTATGGCAGAAAAATCAACTATGATTTCTGTGCACAACTGGGAAGGAGACAAACCTGAGTGGTAATCATGACCAGAAATGCTGGAAGAAACCCGAGCTTCCTCTTATAAATCAACTTGACAGCGCTGAGAATGTGAGTGGCATACACAGTTCCAGCACCCGAATTGGCAAAGATGGTGATCAAAACATGTTCTTTGACATTGAAGGGTCCCGGATTCATGGTGAACGCCAACCTGGTACCTTCAAAGAACACGCGAGTTGGCAGCGTTCTGGCCATCAGATGGCCGAGCGGGACAACAGCAATCTGCGCTGAAATGGACGTAATTGTCATCGGCTGCGCCCTGTACCAGAAAAACTGGTTTGAGAAGGACAAGAGAACACAGGAAACAAGACCCAGAACCCACGTTCTAAACGTCATAACTGGCAAGGTGGGATCGTCTGTTTTTGGCACTGTTATCTCCACCTGCTTGATTGGGCACTCCTCATCGTCATCAACCTCCAGTTCCATGGTTCGAACAGCCTCTGCTGGGAACGACTCAGCCATGACAGCTTTTACCATGCACAACTACAGCAAACCTACAGATAAGGTGGAAATGCAGAACGCACCGAGTGGCGGTGGTTTAAATGGTACCGTATGATTGGGTGAGCAAATATATATACATACATACATATACATATATGTATACATATATGTATATGTATGTATGTATGTATGTATTTTTTGAATTTGACTACTTAATCTAAAGTAACGTAAATCACGGAAAATTTGCAAAACTCATCCAATAATCGATGTTTTTTTTTTTTTTTTTCTGTGGGAACTCAATAGTTTCACATCATCCCGTTTTCACCTCATTGTACATGTCACCATTTCTTTTCTTTTCTTTTTTTTTTAAATTCGACTATATAAATATAAGAGTGATGAACCCAATTAAACACAAATAATTTTAATATTATACATAAAGTATTTTTAACACAAAAAATATAATAGTGATATCAATTATTATTTTTATAAATTAAATTAAAATTTATTTATCAATATTTTTAATAAAAACTCATTATTTGAACAGTAAAAATTTTTACAGTCACTTAATAAATAAAAAAAATCAACAATTAATGTGACTCTACAAATTATTACTACTAAGAAATATAAAAGGTCAAATATAAACATGGGGAGTTAATTTTATGAAAAATAATAATAATAATAATTAATGCTTAGAGCAAAATTTACGTTGTTTGAGATTAAGTAGGACTTGAGAAAGTCTTCAAAGGATCTGGCGAAATTAAATCCTATGTATGCGCAAAGACATGCAAAAGTCTTTTTTCAATCTTTGTTTTTTTTTTTATCTTTCCATAGTAAAGGAACTTAGACATTTTAGTTTAAAAAATTTTTATTTTAATTTTTTAGTATTACTCACTTATAATCTTGCACTGTATAATAACTAAATTCTATGTAAAATATAAAATAATAAAATAAATATATAAAATATAAGATAATAAATAAATTAAAAAAATAAATAAACATGACAAATTAGCTCTATTATACACGGACAATCTTGACAGTTACACATAATGGTGGGCAAGTTGGGCTGTACGATTGGCTGAGGAAAGAATCCAAGCGGCAATATTATAATGAATTTGATTTTAAATTTAGGTTGCAACAGGTTTTTAAATTTTTTTATTAATTATTTTTTATATTTTTATAAATTTTATATTTCTCTTTTAAGATTAAAACCAAAATTTTAAAAAATAAAAATTTAAAATTTTTAATTATTAAAATATCTTTTGAGTTAAAATTAGGCTCAATTTCAGTAATCTTTTTTTTTATATATAAATAAAAAATAAAAAAACGTTCTTGCACAACCATTGGCATTTTTGCCTCTCGGTGTGGACTTTGGAAGGAGGAAGAGTCTACGAAGGCTACAGCCAAGGTCCCTGATATCGCGGTTGATAAAGGGAAGAAGGCTGAAACGTCACTGACGTAGAGTCTCGTACTGCAATGTGAAAGTCGTCGTCCAATTAAATTCCTTTGAATGCGACATGTAAAAGTTCAACTACCAGCAGAAGTGACAATCGTTGCTCTGTCATCTCATTAAGAACCTGACAGTCTGATTGATCACACGAGTAAAGTTCACGGAAGGAGGCTAAGAGTTCAATCCTTAATTTCTTCCCATTTTTTACAAAAATGTGAGTTTCAATCTCAACGTATAAATAAAATGTTAATAATAATAATAATAATTTTATCTGTTATATTTTAATACTTTTATTTTTTAAAATTTATTTAATATATTAATTTTATTAATTAAATTTAATTTATATTAAAAAATTATTAATTATTATTACCTTACATTATATAAAATTTTATATTATTAAAATATTATAATTACATTTTTTTCCTTAAATATTTAATAATTTTTTTTCTTTAATACATTAATTTTCTTCAAAATATTATTAATTATAATAAAAATAAAAAATTAGTAATTTATAAAAATAATTAAAATTTTTTTATACACCAACTCAAATAAATAAAAGAAAAAATAAAATATCTTTTAAATCTTATTATGAAACATTATAAAATTTATCAAAAAAATATTTAAAATATATAATTATAATATTTTTAAAATTTATTTTTTATTTTTTAAAAAAATTAAAATTAATATTATATTAGTAATTTTAATAATGTAATAACGATATAAAACTATTTTGTTGTGATATATTTATGCAATTATTATGTGGTAATATTTAATTAAAAAGTTTTTAATATAAATTAAATTTAATTAAAAAATTAATGTGTTAGATGAATTTAATTAACAAAATTACTATATTAAATAAATTAATAAAATAAATATAATTTAAAAAAAAAAAACCGTTTAGTCTTTTTACCAACTTGTTACAACGTCCGCGTTATCATCTATGACATTAGAGACATCTTATCCGAAGTCCCACAATTCTCGGAACCTGTGATTGATACCGTTGGTAATATCGTATTATTTATTTCTCTCTTACTTCATCTAGGGCTACAACGTTTTTCTTTTTCTTTTTTTTTTTTTGCTGGGGGGTGGGGTGGTGGGGGGGGTATAATAGAGGCCTAAATACCCATGTTTGGAATTTGAAGCTACCAGCACTTGAGCTTAAATGTGCTTCTTGGCATCGAGATTTTGACTTAAAATTAGGCTCTATTTCAGTAATCATTTTTTTTTATTATTTAAAAAAAAAAAAACTTTCTTGCACAATCATTGACATTTTTGTCCGTGATTTTTAGGTTCGCGTGGTAAGAGTTCTTTTTGTCTCTCAGTGTGGTGGACTTTGGAAGGAAGGAAGGAAGGAAGAGTCTACAAAGGCTACAGCCAAGGTCCCTGATATCCCAATAAATATTTTTCTCGGTATAAAAAATATTATAAATATATTAATGATTAGATTTATAAATTTAAACCATAATCACTTATTGATGTAACATGTAATAAATAATTATAAATAAAAATAAATAAAAGTTAAAAAAAAATCTAATAATTATAACTTATGTCGTACTTATACAGAAGAGAATTTTCTCCTTCTCATTTCTATCACTTAATTTAAAGAATAATATACTTGTAAGACTTATTTATCTAGAGTTACTCTCTCGAAAAAGTTTTCGCGAGTCACGTGTGAGAAAAACGTTGACTCGCGTGAGAAACGTTGATCGTCAGGAATTCTCGAGGCCACAAGTTCTTGCGGGTCACGCGTGAGAAAAGTTAATTAAGAGGAATTCGAAGCGGTACGCAGCAACAGAGTTATTATTATTATTATTTTTTTAATATAATATTTTTAAATATATAATATTTATATTTATATAACTCATAAATAAAAAATTTTTTTATTTAATGGACCTAACATTCTCCGTCTGTCTGTGTCGGAGATATATTCCGTCCGTGACGACAGCGTGACAGGAAACACGTGTTAATCGGACAAAAAAGTGAAAGAAAGTTGAGAAAGGAAGGCTTAAAAGTCACTAACACATAGTCTCGGACTGCAATGTCAAAGTCGTCCAATTAAATTCCTTTGCCAGCGACAAGACAAACATGGATAAGTTCAATCCCCGACAGACGAGACAATTGTTTCTTTGTCATCTCATTAACAACCTGACAGTCTGATTGATCACACGAGTAGAGTAGTTCGCGGAAGGAGGTTGAGAGTTCAATCCTTAATTTCTTCCGATTTTTACAAAAATGTGAGTTTCAATCTCAACCTATAAATAAAAAGTAAATAATAATAATAATTATTATTTTATTTATTATATTTTAATATTTTTATTTTTAAAATTTATTCAATATATTAATTTTCTTAATTAAATTTAATTTATATTAAAAAAATTTATTAATTATTATTACGTTAGATTACATAAAATTTTATATTATTAAAATTATATTAACTTTAGTTTTTTAAAAAAATTTAAATATTATAATTATATATTTAAAAAATATAATTATAATATTTTCAATATTTTTTATTTTTTAATTTTTTTAAAAATAAAATTAATATTATATTAATAACTTTAATAATATAATGATAATATAAAACTATTTTATTATGTAATGTTTACGTAATTATTATGTAATAATATTTAATTAAATTTTTTTAATATAAATTAAATTTAACTAAAAAATTAATGTATTAAATAAATTTAATTAATAAAATTAATATATTAAATAAATTAATAAAATAAATATAATTACAAAAACTATTTACTCTTTTTAGCAACTTGTTACAACGTCCGCGTTATCATCTATAACATTAGAGACATCTTATCTGAAGTCCCCAATTCTCGGAACCTGTGATTGATACCGTTGATAATATCGTATTATTTCTCTCTTCAAAATGGAGTAACTATTTTCACTTCAACTAGGGCTCCAACGTTTTTTTTTTTTTTTTTTTTTTTGTGGGTATAATAGAGGCCTAAATACCCATGTTTGGAATTTGAAGCTACCAGGACATGGACTTAGAGCCTCTTCTTACTTAAGAATCTGTGGTGCGTACATGAATACTTGACTCGAATTTAGTAAGCTTAAATGTGCCTCTTGGCATCGACACTTTGGAAAGCCGTCGGAAACAATTCGTTAAACCAGAACGTCTCACGAGTTTTAGGACCCACAAGAAGCTTATTTCTGGGCACGAAGGGCCTACTTTCCTTGAAGCAGAGAAAGGCTAAAAGCACCATTTTCCTGTGTACCCAAAAGAATAAAAAGGCTAAAAACATCCGGACTCTGTCCCACAATGACATGAAGCCTACCATGTCGGATAAGGAGGGGAAAAATACTACGTTATTTGATAGAAATGAACTCCAATTCACAATTCAAAACTTTATGAAAATATCAATAACCATTATATCACAATTTCCAATAAACTCCAGGCTTGCTGCGGTTGAAAAGCCTCCAAACCATTTTTCATCAAAAGCTAGCCACATCATCGACCTTAAATGTTTAAGATCTCTATACAATTCTAAGGATTAGTCTAGATAAAAGTAGAGACTCGTCGGCCGTTTCGCTTTTAGGGGTTCCTCCTCAACGAAAATTTTCACTCTTGGGGATTCCTCATTCAGATTCTTCACTTCTGATCTGATGTTCGAATATTATGGTGCTTGAAAAATTCTCTGAATCCATAGACACTTTGGTCGTAGTCGAACTGCAGAAATAGAATCATAAGAACAAGACCAACAACACTATTCGGGCTAAAACACCTTAAATAGAGCAAAATAGAAAACAACTCAAAACGGCAAGGATAAAAAAGTCCCATTTCTAGGCCTAATTTCAGTAGTTTAATTAATTTCTACTTACCCAGCTGCTTGGCTCTTTAGAAGTGTAGATTCGGTAACATCATGTTCCAAGCAACAAAACTAAAATTTTAATAAGGTTGGAGCATATAGCATAAATTCTTAGAGCTTTTGGTCACACGTGAGGTTTCATGATGAATACCAGAATTTAATTTGTATAAAACCGACATTTCCACTTAATTAACAGCCTACATGCCTACTTATCAGCAAATGATTCTCTCCATAGAAAGTGTTGTGGAAGGACGCTATGGAGTAAACGAGCTTTAACCTTGATAAAACTCCTTACAGTTACCATTGCAAAAATAGAGAAATAAAAATCTCTAACTCACAGGTAAAACTTTTACTGAGTATTTTGTGACATTTGGATCAACAACCCTTCCTTGTTCAGTTACCTGCACCAGAAAACACTTGCATCAATAAGTTTTCAGCTCTCAACATTAAGGAGGTGCCTAACGCATTAATGAAGTTTGATAAAGCCAGCTAGTAGCATCAAATGCTTAAATGATATCTGAAGTGTACAAGGCTTAATGCTGGGGAAATTGTAGTCACTCCATATCTATAACCCATGGGTCATAAAACAACCTGCTATAAAGAAATTATCAAATCTTAGATCCACCAGCTCACACAAAGCAAGATATTAGAAATCCATTAATTTGAAAGATTCTGGACTGGGCCTTATAGCTAAACTAGGAAAAAACACAGTACTCTTTCTCTCAAAACAATCGGTGATCAGAAAGAAAGCACAAAGACATGTGCAAGCACAAAACCATATATTTTACTCATAGATATGTGCATCTCTCATAGCAGACCAGCCCTTCTTCACACAACAACACATGAAAAACCTAACCACCTTCATCCTCTGGGACATTCTCCCTGATCACTGGCTTCTTCTAGTCAACAGCACTTCGAACAGTCCATTTTACTTCCTTTTCTTTTTTGGGTTGATTACTGAAAAAGAAGAACTAACTTCTTTTGCACATTGTCTTGCATACATGTATAGAGAGCATTACAGATACAGCTCCTATGTCTCAATTAGTAACATGTGACCAAAAAGCTTCATCATAAGACCTAATAAGCATCTCTGACTCCATAAGCTAGCGTTTGTTTTCAAAAGCAAAGATCACATATGTAGGGGTATAAATTCTAAACTTAATGGCAAGGCAGATTTTATATTTTGAAGTTCTAGATTGATACATCTCAAAGAAAAGTCTGTAATACCTGTTCTGGATTGTAGAATAATTCAACAAATGGATATTCTGTCTTCTGCCGTGTTAAACAGAAGCCAGGATATTTTGGGCATTCAACCTAGAAAATGCCAAACAACGAAAAATCATTACTAACATTAGATTAAGGATGCCTTCAAAAAAATGAATCCAAGAGATGGGACAGGAAGAGTTGGGTGGAGAAGTCTGACACTTAAAGAATGTTGAAAAAGATTTTGAATATGCAGGTATGATGTGCAAAACTTTAGATAGCACAACATCCACAGCTGGAATATGCTTCCCAATGTAACATGCCCTATGTTTTTCCCAAGGTGATTGGTAAGCAAGAGATGGCTATTAAGATGAAACAGAGATGCTCATAGAAGCAATAAATGCGTCAAATATCTTTTCCAGAACTTCACATTCAAGAATTACTATCACTCCATTAGATATCCCACCCCAAATGATGTATAAAATAAAAAATGCAACCTTTTACTGCTTAGGTGTACACATTTAGCACCAGCATCTGAAAGTATAAAAGGGTCTATGTTTCAGTAACATGTCTCATGATGGAGCTAACAATCCTTTTTAGCACATTAAGAACATGGTAATATCTTTAGAAGAAACAACTTACACGCATGAATTTTACATATGGATAAAACTCAGAAGCAGCCTCCTCAAATACTTGGTCAAGATGTTTTGTGTGATTACATCTGCATTGGCCAAAGAGGGGGAAGGATCCAGCAATGAATTACTTGTTGGTAAAAAGTAATCTTGACTAATGGATTGATAGTGAAAGGGGAGAGGGCTCCAGTTATAAGTTACTTGATGGTGAAAGCAGCAATCACTGGGTGTCCTTCATGAAGAAGTTGGACAAATTCACGTTCTGATGTAAAGTGAGTAACCCGTGATGGTCCAAGATCTTTTGGGTACCCGGTATAATACCTTGCATTTCACATTAAAACAAAATGTGAAAGAGACATGAGAGGAGTTCCAACAGGGAACTAAAAACATTCCGAGACAGGAGAAAAGAATGCAGGACAGTCAACAACTCTAAAATGATAGCATCGCACTATTGCACCAGCATTGTAATGCAATGCCATTCCGATATTTACATACCATGCATAACTTTAATATGGAAACTATAATTTTTTTCAACAAACTTTAGCAGTATGTGAGAGAAAAACAATAAAGGGATGTTGTAAACAGAAAAGAATTTCATGCAAAACATGATGACTGCAGGATAAAATTCCATTGCAAGGAGAAAGAAAGTGAAAGAATAAATTCTCATACAGCAATCCACCTAGCAGCAACAATGACAACTACCTATTTATGCAGGACAAACATGAAAAATAAAGCTCACTTACTTGCAAGTTGCACGTAGTTGAGTAATCATTTTATCAAAAAATGCTTGCTCCTCCATTTAATACAACAATGAATGAAGTTGATAACCTCTAATATCTGGCCAGAAGTACTTCTTTTACATGTGAGTCAATCCACTTCCTTCAATAATTCAACCATGAAAAAGCAGGAAAAATGTCTGTTTAGTCTATCTGCATCCAACGAGAAGACATGGGAAACATATCCAAAATCTTAAAGTGAGAAATTTGTGCACTTATTTCAAGAAAAAAATTTGGCAGTCTCCCCTGTCATTAGGACCCATAACACCTAGCCAAAATTCAATTCACACTAAGAATGAAGCAATACACAACAATTAGTTCAACTAACACTAACATCAACTGCAGTGGTGATCCCATTAGCCATCTCAAACTTAACTCCAATTAACCACAACTCCTCCCTTTGTTCTTAACAAGTGAAAACACATTGTCCTTATTTAAACCAATGCCCAATTACCCACAAAGCTTCACTTAAAGGCCAGCATAAGGATCCATTATGCCAAGAGAACATTTTGAGTAAGCTATCAATACATGACCGGTTCAATGCTTGCACTTAAGAAATTCTCAACTTTGCATTGAAAAATACTTTTCCAGAATTCAAGTTGGACGTGAAAGCCTCATGCAGCTAATTTTGCATGCCGAAGAAATCCATAGCAAAGTCCCAGCCAATCAACACCATATTTTAAAAAATCAAGGCTGCTCTGTTTCAAAATTTCAGCACAGGTCACTTAACTTGCAAAAAACAAAGAGTTTCGAATGAAAAGGAGTTTTAATGTGGTTCAAAAAGCATTTGAATGGACAAGATGCTATTTTCACGCACTGAAAAATGAACACTTATCTCGCAGCCATTCAAGACCAGATTCGAGATACATACCTGCTGCTGCTCCATTTCCAAACTCAAAGTCAGAAAATTATCCCAACCTGGCACTTAACAACTTTCAAACACTTGGACACTCTTATGAACCCCACAATTCAATTTAAGACATATCATACCATAGAGGTTTTAGAAATGAAAAGGAACACATCATATAAGTTAGAAATCTAACAAAAAATAACTCGTACAAGAACATATCATGAACATATACATATGCGTATACATATATGTGTGTGTCTGATCAAGGTACCAGCACATGGGGTTTTCCAATAGTGACAGAAACAAGCCATTAACCAACAAGCTATAATTAAAGAGACGAACAATCACGCTTAGCATATAACAAGGAGCTTACAGATATACCTGAGTGATCCCACAAGCCTCAAGTTCGGGCTAGGCGCGATGAGACGGCAATGGAGCTGATTGATGGGCTAAACTAGCCGGACAGCAACTAAGATCACAAGCCAAGTTTTAATCTTTATTTAACTGATGAAAACGAGAGAAAATAGAAAAAGGAAAAATCAAACACTATGGCAGGTGCCCCTAATTACAAAATCGAACAGGAAATTGAAAAAAATGCAAAAGAAAAAAGGAAAAAAAAAAGCAAGATAGAACCTGCGACGAGAGTCAGGCAGTGGTGGTGGTCCTTCTGCCTCGAAAAGGGAGCTGAGAAGGCGGTGAAGGTGGCCGGCCACCTTCAGTATTGTGGCTGTCTGGGTTTTCGTCTGCCTGAACGTAGGATGAAAATTGCAACCGAATTTGAAAGGTTTTAGGGCACACAAAAAAAATTTCGAAAAAAAAAACCCGGAAGGGTAATAATATTACACATTATTAAAAGTAAATTTTTTTAAATAAAAAAAATAAAATAAATTTATTTAATATAAAATTATAAATAAATTATATTTAAAAAATATGAATAAATATAATTATATATATATAGACTTAACTTTAAATTTTTGTATTATTTTATTTAGAAAGTAATTTTTGTTGGAACTATTCAACCCTTCTGTATACTTTTTGACGATTTTGTATATATATATATTGTTTATCAATTTATTAGGCAAATAACAAAAATTTAATTATATATATTGTCCTAAAAATACAGAAATAAGAGTGAGTGGAGGTAGCGACATCTGGCGTTGATTTTCAACTCGACTAGAGTAAAATGATGGAACCTAAGGGCCCACGGGCATGGAAGTTACATAGACAACTCTGTCTGTAGTCTATCAAAAAAGCGTAAAGATAGCAATATCTTGGAAGTTGCCTCGCTCTGTACGTTAAGGTTGGCTTTAGCTTAATCCACAAAAACGACACTTTTGTTTCGTGTCCTGATATGGGTGAGAGCACCGAAGATCTATGGCTTCTTTTTGATCGGCCATGGTTTTGTACTTTTTTACATTTTGTGGTTCATTTCTATATGCTAATATGGGGTTTAATTTCCAGCCCAATACATGGCGGAATCCGGTGGCAATCCCATGTACAGCTGCAGAAATTGCCGGAATCCACTTGCCTTCCGTGGGGATCTCCTTTCCAAAAATTTTCGGGTAACTAGCAATTTCAAGACTTAATTTTCAGTCTATAAACCATGCCCTCATCAATCATCATGTTGACTCGTCCTCCATCTGCTACCGATTAATTGTTTTTTTTTTTTTTTATGACTAAATTCGCTATCAATTAATTGTTCATTAATAAACTTGCAGAAATTAATTCATCAATATAATCACAAGATTATTATGATTGCCTCCTCATATTTTGATAAATTATTATTATTATTTTTTTTTTGCTGGGGGGTGGGGGGGGTTCATTAATTATGTTAGGCAAGATCAGGGCAGGCCTATATGTTCTCCAATGCGATGAATGTTGCTATGGGGCAAAAGGAAGACAAGCAGTTGCTCACTGGTCTCTTCACAATCTCCAAAATCTATTGCAGAAATTGTTCCAGGGAGCTGGGTTGGAAGTATGTGCGAGCCTATGATGAGAGGCAGAAGTACAAGCAAGGAAGATTCATTCTCGAGAAAATGAAGATTATCAAGGAATACTAGATCATGAAGCAATCCACACACCCCCATCAATGTTTATCAAACCTACCTTTTTTTCTAATTGCGTGGGGATTAAGCCAATCATAATCTCCTGTAGTTGCTATATTATGGAGGGTTTGTTAATTACATATAATTATGTTGAATGTTGAATGGTGGGTTTCTTCTACCTCCCCTTCTTTTTCTCTTTGTAAGCATACTCAGCTCTTTCCTCCTTCTGTGTAATCGATACTGTTGTTGTGCTTCATGGACATGGATACCCAGGATGAAGCATGTAGGATTTGCGGATGAAACTGTGCCTGAGCTGGAACACGTCTCGAGGGTAGATATTCTTTTTTTTTTTTTTCCTTTCTAGGTGAACTAATTTATTAATTAAACCAATGGCACGATTATTCAATACCTTATTTAAGTCGATATTCAAATTAAGTTTAATAATTATAATTAAAAATATTTAATTTGTAATATCACATAAATCACGTTAATTAAAAATATTATGACTAAAAGGAGTGAAAAGTATTAAAATTATAATGATTTAAGGTATTAATCAATTTTAAATGAATATTATAAATATATTTCGGTAACTATTTAAGAAGAGAAAGAGAGAAAGAGGGGAAGGTAAAAGTTTACAAATTAAACAACATGGATGGATTTGTATTTGTAACCAAAAACAGGACACGATAAAGGATGAAACCTCACACACGAAGGGCATACACACTATTAAATGGTAAAATTGAAAAAGAAAAAATAAAATTAAAGCAGCCGAATAGGGCGAACATTTTTCTTTGTTTAATTTTAATATATATTTATAAATATATAGATTTTGAGAGAGCATCTGAAGGTGACAAAAGAAAAGCTAGACAGCAGGCAGGGCCGCCCACGGGTACTTTGGGAATTACAGGCCTTTTCCTGTCATTTTTCCTCCGGAATTTCCAAGCAACCGTACACCATTTGTTTGACTTCAGCGCCCCCCCCCCCGGGGGGCCTCTTGAGCTGGAAGTGAAACAGTTGTGCCGTCCAAAAGAGCGGGCTCCACCACTCGGCAATCACGACAGCGACTCTTCTCGGAACTGCACGTGCCACGCACTAAGTTTATGACGAGCAGACCTAAAAAGAAAATAAAATAGGTATACAAATTTGTGTGTGTATATATATATATAATTTATATAATTTTTATTTATATAATATATATGTATATAAGTGGATAGATTTTTTAAAATATTATAAAAATAAAAATAAAAATAATTAATTATATAAAATAAGTAATTTAATATTAATATAAAATATTAGATATCAAATTCAAGACTTAAAAAAATATAAAACACTTTTATTAATTGTTAATAAATTAAATGATAACTTATTTTACTATATATATATATATAAAATAAGAAATGGCGTCCGCGGCAATTGCCCCTGGTTCCTTACAATTTTCTTTTCTTTTTTTTTTTCTCACAACTTTCTTTCACTCTATTTCAAATCCAAATAAAACGTTAACATCAAATCTTGTATAATAAATAAGTCAAATTTATGTAATGATAAATTTATAAGCAATTATTGAAATGCTTATTTAGTACTTCATTATTATATGTTTGATAGATTTATTCAAGTTAAAAAATAGTTTATTTTTGTAAAAATAAAAAAATATATATGTGTATATTTGATTATTTTTTAAGTTTTATTATATAAAAATTTTATGTACTGACATGTTTTTTATATTTATAATTACACATTAAAATTAAATACTTATGTTTTAATTAGTTGATTTTAATAAATATTTTTATCAATTTAATTATATTTAAAATAATAATTTTTGTAATTTTAATTATGTATATTAATATTATGAAGTTAAACGAATTGTTCATAAAATAAAATAAATAATATATATATATATATATAAAGACTCGAGATTCAACTTGAAAAAACAAAGGCTTGATTCAGCTCTGTATATAAACAAAGGCTTGATTCAATTCGACTAAATTCATTTACAGATTTTACGGATGAGGTGGTTTGCTTCAATTTTTACCCATCAAAGATGGGTTGTCATTCATCCAGAATACTGTTTACTAATATCGAAGTACTAAATGTTCACAATTCCTGGCAATTCTACACTTCTATATGTTGAGGCTATTAGGAATTCAACGTTTCTGAGCTCAACAAGTTGGTAGCTGTTAGGTAAGTAATGACCAAAACTCGTAGTTTTTATTTGATCTTTCCAGCAAAGAATGTGGACTCCTCTTTATGGCTACCCTTTTGTTACGTCATTTTAATAATGATCGAATGTACCCCAGCCCTTATCCAATTCTATTAAATGGCAGTGCCTTGATCCTGCCTTTGTTTCCCCCACTTTCTTTTTGTGGTAGGTGAAAATTCTTTTCTGCTTTCTTTTTCATCTATCTTCTTGTTAACCAGTGTACAGCTGCTCTTACTTTATATTAGTTGGGGACATTTAAGGCTGCACTAGTTTAATTTCATATTTCATGTTCCTGTTGCTTACTCTTTCAAGCACATCCTGTCCCCCATCAACCCTATTCATTTTATTTTAATTTCTTCTTCTTCTTTTTTTTTTTTTTTTGGTTGTTTTTCTGAAGAAAAATTTGGGAAAATCCTTTGTTTGGAATCTATACTCAAAGGCTTGTGATATACTCCGGTCTATTCTTGCACGCCAACGCTCTCTTTGGGTCATCATTTGGGGTTTCTTGTAGGCAAGAGACTCTGCAAAATTCGGCCTTTTTCCATTGCTCTTACTAAAACTTGGATTCTGCAAATTCGCTTTCCACTTCACACTCCCTTAGATTTCCTCCTGTGTAAGTGATGATTAATCTGAACTATATATTGGGTTCATTAAATTTAGCATAGTTGTACAGAATGATCCTTTTTGTTTTTTCTTGAAGAAAATTCTTATTCTTCCTGTTTTCTGTTTTGTTTTGTTATTTCTTTTGGTGGCTGGTGGCTGATCGGTTAGGCTTTTAGACTTAGAACTGTTCTGTGTATTAATGGCGGAGTTGGTGGGTCCTCGGTTGTACAGCTGTTGTAATTGCCGTAACCATGTCTCACTTCATGATGATATAATTTCTAAGGCTTTTCAGGTGAGGCAGCACTTGAATCTCTCTAATAATTCTTTGCTTTCCATTCGGTTTATGCGGTGAATTCAATTGATTTTCATCCTGTAATTCTATCTTGACCGATTCTCGCTAATCAATCATCATACCAACTCTCGTCTTCTACCTGTAATGTATGGTTTCTGCATCTTCTTGTATTTGTAGAAAACAGAGTCTACATAGTAAAACTATTTGATTAAAAATAATGTCAATACTAGAATTTTTTTTCTCTATTTTTTCCTGAAGAAAATCCCTTCCTTAAATTGGTCCGTAGGGAAGAAATGGCCGAGCATTTCTGTTCTCACACGCAATGAACATCGTTTTGGGACGTAGAGAAGACAGGTATCTGATGACTGGCCTTCACACTGTCGCGGATATCTACTGTGGGGATTGCAGTCAGGTGTTGGGTTGGAAGTACGAGCGGGCATACGAGGCATCCCAGAAGTACAAAGAAGGGAAATTCATACTTGAGAAGTCAAAGATTGTCAGGGACGACTGGTAGAGGCGGGCAGGTCAGGATTTGTCCTCCGACTCAACCTGCATTGATTTCAAGTGCAATGACAGTTGGTGTTGGTGTTGTTCCTTCTCCCGTATATAAATTTATCGTGCAAATGTAAAAACGTCAATTGTTTTTCTCTGTCTGCTCCTCTAAAACATTGAATTATTCCGTTTCTCCTATAGTGAAATCCTTGTCTGTCACGTAAAAGAAAAGGTTAATGGGGGGATTGCTTATATGAAAAAAAATTAAAAGAGAAATACAAGTAAATGAATACGAATACATATCGATTTATAAATATATAATTATAGTTGTTAGTTGTTAGTTAAAGTTAGATATATCTTACACAATAATCAACAAATTATTGCTGCTATCGCATTCAATCGTTTGCATGATTCTGCTGCTTGATTGGCTGGAACAAGGAGGCGATGAGAAAATTTTTCAAAAGCTAAAATGTTTTGGCATGGAAACGGTGGATTCTTCTTATTTTCTCTTTACTTTCTGAAATTCCGTGTCCTTTTATTACAACATTCGTGTTCTGTGCCGGCGAGATTCGAGGGGGCATTTCAGCTGCCATGGTAGCAGACGTTGAATTGGGAGTACCCAAGAGAACCTCGTTCAAAGCAGTTGTCTTTCTGGGGTTCCTGGTCTTCTTGAACCTTTTCTTTTTTATTATTATTTTTTTATGTGCTTTTAACACGTATGGAGTAAGTGTGACGTTTTAACTGGGGCGTAGAATGCATACGAGACGGCGTCCATCTTGGAGTTGATCCCTCCCCGAATATCCGACAATAACTATATTATGGGAAACCCTTTTTCTAACTAAGGGCCTGTTTAGATGAGATTTTTGCTGTTGATTTTGTTGTCTGATGCTATAATTTTGTTACTTGTTATCTATTTAATGTTTGTCGTCCTATTTTTATTTTTATAACCAACACTTTTTTTAATTAAAATTTTAACTATATATATATACATTTATTTATTTTTTTGTAAGAATTACTATCAACATGTTAATTTATTGAATATAGAAGGCGAGACACACTGTATTTGAATTTGGAATAAAACATTAGAAAATTGCACATTGATGCCAAAAATTAATAGTTTTACAAGTACCCATGACAATAAAATTAATATTAATGTTAACATGAATACACCAACTATTATATTATTATCATGAGGTTTATGCAATTTTATCTCAAATATAAGTAATTTAAAATAGTTAATTTGAATTAACATTAGACTTTTTACAGATTCTACAATTATTTTCACCATCATTCTTAATATTAACATTGGCATCAACATATTGAAAAAACAAATGAAAAAACAATCAATTATCTTTGTATTCTTATAAAAATATGAAATACACAATGAACAAAAACAATACACACTTACTTCTTAAACGCACATTACTTCATTTGATAAAGAATTAAGAACCTTATATGAACTTTCCTTTTTTTTTTTTAAAAAAAAAGCATAAATTTTATATTTTATGTCTAAATCTAACAGGCCATTAAGGACATTGGCATATCACTGTAGTGTTAAATGCCGAACTTTAACCTCATTGTCACCATGAGCAAAGATGGGACTATATTTATGATTTAGTAGATTTTTACCTTTTTTTAAAAAAAAAACCCCTTAAGAAACTAAAGTAATCTTTAGGGTTCATTGTTGTTGTCATCACTTGAGATAGGAAATTAACAGTAATTTAGCGTACCTTTTTTCTCATTAATTTAAGTATAAATTTCTTCAATAGCATCGCTCCCTTAACCAAAAAATAAAAATAAAAATAAAATGTGGACATGTTCATTGTTCAGTTTTATATTTAATGTGTTATTGGGGAATTTCACTCGAGATATCATTCTTTAAATGGTGAATTTTTTCTTTTTAGAAAAAAATGTTAAATCAAGATAATAGTAAAGGACTCTCGGTTTGGGTATATAAAATCAATAACTAATATTTTTACTGTGCTTAATTTTTTTTTCTTTTTAAATTCTTCCTTGATAAGAAACTGCCCCGAAAGAAATAGCAATGTAACTCATGGAAGTGGCTTAAACAAGCCCCGCGAGAGTAATAATTGTAATGGCCTTATGGGTCATACCTAGGCGATGTGGGCTATATTCCCTTCAGATTTCAGCTTTATCCTACTCCCTACAGGATGCTTCATGGAGGTTGCTTTTGTGGGTGGAAGAAATCCCAAGAGACAAAATGATGCCGAGTCTACTTAAACAGTGTCCTTGTGACATCAGGCAAGTGAAAAAGCAAAGGAATTAAAAACGAAGAGAAGTTAAAGAGAGCATTTTGCTGTTGAGGGTTGAAATACTTGACAGCCATCGTACATGTGCCATTTCCACCCCCCCTGGGAGCCCAGTATGTAATTTTAAGTCTTAACCTTCTTATGAAAATTTTCATATAAGCCCTATGTTTTCAATTCATTGCAATATATGTCAATATAATCCTATTATTCCTTCTAATTTCTTAAAGACCAAATAATACGAAAAAAATTAAAAAAAAAACCTCCATGACAAGCAAGTCAAACAAATGTTTTGGATTTGTTTTTTTTCAATTCATTGGCATATGCTTTCGTGCCATCTTCTATAGCAACTTTTATCATCATAATAACAATAATAATAATAAGTAAATAATGGAAGTAAAATTTCTCCGGATCCATTTATGCCAGAACTGGCTTGAGGCTTGACATTGAACCCTTTACCAAGCTATAATTAACCTTCACCGGGTAAATTTAACAAGTGTTTTATTTCCAACTCCTTATCAACGTAATCATGTTGTCTTGGTGGACCATTGATAATTTTTGTAAAGATGGGGCGTCGCCCTAGAATAAAAATCTAAGAATGAATAAACTAACTGGGGGTGCTGACAAAAGCCTGGCTTTCGCTTCACCATCATCACCGAACAGAGGGTCGGCTGCCGACCCATCATAATAATAAAAAGGAAAAAGGTGGGGGGACTGTGTCAAACTTTGTCTTCTTGCCGAATTTTAAGCCAACCAGCTCTTATATCCTCAACGTTGGTCCCGTGTCTCGGGGTTAAAGTGTTGAAACTGGCAACCGTCCATACGAGTTGCCATGTGAAGACATAGAAAAAAAAAAAAAAAACACAACTCCCAGGTCTCTCTTCGTCAACCCCATCTTCCCTTTTGTTAAGGTAACCGTCAAGCTCACCGCGGCCTCGTCTCTGATCTCTCCAAATTAGAAAACTACTGTATAGACACATTTTTCATTAAGTATAATATAATTATATCACATAAATAATATTTAACATTATATAAATAATATTAGTATCACATAATAAAATTATGAAAAAATAGAGTTAAATTTTATGTAAAATTTATGTGATATTAAATCTTATTTGTAAAACATGTTATTTTATATAATATAAATTATATTATGTCTATCACAGAATATCTTTATATAAAAGGATCTCTGTAATTCACAAAAACCTGCATTCTCAGAAGTCTAAGATAATTGAGCTAAACAAACAATTTTTGTTTTACGGGATATCTTTAAAACCATCATAGCCAAGGACTTCAATGGATGTATACCAAAGTAAAAGACGTAAAAAGAGAAACCAAAAGGCAAATGATAGGGGATTGAGAAAGTCAAGTTCGACGTGGATGGACTTGAGGACGTCGTTCTATTAAAATATTATTTTTTTGAAATTCAATTTTTTATAAAAATAATTAAATATATGTAAAATTTAATAAGATGTGTAATTATATCAAACAAAATATGCATAAAAATCAGAAAAAAAATTATAAAATATTACTCCTTCTTACTTTTTTCTAATCTTTATATACATTTCATTCGATTATTTATATATTTAATTAGTTAGTCAAAAAAAATTTGAATTTTAAAAATAAAAAATTAATTGGTGACGTTTCTCCAAGCAAAGCCCCGTCGATTTCCTGAGTTCCAGTAATGGGACGCAGAAAAAAAAAAAAAAAGATTTCAGTAGATGAGATTTGGCCTTCTTATTGACAAAAGCACCATTTGCAGCTTCGATTCTTTTCCAATTCTACATCCCTGCGTACAGAAATGCCACGACAAAAAATTATCACGAGAATCAGCTCTCTCTTGCTAATTAACAGCATGCTTGTGAAATGCAAACAATCCAAAGCCGAGAGACAAGAGACACAGAGCCATGAAGCCACAGAGACAAGAAGATTGAGGGAGCGACCTGGAGAATCATGAATGCGATGCTAGGAGCTTATAGACACACACAGTGATTCGGATTTTGAAGAGTTTCGCTCATTCGGTCGCCAGTTTCCTTGTTGAACATGAAAGGAAATGTGCCAAACTAGTAGTGTGACAAAAGTGTGAACCATATTAAAAATCCAAAATCATCACCAATGCAACATCCCTGACTCGGGCTTAATCCATTCTCAGTTGCAAGCCTGTATAATAGAATAAGCCTATGAACCACATTTGCTCCCCGCCCCAAGTTATGTCAATCAACTATATCCTCCTTATAAAGGTAGTACTTTATATTTTTATAAATCTCATACTCATTTTTAAAATTAAAATATGAGATTTTAAGAATGAAAATTAAAATTCTTAAACACTAAAATCTCTCTTTAGAATTCCTTCTTCATTCTTGATATTTCCTTTCAGCTACTATGGATTGGAATTCCCTAAATGACTACTGTACATTGACGGGTGAATACTGTTATACGTAGCCCAGGAGCCAGCATTCATCCAAGTCGAGCGCATTCAAACAAGAGCCTGGGACAATTTTCACTGTCAAAAACATTTGAACAAAAATATTTCTATTCTATGTACCCCCCCCCCCAAAAAAAGGATAAGATAAAAAGAAAACCATTCTTTCGGTCTTAATAAATAAGAAAAAAAAAAAGGAAAAAAGAAAAAAAATTCAGTCTTTCATTACAAACCCTCTTTAGTACAAAGGGACCTTATTGGAGTCTTTACAGAGGGACCTTACTGGAGTCTTTCTCCAACTTGGGATGGCCCCATCATCTCGAGGGTCAAAACTATCAACATATGGGTCTCGCATTTAAATTAAGTCTCACTCCCTTCAGAGAGCATTTGGACACAACAAGTTCTAACCAAAGCATCTTTGTCTAGTGCTCACCAAGCAAATGTTCTCTTTCTCTTCTTGGACCAATTGCGTTCGATCTTGGTGCTTTGATGACCCGACAAGCCATTTTGTAAGCCTATGTTAAATTTTTCTTCATAAGCGATAAGTCAACGATATCTCATTGCTAGTATTTCATACGCGGTAAAAGGTCTCACCTCCGGATGACTGGGAAGATGGCTTACTGTTGCTTGCCCTCTGTCGTTAAAAGGCTCGCTTAACTTTCAATAATGTGACCATCTTTCATTGAGGCATAATATAACATAACAATGGACACTTCTCCTTCAATAGTTCAATTTATCCATACTGATACGAAACAAAAATTGCACAGGGTTCGTTAAGACAGTGAAAAGCAAGACGAGAAACATGGGGACTCAAACATTCTCACCGTGCTGCCCCAACAATAAATCTAATAGAATGAGCAAACATGAGCGATACAACTAGGAAGTGTTGTAGAATCTCACACCGTGCTAGCGAGAATTAATCATGAGCTTACCAGCTACTCATTCAACTTGCATATGTCAATGAACTTATGCACTGCATTGTGGTATTGGGTTCCCTGCAGATATGCATGTTATCTAATGTCAGCCGGGTTAGCCAATGAACTTCTCCCGACACATAAGTGTGATGCACCCTCCTTCAGCACAATATCAGTATGCAAGCAGTACACCAAAACAAAGAGAAAAAAATGAAAGAAAAAATAAAGAAAAGAAAAAGAAAAGAGCTCTACCTCCCAGTAGAGCTGGTTACATTCCATGCACTGCCAGAATTCTAAATTTTTGTTGAATAAGCAACTGGGAATTTTTTGGAAACCCTTTGCAGCCTCAACAGCCTCTCCTGTTGTCAAGGGCCTTTGTATAAACCTCCCATTGCATTTAGTGCACCTTGACATCAAACGATCCTCACTAATTCTTAACTGGAAAGTATCAATTACCTACAAGAATTCTTCACTTTAGCATTGTACAGTTATATTTCTTTAATCTTAATAAAGTAGCACACTTCTTCCCAAACATACAACTATAATTCATCACCTTGACTAAAAGAAAGTGTTAGAATTGTATAGGGGAGAAACTGTAATGGTTGAGCATATGTAACTGACAGTTAATGCAGCAGTACAAAGTGGATGGCCAGCACTACTATTCCATGATTTCATTACAACCCTATAAATTTCTATCACTATGTTTGCCCTTGTCACTCAAATATAGTGATGGAATTCCACCAGTCCCTTTCCTTCATAAATGTTAGAAATTCAAAAAGAAATTTCCATTTTCATTTCCATAAATACTGCATAATTAGAAAAAAATTTTGGACTTCAACAAACTTGAAATGGTGAATTAGATTTCCTCAATCATTAATTGGAAAATCAATTTGCAATTCACTGAATCCACAAACAAGAAGGCTCCTTTCCTGAATAGTGATTTACCTCAAGTAGCTGATCATTTTTAAGAAGACTTTTCACCCTGTATATTTGATTCTTTACCAAGTACTGGTGTCTCAATAGTTTGGCATCTCGTGTCAAAAGCACCCTCTGCTCTTTGTATGCTTGATCTATTAGTTCCCTGAACACAATAAAGGGCAAAAAATTATTGAGCTTTCCTTCTCAGAGCTAAAACATGTTTGGAGACTCACTACCTAAATATTCCAAAAGCAAACAGCCACCGCATAGACCCTTCAACATACCTAGGTTCTGGCTTTCTCGAACGAGGAATAGCAGCATCTATCCCTACACAACGTAGATGCTTTGCCAAGCCTTCAACCTGAGTAATTACCTGATTAGAATCTCACTTGCATCATCAATGGCAGTTAGTACACCTTTCATCACACTCATGCCAAGACTCAATGGGAATTACATGACCGGAACATTCTTTCTAAGAAAACATGAGAACCAATGGGTACTTTTTTTATTATTTTCTTTTTGGTATAGTCAGTAATATCTGAACCTGAAAGCTATCTGAAGCTATCCTTTTACAACTATAAGCATAAAAATTGATAATAGGTATCCAGCCTTGTTTAAATCCTAGCCTTTAACACCAAAAGAAAATATGAAATAGATGATCTTACCATCACATCACAAAGGAACTTGGGTAATCCATCACCTCCTAAAGAATCATGCCATGGTGGGATGCCTTGCCATTCATCAGCATTGTCAAACTGCTTCTCACTGTGATTTTTAGCCAAGGGGGGCCGCTTCTTCCCCTTCTTTTTGGAGGCCTTTGGCTTCCTGTCAGATTCTCTCAAAACAATTTTCTCTCCATATTTTCGCACTGTCTTCAGCAGGGATTCATCCATAGGCATGGTACTTCTAGATGATGTCCTATAATCTTTTCCATCTCCTATGGCTAAGTCATGAAAATACTCAGAAGAGATAGTAGCTTGGACTATATCAAGAGCTTCAGAAACTTTTGCCCTCAAAAGTTTATCACTGACATCAGGAGGCTCAAGGATGTCTCTCAACCCAGGATTAATGCTACAATAATGCAACTGAATTATGTTGCTAGAATTTCCTGCCATTAAAATCCAAGACACTATCACAAACACAAAAACAGATATAGGCCTCAAAAGAATCTACAAAAAGAGAAGCAGATTCCCAGCATTACTTGAACCTATTCAAAAAACTTGTAAATGGAAATTGCCTACAATACAGAACTGTACAATGGAAAAGTGAATCAGCTCTTGCTTTGTTCCCCAGATCGGGTGTTCTCACAACTAAATTTAACCATTGGAGTCAATATTATGAACATGTTCAGAATGCCTAGTCCCAGACTGTTTATTGCGTCCATAGAGAATAACACAGAAATGTTTAATCAACTGCTGCAAGTATGAATAGTTAAGATCTGCAGCACAACAATTGTCAGATTTCAGGGGTTTGCATCCATTTACGAGGCAAATAGCCAATGATTGAATTCAGCTTCCAATTGGAAATCAAGAAAAGTATTATTTAGTATGTATTACATCATATAAGGTCATCGATCAGGTACCCAACTAAACTTTTATCAAAAGATAGCTCTTTAGCATTTGTAAATGGTCTGCTGCAACCATCTAATAAGTGTTTCCCACTGCCTGTTGCCACAACTTCTGGTACAGACAAACATGGTTGCTAAAATTTCATGACATCTAATGGAACACAGTTTGGAATCAGCAGATACCTTCCACATGGTCCAGACCTATGATTTAATTTGTTGCAATAGATACAACACCATGTCATTGTGAAAAATAAGGTCAGGCCTTGTGTGGTCCTTCCAAGAAACATGATTTGAATGACTGGGGAAAGAACACAGCATTTGTACACTTCTTTAGAAACATGGTAACTAAGCTTCTTCAAACTTGTGTTGTTATACAGGTTGCAAGAAGATTAGTTTGAAACTTTAAAAAAAAAAAGAAAAAGAAAAAAGAGAGGGATCATGAATTTACACATTCTAGATCATGTATCAAATAAGTTTGACAAATTGTAAACTTACAGCTATGAGATTTTCAAACATCACAAACCTTTTTTGACAACATTTGCCTGGAATACACTAAATATTTTGAGCAAGCAGAGCGCATCAGTGGCTGCATATATTTTTTGCTCTTCTGTAAGAGGACGGTGTGACCAATCACTACATTGAAGCTCCTAAAGAAGACACATGTTAAATTAACAACTTATTCTTGTAAATTGCTTTGCAATCTAAATCTACAGGTCATGCTAAATGGTGCAGGATTGAATTTCAAAATCTGTTATTTGGTAGAAAGCATAAGTTTGTTGTCAGAAAATAAGGAAATCATTTAATCCTAATTTCTAAAATTTCTTGCTCTCACATAATATGAGCTACAAGTTGAACTTTCTTATGGTTTGTATAGGGTTTCCCTTTAGAAGCATTCCCATTGCACTTTGCTATGTGGATGAAAGCTTGAGGACAAGCATCAAGAAAATAAATATTCAAGATGAAACAATAAATCTAAAATATTTTGATGACATTTCAACAAGTTTCACCACAAGCTGCATAAGCCAAAACCGCTCTGTATCCCATATTCTCAAACTGACATACTAAAAATCTGAGCAAAAACCTAGGTATTGAGTGTCATATGTCATTACTTGTAAGAATGGCCAAAAAAAAAGAATACTACACCTTTGAAAGAGACAGCCCCAGTACTTCTTGGCAGATAATTGCCAAGCTTTTAGTTTGTTTGGGCATCTTCCTACCTGGCTGCTTATGTTGCAGAGAATGGTATATGCTGGTGATATCCAAATATGGCTCCACCTATTCAACAATTGTTTACAGCAGTTAAAAAAAAAAAATTGCAGTAACCAATTGACACAAATTTATGATTAGCTAGGCTTTGAGTACAACATGCTCAATCAAACTAAGAAGAGAAAGAAGTGATTGCACTGCAAAAAAACCTTCCAATATCGACCATATTAAGCGATTGAGCAGCAAGATTTCAATCGAATTGCCGAAACCCCATTCTATTGGCAAACATTGTATAACATTATCCTTGTAGCTATATTATGAACTTACAACCAAAATGCCAATGTACCCAGTTCAATCAACGCACAAGAAACCTATCTTTCCAGAAACGACCATAAATAATAGCTACAAGTTCAATTCACAAGAACCAGACACCCTCCTTACCGTGTCAAGAATTCACACAGAGAACGTAAACATTAGCCAAAAGATTAAGCAATTGGCTCTCTGTAATGAATTCCCAAAAAAGCAACAGCAAAAAACCAAAAAAAAAAAGAAAGAAGAAAATGCGATCAAATTCCTAAGAAACAAACAGGCTTACCTTATCCAAGAACTGTAAAAGAATACGCAGAAGATCAAAAAGAAAATAAAAGGAAAAAAAAAAAACAGACTAACCTTATCAAAACCAGGATCACATCCATGAGAGCAGAAAGTGGAAGACAAGTAGGCCAAATCTTGCTTAAACCGGAACCCTAATTTCAATATATCGGGAGAAATGAACAGCTCTCTCAGCAGACCCCAAATTGAAGAGAGATTGATGGAGGCAAGGTCGAGCAGGAAAACCGCCGAGTCAGAGCCGAGTTGGCAAGCGATTTGGAGTAGGGAGACGGCGGGGAAGCTCGATTTCTGGGATCGACTAGGCTTCCACTCGGCGTCTAGGCCGATGATGGAGGACCGAGTCAGGAAATGAGTCAGGTTCGTGAACTCAGTCGACTCGGTTGACTCGACCAGGTAAATCGTCAGCGGGTCATGGTTCTGCGCATCCATTTAGCGAACCGGAAAATATTCCGAAGAGAGAAAACGGTACTCTGGATTCTGCACAATTTAATGGATAGCTTTGGGCCTGGGCCTGGCACTCTCTTCATACACCACAAATGGGAATGTTTTGATAAACAGGCCTGAAGCTAAACATTGGGCCTACGAATTGGGCTTGTCTAATCTAATCTTCTTAGGCTATACAACAAGATAATAGCCTTCCACTTTTCGTATATCTTCTCATCCAAGGATGTAGATGCATTAGCAGTTTATATATGTATATATATATGTGTGTGTGTGTGTGTGTGTGTGTGTGTGTATCTATATAGATATATCTATATCTTAGTGAGCAGTCGGTTAGTTACGGACTTATTTGATATTTTATACAAGTAATTAATAAGTAAAAAAATAATTTTTATTTTTAGTATTATTTATGTAAATTATAAAATCATCCATAAATTGTAAAGATAACATTTATAAAAAAATAAAATTTATAAAAAAATATAATGATATCATAACTATAAGATTCATATTTCATTACAATTATAAGGAAAATAATTGATCTCATAAATTAGAATATAAAGATACTAAAACAAACATATAAGTAATTATTAGATAAATAAATTTATTATGAAAATTTTTAAATAGAATATTACTCATATTTTTTAAGATTGCAATTGAGAATTTTTTTCATGTAATTTATATATAAATAATTTTTAAATTTAAAATTATTAAGATATCTCATATAAAAATTAATAAGTTTTAATTTTATTTATAAATTGTCATAATTACGCATCACTTGTGTAAGTGCACATTAGGTATATTAGTAATTAAATAAATGTTGTTTAATGATAGATAAATGATTCTTCTCTTTAAAGTAAGTATTAGAATATTTTATATAAAAATTAATATGTTTTAATTTTAATTCTAAATTGTCTTAATTATGGATCAATGATGAGATGTATATTAGATATATAAGAAATTATATAGATGCAATTCAATAATAAGCTAAATGATTAATCATCTTAAAATAATTGTAAGAGAATATTTCATTATTTTCAATGGATATCAATTTAAAAAAATTCTTAACCAAGGTACAACGAGGATTCACAAAACTTTTGATTTATTTATGTAATCAATAATCATATAATTATCTAAAAATAAACATTATTAGATAATACAAAACATATACATATTTTTTACTTTATTTAATTAGAATATTAGTATGATGTAAGAATTACATTACATTAATAAATTATAAATTGGAGAATTAAGTTAAACTAATTTAGTATTTCTAACATTTGGTGGTCAATTATGTTACTAAAAATCAATTTTATTTTATAAATATAAATTAATTAATGCACATTACCAAATTTATTGGGATTATAAATGATTATCAATATTTTAGGATCTTAATAAATAAAAAAAATGATAATAAATGTTCAAATCTAAAAATAGATTAAATTGAATTTGATTAATAAATTTTAAAAACTTTTTGATTATAATTGTAATATTTAAAATTATAAGAATTGAAACTTAATTTACTGAAAATTGTTATTTGGACTCTAAATGGGGGGTTAATATTCTCTATAAATAAGACCCTTATACCTGGCCACAATTTTTTTTGGCCTTCCCCCTCTCTCTCCTCTTCTTAAAGGTTTTGGGTTCCAGAGAGTTGCCCCTTTCGTCTCCCCTTGGATGTTCTTAGAAAACAAACCCTTCTACGGTAGTTGAGAAGATCAAAAGTTGAAAACAATGAAGTTTATTTAGTAATAATTTTGTTTATTTAGTAATAATGTTATTTTTTAAGGCTACATTATGATTATATTTCACAAGTTATATATTCCTTTTTTTTTAATATAAAATTTTAAACATTAATTTTTGTGTGTATTTATTTGATACATGTCTAACTGATTCCGAACTTTAGCTATCAAGGAAGAGAATTCTGTTTTTCTCAATGAAAAAAATTAGAATTGCATTAACGTCACGATTAGGTCATAAATTGTTGGGCATGTTTATTACTTTTGCTCAGATTTGAGCGATTGAGGTTTTACTTTAAACGTCACAGAAAAAGAAACTCTTAGTTCATCTCCTCGCCAATTGAAATTGCAATGACCTTTTCTTTTCTTTTTCTTTTTCTTGTAGTGAACAACGCAAAGGGTAAGGCATTTGCTTAATGGAAAATACAGAGGAAACTTCAAATGTTTTCATCACAAGTATCAAGGAGATATCCAAGAATTGCGAACTTCGAAGATGGGCCCTGAAGTTGAAGCATTTATTGATCATCAAACTTGTCCTTTTGGTACTTGCCCAATAAGAAGCTAGGACGTCACAGTGCTCTCTGGACCGAGCATGCATTGGGAAAGCAGTTGCCCCAGCCTTTGCTGCTAAACACAAAGTCCAATTCGCTTCTGAGAATTACAGTAACATGTTTGGCGTTAGGCGTGGTGGGAAGTGAATTTCATGTAACCACACTAGTCATTACTGAATTGCACAGAAAGCAACTGGCTGTTGGAGGCCTCTCATTCCCCCCACCACACTTTCCAGCAAAACTTGTGTGATCTTTTTTTTGATAAATTTAGGACCAACCTATATATTTAGGACCACCCTCTATATGGTTCGGCGCAAATGTAACCCTAGCGTGGTCCATAAATCAGGTTCTCCAATGCTGATTATGTGCAGTAGCTGGCAAAATTATTGGCGGGAGAGAGAGAGAGAGAGAGAGAGAGAGAGAGAGAGAGGAGATTTGGTTTGCAAACCCTAGAGCAGTGGTCCTATTCATCACTATCGCTTGAAAATGAGGGACTGCCATTGGATTGGGGATCAGATGCACCCCCACAATTGTGGTCCTACCTCTAGCCACTACACTCAATGAAACCCAAAATTATGTACTTGTCTTTGGGTGTTACATGCCCAAAAGCTACCAGATTATGTATCTGCCACCAGAGACTTTTATCAGAACCCCGGATCCCAAGAGAGAGCACTTGCAACCAAATGGCAGTTGGTTTTCTGCTGCGGCAATGAACACAAATATACAATCGATAGAACAGTAAAAAAAAAAAAAAAACGTTTTGGGGACACAGAGATGGTACGGAGGTCATAGAAAAAGCCCGAGAACTTCTTTCTTTTTTTAATCTTTGACAACAGGATCACATTCAACTACCTATTACGACCCGCCAAGAGTCCAGTCCAGAAACGAACTGATTAATTAGCATGATCATCAACCGGAGTTATCCGAGATCATTTTTTTAAAACTGGATAGCGCTAGTTCTAGTCATTTTAACGTAACCCCAGTTCAGAAAACTGATTAATTAGCATAACTTTTATATTGTTTTTGCCACGATATATAGTTCTACTATATGTATCTATAGATTTCCTAGCTAATCGCTGAAGCCAAGTTAGAAAGCTATGCATGCCTATTGTTTAAAGACGGAGGTGGGTTGCAAAATAATAACACTTCTCAGGGAAACGCAGCCATCAAAGACCCGCCCATCAGCTTTTCTGATGGAAAAATGTCAAAACGAAACAGAAAGCTTTTACAGCCTCTAGATTACAAAATGGTTACAATCAGCCAGCACACGTAGTACCATATAGAAATGATGAGGGGCCATCAATGCTGAGCGGTCCATTTCATATCGTCGTGCTTTGCCACCATGAACTGCAACATTTATTGGATGGTTTTTAAAAGTACCATATGCTTGCTTCACAATTGTGATACAGAACTCAATTTTTTGAGTCAGGTCACAGAGTAGTGAGCTCAATCAATATGAAATTTTTTTAATTTCAAAAAAAATGATTTCTCTTTATCTAAGTAAAAGAAATGAATGTGATGAGTACGACGGATGTGAGACCATAATAAACTAATTAACGAGATTGAAATGTCATAAAAGTTATAATTACCTTCAGAATATGCAAGTGCACTGCTAATCAAGTATAAAATTAATGACAACTTGATTATACTGTTAAATCAAATTTAGTGAAGATAATAATACTTTCACTTACAAATCTTATGTATAAATTACACAAAAACTTCCTGTAGCCTACAGAATCATGTCATGTGAAATTTATTTAGAAGACTCACCGTTACCTAACGATTTATTAAACTTTTCTTTTTTAATTAACATCAGACATATATATTATTCAAAGTGCCACCAAACAATTGGTCACCGAAACCCTTGTTAAAAAATAAAAAAAAAAAGTGGTCACCAAAAATTATGTACGGGGCCCCTTCTATTAACACAACCAAACCTGCCAGTCTGCCACTCAAGCAACAAAATTCCAGTAAATTCAGGAGTTCTTTTAGAAGGGGACGTATAGATATAGTACAATTATGATCATTAATTAATTACATGATAATTGATTTCAAACGATCAATTGCATCTACCTTTTTTTCATCATCCTTACTTTTACGAATTCGAAATGCCCTCACCACAGGCCTCAGAAAACATGTTAACCAGCAAGTTAAGCCCCCAATCACCGCAAGTCAGCAAGAAAAATACCCTCTACTGCGAACTCCAAAACTGCTATAAGGAAAAAAAAAACCCATAAAACAGAACTTGAAGCAGTAGCCCTAGGACCCGGTCTGAGGGATCGGCACTTTTTGCCCCAGCTCATCAACGCTCATCAGAAGCATGAAAACAGCAACAGATCCCATCTGCCACGCTAGATTCCATCAGATGTTGTACATGTTAATTTGTATCTTTACGCTTACATATATGTTTTGCTTATATGTAAATCAGTTTACTTATCATAACTCAAAAACTCTTAGTATATGTCGATTGCATATGGGGATTCTTTTCCATATACAAATTCATTTAATCTTTCTTAATCTGCTTTTGTGAATGGATTCTACAACTCAAAAGTATATAGATAGCCACCTAAATGGAGAATGCTTTTGTTGTTGAGGAATCCCTTCTAGACAAACTATGAGTATTTAGCACAACTCATCGTCGCGTTTTTACTTCATAGAATGCATGCCTAAATTGAGAAATTTCAGAGTCAGTGTTCATTAAAATAAATAAATAATGACAGCAGAATACCAAGAGCTTGGTGCTGGACGAGAAAGTTACTAGTTATTAAATGTCTTAAACTTTAACTAGCTTTCGGTAAAAGTTACCTTTCTCACAAAAAAGTCAGCAATCCATCATAATCATCGAAAAAATCATTTTTTTTCTAAATAATCTTCCATAAACAGAAATATGGAAAACAACAAAAAGCAGCCCACTCCATTCTTTTTAGTATTGAACTTCCATGTATTTAATTTCTAATCCATCAATTTTTTTTTTTGGAGAGCCTAATCCTGCACTTTAACAAGTTTCTTACCTGAACTACTTGATGGAAAAAGGAAATAACTGTTAAAGTATAAGAGTTTAATATGTATTGCATTTCTGGTCTTACTCAATTAATTAAATTTGTTTACATTTTTTCGGTGGAAAGAGCCTCTAGGATAGAGTTTACTGTGAATCTTTTGGCATATATATAGGCCCTTAATCATCCTTTTTTTTTTTTTTGATAAATGGGATAATTAATGAAGAAAAAAAGAGAGATTATGTATCTCTTTTGTCAAGAAAAAGAGGCATGTTTCTCTCTTTTTGCTCTTTTTCCACACAAAATTGCGAGTCAAACAGCTTGTCATATTCTACAGTGAATAAACAAACAGATCATTCAGACTGAGAATACATTTCTTTTTACTATTTGACAAGTTCCGTTTGCCCTCCTCATTTTCTTCCATCCAATATTCAGTATAATATTTTTACTCTCATTATAATTAACTAATTAAGCACCACGAAAATTTATCCAATTCCCAAAAACTGCTTTTATAGTCCCTCTCTCTCTCTCTCTCTCTTTTTTTTTTTTTTTTCTAAAGCTAGTATAATATTCATTCAATTCATGATGTGAAAAATCCAAAAATTAAACACAAAGTGATGCGAGCACAACACCAGGGAATTTATCAGCTTATTTTATACCGTGGTAAGAGTACAAAAAAATCATATTTATAAAGTACAAAAATATGACATGACTTATGTATAATGTGTGAATTTTAATTTATAGGTAGATTTGAGATTTTAAAAGATTAATTAACATAATATCAAAATCAGGTTCATGCTTTTATTAGCACGGTAATTTGAACATTTTGATATGTTTAGTTTATTCAGTCCAATCTAGTACTAGAGAGACATAATATATTAGTTTATCCCGTTCAATTTAATTTTATTATCTCATATATTAATTAAATTTAACACATGTCACGAGAATAAATTAAGAGTATAAAATTTCATATTGATAAAATATAAAAATATATCATGACTTATAATAAATATGAGTTTCACTATCTATAAACTTGACTTTTTAAATAGGTCAAAGATTGCAAAAAAGATTATTTGACAAACTATAATGAACAGGATGGTAATATTATACCAAATTAAAGAAAAGAAGCAACGATTTTTTGATTCCTTAACTTGAAAATGATCCAGTTAAAGCCAAATGGTAGAATTCCAAAAGTGCAATCAGACAATTAGGTAAAGAGTCGATATCTAATTAAATTGTCGGCCATACATAACTTATCAATCAAGCGACTTGAAGTTGATCGTATTGAAAACAAACAGCAATGAAACTTCAAACATTGTCACCATCTTAAAACTTCCATGAATAATGTCGGCAAGTAAGGGGGACCATAGCATGCGACAAGAAGCCATCCAGATCACATAATTAATCTATTACATAAATCCAATCTTTATTAGGGCACTCAAGAGGAAGAGGTGCATGAACTCATCACCGTCGGCTACACCAAAACAGCCTCTTTATCCAACTCACTTTATATTAAGAAGCACTTATGGGGTCAATATGAAAATTAGTTGACTGCAAAATCAAGAATTTTGGTTTGTGGGGGATCCCGTTATCGCGAAGCTTGTGATCTTCCAATAATGTCAAGATCAAAGAAATAATGCTATACAAGTAAACTATTGGGAGAATCTGGTTATGTTTGTCAACAATATTAACAAAACACCAATGCAATACAATGTACTATCTTACATTAGTAAGCCTAGAATCTTGGGCAGCCGTGTTTTTCTCCAGAGAAAGATTTGTTGCTTAAGAAGCAGGCAGCTCTTTGATTCAAAATTGTTTTCAAAACCGCCTTGAGCTCAGGCTACAGAATTAACTATATTGAAGCTTTCCACATCATAGAAAAATTAAAAAAAAAAAAACCTTGGAAACAAATAATTAGATTAATTACAACAAAAGTTAGTCTTTACGGTGTGGATTTATCCAAAGGATATTATTTATTATACATACTGGGCTGTATAAAGCTTCATTCCATAGAACATTAAAACACTAAATTGCCGATTTGCCATTAAAATTCTTTTAAAACAAACAATCAACGAGATAACTACGTCTAAAAAACAGTTGGAGACCTTCAACCCTTTTGACAAGTTAGAAAAGGTGTCCATAATATCCTACAAAAAAAATTATAGTAAAGGAAAGGTGGATTTACAATTAATTCAATAACAATTATAATAATGATTATTTTTGGATATTAGGTTCTAAGACATGGTATAAGATATATATATGGAATAAACAAAAGTTTTCTTAAAAAAAAAGAAAAGAAAAATTTAGGAGTAATTTTTTTTTTACACTTTTCAAGAACCAAAAGAAAAAATTTGAAAATAGTCTTCTTAATCTTTTTTCTCTTTTTAAGAAAAAAATAACTGAATTTGGGAGAATTATTTTTCTTTTTTTTGTAAGAAAACAAAAAAGGTAATTTGTAAATAGATTGCGTTTCTTTGTTTTCCAAAATAGTAATTTGAGATTAGTTTTCTTAAGAAAAAATAAAAAAAACTTAAATTATAAGTATTTTTTAAAAAAATAAAAATAAAAATTTAAGAATAACTTTTTTAAAAGAACAAAAGGGAAATTTGAAGAATGATTATTTAAAAAAAAAAAAAGAGGTTAATTTAAGAGATAGATTGCTGCCAGTCCAAGCCCTTCTAACACAAAAGCTGTACAAAGTACAGTGCAAATTTTGATATTTCAGAGGGTAATCGTTATTAATAAATTGAGCTTGCATGCTAATTCGGGCATGTGCATGATGGTGGTGGTAAGCACGCGCGACGTGACATTAGCTGGATCACATTTTCATGAACCTCGCTCCTTCCTTTCGTACTGCTCATCGGACTAGGCCGCCTGTAATCGAATTCCAATTTGTGATATTTGAGTCATTTCTTAGCAAAGCTTCAAATTAGATACCTGATAATATAATATATCGGTTAATCCCTGGGTCAATCTAGCTAGGAACGTCTAATAGTGGATAAAATATAAGTACTGACACATGCATTTGAACTGAACATTTGATAGCAAAATAATAAATAAATAAATAATAATAATAATGAAAGGTCGAATTGTTCTTCATTAAGGAGAAACTGCATGCGTTAGTGATCAAATAAAATTAAGAAGTTGAAATGGAACAAAATCTATAACATCTCGCAACTCCTTTGTTATTGTCTTTAACAAAACGTTTAACTCAAATTATGGATCAAATGTTTTCAACTTAGAAATGAACTTCAAACAAATTCAAATAGAAATATTTTTTGAGTGCGTGTTTAAAAGATATGTGTTGTGATTTTTATAACTACAAAAATATTGTTTTAGAAAAATTCCAACTTCATTAACAGAAGTTTTACTTCCAAAATACCTGAACAAAAGATGACAGGGTTAGGTTTTGAAGGGGGAAAAAAAAAAAAGAAAGAAAAAGAAAAGATTTAGAAGCCAGGTGCTAGTTTGTAATTAACAATAACATATTGCTATATCACCAAACTTAAAATCAAGCGACTTGAAAGTTGATCACATTGAAAACATACGGTAATGAAACTTCCAACGTTGTCACCAACATAAAAGTTTTATGAATGATGTCGGCGAGGAGCACTGGTATGCAACAAGAAGCCATCCAGATCACATAATTAATCTATTACATAAATCCAATTTTCATTAGGGCACTCGAAGGAAGAGGTGCATGAGCTCATCAACGTCGGCTACATCAAACCAGCCTTGTTATCCAAGTCAGCTAATATTAAGCACCCCCCCCCCACCCCAAAAAAAAACTAGGGATACGGGGCTCATGGGGTCAATATTAGAATTGGTTGACTGCAAAATCAAGAATTGCGGTTTGTGGGGGACCTCATTATTCCGAAGCTTGTCAATCATCCAATAATATCCAAATCAAATAAATGATATACAAGTCAACTATTGGGAGAAGCTGTTCTGTTTCTCAACAACAAGAACAAAATATCCATGCAATACCATATACTATCTTACTTAATTAAGGATAGAATCTTGGGCAGGCGCGATTTTCTCCAGAGAAAGATTTGTTTCTTAAGAAGCAAGCAGCTCTCTTTCGTTCAAAATTGTTTTCAAAACCGCCTGGAGTTCAGGCTATAAAATTAAATACGTGGCAGCTTTCCACATCATAGAAAACTAAAACAAAAAATTAATCTTGAAAATAAATAACTAAATTAAGGCAAAAAGTTTAATTTGACCCACTACAATTTTTTGGTTTTTACTCACAATATTTTTTTTTGGGTTAAATTTGTTCTCTCACGTTCTTTTTATTAATAGTTTTGATCCTTTTCCACTATTTTGTCATTAACTTCTCTACGTCAGCATGCCAAGTCAACTGTTCACTGCCAATTTAGATGTCATGTCATTATGACGTGACATTTAAAAAAAATCTAAAAATTTAAAAAATTGCAAAAGAATCCAAAAAATAATAAATTTAAAAAAAAAAGTCCGAAAAGTTTTTAAAAAATCTAAAAATTCAAAATAAAATCTTAAAATTCATTAAAATCTGAAAATATTTTGAAAAATTTTGAAATGTTTACAGAATTGAAATTTCTAAAAAATTTTAAAAATTAAAAAACTCATAAATAAAAACTCAAAAACTTAAAAAAAACTATAATGAAAATTTCAAAAATACTAAAATTTAAAAATTGAAAAAATTTTAAATATATTTTTCAATTTTTAATTTTATTTTTTAAGTTGTTGGGTTTTAATTTATGAGTTTCTTAATTTTCGAAATTTTTAGAATTTTCAATTTTCTAAATATTTCAAAAGTTTTCAAAATAATTTGTGGTTTTATTTTGAGTTTTTGGATTTTTTTATATCTTTTTGGAATTTTTTACACTTTTTTAAAATTTTATTTAAAAATTTCACGTCATAAAAAATAATAATGTGACATTGGGCAACTGACGTGACACAGTAACGTGACAAAATTAATGGCAAACTAACATTAAATGATTAAAATTACTGATGGAGAAAATGGGCATAACTAAATTTTATAAAGAAAAATATTACGGGTGAAAATTAAAAGGCAGTGAAATGTTAAGTGCCAAATTAGGGTTTTTGTCATATTATTATTATCTTATTATAGTGACGGAAAATCTAGGGAAGATTGTGAATTATATATACATTTTGCCCTACCAAGCCACATAAACTATAATCAAGTGGCATGTGCTACATGACACATGACACTCATATACTCATGTGCATACAAGAATATTGTTACCATACCGAGACTCTATAATAAAAAACGGATATTCTTTTTCTTACGCTTTTGAATTAATCTCGGAAAGCTGTTCATTGTACAGTGCATTTTTTGATATTTTAGAGGGTAATTGTTATTAACAAATTGAGCAAACATGCTAATTCGGCCATTGATGACGATGTTGGTAAGTACGTGGGACGTGATGTTAGCTGGATTCCATTTCAATGAACCTCGCTTCTTTCCTCCTACTCATTTTACTGAACTGTCCGTAATTGAATTCCAATTTGTGATTGCTCAATAAAAATAAATTAAAAAAAAAAAAGAATTCCAATTTGTGATTTTGACGTCATTTCTTAGCAAGCTTCAAATTAATTATCTGATAATATATTGGCTAATCCATGAGTCAATCAAGCTAGGAACGTCTAATAGTGGATAAAATGCAAGTAGTGAAACATGCATATAAACTGAAGAATCGATAACAAAAAATAAAAGGTCAAGTGTTCTTCGTTAAGAAAAAATTGCATGAGTAAGTGAATGAAGAGAATTAAGAAGCAAAAATGAAACAAAATCTATAACATCTCGCGACTACTTGGTATAAAATCTCAACTCAAAATATGGATCAAATATTGTTAGCTTACAGATAATCTGCACACAAGCACAGTTAGATATACATGTGAATGCGTATGTGAGTAAAAGATACATATGGAGAATACTATATAACTTCTTCTTTTTTTTTTTATAACTAGAAAAATTTTGTTTCAAAAAATTCCAAGTTCATGAGCAGAAGTTTTAGTTCCAGATACTTGAACAAAAGATAAACGAGTTTGGGTTTGAAGGGGGAAAAAATGGAAAAGAAAAGGAAAGAAAGAACTGCTTTAGACGCCATGTGCTAATTTGGAGTCGACAACATATTGCAATGTCACCATAGTTAAGATGGAGACAAAATGCTGTCACCCAATTGTAGATGCAAGTGCCAGTTTTTTCTTCAATATCTTTGGCTTTGGTTGTGGACATTTGGCATATGATTCAATCATCAATGTCTAATCAATATGGGTGTTTCAAATTGTATAAATGCACAATCAGTTTGGCTTGCTAGCTGTTAGCTATTGACAAGGTTAGCTCACTGTTGCGGATCAATGAAGCCAAAACTGAGCTATGTGTCCACTTACGATGCATAAACAAGTCTTTCTTTAAGTCATTGTGAATATGACCTTGCGCTCACTATCTCAAGACAAGTGGTCGTGAAAGTAAAAGTGGGTTTGTAGAATTATTAGTGGAAACATTATACCATTATTTAGTGTTTTTGTCTGCCTGTCTCACGATATAATCATTTACCTTTTCTCAAATCAATTGATTAATTAATTAGTACTCTAGCCGATTTATGTACAATGCTCTTTTACCAAAAAGACAAACCTTTCTTGTACATTAAGACAATGATTCAATGCACTGATCTAATGACGTGGTCGGTTAATGATGAACTAAAAAGTTTTTAGGGTCGAAAAAATAGAGACACAATCATGGAGGGCTTATGATCACGAAACACGTTGAAGTAAGTTGCTATAAGCTTTCGTTGCAGGGGGCAACTTTTGCTTTTTGACATTTGAGGATTGTATACCTCCAAAGCAGACATAAACCTAGCAAAGTTGACATAATTAGGCAAAGCTAATTATGAGTTGTCTAATTTTGCTTCTCCCATGACTTTTATTAGTCATTTCCCTATGATTAAGGAACTGTCTTAGTTTATTAAATACTGGCTTGACATCCCCTGGTGATGACTTTTGTTATTATATATCAAATTGGCTATAATGTAAGCCAAATGCAATTCACCACATCGGTTGCATCATTGTTATTCATTGTTGACATTAGGCAAGAAGTGGGAATTTATTGATCACGTCTTAGGAACTCGGTCTACCGGACGCAGTGCGATTTTTTTTTTTTTTTAACTGTGGGGTCCTACTTCGATGTGAACGGTGATTGATGAACAAAATATTATTTGTAAGAAAAATCATCAAACCTCTTCGAGATGGCCAATATGCACAGCTCATTACCTGTTAAAGGTGGTCAGACTGTCTTGGCCTGCTAACACGGCCATGTTTGGCATACAAGGAAAAGGCAGTGGGACTAGGGTTACACTTGCCGACATAGAATATTGCTCATTCGTCAATAATCTATACGTCTGTTGTGGTTGAAAGGTGGTGCAAATAATACTTGACATCTTGGTTACTCGCTGAGTCCACAAAACTATAAAAGAATAGAAACCAACATATGGGTCATAGACGACCACCGCTCTTTAGAGGTAGGACTTCAAATTATTGAGTTGTGTTAGAGAGAAGTTATTAGGTGGTACTGGAGTACCACACCATCGATTCCTGGCAGGTATACCCAGTCTATTAAAGACTGTCATATGGACAAAGATGCCACGACATTGATTTAAGTAAGGTTGCATTATACGGAGGCTAGCTTCTCTTGGAACAGTCGCGTGTGACAATACTGTTATGACTGTTAACCATACATGAAATTGTAAATCATAGCTAGTTGTGATCATGCATTGAATGACTATAAATGTAGAACTAACAGTCATAATAATGCAATATAACTCTTTTGTAGGTCTGGGTCTCTCTCGCGTCACTTCCTTGTGTTGTGTAACATTTTCATTTAAGTAACAACATCTATAATTGACTCTAGAAGCCCCCTTTGGTTCTAACATCTCTAGCGCCTTTTGCCCCAAGAGCACAACAAATTCACAACCGTAACTCATCTTAGATGCACATATTATCAAATCTTTCACATATCCCGCAATAAAAGATCTTTGATGGTCGCTAAGCTGTCAAAATGTAAGGAATGCTACAAAGAAGGGATGGAACATGAACTCAATAAGATGAAGAAGAAAAAGATCTAATCAAAGAATTCAAAAGAAATTGAAAAACATATGCAAGAACAGAGAACCAAGAAAACTTAAGGAGAGAGAGAGAGAGAGAGATAGAGAGAGAGAGGTTTGAATTTGACTAACCCTATGATAGTTGAAGCTCGTAAGCCACTGTTTAAGTTCTCTCGGCAACCTAGAATAGTCCATAGAAGTTAGAAGCAAGCTGGAGATTCGCTTTTACAACTCTAAAGATGTGATCATAAGGTTATAATTTGCTAGAAAGAATCAATCTCGAATGCTGGATTTCCTTTCAATGCGATGTTGGTCTGCTTAGAGCTTTATGTGCTAGTTCGACTTTTATAATTGGTTCCTTAGTATAATGGACAACATTTGTTTCTACTATAAAAATTATGTAAGGTTGCCATGCTAGTCAGTTCAGGAGGTAAGGTTGCCTAGTGTAAGGAAGAGTAGCCATATGGGACCTTAAAAAGAGTTATGCCAATTGTAATATGAAAAATATCATTATACCACCACCCTATTCTAGAAGTAGAAAATGAATGGGTTAAGTCAAATTTGGGGCAAATTATGTTAGATCTCAATTTATTTGAGTTTTAAATATTTTAATTTATTGGTCTATCAATTTTAATTTTATCAAGTCTAGAGTTATTGGGATTTTAGATATATCAAATTTTAAGTTCTTTAGATTTCAAGTTTATTAAATTTCATGTAATTTGAGTTTTAATTATTTAGAATTTTAAGTCATCATATTTCAGGTAAATTAGGTCTTCAATTCATTGGGTTTTAGATATATTATGTTTTGAATCTTTTAAGTTTTAGAGTTAGGTAATTTAGGTTTTGGGTTTTACAAGTTTGAATTATTTAGGATTTGGGTTGATTAAGTTTCAAGACATTTGATTTCAAGTTATTCTAGTTTTTTTTGTGATTTTGACTTTAGGCAATTTAGGCTATTGATCATTGAATTTTTAAGTTAATAAAAGTTAAGTTGAATCGAATTTCAAGTAAGTTAAATCAAGTTAAATGGGTTAAGTTAGCTTTTACCATCTCTTCTTTGTTTAAGTGAATCATTTAAACTACTAATTAGGGCATAGGAAAAGATACACTTGAAATAACTTTTTATTTATGAAGTATGAATATAGACAAGATACAATATAGATATTACAACACACTAACTTTGAAAAAATTAGTACATAAATATGATTAAAAAAATAATAAATAAATAAATTTATAAATACAATATTTAATACTTTAATTTATTAATAAAGATCATTATTGTTCCAATAATTTTCTATTGATTTTGGATGTTTTTATATAAATGCACCTTAACTTATTTATTATAACTCGTGTATATATATTTAAACATTAAACAACTCATAATGTTACATTAGTAATAATTTATGATTAAAAGACTAAAAGTTTATTCTAAATAATAAAAATGTCATTTAATATCTAATTTCTATTTTTTTTTGTTGGACTAGAATAATCAAATGAAATTTTCTTACACTCGAGAGGAGTACATAAAATCTAGAAAATGAAAGGCATTTACATCATTTCAAATTCCTAAAACAAATCCTAAAAAGTCCTAATTTATAAGTGTTGCCTATATAGTCTTTTATTTAATAATTGATTGTGAATAACCTTATTTCTATAAGCACAACCAAACCAAAGAGAAGATCTTTAAGGTTCAAGACTAAGAACATTAAGTACCACGTCATCATAAAAGATATTGGTCATAAACAAGACACTTAAGGATTTTTCTCTAAAGTGTTAATATTTTCTTTCTTATTTATTTTTTGCCATTTGCCCTTTTGAATATTGAAAAATGTCAATAGTATGCCTTGGTGTGTCAAATGCTCATTTTTATCATATTTGACACGTGTGTCCAAATTTTCTTTTAATTTTTTTAATAAACACATTTAATTATATGCCTTACATGTGTTTAACACATATCTATATCTAACACATATCCAACACATCATAATCCTCTTAGATGATTATGTTTATGCTTTAAAGTGTTCCATAAATATGTTAGGTCTTTATGTTGATTATCTAATAGTGTATAATAGAGATTAAGTGCATCTAGGTCCTACCAACTTAAATTACCCTTCTTAAAATAAAGTGGTGAGTAATTTGTTTATTAGACTTAATAGTTTAGAGCATGTCATATAGTTGAAACACTTGCTTTAAAAAAATCTTAGCTACTATAAAAGCAATAAAATGGTGTCTCAATCCTAAAAAATAAGCTAACTTAATAAACCTATCAATAATGACTATTATGTCATTATGTTCACTAGGCAATCCTTTAATAAGATCGATAGAAATATGTCTTCTAATATTGTTGAAAATAGGAAGTGGTTACAACAGGTTAAGATAGGGCAAGTTCTTTTTTCGTCTTTATTAGAAATCATAAGTTAAGATTTAAAGTTGCACTAATTTCTTTAAGTCAAGCTAATAAAAGTTTGACTTAATTCTTACATATGTAATTTAAATCCCTGAATAACTTCTAGAGTTGAACTATGTATGGATTTAATAGGCAAGTTTTAAGAGTTACCTTTATTGTCAATATAAATTTAATACTTGTATTTAATCACCTTATTAGGCAAAATAAAATAGATAGAAAAAATTATTATAATTATGATTTCTATAAAGTAATTTAAACCCAATAGTTAAATGGTATGTAACATTGGTTTTAAAGAGTATTTTATACTTTCTTGATTAGTTTTAATATGTTACTCCTCCAAGCAATGTCATCATTTAATAATTGCCATAAGAATGACTATAAGCTCCAATTTTAAAATTAAGTGACCTTTATGCATATAAAAGAAAGACTTATTCTCTTATATATATATATATATATATATATATATATATATATATATCATTATTGAAATAGTTGTTCAAGTAAGCAATAAGATGTCCTTCTTATAGTAAAACTAATCTTATTCTAGTAAAAAAAAAATTAAGAGCAATAATATGTCGTTCTTAGATTAAAACTACTTTTATTGCTTCTTAGATCAAATAGTTTTTAAAAATCAAGAATAGTCTTTTTGAATTGCAAAAACTAATTCTATTTATAGTGTCTTCAATCAAAAGGACACCCAGTTACCTATATACATCACAAACATTCAATCTATATAGCAAGTTTTCACTAACAAAGAGCTTTTTTACGCATTTGAATTAGTACAAGAAAAAAATGAACGAAAACGTTTCTTTTTAGCCAAAAAACTATTTCTTAAGGGTAATAAAACTATTTGTGTTGTCAGGTTTATATAAGAACTGAAATCTGTTAATAGTTATATCTATTCAACAACATATGCATCTATTACCAAGGTAAAATTATAGTATAAGGCAAAAATAACTAAAAATAAAAGTCTACTACAAGTTAAAGACCATTAAAATTACTGCACATATCAAAAGAATCAAAAGGTCAATTCTACCAACTAGTATATCTAATCAAATGCATGATCAATAGTTGTCATTTTTGGAAAAAGAAAAAATAGCATTTTCACAAAGATTATGAAAACAACATGTTCTTTAAAATATACTAAAAGTATAATACTTAACAAATTTGAAGTCTGATAATGAAAAGTTAATCCTAAAAATAATAGCTTTTAGTTTACAACCTACCAAAATAGTAGCTCCTTTTACCACTATAATAAACTTTGATAGCATTCAAGATCAATCAAAGTAAGTCTATTAAAACCTCTTCTCAAATCAATTCCTTATCTACCAAGTAACGTTGTTGTACAAAACCCCTTCCAAAAAGCCTATTACCCACATTGAAGCATAAAACATGTCCAAAAAGCCCACTACTCCTTTTAGGCATTAAAACTTAAAGAAACTGTGAAAACTTGTTCCCCCAGCCTTTCTTACAACGATGGTAACAAGTCTTCATTTCTTATTACCTTTAGTTTTGCTAGTGCATTTGTAAAAAAGTTATATTCTTTGTATCTAAAAGTGAACTATACTCCCTTTACCAAAACATAATTAATCTCATAAAAAATAAACAAACGATCCTAGGGTTTATTATTAGCTTATTAAACTAGGATATAACAATTGAAGAATTATTGTTCATGATCAAATCATTTCCTTATATTTCAAATCACTTTAACCACAATAATGTTACCTTCCTTATCATTTGCAGTTCTGCAATCATTAGGATAACTACTTTAATTGATTTAGAGAACAAACAATGTACTTTACCATTGAAACCTCTCAATACACTCTTTATACTTGTTAACCTTACATATCCTAATATAATATTATCCATATTAAATTTGAAGTGTTTGTAGTAATGGTGCCTTTCAATTAGTTGCCTCCCACCTCTTGATTTTCTTTTTCTTTGTCACCCTAATCATAAGCAAATTGAGTATAAAGTCATTAATGGTGTAAGAACAATCAGACCATTTTTGCTTTTACCCAATATAGTATTTTTATTCTTTTTAAGTCATAAATAATATCAACCAAGAAAGATTTGTTTTGAAAATTGAATTCATTTTTAGCTAGCCAAAACAACCATATGATAACATAAAACTTTATCTTCTATAATTCCTTATATGAGTCCTTTCCCAAGAAATTTACAAGATTCTTAAAATGACCTCATAAAAGGATTTGGTACCTAATACTTTACCATCTTATATAGCAATATTAAACTTACCAAGTAAAGTGACAATGTAAGAAAAAGGTATTTAACAAAATCTACATTCATCTTGCAAAATGAACAAAGGTTATTTTGCAAATTACATTTAAGTATATGTTTAAAATTTTTTCTTACTAAAAATGTTTCCAATATTAGTTATCAATAGAAAATCTCTACTTTTAGAAAGGTTAAATCTTGTTATAGAAATTTTCTTAGTAGTGGAGATTCTCCTTACTACTTTTTAATAGCCCATAAAACGATTTAATAGTGAAATTTCCATTTATTTCTTTTTTGTAATAAAATTTATCTTTCTTCTTTTTTGTAACAAATACTCCTTTAATAATTGACAAAAATTTGTAATATGGATCTCTTTCTTAAGCCAATGACCCTTTTCTTTATTCTATAATCCAAATTCACTTACCATGATCTTATCTTCCAAAAGAGCTGATGAGCCCCTCTTTAGGAAATGATAATGCATAAATTTTTGGGAAACAATTTCTTAAAATTAAATGACTTGATCAAACATACTTATAAAAATCAATCACTTTTATGTTACCAAGCATAAAGGAAATGTTTGAGTGGACTATCTCTACATGTTTCACTTTTTCTTTAACCATTGAACACACTTATCTCCAAATTAATGACCATTTTTTTTTTTTAAGCAACACACCACCTTCAAGGCCACAAAAACTAATTTTAATACCTTGCTCTTATCATTATAGCCTATAATGCCTCTTTTTCCCTAGTTGCTTGCCAAAGCCATTTTCTAGCAAGCCCCTTTTTCAACTTAAAGGCAATTTTTGCTAAGACTTATACATTATACATTATTCGCTTTAGCTACTCAAAGACAATTTTTTCTTTTTGACTTCACTTAAAACCATCTTTCTCCAACTTATAAGGAGCTTAATAACCCTTAATGAACTTTTTTTAGTACCTTATTAAACCAAAAAAAAAAAATCTAAGAGCATAAAAAATAATATGTCCTATACATTTAGTATTAACTTAGCCAAAACAGATTTGGATAGCTTGACATAAAGCTAACATTCCTTAAGTACTTAAAGGATCTTTCTACAATAAATAACATACAAATCGAAATTGGGTCTTTAGACCAATATATCATAAAAAATACACAAAGGCAAACTTCCTCATGTAAGAAGAAATAATGTGATTCATTAAGGATTGAAAATATAATAAATGTAATAGTCAGTATAAAGGGCATAACTTGATTCACAGTGCCCAAATTAGTTTTAAAAGTTGTCTTAGTTATGCCTTTTTTTTTTTCAACTTGTTTTTATGATAACTGGTTTACAAGTGTAATTTGGAAAAATTATGTAATTCTTACAACACAACAATCAAATCATTTATGATTAAGATTGAAAATTTATTCTTAAGAGTTATAACATTTAATTGATATAATCCACACAAAACTTTCGAGTATCATTTGTTTTTCATAAACATAAGAATTAGGAAAGTGAAAGAGTTGGAGATAAATTGTGTAATATCAAAATTAACATCTCTTGCACTTGTTTGTCCATGTCATGTTTTTGAAAGTGAAGGTGTCTATGAGGCCTTACATTAACTAAATGAGAATCAGACAATAAAAGAATATAATAGTCTTATATTATTTAGGGAGATGATGATATAAGCTCATTAAATACAACATTATATTCATCTTAAACAACTTATATTAGAGCAAGAATAAATGTTATTAGTGATGTTGATACTATAGTAAAAAGGTGAGCTTATGTACACAAGTTTTGTTTTTGTTGAATAGGTTATGCAGTCTCTTTTCATAAATAGTTTAAAATGTCATACCCTATTTTTATCTTTTAAGATCCATTTGTTTCATGAAAAACATAATTATAGAAAATACTTTTCAAGTTTTTTCATGTTTAAGATACCAAAAATAATTGTCAATAGAAAACAAAATTTAGACAATTTAAAAAACCTAATTATTTTTTGTGGAGAAATTCGAGTATCATTGTCTAACTCTATCATTGATGCCACACCAAAAGAAAAGTATTATTTTTGTCTTTTACCTAAAGATAATAGACATAGAGTGAGAAAGAGAACACAAAGTGAGAAAGTAGATTTGAAAAGGCCAAACCCTTGCCAAACTTAATTTATACCAAATGAGCTTTTTTTATATAAAATTTTTATCTATTTAAACATGAAAAAATTAGTCGTTATTTCAATTTTGGTGAAAATTTATCTTTTACTTGAACAAAAATTCAGAATTTACCCACCATGTTTCACTTTTTGAATTTGTGTTCATTTATATTTTTAAAGTTGACCATTGACATTACTTTCTTTAATATAAATCAAACACACTAGGCATTTTTCCCACCAAATTTTACCATATAAAAGTCATGTCACGTGCTTTGAAAAACCTTTTAAAATTCACACCGATGCATCTGACTTCGCCATAAAAGGAGTTTTAATGCAAGATAGACATCTCATTACCTATGAAAGTTGCAAGGTTAATGACATGGAAAGGCGGTATACCATCCAAGATAAGGTGATGACTATCATTATCCACTACTTACACACTTAGAGACACTATCTCCTTAGAAGTAAGTTTGTAATCATGACCAACAATTTTGCTATGAGCTACTTTCAGACATAAAAAAAACTCAGCTCTAAGTAAACTCGTTGACAAGACTAACTTAGATGTCATGTTATCAAAATATGATGATGGGATAATTTAACCAAAAAAAAAACATTGAAAAGGTAAAACAAAATACTACAATTTTAAACCAAAATTTTGAAAATTTTCAAAAAAAATTAAAAAATCAAAAATTTTGGGAAAAAACCAAAATAATTTAGATAAATTTAAAGTTTAAAAGCCTATTATTTTCTTAAAAAAAAAAATCCAAAACTTAAGAAATCCCAAAAATCCTTTTCTCTCATTGTCACTCTCTTATCTCTCTTTTACTTTATATTTTGTTAATTCAAAAATACTTCATAAATAACCTTCTAACGTAATTTGGTTCAATTCATATATAAATCTTAAAAGTCTACTTATGTATAGGAAGAAAAAGAGAGCCATAGAGATAAAAAAAAAAGAGATTTTTAAAATTTTTATTTTTTTAAAGAGAGAAAGAAAGGGTCATAAAGATAATTCTTTTAAAATTTTATATTTTTTAAACTTTTGAATTTTAAAAAATTGTTCGATATTTTTTTTATCAAATGTTATGTTATTAAAAAATGATGATGTGACAATTATATTAGTTATAAACATAGTTGTCACATATCAAAACTTTAACAAAAAAGATATTAAGTCAATTCATGCCAATAAATTTAATATAAAGTGTGAATTAAAAACAAAAAGGTAGACTTTGATCTAAAAACAGTGAAAACTAATGAATGACTTCTTGATTTTTTACTTTAGTTTTTGAGTAGAGTAATTGAGCCATACTTTGTATAACAATAAAGTCTATATTTATAAGAAAAAAGGAGGAAGTAAGTATTAATTTAAAAACAAGCATTTAAATAATCATATATATTTTTTTATTTTGCATTACTTTAATGCTTCTAAATAAGTAATCATACAATTAATTATATCATCTTTTATGTTTAAAGCATATAGTTATCATTATTTGAAAATCCTTTCATATTTATTTAATTATTTGAAATCAAAATTCCATCATATCAAATCATAATAATAACATCACAATTGAATTTATTATTAATATAATTGTCATGTATCAAAACTTTAATAACAAAAAAGATACTTAGTGAGTTAATTTATGCTAATAGATTTAATGTAAAGCACGGATTAAGAAAACAAAGGTAGATTTTGATCTAAAAACAATAAAACCTAATGAATGAATTCTTGATTTTTGACTTTAATTTGTTAGCATGGTAATTTAATATATACTTTATATAACAATAAAGTTTTAGAAAAGGTAAGTATTAATTTAAAAACAAATGCTTAAACAATCATATCTTGTGTCATTATTTGAAATCAAAATCCCATCACATTAAATCATAATGATAGCATGAAAAATCCCTTCATATCATACATCATATAAACACTTAAAATATTAAAAACAAATTGTATAAACACTTATATACATACATATGCATATAAAAGAAAGGTATTTGTGAGTATGTACATGTATACAAATGTACAATAATGATAATTATACACATTTTAATTACTTAGGCAATATATGGACATTTTGTAATCAAAACCACCATGAACAAATACACGAAATCAATTAAGGATTGTGGCAAAGCAAAATATGGAATAATACAAAAATAATCTTCAAAATTAGAGATTATTATATATCATATGAAATCAAATTCATTTTTTCTTGGCTAATGACCCAAAGCTCAAATGTCGACCAAGAATTTCACACACACACACACAAATCACAAAGGATTTTTTGGACTCAATAATGCTTAAATGATAAGTCCTTCTTATAAAGATGCTTGAATGAAAATGTCAATAATTGACTGTGGTCTTGATTTACAAGTATGATAATCGATATACTTGCAAAACACCTTTTTTCTTCTTCAAAAAAACAAAATTCTTTAAATATCATTATCACATCATTTATCCCACATAATTTAAGATATCATTCACCTAGACCCAATATTTAATTCTATCACCAAAATTTTTATTTAGACTTAGACTTAATATTTTTGAAGTTTTAGGTTCTATTTGTTCATTAGAAAATATTTTTCTACATGTCTCTCTCTCTCCTTCTCTCTCTCTCTCTCTCTCTCTCTCTCTCTCTCTCTCTCTCTATTGTTGTTATTCTATTGTTAATTTCAAAAAATATTTTTATTTTCTTAAATTCAATAAAATATTTTATAGATAGTGAATAAAATTTTCATTAATTTTACATTTTCTATAAAACAAATACTAAAAAATTAGAAAAATATTTTTTCATAAAATATTATTTGAAAAACAAATGAACTAAACCCTAAAAAATAAAGTTATTCATATTGTATAACTTATATTCTAATAACTCCCTAAACAAATAAAAAATTATTCTAAATATTTTGACTAATTATTTTGACACGTAAAGAAAATCAATTATTAATATAAAATATATTCTTCTAAATCTAAAAAAGATATTTTCATATAAATATTGTAAAATATGCTAAAATCACTAAATATAATTTTCTTTTTGTATAACAATTGACCAATATTTTTTGATTTTTTTAGTTGAGAAAAAAATATAAATAATTAATAGAATATACAAATAAAATGTCATAAATATAAAATAATTTTATATTATATAAAAAATATTTTATAAAATATGTATAAATTTTATTTATATAATATAAAATAATTTTTAAATAATATTTGGTCAATTAAATTGTAGCTTATCTTTAAACATTATTCTTAATAAAAATCGAACATAATGAAATCATAGTAATTAACAACAGAGATAGTGCCTACGCTACCCTGGATTCTGGAAATCTCGTTTCCCGGTCCATCCGTTCGCCTTCCACGAAAACCGAGGATAAATTATTCCTTTCCCTGTTTTACCCTTGGGTCAATTTTCAATATATATATATATATATATTTTTTTTATTTTTTTTTATTTTTTTTTTCTATTATAGTTATTATATCTGGTTCTGGTTCGAGCGTTGCCTCTCTGCTTCACAGGAAGAAAGAGAGAGGAACAGAGAGAGAGAGCGAGAGAGAGAGAGAGAGAGAGTCCAAAAGGCTCGAACTTTGATATTATCGATTCATCTTCGATCTATGCTTTCAGTCTCGAAGAAATCTACGAGAAAGAAAACCCATGTAAGCAAATGTCTTAATTTTGCATTTCTCATATCAGGGGGGAAAAGAAAAATAAGAAGAGGAAAAGAAGAAAAGCCATTGCTATATTTGTTCGTTTTAACTACTGCGTTTGATTCATTTCTTTCAATGCAATCATATGATCTTCACTTACAGGTAATGGGTTTTCATTTTGCAAACTTTTGGGGTTCAAATGTGTCTATTTTTTTATTTGTATAATGATAAAGGTGTTCATAATATTTGAGTTTCGATTTGTATGTTTAAAGTATAAATTTTACTGGATTTTTATTAGGTTATGGGACCAGATTCAATGGGTCTGCATTGGGATCCATGTTGGATTTCTTGTTTTTAGTTTCTTTTTGTTATCATTGTTATTAATATTTTTTTTTAGCTGTTTGATTCAGTAACTGTGTCTGCTAGACTTACCTTGGATTCTGTGATTTTTCTTTTTGTTTTTACTTCTTTTTTAGCCTCTTCGGGACTACTTTGGTTGAGGAAATTCTGGACATTGCGTTGGGCTTATAAAGCTAGGTTACTTGAGGTGGAACTCCTATGGGTTGAATTCAAAAGAACAATGGGTAGCTTAAGTGAAGAAGAGTGCCTATTTTTCGATGCCCAAGATGACATCTCTGATGCACACTCCGATGTTCTTGAGGCAGGGGATTCCCATTCTAGTGTTGATATTTCAGCTACGGCTAGTCCCCATTACGATATATGGATTAGCAGCCCAAGAAGTGTTAAGGAGAGACGGCTCAAGTTCTTAAGCTGGATGGGAGTGCATTCAGATCAGAATGCAAATGGAAACTCAGTAGAAGTGCATAGTAGAGGGTCTGAGATAGATAGAATTAGACAAAGCAATGGGGCTGTGTTGAGAAAGTCAGGTTTCAAAGATGAGTTCCGTTCAACTCAGTCTAATATATCATGTGGGTCTATCAATGAGTTAGATTCAAGTGTGAAATTCATAGTTAGGGATGGGACTTATGGTGGAGGAATTGCGTGTGATGTTGATGAAGTTGGGAAGGATAGAAAAATGAGTGAGGGTCATGAAGCAGAATTGGAACAGTCAATGACTGCTGAGCAATACGGTAACACTTCTAAGTTGCCTTCCACATGTCAACAACTTGTGCAGGAGGAAACTGTCATTCCTAACAATTTTGTGACTAACCCAAAAATAAGTAAGAAAGGGTGGTTGGGTAGATTACGTTCTATAGCCTGTTATGTGGATAGGCAAAGGGAAGCTGAGAAATTGAGGAATGACAATGATGATATTTATAGGGTGCAGAGAGTTAAGGTTCGCCAACATGGAAAGCAAACAAAAGAACTTTCAGCTCTTTATAGGGGACAAGAAATTCAGGCTCATGAGGGTTCAATTTTGACAATGAAATTCAGTCCCGACGGGCAGTACCTTGCAAGTGCAGGGGAAGATGGATTTCTACGAGTGTGGCAAGTCATGGAAGATGAGAGATCGAATGAGCTTGACATTCCAGAAATTGATCCATCATGCATCTACTTTACTGTCAATCATCGGGCTGAGTTGAAGCCACTGTTTTTTGATAAAGAGAAACCAGGTAGACTTAGGAGCATGAGGAAAACATCACATTCTGCTTGTGTCGTATTTCCTCCAAAGGTTTTCCGGATATTGGAAAAACCATTGCATGAGTTCCAGGGACATGGTGGAGAGATCTTGGATATATCCTGGTCAAAAAATTATGTAAGTTGTTTACTAAGATTCTCTTTTTTTTTTTAATCAGGAACCCCTGAAACCCAAAAAAAAGAAAGTAATTCATAACTCAAGTTACTTAAAGTGTGACAATCTGTGTTCTTGTTGCAGCATCTGCTGTCAGCTTCAGTGGATAAAACTGTACGTCTATGGCAATTAGGAACCGACCATTGTCTCAGGATCTTTTCGCATAGCAATTATGGTGTGTGCTTTTGTCCAATGATACATTTCCTATTTCCTTTCAACTTAGATCTTCTCAAGTTCAGTTTTTAGCTGTGGTTGCTGGTATATTTAAGTATGTTAAAGTCATTTATTATAATAACCTCTCTGTGACTCTTCCCCCCCCCCCTTCTTGTTGTTGTTATGTGATGCAGTAACATCTGTCCACTTTAATCCTGTGGATGATAAGTACTTTATGAGTGGTTCACTGGACGGGAAAGTGCGTATTTGGGCAATTCCCAGTTGCCAAGTTGTTGATTGGACTGATGTAAAAGACGTGGTAACTGCAGTGTGTTATCGTCCAGATGGGCAGGTTTGGCTATATACTTTTTTTTTTTTTCTTTAAACTTCTTATCTTAATTACTAAGGATCTATGTTCCCTGTTTTAGTATTCTTAACGGAAACTTACCTTTCTTTCCACGTAGGGAGGGATTATTGGCTCCATGTCAGGCAATTGTCGCTTTTATAATATGTCAGGTATGCACAATTGGATTACTGAAACCTACAACTTATTTAGGCCTTTAAAAATTGGAATATTTAACCCTTTTTTGTTCATTGGTAGTGTTTTGAACAATATAATACCTGTTTAACCTAGTAATTGAAGTATCCTGAGTGTCAACATTAGCTGGATTTAGTTCTTTTTGGTGTGTTCAATGTTGTTTGACCTTCGATGTCTGATTTCTGGTAGTTTTGCTGAATAGCAGTCATTTTCTTATGGTTTATGTAAAGTTTTCTTGTTTGAAAGGGTAAGTTTTTCCAAGGGATTACATAATGGTAGGTGTCTTTGGAAAAACATTACAGCATATAACATTCTGTCTTATATGCAAGAGAACCAAAGATACTTGGGAAGGCAGGTGTTTGTTTACAAAGAATCCAACTATTTAGTTTCAGATGGTGTGCAGTTTAATTTTAGTCAACAAGGAAAATTATAAACTAACCGGCATTTTTTTATCATTATTTCAGAGAGTCACTTGCAACTGGATGTGGAGATAAGCTTACATGGTAAAAAAAAATCTCCTTGCAAAAAGATAACTGGCTTGCAGGTAGTTATTTTGTTACTTTCCAGTATAATATTTGCTAATAGACTCCATGTATCTGTTGGCTATTTTATCTGACCACATATTTTCGTTCTAGTATTGCCCAGAGGACTCAGCTAAAGTAATGGTTACTTGTGCTGATTCACAAGTTATAATTCTGCAAGGACTTGACATAGTTGGCAAATACAGGGGTATGTGTCCTTTACTTTCTCTTTTCTGAATTTCATCTTATGATGTTCTTGTTTTGCCCCAAACACATCCTTTAGCAGCAAGAGTAACGGTGATTACTTATGCTAATGCATTCCTAGTATTTGCCAAATTCACCCGTGAAATTTTATTTTGGCCAAGATGTTATCTAGTATCATTGCAAATTACTTTTCCTCTATTCTATCTTTTCATTGGATGTACATTTGTAAAATTTATGTTATTTTCTCCCATTAGGCATAAAAGGTGCTGCAAACCAGACATCAGCATATTTTACTTCAGATGGAAAGCATATTGTCTCAGCTTGTGAGGATTCCAATGTCTATGTATGGAATTGCATAGGTCAGGAATTGCCTGCACCTCAGCATCCAAAGTCCACAAAGTCTTATGAGCGATTCTCCACTGAAGCATCCATTGCAGCACCTTGGTGGGGTTTGAAGTATGTAAACAAAGAGAGTGGGTGGGGATCTCTTGCCTCGGATAATTATTCAACTCAAGTCCTTCCATTTCATTCACCTGCTTCCTTTTCTCTGAGCCATGAGTATATTTTGGAGTCTTTTCCCAAGGGTTCTGCAACCTGGCCAGAGGAAAAGCTTCTGACTGCAAGCTCTCGCTCTCCTTCATCAGCAGTGCATAAATATGAGTTCAAGTTTTTGAAAGCTTCATGTCAAAGCACGGCTACTTCTCATGCTTGGGGCCTTGTCATCGTGACTGCTGGGTGGGATGGACGAATTAGATCATTCCACAATTATGGTTTGCCAGTGTTTACATGAAATTTCATTAGTTTTGATGAATTTTTCTCAGAAGATTTGGTTGAGACAGGCTTTTGATGGATTGCATAATGCAAATGTGGTGTGACACAGACCGCCACATACTGAAAGCCCAGCATCTTTGTGCTTGGACGGTGCATATGGTGTAGATGGATTATTGAGAATCTGGGATGGGGCCTTCTCAGATATCAGGGCATGCTGGAACAGATGCATTCTATGACAAGTAGTGGCCTTTCCAGTGGACACAATATAGTCCAGCTTGGGTTGAGCAAGTGGCTGATGTTATAGCTTATATGGGTGCCCAGTTTAATTTACAATTGATTGGGTTGTTAGTCAGATTTTTGTCTTTTGCCTCAAAAGGATAATTTGCGAGTCACATGATTTGAGGGACCATTTGGTATAACTCTTGTCATGAGGGAGGAGTGGATGGGACCTTTCTGAAACCTCTTTTATATTGACTTGCTAGAATTGGCCCAGGGAGGATCCAGAGCCAATGGTTTGAGAAAGAAATGGTGGGGAACTCGGGGATTATAATATATTTGGACGATTTGAATGATTGATTTGTTTGTCTGCCATTTTGACACCCATGGTAGGGTCAGTTTCACCTTGGGCCTGGCTGTGATTTTGCTACTTGTTTGTTTTCTGCGGGTCGGCTGTGCTCCTTTTGCCTTGTCGCTTTAAAACTTCAAGTCATCTTCCACATGCTGTTGAAAGGTTGTGCCTTTCCTCTTTGGATGCTGGCGGATTGTTGACTAATTGTGAACCATTGGCTGAGTTGAGTGCTGATATAAACCTCTCTTATCTAGCTAACAGAATTCCGTAAATATCCCTTATTTATTCAAGCATCATCTTGATCAGTTTTACGTTCAAGGTCTGGTATTCACTATATCTAAGATAACTTTTAGTATAGGAATTTAAAACGCTGTACTGTGAGCCTTGTAATGTTAGTCTGTTTGTGACTTAGGCATCATAGACTCTGTGTTATAATAAAATTGTGTACATTTGACGGTTTATCAATTCAGGCCTCTCTCCACAGCTGTTGATTTGTTTATGCTTGCTAGCTCTGTGTTGTATTTGTTTTTTTATTTACTGCTTGCAGGCGCTTCAATGCCTACTTACCAAAGCTTATTAATTAAACAAAGAAAGAACTATTATAAACGACACGGCTCAGTTTTTTCCAATATATTCTGTATTTTCTCTTCCTTTCTAATAATTTGTAAACTTCATTCTATATATATAAAAGGTTTTATCCAGTTAAAATGATAAGAGGCACAAATGCTCGGTTTATAAAAATTAAAAAAATTTTAAAAAAAAAAGCCCTATAAAATCAATTGGATCTCAAACGAAAGTGGTCGGATAAAATAGGTGCAGTAGTTATCATTTAAAATTTTCTTTAATTTGTTTGCTTTTATTATTAGCCCTTGATTGATTATTTAGAGGGTATTTATTTTTGCTTTTTAAAGAGTACTGTTTGAAAAAGTGGGGTTTTAGTTGTTGGGTAAAATTCTTTTATGGTTATTAATTGTTGATAAATCTCTTGAAAAGTAAATGATGAGAAAAATAAATTTGAATTATTTATTATAATTAATAACAATTGATTAATGGTATTTAATCTGAATATTATCAATAATAATACTTTTAAGTGTTCAAATATCTTTGTTTTGTATAATAAATAAAAATTCTAGTTAATTATTTTTAATAATTAATAATGATAAATAATATTAGCCTAATTAAATATTTTTATTTTATTTTATTTCTTAACAGAAAATAATAACAATAAGTAAAAATCATCATCGGCGCATAAACCAAATGGGGCCTGGTTCCGAAAGTCATTTTAATTCGCAGTGACAATGGTAACCATTTTTCAATGGGTGGTTTAGGGTGGCTAACACCTTCCCCTAATTTCCCAAGCTACAATCTGATTCCATAACTCTTTTAAAAAAAAAAAAAAAGAAAATTTTCTGGTTTGGATTAGTTTATATTTAGTTTAAGATTTTCCTTCCTGTTATTTTTTTCAAAAAAATAAAAAAAGTAATAACCCAAGTTACAATCTGATTCCATAACTCTCTTTTTTAAAAAAAAGAAAAAAGAAAAAAGAAAAATTTCTGGTTTGGATTAGTTTATATTTCGTTTAAGATTTTCTTTCCTGATATATTTTTTCAAAAAAAATAAATAAATAAATAAAAAGTGGTGACTAGCGAGTGTATTGAATTTTTAATAAAATGGAAGCCGTTGAAATTTTCGTTTCATTTAATTTTTGTCAAATGGCGGCAAAAGTAGGTTGACCATAAATAGCAACCCCCAGCCCCGTTCTCACACGGGCGGGCTCTTTGGTTTTGCTCGTGTTTTAAAGAAAGCAATGAACTTCTTCTCTTTTTCTTTGTTTTTTTTTTTTTTTTTGGTGGGTCCTACTACCATCATTCACAACCATTGATCTGATTTCCCTCCTATTCGAGTGGCAACAATGAAACGTCCAGACTACGTCCGTGCTCTGGCCAACAGATACGCGTCGCAGCTCCAACTACTATGTTGCACTCGGAGCCTTCTCGTCTCTTATTCCCTTGCGCGCTCTGTCCATGCCCACATGATCGCTTCCGGATTTAAGCCGCGTGCCCACATCCTGAACCGTCTGATTGATATCTACTCTAAGTCCTCGGGCCTCGTCTACGCTCGTTACCTGTTCGACGAAAGTCCTCAACCAGACGTTGTTGCGAGGACCACCATGATTGCCGCCTACTCTGCTGCAGGTGATTAGGAATTATGACTGTTAGAAATTGGACTATTTACTGATTCGCTGCTTCCTTTGGTTTTATCTCATTTCTTTCTTCTTTTTTTTAATCTTTTTTTTTTTACCATGTTCTGCGTTAGCAGGGGATCTAAAACTTGCGCGACAGGTGTTTGTTGAGACCCCGTTGGGCATACGGGACCCGGTTTTTTACAATGCGATGATCACTGCCTATGCGCGTAATGCCGATGGTCTTGCAGCTATTGAATTGTTTTGTGATATGAGAAGGAATGGTTTCAGTGCTGATGATTTTACATTTGTCAGTGTTCTTAGCGCATTGGCGCTGGTGGTAGAAAATGAAAGGCAGTTCCAGCAATTTCATTGTGCTGTGGTGAAATCGGGAACAGGTTCAGTAACTACAGTGGTTAATGCGTTGATGTCTGCTTATATAAAGTGTGCTCCTTCGCTACCGGTTCCACCATCTTCTTTGATGGTTGCTGTTAGGAAGTTATTTGAGGAGATGACGGAGAGGGATGAACTCTCATGGACGACAATAATTACTGGGTATGTCAAGAATGATGATCTTGATTCAGCTAGAGAGTTGATTGACAGCACGGTTGAAACCATTGTGGGTGCATGGAATGCAATGATCTCTGGTTATATGCATCATGGGTTATATCGTGAAGCGTTGGAGATGTTTAGGAAGATGCTTTTATTGGGAATTCAGTTGGATGAGTATACATACACAAATGTTATTAGTTCTTGTGCTAATGCTGGTTTCTTTCACCTTGGAAAGCAGGTCCATGCATGCATCCTAAAAACTGTGCATGAGCCACCACCAGAATTTTCATTGCCTGTGAATAATTCATTAGTTACATTTTATTGGAAGTGTGGTAAAGTTAATCAAGCGCAAGAGATATTTAACAAGATGCCTGTTAGAGACCTTGTCTCATGGAATTCAATTTTGTCAGCATATGTGAATGCTGGGCACGTGAATGAAGCCAAATCTCTTTTCAAGGACATGCCAGAGAGAAGCCATTTAACATGGACTGTAATGATATCAGGATTAGCACAGAATGGGTGTGGGGAAGAGGGTTTGAAGGTATTTAACCATATGAAATTACTGGGCTTCAAACCATGTGATTACGCGTTTGCAGGAGCAATTACTGCTTGTTCTGTGCTTGGATCCTTGGAGCATGGACGTCAGCTACATGCTCAACTTGTCAGGCTTGGATTTGAATCAAGCCTTTCAGCAGGTAATGCATTGATAACAATGTATGCTAGATGTGGTGTTGTTGAGGCTGCGTATCTTTTCTTCCTTACCATGCATTGGATAGATTCTATATCTTGGAATTCCATGATTGCAGCCCTTGGACAACATGGACATGGTGTCCAAGCGATTGAACTTTATGAAGAGATGTTGATGGCAGGTATATTGCCTGACCGAGTAACATTTCTCACAGTTCTCTCTGCATGTAGCCATGCAGGTTTAGTTAAAGAAGGGCAGCGTTATTTCAATTCAATGCATGGCTCTTATGGCATAATGCCAGGTGAAGATCATTATGCTCGTGTTATTGATTTGTTATGTCGAGCTGGAAAATTCTCAGAAGCAGAGGAGGTTTTGGAATCAATGCCTTTTGAGCCTGGTGAACAAATTTGGGAGGCTCTTCTTGCTGGTTGTCGAATCCATGGTAACATGGATTTAGGAATTAAAGCTGCAGACCGACTTTTTGAGCTGATGCCTCAACATGATGGAACCTATGTTTTGTTGTCAAACATGTATGCTGTGGCAGGGCGATGGGATGATGTGGCAAATGTACGGAAGTTGATGAGAGAGCGAGGAATTAAGAAGGAGCCTGCCTGTAGTTGGATTGACGTTGAAAACAAGGTTCATGTCTTCTTGGTTGATGATGCAGTGCACCCTGAGATCCAAGAAGTTTATAACTATCTTGAGCAACTGGTCCTGGAAATGAGAAAATTAGGCTATGTGCCTGATACAAGGTTTGTGTTGCATGATATGGAGCCTGACCAAAAGGAAAATGCATTATCTACTCACAGTGAGAAACTTGCAGCTGCTTTTGGAATTATGAAACTTCCTCCTAGTGCAACTGTCAGGGTTTTCAAAAACCTTAGGATATGTGGTGATTGTCACAATGCATTCAAATACATGACAAAAGTTGTTGGTAGAGAGATTGTTGTGAGAGATGGAAAGAGGTTCCATCACTTTAGGGATGGAAAATGCTCTTGCTGTGACTACTGGTAAGCAGAGTTTCAGTCGACGTAGATGGATAAAGTATGGGGCAGAAATATGTTTGGAAGTTTGCAGAACTCCAAGGTGGTTCACACCCAGCATGGATACAAGCTTTTGGGAACATGCAAAATTTTTCTCCTCAGGAATACACAACAGCCCAAAGCAGACCAAATATTTATTCTCATTTTGCATCCCTTGCTTCAATGACAAGATTGATTTTCCATCAGATAGTTGCAGAGCAACTTTATCCATGCAGATCACGTTGAGCTAGAAATTACTGGGAATGTATTATGAATGGCCTTTTCTTTGGTGATCGCATGGTTCTGCCCCTTGAGTGGTCTGCATCTCATGCCTTTGTCTTTAACACCATGAGAGCCTTTTTTTTTTTTCCTTTCTTTATGCAGGAAGTGTGAAATGGTCAAGATTACAAATACAAGAAAGGCCTTTCAGGTATTTGGTGTGTGCTGTATCACTTGTTTACTTTAGTTTCCGATGTATTCCTCCTTTTTGCAGGCTTTTTACTGAATAGTAACCATTAATTGACCAATCCTCAAAAAGCAATCAAACAGCTATTTATTCTATGACTACATATTTGTAATGAGAGAACTGTGGCTAACTAACAGGATTCTGATATCTCTTATCAGGTTGACAGCGGACTATTTTTGTTAAGCAGCTGGTAAATTTCGGGCAAGTAGTTAAGGCAATTCAAAATCAGATTCATACCCATGTTGATGAGGTCCACTTTCTCAAATCCCAAACATTTGCTGGCTGCTTCAGTAGATAAAATTGCTCCTCTGTGGAAAGCACGATGTAATGGTTTTTCAGGGTTTAGTTGCATGATAATTTTGGTGCATATCTGGAAATTTCTGAATCTTTTTCTAACATGTACTAGTTGCTCAAGTTAAATGAATATTGTCGGCACCAAAATGCATGATTTGGAGCTCTGTTCCCTTTTCCCCCCCAGATATCATAAGAGGCAATAAAATCTGGTGGATAATAATTACTTCAATCATTTTTTGATCAATGGAAACATTCTCTTGTGGGAAATTCTCGTTGATTGGATTATCAAGAACATATCATTCTAGCAGTGTGTATCATCCGGACAGTCCGGTTTGATTATGTTGTCTTTCTTCTTGTGGCAATAAGGATGAATGGTCCAAGATTAGGCATTCCGGTCCAAAAATTATTCTTTCATGTAGGACAAGATCATGTTGGCAATTATAGCATGCATAATGTAGCAGCCCTGATTATTGGGTCAACTGCAATCATAGCATTCTTTGTGACATCAATCAGTTGTAATTTTATTTGTTGTAGGCTCCTGATGTTAGTATTGACATGATGCTCTGTTCCTGTCAACTACACCTTCCGTTGCAGTCTCTCGAAGTATTGGCAATTGGAACAATGTTAAACTTCTGCACTTTTTGAAGAACTTTTCACCCTAGCACTCACTCTCTCTCTCCTATGTCTGCTATAAAGACTGCTTGACCTCTTGCTTTTAAGCCATTTGAAGTAGATGAATAATCCAACTGCATTTTATGCTCGTTTTCATTGAATGTTTCACATATATGATTTGGTTTCCCCTAAACCTAACAAAATCCCAATGTCTTAACCTACTAGCTTTGCCGAGAGAATAAGGGCCATCAAGGTTTCAGCAAGCTGCACCACCATTTATATGCTTGGAATTTCCTATCTTGCAGGATGGTCTTAATGAAGGGACAAAATGGAAGACCACCGGGAGCAATTGGATGAGCAGGAGGTAGTAATTGACGACCTATCTTGTAAAACTATAACCTCCCTGCCACAATGCCACCATGCCAATGCAAATCACTTCTGTACATGACAGGGTATATTCTTACAGTTTATGCAATATGGATTCTCGTAATTAACAATCCGGATTTCGTATGAATCGCCATGGCCGTAGAAACCAGAACCTGCTCAAATTTTGTGCAAAGAAAAAGCAAAAAAGGACAAAAAAAAGTATTCCCAATATTGATTGTTTTCCCCGCTGAAATTTCCTTGTTCACAAGAAAAGAAAGCACGTCCTACCTTTGATTCCGAGAGATCAACAGAGAAGGGTCAAAAAAAAAAAACTATCAGCAATTTCAATTCCACCAACCAAATTAAGAAAAAAAAAATGAAGAGAAGGAGCTCGTAAACATTAATATTTAAAAAAGGGAAAAATAAAACGTGATCAAAATCTTATAAATAACCAAGCTGGTTAATTTGGATCAACAACCAGACAACAAAAACGAAAATAAAAGAAAAACAATAAAATGTAAATTGGGGTTCAATGATCTCTTTTATCTGTGTCTGATTGCAGTAGATTTAGACGGGAACGGAGAAGACGGCGTCGTGTGTGCGGCGAGAAGAATTGGAGAACATAAGAGGGCGGTCGTGGGCTTCCTCGGCGTCTTCGGCGTCGTCGGAGGTGGAGAGGTTAATGCATGAACAACGTTCAAGGGAGGCGAAGAAGGCCGTCGCCACGCTCGTCCCCACCCACCTCAGCTTCTCGTACGACCAGCAGGCGCTCATTTCGCTGCTCCTGCTGCTGTTGTTGTGGTTGTTGATGACATTGTTGCCTTCCATCTCTGTTCCTCCTTCTTCGATGACTTGAAATTCTTACTAATTTCAGCTTTGGATAACCTGTCTCCCCATCTCGTTGTCTTGTCTATATCTATATCTATATATATCGATATATATATATAGAGAGAGAGGACCCCGCCCTCCCTGTAAACGGGTCCAGACGAGGAAAGAGAAGGAAGTCAATGGCTTCCGTGCAGGTTATGCCTAGCATTTTTAATAATATATATATATAGTTAGTTAGTTAGTTATAATATATATATATATATATATATATATACATTATATTTTATCTGTAAAAAAAAAAAAAAAAAAAAAAGAAGAAGACAGGTATTATCTCTCCACCTCACCCCGTCACCCCACCTCCACACCCATGTACACTAGCCTTTTTTCCATATACATCAAGCGCACACGACACAGTTGTCCATAAAATATAATATAGGATTAATTATATTTATAAAGAAAAACCCAATTTCTTTTTGGGATATCATACAACTGGAATCCTACCTAACGTTAAAAGTGAATTTTAAGCCCTAATCTTTATCTTTGTGCTTCAATTCAAAAAAAAAAAAAAAAAGGTATAGAAATTAAATCCCGTGGTTGACAGACAGCTACATACCGAGGCCGTTCATCATTAATGGACAGGATGCACAAGACAAAACAGGTATTTTCCCCAACCAATGTCAAGATTCATGAGGATCCTCCAAAATTAAAAAATTTAATAGATGAAATAACTAATATATATATATATATATATATATATATATACACACACCCACATTATCTGGAGTATGCTGTATTTTCCAATGCTGTTGAAAGAACAGGTAGGACAATCGAGATCTGAGGCATTGTCCGAAACAGAAATGGAAGAAGCATACAAGAGTGATATTGATTCGGCTCGTCTCTCCGAAACGCCGATGCATGCATGTGTGTGTGTGAGTGATTATATAAGAGACAGACAGACTCTGTGTGTGTGTGTGTGTGTGTATATATGCAAAGCTTAGTAGAAAAGATGAGCCGGACCAATATCACGCCGTGTCTGCTTCTCCAGAGACCACCGGAGAGAACCTATTGATCAACTTCGTGGAGCTTAAATTTCTCTGGCGAGTAGCAAGTGGCTTCCGCAGAACTGCATACTTCAAGATTTAACAGAATAGGAAGAGCAATGACCCACTAGCAGGGCTTCACGGACTACCCAACATATTAATAACAAAAACGTGCACTAGGTATGCAGCTATGCCCTATCTATATATATATATATATATATATATATATATATATATATTAGGGCATTGACTCCCAGAGCCAGAGGCTTTTTATTATATATTTATAATAAATTATAAGGCCTAGTAGCCACCCTATACATAATAATTTAAATAGAAAGGAAGCGTGAGAATAAGGCTCCCGCAATACCCGGGGGCCACGACATGATTAATTGCTAATATAAGCACTTACGAAACCGTATCTTATCGTGATCAAAATTTAAACTTAAGAATCCCACTAATTTGTTTTTTTTTTAACTAATCTCCTTGTTGGGCTAAGTATTAGGTATTATATATTTCCTCATTCCTAATTAATTAATGTTTCTATTATTATGCTAACCCTATTTTATTTGCCATTTAAATCTCATGTGTTTTATGGAGCTTTTACACATTGGTTGTTAAATGGGCTTGACACTTCCAATCAAGATTTTTCTAACGGGCTTTTCGGCCCTGTCTCGCTCATTTGGTTATAGGCAGACGATAAAATAAAAAAGAGAAAGAAATAAAAAAAAAAGAGAGAGAAAATAAAATCGAGGAAGAGGACCTTGGGCTCAATAGGAGTCCACTTAGTCAACGACAACAAATCACAAGAGGTCAATGAGCAATCCCATCACCCTGCAGGCCGATAGAGTAGTTCAATACCAAAAATGGTAAACGAGAAGAGCATTTTAGAGAAAATTGTTGTCCACATCAAATAGTGGAATCGGGCAGAAGTTAGAAAATGAGTCGGACTAAATAGCATTATTCTAAGACACAAAAATAATAAACTCAAGATATCGATCATTTTTATATCATATAAAAATCCACTTTTGAGTCCACTTAGTCTAACTCATTCCAAAAATATAGTAGTAAGACAAACGAACACAAAAAGAGAAGACACCTTCCACCTGGAACCAAAATTCACAGAACAACCTTCATTGAGTCTTCAAGGCATTGGTTTTGCGAAATTCTGTTAACGTGCACATCACACAGCTGAACAAAGTACCAACATTCACAGAACATTGATCAGAGCCGACACTTCAAGAGGGCAACAAAAGCGCCCCCGAGAAACACCTCAAGGAATTCACGCATATACAGCAACCGTGCAGGATAATATCAGCCACCAAATATCAGATATTTTCATTGAGCACGGAAGCAACGAATCTCCGGCACTCCAACTTTGTGAGCATACACGACTGCAGCTAAGTGCAATCAATCCACCAACCAAGCATGTATACAATGGCATTTTAGAAAGATGAGTAAAATAGGAACATTGCTCCAGAAAACTCAATCCTAACCTTAAATCTTTACAAGGCAAATGAAACAGGACAGCTAAAACTTCCATTCTGTTTTGGTGGATTCAATGGCAAGTTTCAACATGATGTGTTTTCATCAGGAATTTTCCTCTAGCCTGTAGATTGTAACTTCTTGCTGCTTAAAGTAGCGTCGATCCTCTTCATCAACTAGAACAAGGTTCAAGTAATACTTCACACTAAATTTGTTGTTAATGTTGCGATGGGTTGGTGTTAGTTCGTACGGGCTAAGAAATAGTCTGATTGGTATAGATTCACCTGGAAAAAATAGAAAAGGAAAGAAGCAGATGACTTTAATACGTTGCATTAATTGTCAATCAAGATGCACAAACACAAATGAATTAAACCCTAATCGAAGTGTCGCTTGATCATCAGAGTATTGGACTAACATTTTTATGTTGAATCCAATTTTTGTCATTTTTGCCCGTTGTTTCCTTCTTTTTTTTTTCTTTTTTTGTGCTGCATTTATATGCCAACTACTAATCATGTTATTTATGTTACACAAGAAACTCGAAGAACACTGCATGATGATCCAAAGAAAAAGAAAAAAACCAAAGGAACCAAAGGACACTGGGCATACCTCTGACAGGAGCTCCATCCATCAACTCAAATTTAGCCAGTGTCTCAGTTTCAACATGTGTATTTGCCCCTGATCCCGTTGATTCTCGGCGTCGTATCTCGAGATCCATATTCTTTATCTTAATCCTAACAAGGAGAAAATATATCTTGCCAATTATCACATCTTTCAGATGGTACCTGCAAAATCAAATTCCAAATGAGCTGCAGGAAAGATATTCCCTTCCAAGCCAGATGGCACAAATTTGCAATCAAATTTATTTCCTACATCTATATTATTCAAGTATGCCAAGAGACTAAGGCATTGGGTATACACTACAACAAAGGTTATGCCACATAAAAATACATGAAGTAGCCCTTAATAGCATGACAACATATTTAAAGCGGATAACTCAGCAACTAGAAGAAACATACTTAAAGTTATGGGTCTAAGTATCCCAAAAATTGTGCCGGTAACCAGCACTACAACATAGGAGACAAATCAAAACCTTATTGACATATGTCTGACTTACTTGCTTTTGTTGTACTCAAACTCAATGTGCAGGCAATCTTCAATCCCAACTTCCATCTGCAAGAGACATAATGCTTAAAATCAAGATTCAAATTGATAAAAGACTCCCTAATCTGTAATGCCTAGGACATATGAGGCATAAACTCTCAATGTTTTTTTCTATTCAATAAGCAGCATTATGTTTCTATACAATGAGACATACACCTCTAGACTTCCTTTTCACTACTTCCCATGTAACTCTGAGAAGTTCACCAATTGACACTGCCATAATCATCATCAAAACAGGTTGGAAAAATAAAAATGCAATGGAGATTCATGGTACAAATGTGAAATGCAGCACCTACCTTGATGCTATTGTTGATCGATGGAGGTGGGGAATAGTTGCGAACCTGATAAACACATTGGCATCAAATGCAAACATAAGAAAAGATGCCATGTAAGTGAAAAGTGAACAGCATGCAAGACTTAATATACTACCATAACCAAATGCCAATTCTTAAACTAAGTGCAAATTTGAGTTCTAATCACACTTATAACCCAAGATTCAGCAGGATATTCTATATACAACAGAACTAAGTGAACCAAGAGTAAATTAGAAGTTCTAGCAAAATACAGTACAGTGCATCAGACCTTGTTAACTACCAAATATGGGAAATTTGAGTGTGGGGCTTTGGGGAAAGGGAACATGGAGTTGGGCAGATAGAGAGAGAGAGAGAGAGAGAGAAATTACCACAAAGTCCTGGTATTCAATTATGCTTCCAGCATAACCACGACTAACAGTGACCTTCAGAACATACCTATAAAAATAGGGAACTATAGTAAAATAAGTTGCCTATTACCACTTATCCAGCCATCTCACAAAACTTACCAATCTTACAATGTTAAAATAGGCATATTATATGCAAGTGTTTATTGCATATTCATTCACTATGGGCACAAAATTTAAGGAAGAATACATCTACAAAGCCATTTCTAGGCAATCAAACCTTCTTAATCAAGTCTGAATGGCAGCATACCCACAAAGACTGGCAGAAATTGCCAAAACACAAACGGATTTAATGTGAAAACTTCGAAGCTAGAAGTGGCATACCTCAGCCTTACATTTATCCCATTGTATGTCTCATATGGCATTTCAACAGTAGAGAATTCAAACGGATATGTTTTTCTTTCATATATTTCTCCAGGGACATCCAACTCACGAACTGCAGACAAGAAAACAAATAATCACTGCCTTCACTCACTCTCCTTTTTCTCCAATTTATTTTGCTCAGGATATTGACAGTGCCAAAGTTAATGCCCCAAGCAAAACTGGCATCAAATCAGTGATTTACTTCGACTAGATTAAATAGAAAAAGCAAAACTCCACTTACTTGAAAACCTTTAGAAAGATAAACAGAGGAAAAATAACAGTCATAACTATAAGCAAACTGTGAAAACCCATTGAATTAAATTGTTTTCTGACAAGTGAATTATTTAGGAGAGGTAGGGATTCAAACCCAACCTCTCCCCTCCAAACTCCTTCAAAGGGCTTGACGTGGCCACCATGCTAAAGCTAGATGGTTACCCCATAAATTAATCATATTGTCACCTTCTACCACCCTGTCCAAATGTGTTAATTCCACGTCATAAAGCCGAGCCAGTGACCCAGACAAGTCAAAGGGTTATGAGTTATTAAGTCCAGTTACAGGATAAGTTGAACCTGTAAGCAAACCTAAATGCCCTACATTTTATTAAATGCTTCACCAGATGACATCTATTGAATATGTTTCCTTGTATCATATCCATGAAAGATCATGTACATGACATGATATACATGATATACAAATATTACCATATACAAGAGTGCAATAATATGAAAAAACCCTGTATAAGCAAAAATGTTTTTTGACCATACAATGATAAGGCAGAAACACAGAAATATAACACATATAGATGAGTGGAAATTGTCAATTTCATGATCGTACAAGATGACATATGAGAGAAAAAATTTACAGATTATTCCTAGTTAGTATAAATTTTCCTATCCCAAGTTATTTTAGTTTCCCATAGAGACACCAAAATAAACAAACAAATGTAAATGTAACTATTTTTTCAAGTTATGTTTGAAGAGTAATTCCAAAGAAACTCATAGCTTCCTAGGACATCCTTTTCCCAATCCCACTAAGAAACAAGCATCTTTTATTCCTGGACTACTGGCTAATAAATTTCTTTCTTTCAAATTATGAATGTTAATTTAGGATGCAAGAGACTGATGATCAAGTTTCATCCTATATCACTGGCTTGAGCTTTGGTTAAAATGGTTCACTCATTTTTGTTTGGAAACCAGATTAGGCCAAAGGTAATTTCTCTCATTTTTCAGCACAACTAGCTGGTTCAATATTGTTCTGCAAACATTTCAATTTGCAATTTGTAATAGTAACAATCAGAAAAACCAAACTAATGTAGATAAATCAAAGCCAGCTAGCTTACCAAGGGAAGTAAAGTCATAAAAATTTCCTCTGTCAAAGTACATCTCTGCAAAGAGGAATATATATACTTATCAATATCATCTCAATATATGAGAGAAAAAAGTGGGCATCTTTTGAAAGCATTCCTCTAACAAAGTACTGAAGCAATGGCACTGCCGGCAAAAGCCAACTTTCGTAGAAGGTAAAGTATCTACATTGACAATCAATTTTCAATAAGCAAATGTAAACTCTTTGGCTGGGCCTGTGATAGTTTCAATATGATAGGGAAATGAGAGAGTTTATCTGAAGAAAGTGCTTATGTCCAGCAAAAGAATAGCCAGCTTGAACCACTTATAAAAATTAGTTTATATCTCATGTGAAGAAATTCATAGAAGCACTGAGCCAAC